>CM077153.1:191571-813643 GCA_039583875.1 Platanthera guangdongensis | reverse complement strand
GAGGGAAGCCACAAAGAAGGCGACAAGTGCTGGAGAGAAAGGTCGAGAATCGGTGAAAGCAGTGGCCTAAAGTAGGGCGCAAACTGCGCATCGACGTCGGGCGAGAAGAGGTGGAAGTGATGAGCGAGCGTGGGAGCGCGAAGGGTCGCGGTCGACGAACGCGAGACAGCAGGAGGAGTGTGGCTTCGAATGAAGAAGAGTGGAAAATATGTGGGACCGGCGGGTCGTGCGACGCTGCAGCGAAACGGTGTGTGATCGGGAGAGCCCGACGGCACGCTAGGGAGGTCGGGAAGGCAAGGTCAGACCAAATTGGTACAGGTAGGGTTTGAGAGTAAAAACCCAAGGGGAATAACTCACTTAGCTAGCCCTAGGAGCCACTTAATTCCAAGTCCAAGATATAAGGTACCTTCTCCACAAGGGAGAGACGGGTTATATAACCTTTCCCGGCGAAAACACAAATACAATAAAACAAGTGCGACCAAAAATAAAGATACAATCACATCACTCCCACCCCATATCACGTCGGCGTCACAATTCGTCGGACTATTCTTCGTGAGTATACCCTCTAAGCCATCAATGACCTTTCTTCGGTAGCGGTCTCCGTCGTGTCTGCAACACGGGTTGTTAAAGTGGGGCTAAATGCTGAGAAGAGCAGAGATGTTGATCATATTATGATCGTAACCATTACGATGGAATGACTAATTATCACTAAAAAGATCTATTGTTCCAGAGTATGTTGTTTCTTCAAATGCTCCTAAGCCTTCGCCACTGGAGTTAAAAGGCAAATAACAAGTCAGAATATATTATAACTATTATTATATGGACATCATTATCATTATATCACCACCAACATCATTCATGATTCACCCAGTTAGCTTTTTAAATCTTTTTTGACATGCTTTCCTCTAGATCTATTTTGAAAGCAACATGAAATTTGAATTTATTAATGCGGTCAAGAATCATTATTATATGGTCATCATTATCATTACATCAAAAATGATTGCATAGTTTGATTAATGACTCCAACAAAATTGTTCATATGTTCTATAAGTAAAACAAGAAAATCTCGGAAAAATTTGTTCCCCTAATTATTCATACCAAATATTCAGCTCTCGAATATAAATGCAGCAAATGCACGCAGTAAAGACACTAGCATTGCCCTTCGAATAGACACGGCATTAAAAATACAGCAAATTCCCCGCTTACCCGCTCTGGGGTGGAACATCTCCATAAGGTCGGCATAGTCATCCTCATTCAAGAGGCCCCTCATTATGATCTGCGCGTAGCGATTAATGATGAAATACACAGGATCCATAACACGAACGGCGTAGCCATAGGATGAAGAACAGACCCCACGTCAGACCGGACTTGATGGCATTGTACACTGCCGAAGGCATTGTACCCTAAACCCTAAACCAGACATGGATGCATCGAAGCGAATTGTATGCCTCCTCTGCTTCTTCTGGCTCTGCTCAGCTTTGGCTTTTCCTCCACCTTTTCTATTCTCAAATTCAAGGAATAGAAGAGGTGGAGTAAAGCCAAAGCTGAACAGAGCCAGAAGAAGCAGAGGAGGCATACAATGTGCTTTGATGCATCCATGTCTGGTCGGAGTGACTAAACTGAGGAGAGAGAAGAGTTGGCGGCGGATTAGCGGGGTTTTTCGTTTTAGGGTTAAAACCGGGTATTTATCCGCCGACCGCCAAACAAATCACAGGTGAAAACGCCTCAAATCACGGGTGACATCATGGCTCTGTTTGACATTCGGGTTCGGCGGAAGGCCGGAGAGGAGAGAGATTAAACGACCAGGGGCGGATCCAAGGGGGGCCCGAGCCCCCCCAAAATTTTTAAAACAAGTTTATGGATATAAGTTTTGGGGACATTTAGTCTTGTTGCCAGCTCATGCCAAAAATCCTCATTAAAAGCCTCATTAAAACATGATGTAGGCTTGACTTTTTTACACAGCACTCCCATCCGGACACCTCATCTATCCCGCTCCCCCATGCGTTTTCATCATTTTAGCAAATCTTTGCTTTTATCCAGCAAGTTATCCAGGCATCCAGCATTGCAGCATTTATCAGCAGGTTATAATCCAGCGACTAAGGCATTGCTGTCTTCTCCAGCTGGTTTTCCAGCGCAAAATCCTGTCTTTGTCCCGCGTTTATACGATATCTCCTCTCTTTTCCCCTCAACTCCTCCCGCCAGGCGCCAGCAGGCTCTCCTCAGCTCCTCGACTGACACCACGTCGAAAGCGTATTTCTTCCCATTCGACGCAAGCACTGTCCAGCAAGTTTTCTCCCCATTCTGTCGTCTTCTCCCTGATCCATCCTCTTCTCCAGACTCCAGTTCTCCCCTCAACTCCTCCCGCGGTCCCGCCAGCATATATCCAGCTGGCGGCCTCACTCCCAGCTCCTCGCCAGCATATATCCAGCAGGCAGGCGATCTCCTCCTCTCTGCCCGCCTCAGTCAGCTGCAAACCGCGCTTCTGGTAAGCCCATTCCTTCTTCAGTTCTTCTTGCAAAGCTCGCCTACATGTTGTTTTCTTTAATTCAGTTTTACCTCTTTTTATTTTTGATCATTACTGCTTCAACTATATGCTAAAACTATTTTTGAGTTCAGTTTTTCTTTAGATCATTACTGATTCAACTGATTACTGTGATGTATGCTAAAATTGTATGCTAAAACTGTATGCTAAGAGTCTCGCTACATGATTGCAGTCTTGCTGCAAGTCAATAAATTGTGTCAAAGTAATCTTCTTTCAAACTCTGCGTCATTTAGCTCTGCGGCTCTGCCTCCTCTCCATTGGGCTTTGGAATCACCAGCAGAGGCAACCGAGATCTGTAGAGTGTAGACAGAATCAGTGGATCAAAAATTATCAAATGTATAAATGCATAATGTCATTTACATTGTTAAATTTGGTGAATGAAAATGACCAAATCTGTAGATTCATGTACATTGAATATCAAGAAAATCTATTAAATCACCAAATGCCCAAATGCAAATCAATAACCGAGATCATGGTTTTACCTCTGAATATTTAGCTTAATAACTGCTGTGAAATCCATTAGTAGGTGAAATCGCAACAATTTCTTCTTTACTGAATATACAATTTCTTCTGTTTGTGCCGGTGGCCGGCAACATCGTAAAGTGGATAATTAGCCATTCAAAAACCTCAAATAGTCTTTTGTTAGCATGTCTAAAATTTGGTTGTTCTACCCATAATTCTGATCAAAAAAACCCCATATTTCCGATCAAAAAACCCATTATTCTTCCCTACCTTCTCACCATCTTCGTCCTCTATACCTACAGTGTCTACTTCCTCGTCAGCCTTTGCGCATCCTGAACAGCCTTTGCGAGATTTATCCACATCATATGGGCGGTGGTTCTCGCCGCCAACTCGTCCGTGCTGTCGCTCCGGACTACATCACTGGAACTTCGCGTGTCACCATCAGGCTCACAGGATTCTTTCTGTTCTCGGCTACTTCTTGAGGAAGGAGAGGATACATGCATACTGGATGTTCATGTATCATCCGTGCCCGTGCAGATACGCACTTGATGCAATGCTCGAGAATGAGTACGGGTGTGAGGCGGCACAGTGCGTCGAGTGGGAGGAGGAGACAGCCCAAAACCGGCGGGGAGTGCAGAGTTCGGGGGAGGGATGTGTGCTGGCCGAGAGGGATTTGAGTTGGGGCGGGAAGTGGATCGTCTTACAGGTTTTTTGGGTTTCTTCGTTTTTATTTACTCACTGGTTCTTTTAAGGAGGTCACCAGATTAGTCATTACTCGAGCCAACTCACTTAGGCCCATCTGGGAGAGCAGTGTTGATTGCTCCAGCAAAAAATGGTCCCAAAAAGGAAGCTTCTACATTTTTAGGAAAAATGAACCTCCAAAATAGAGATCTTAGGCTCGGTTGGCACGGTGGTGGCAGTCGTAAACGCATGGGTTAAAGATCACCTTACAAACATCATTCGTTTGAACATAAAAGTGGGATTAAGTTCTTTAGGTGGGCGTTAACGAATGACAATTTAAATCATGTTCATGACGGCCACCACCATGCCAAACCTAGCCTTTTAGTCTTCCTCGCCACATTGGAGCTAAATAATAGAGAGAGCCCAAGAAATCTCATTTCTCCAGTGAAATGAATCGAAAACATCGCCAAAGAAAAAAGTGACAGCATAAAAGAGAGCCATGGCTAGATGCACTAATGAGGAATTCTCCACTTAGAAACCTTGAGCTTACCCAACTTGGATATTGAAATCATATAATATAATGATTTCTTCGAATGAAGGGCGCGGAAAAAGAGAGAAAAAGCAGCAGTTAAGGCGGTGGTACGGGTTGGTGAGGGGGGGGCTATTTATAGAAAAAGAAATCTGGGGTCAAGCTGTCCAATCGGCTCAGCTCGCCATCCCAGCTCGCCAACTCAGCTCGCCAACTTCTGACGCGTCTCATCCCAGGCCGAGTTAAATACAAAGCAATATATTTACTATTATTCGAATACCAGACCTAGCCTAAGAATGTTGAAGTTGTTACTGGAATCAAGTACAGAGATAAGAAAGTGGGGCGCGCGAGCAGAGGGGAACCAGGAGGCGAGTGTCGGTCGGCTCGGCAATGGAGCCGCCTTCTATCTACCCCGGCCTCGCATCCCCGTCCCTAGACTGTCGCGAGCGGAGAAGCTCGCGGATCCCCCCCGAATTCCTCTGCGTCACCGAAAAGGCCGTCGTCGATCTCATCTAGAAGCTGGGAAGGAGACGTCATCTCGCCAGCCTGGCCGCCTCGTACCTCGTCAGCGAGACACATGTAGTCGCGTTGCAGCGCCTCATTGACCTCATGCACCTCGTCAGCGAGACGCATGTAGTCGCGTTGCAGCGCCTCATTGACCTCGGGCACCTCGCGCAGCCCGCGCACAAGTTTCTTGAAGAGCTTGATCCCCCTCCTCGTCAGCTCGCCATTCTCCACTTCAGGGCCCAGATAAGAGTCCAGCAAGCTCGGAGAAGGGAGGGGAAAGTAGTGGGCTGTCCGCGAGGACTCCTCGGCCGCAGATTGGTTGGGGGGAGCTGTGAAGGCAAAAACATCAGCAAGGGGAGGTGTGCCAGAAAACCACACGACAAGAATCCAGGGCCAAGTTTACCTGACGAGCTCGGCATCTCCAAGAAGGTGCGGGGAGGAACAAACCTCGGGTCCTTCCCGCGACCTGGGCGGCGCGTTTCCGTTGAGAGGAGGTCGAATCCCGAATGGGGATGGTTTCCACACCTGTCCCCATAGTCAGGGTAGGTCGCTGAGGAGAAGGGGGGCGAACCGGCGAGATCGGCTTCTGTGAGTCCCAAGTGTGGTCCGGGGATGATTTTCCGAAGTTCTGAATCACGAGTCGCCAAGTGTGGTCTTGGCTCGCGGGGTGGAGTCTCGCGACGTGGTGCCCCCCATGCCATCCAGCTGGATGTCTGGGCCGTCGCAGAGGACAACAATATCTTTGCCCTTGTCAGGGGCAGGCAGATTAGACGAGCCAACCCCATGCTCCAGGGTTGTCTTCAGGTCATCATAAATGGGCTCGACTGCTGAGAAAATGGCTTCACCCTCTTGGAGTGGGCTCGGCGAGCCACCCTGCGGGACAGCAAGCGGAACCGCAGTCAGAGCAGCTACGCGGGCAGCCGAGGTCTGGCGAATCCGGGCGAGCCGCTCTTGGATCTCCTTTGGGATCGACATCTCGACATGGCTAGAGCAGAGGGAATGGCAAGAGTCAGGCAGGTATGCAGGTGTATATATATAGCCATAGGTGGACCCCACCCGAAGATTCTCTCTGGTTCACCCTGCACTCGCCGAACACTTGGGGTTGGATGTTTCTTTCCGAGCTTTGTCAAGCTCAAAAATAGCGGGGATTGTGTACAACACCGTATCCGGCGAGTGGGTCGTCAGGAACCAGAGACGGCCGGTTTAGATCACCCAGACAGCAGGCAAGCTCGGCAGGGAAATATGAAGCCCGAGCTCGGCATTCGTCGACCCCGAGCTCGGCATTCGCCGAGCCAAGCCCGGGTTTCGTCGAGCTGAGCTCGACTAATGGAGGCCGATTGAATGAAGGCGAGCATAGTGGCCCAGCTCACACTCGCCCTAAGGAGCTCGGCAGACAGCAGACGGGTAGGATTTTCAGGGGTGGTCGAGCTCCTCAGCTCGCCCATGTCTATGATGTATTTTTTACTGTTTTGCCCCCGCTGGCCTGTCCATAGCCTTCAGAACAGCGGAGTTACGCTGTTGGCAGGCCAACCTGGACTGCACATAGCCGTTCAGAACAGCGAGAGTTGGCTATTTGCAGGCCATTTTTCAGAAATCTATAATAGGACCCAAGGGGTACCTCAGAAAGCATGCTTCTTGTGCCCTCTTGCTCCATCTCTCAAGCGCTTTCTGAGGATACCTTAGCTCGGCATTTGGCTAAGGAGGGGAAGCGCTTTAAGATCTTCCGGGTGTGTGGTGGGTCCTCCCACCGAGCCCTTGGGTCAATTCTTCTTTGCTTCCTTGTTGTTTTTCTTGCATGAGAGAAGTAGGTGCGCGATCACCCCTTCCCCGCGGATGAACTCCACAAGAGACCGAGTTTTCAGTTTCAACATTCGTGTTGAGCACTTTTCCTAAAAATGCATGTACGAGACGTACTTTGGAAATATACCCGGATTTTGCATCTTTCAGAAATACGCCTTGTACATGCAATTTCAGGAAAAATGTTCAACACGAAAGTTGTAGATCTCAGGAAAAGTATTCAGCACAAAGTTGTAAATCTCGAGATCTGAAGACAAAAGTTGTAGATCTCGAGATCTACAACTTTCGTGTTGAACATTTTTCCTGAAATTACATGTACAAGGCGTATTTTGAAAAGACGAGAAAAAATTAGGAGATTTTGGGGTGCGACTAGCAAATAACGGGTTGCGGTTAACAATTGCATTTGTTTTGGCGATTGTTAACCGCAACCCTGTACAACCCCGTATTCGCAGAGTAGGGTCCCCTCGGCAGGCGCAAGACCAGCTTTGTATTCTTAAGCTTTTGGAGTAGTTTTGCACTCTTGGTGGACAATTTAGGCCTAGCTCATGGAGATCCATCCCAACGAGGGCAAGTTTCGCGCGAGAATCATCTCTGGCATACTCGCCTCGCTAGTTGTAGTTTTATATTGATATTCGCTCGGCATTTTGCAGTGGAGTGCGAGCTTCCGGAGAAGCCGCTCCCTCCGGCGAAGGAAGTCGCCACCTCGGTTCATGAGACCAATCCGCCGGCTGATGTCGGCGAGAAGAAAAGGCTCGCCAAGGGCAACGGGAAAGCCAGGTCGCCGGGCCCCGCGACCAAGAAGGCGAAGGTGTCGCCGCGGCCTGACGACCACGGGTCGCCACTAGATGCTCGGCTTCCTCACTTCCACCCCAACTTCAACTTGGGGCTAGGGGCGGTGGACGCCTATGGTCGCCCGCTGGTGACCTGGTTGGAGGATGAACATTTGGTGACGTTGAGCACCAACCTTCCCTCCTGGTTGGCGGACTGGGAGGACAAGGGCGAGGCCTTCGCCGTTCTTCACGCGCTATACGGGCGAGGTGATGCCGAGTCGATGCTGGACCACGGTGCGGAGGATCTCTCCCAGCAGGCATCATGCTCGCTTGCGCGAGCTATCGAGCTAAACCACTACTCGGCGAGGAAACTGCTGGAGACGACTAAGGCCCTGTAAATCATCTCCAAGAAGGCGATCGAGCTCGGCATGGAGTTTGTCCGCTGGAGAGATTATGAAGTAAGTCGCTTCCTGCGCGTGACCTTGCTGGTGCTAGACTTTGATTCATTTCGCTGACTTTCCGTTCTTTATCGCAGGCTGCCGAGATCAAGGCCGCCAAGAAGCTCTCTGAGTGCGAGGCGAAACTCGCCAAGTCTCAGGCGGAGTTGGAGGCGGCCCAAGTCCGCGCCGCTGAGATGGAGAGTCGCCTGACTGCCTTGGAGGGCCGTGCGAGTTCTTCAGCTCCTCAGCCAGAAGCACCGCGACCGGAGGACGATCCTTACTACGCGATCAAGAGATCTTGTGTTCTCTGGGAGGAGAGGTCGTCTGTCCGCCGCGAGATAGCTCGCGCTGCGGGGAATGTGATGCTCACGAGGCTGAGACTCAACGGCCAGCTCGTCGAGGGGGAGAAGTAGCATACTGTTGACGAGCTTCTCCCCGAACTGCTCGCCGATGAATCAATCTCGCCAGATCACGTACCTTCTCCCTCATCGGGCTCCGGCAGCAGCGGCAGCGGCAGCAGCAGCAGCGACAGCAGCAGCAGTGGCGAGGAGGAGAGCGAGGATGACGACGAGGAAGAGGAGGATGCTGACATTGGAGATGAGGAATATCGACCTGATACTGACGACGATGAGTACTAGTTGCCGTCGATATTCGTCATACTCGCACATAGCAGTTAGCGAATTTTTTGTAACATCAACCTTTTGTAACGTGAAATTTTTTTGAAACGTATATTAATACAAGTTTGAATTATCACATTGTCGCCCTTTTTCCTTTCTCGCATGCTTGTTGATTGATGATACTCGCTAGGCTTATAGGCTCGGGGAGGATGAGTGCTCGTGACGCTTTACCCGCATGTCGGCATCGTTTATAGTCGCGTAGTTACTCCCCTCCCGATACTCGCCTGTCCAGTACATATACTTGCCTCAATATACTCGCTCGCTTATCATGGTCGTCGTAGCACATTCGCCCATACATACTCGCATACTCGTTAATGCCTGTCCGCACCTGCATAATTCATTTATTTTTTCGGAGTTATTTCTGACTGGCTCGAAGACCAGTGCCGACACCCTATGAGGAGCTGAGCTTGGTTGGTGATTGGGAGTAGTCGACACCCATCAGGAGCCAAGCTCAAATGAGGGTGGGAATTAGTCGACACCCAGCAGGAGCCAAGCTCAACTGGGGGTGGGAATCGGTCGACTCGGGGAGGCAAGTAGTCGGTCTGCAGGAGAGGAGCGCGCACAGAGATCTCGGACTACGGCATCACTCTAGCGAGGAACTTGATCTCACTCGAGTAGGTCCTTGGCCAATATGCAGGAGAGGAGCTCGTGCAGGGACTTTGACTTACGGCGACACTCCCACTCGAGGACTTGAAACATTGTTGGAGTCGACAACTCGCAGGAGCCTTACTCAACTAGAGTGGTGTAGGTCAACCCGGGGAGGCAAGTAGTCGGTCTGCAGGAGAGGAGCTCGTACAGAGATCTCAGACTACGGCATCACTCCAACGAGGGACTTGATCTCACTCGAGGAGGTCCTTGACCAATATGTAAGAGAGGAGCTCGTGCAGGGACTTGGACTTACGGCGACACTACCACTCGAGGACTTGAAACATTGTTAGAGTCGACAGCTCTCAGGAGCCTTGCTCAACTAGAGTGGTGTAGGTCGACTCAGGGAGGCAAGTAGTCGGTCTGCAGGAGAGGAGCTCGTACATAGATCTCGGACTACGGCATCACTCCAACGAGGAACTTGATCTCACTAGAGGAGGTCCTTGGCCAATATGCAACTCGTGCAGGGACTTGGACTTACGATGACACTGCCACTCGAGGACTTGAATGTTGGAGTCGACAGCTCTCAGGAGCCTTGCTCAACTAGAGTGGTGTAGGTCGACTCGGCGAGGCAGGTAGTCGGTCTGCAGGAGAGGAGCTCGTGCAGAGATCTCGGACTACGACATCACTCCAACGAGGAACATGATCTCACTCGAGGAAGTCCTTCGCCAATATGCAACTCGTGCAGGGACTTGGACTCACGGTGACACTGCCACTCGAGGACTTGAAACATAACCAGAGTCATTTTTCCTGCTGCTTCACGAGATTGAAAATGAATCAAGCGCATCAATATATTTGAGGATGAAGAAATTAATAAGCGAACGATGATCTCGCCGCCGTCGAGTTGAGAGGTTGGCGTCCAACCCTGTTCCTGATAGTTCCTCCAGCCGGAGGAGAGATGCAATCGGGGGTAGCTAGGCCGACATGCAAGGGGGGAGCTGATCGCGGCCGTCAATGCAAGGGTCCGATCTTACAAGGGCGCTTATATCCCGAGGCATCGTCCCATCGTCCGCACTGGGCTATCTAGGAGAAACAGGTCGAAAGCACGTTTCCCAATCCGACCGTTGATCATCTCAGCCCTGTCACCCGACTACGAGCGTACATGCACGAGCGAGGGGTAATGTTTTTCCGAGGGTCCTCCAGGACGCACTCGCGACTAACATCTTCCCTTGGGCCTATCTTTGCCCTTTGGCTGGTTATCCTGCCTTTGAAAACAATGGGGCTGTTGCCCAAATGAGAGCTCGAAAAGGTTGATCCTTCCTCAAATCCAAGAGGTTGGAGTCTAAACCTGTTCCTGCTAGTTCCTCCAGTCGGAGGAGAGATGCAATCAGGGGTAGCTAGACCGACATGCAAGGGGGGAGCTGATCTCGGCCGACAATGCAGGGGTTCGGTCTTACAAGGGCGTTTATATCCCGAGACATCGTCCCATCGTCTGCACTGGGCTATCTAGGAGGAACAGGTCGACAGCCTGTTTCTCGGATCGATCTCGGAGCAAAATCTTAAGGCCTCAGAAATCTTGAGATGAAAAAGCATAAAGAGAAGTCAAACAGTTGCTGCTATCTGTATATATGTATGAAAACATGTACAAATAAAATACATCATTGGCCGCTAGGGATAGAACCTTTTCAAGTCATCCCCGCTCCAAGTACCTCCCAGCTGCTCTCCAACCTGATCCTGAAGATAATAGCCTCCGGTGGTCAAGGCTTCTTGGACGATGAAGAGACCTTCCCAATTAGGATGCAGCTTGCCAACTGTTGCCCCTCTTCCCGCGGCGTCCACCTTTTTCATGACCAGATCTCCTGCGAGGAAATGCTTCAGGCGGACATTCTTGTCGAAGTGTTTTGCCATGCGCCGCTTGATCTCCTCTTGGCGGATGGAGGCCAAGTCTCGAAGCTCTTCGACGAAATACAGCGAGAGTTTTTGAGCGTCTTCATTCTCTAAGCGTCATTCTTCGCTGCCGTCTCCAGCTGCTATGACTCTCGGGCTCCGAACCTCAAACTCCACGGGGATGAGTGCCTCGGACCTGTGGGACAACTTGAAGGGAGTTTCCCCCGTGGCCGAGTTTGGAGTTGTTCTCAGAGCCCAGAGGACTGAGGGGAGCTGCTCTGCCCAATTACCTTTCAAGTTGGTGACTTTCTTCTTCAGGAGGTTGACGATCAACTTGTCGGTGGCTTCCACCTGCCCGTTGCTCCGAGGATGATGCACAGAGGCGAATTGAAGATCCGTCCATAGCTATTTGCAGAAGTCCTCTAACTCCAAGCTGGCGAACCGTGGCCCATTATCGGTGACGATGGCGAGAGGAATCCCGAACCTGCATGCAATCTCTCCCCAAATAAATATATTTACAATTTGCGACGTGGTCTTGGTCAGAGCTTTTGCCTCGATCCATTTGGAGAAGTAATCGATCATGACAAGCACGAACTTCCTTTGTCCACTAGCCTGAGGAAAAAGGCTGATCAAGTCCATCCCCCAGATGGTGAAGGGTCATGGAGCTGTGATCGAGCGCAGATGCTGAGCTGGTTGTAGTTGAAGAGGCGCGAAGAACTGACATTGGAGACATTTTTTGGAGAAGGCTTCCGCATCTTTCTGAATGGTGGGCCAGAAATACCTGTGTCTTAGAATTCTTTGCTCAAGAGTGCGACTCCCTGAGTGGCTGTCACACTCTCCCGAATGAATCTCCTCCATAACACGAGGGACTTCCACCTCTGACAGACACCGAGCCAGAGGGCCTGAGATGGTTTTGCGATAGAGCTCTCCTTCTTGTAGTAGATAATATGTTGTTTTGTAACGAAACTTCCTCTGGTCTCCCTCGCTGGCAGGAACCTGTCATGTTGTAAAAAAAGGAAATAAATGGGTCCCTCCAGGATGTCCTCTGCTCGATCTCCATCATCTATCCTTCTTCGATGGACGGTAGGAACAGTCCAGTCAGGGTCCCCCAAGCCCGGGGGCCGTACTTGGCAAGGTAGTCGGCTTCTGAATTCTCTTCTCGGGGTACATGCTCGACAAAGAAAGATTGAAACCTCTCGATCAGACCTTTCACTTTGACTAAGTATCTCTGCAGGATCGGATCATTCACCTCAAACTCGCCTTTGATCTGGGACGCAACTACCATCGAGTCGGTGAAGGCCCTGATATCTCGAATTGCCAACTCCTTGGCGAGATGTAAGCCAGCCACCATGGTTTTGTACTCCGCCTGATTATTCGTGACGGGGAAGAGGATCTCGACTGCTTGCTCGATCCTGGTTCCCTAGGGGCTCACTAGCACCAAGGTTGTTAGGATCGCGATCCAGATCATAGGATCTTACGATACTACGATCCTGATTTTGTAAATCGATCCTGATTTTGTAAAGCGATCCTCGATCTGACCCTACTATCAGATCTGATCCTACCTCGAAACCATCTCATCTAGGATCTCGATCCTGACAACCTTGACTAGCACGACTCTGGCTCCCACGGAATATCTGCCTGAAGGCCATCCACAAACATCTTCCATGAAACTAGGTTAGAAGATCCTTCCTCTCCTTCCACCTCGGCTGAGAAGTCGGCAAGGAAATCTGCCACTGTTTGCGCCTTGATCGCTACCCTTGGAGAGTAAGAGATATCAAACTCGCTAAGCTCCACCGCCCACTTTGCCAACCTGTCAGAATGCTCCACTCCATCCAGGATACTACGTAGAGGGTGATCGGAGACGACCCTGATGGAGTGAGCCTGAAAATATGGACGGAGCCTCTGAGCTGAAACCACCAAAGCAAACACCAACTTCTCCAAGATAGGATATCTCGTTTTCGCCTGCCGCAACACTCTACTCACATAGTAGACATGGAGCTGCCTCTTACCTTCCTCTTGGACCAACACCGAGCTAACTGCCTCTGCTCCGACTCCCAAATAGAGAAAGAGATCTTCGTTACCCCGCGGGCCTTGAAGGAGAGGAGCTTGGGTTAGCTGTTGCTTGAGCTTTCTGAAAGCATCCTCACACCCCGCGGTCCACTAGAACTTCTGATTCCCCCGAAGAGTTTTGAAGAATGGAGAGCACTTCTCCCCCGCCTTGGACAAGAAACGACTAAGGCCTGCCAGCATTCCCGTCAATCTTTGAACCTCCTTTGGATCTCTCGGGGATGCCATCTCCAGAATGGCCTTTACTTTGTCGGGATTAGGTTCCACCCCCTTGGGAGTAAGAAGGTGACTTAAGAACTTCCTTCTTCCTGCACCAAAGACGCACTTGGCCGGGTTGAGTCGCATCTTATACTTCCTCAGGGTAGCGAAATTCTCCACCAGATCCGTTATGTGCTCCGCAACACTTTTTCTCTTGACGAGAAGATCATCCACATAGACTTCCAAGTTCCGCCCCTTCTTCCCCTTGAAGATTTGATCCATCATTCTCTGGTAAGTCGCGTCTGCATTCTTGAGCCCAAAGGGCATCATCTTGTAGCTATAGCAGCCATCGATAGTTATGAAGGAGACGTCGCGGCAGTCGAGGGGATGCATCCGGATCTGGTGGTACCCTGAAAAGGCATCAAGAAAACTCATCAAAGAAAACCCGACGGCGGAATCAACCAGCGCGTCGATTTGAGGCAAGGGGTAGCAATCCTTTGGGCAAGCTTTATTTAACATGGAAAAACCGATACAAAGACGTCAGCCCCCTCCGGGCTTCTTCGCCATTACAACATTGGAGACCCAGCCTGGATACTGGATCTCCGAAACAAAACCTGCGTCCAGCAGCTTCTTCACCTCCTCCCTGATCGCTTCTGCCAGCATGGCAGCGCTCTTCCTCTGCTTCTGACGAATGGGAGCCACCGCGGGATCCAGGTTGAGGCGATGGCAGACAACATCGGCGTCGACCCCTGGCATCTCGGCGGCGCTCCATGCGAAGACGTCGGCATTATCCTGCAGGCAGGCAGCCATCTCTATCTTCCCTTCCAGCGGCAGGGATCCTCCAAACTTCAGCAGCCCCGTCTCTCCTCCCTGAGAGATCACTTCCACTTCCTCCACCTCTTCCGCAACACATAACCCTTTCTCCTTCTCCAGCAGCTCCTCCAGCTTCTCCGCGCCACCCATCCAGCTGATGGTGCTGACAGTAGGGGTGAGCATGAAAAACCGCAAACTGCAAAAACCGCCCGCACCGCAAAAACCGCACCGCGTAGTTTAGGTGCGGTGCGGTTTTAAACTTTTACAAACCGAGCGCAGTTTGGTGCGGTGCGGTTTTTGGATTTTGAAAACCGCAAAAACCGCACTGCACCGAATATTGTGTATTTAATTTTTTATAATTATGTGACGTCACATTTAAGTATATTAAGTAAGAGTAGATATATTTATACGATATATTACCGTATGAGTTATTATAATTATGTGAGATATTTTGCTGAATCATCTCTTCCACACACACTATAGTGGAATAAAAGCTTAAAACTATAAGAAAAACATGATGTACGCATTAGTGGGAATATGTCAAGATATGACACAATTGCGACAAATGATCCATATAGCCGACCACACTATAGTGGGATAAAGGTTTGAGTGTTGTTGTATCTTTTCCACACACAGACAACTTGAATATCAATTAGAACAATCTATTTAATAATCCAAATTAAAACAAAATATTGCATAAGAAGCGTTGATATATAAGAATGAATGAATCTCCTACAACAAATTTTAGCGTGAAAATATTTGTCTATAAAACAAGATATTCACAAAATATTATATAGTTCATAAGTTGGTATGACATCTCCAAAAAGAAAGACAAATAACTGTATCAAAATTTATGAAAATGAAATCACCTGTTGTAAAAAAATGATGTAATTTAATATAATAAAGAGAGAAAAACAGTAAAACATAAAAGAACTCATAAATTATCAAGCAACATTCATAGTTCTGATACTTACTTGTAGTATATGTAAAATACATGTTAAAAACCGCACCGAAACCGCAACGGAACCGCAAAAAATCGCACCGAACCGAAACCGCACCGCATAATTTCAGTGCGGTGCGGTTTTGCTCGGGCAAAAACCGAGCCCTTACGGTGCGGTTGCGGTTTGGGCCAAAACCGCACCAAACCGCACCGTGCACACCCCTAGGTGAGAACATTCAGATAGCACTCCTTGGAGGCCTTGGGATCTCCCCTGATCCCGACCTGGACATCTCCGCGGCAGTACTTCAAGCACTGGTGATATGACGACGGAACGACCTTGAAATAGTTGATGAGGGGCCGCCCGAAGATGGCGTTGTATCCGCTTGGTGCGTCGACGATGATGAAGCGGCATCGGATCGACGTCTCGCCGAGCGTAACCATAAGCTCCACCGCTCCCTCCACCTCTTTCTTCTCTCTTGAGAAGTCAAAGAGAGGTCCATCTACAGCCTGGACCCAGGACGCTTCCACCTGAAGCCCGACGAAGGTTCTCTTGAAAATGACATTCACCGAGCTCCCGTTATCCGCGAGGATTCGGTCGACGGTGAAGTCTTCGATGGCATCTTGAATCACCAGGACATCGTGGAAGGGGTTCTCATTCCCCAGCATGTCCTCCTCCGAGAAGGTGATCTCTTCCAATGGCGGCGGGTTCTGTGACGTCGAGGCGACGTTCTTCTGATAGATCTGGTGGAGACTTCCCTTGCGAGAAGCTTCGAGTCTGGCCCCTTCGTTGATCACCCCTACATGCCCGCCTCCCGGGCCATGTATCACTTCTCTACGACATCCCAGGTCGACTCGATCTTCATTCCTTCTCCTCGCTGGAGCTTGGAATGCCACCTGCCCCGTCGGGGCCTCCTGCCTCTGCTGCTCTCTCTCTGCTGCTCCTGCTTCCAACCTCCTCCTTGCTTCCCAGAACTCCGGGCAAGCCAAGGTCCCGTGCCCCTCTACTCGATGAATATCGCAGTAGAGGGGAATCTCCGCCTCCTGACGCATCGCCCGCTGCTTCCTCCGGCGCCGCTTGTTGTCTTGGCGAGCGATGACCATCGTCTCCCTTCTTCCTCCTCCTCGGCCTCCCTCCTGTCGGTTACCGTTCCTCCTTTCCTCCTGGAAGTGTTGCCTTGCTGGTGCTCTCCACTGGGGGCGATTCTCGGGATATTGGAATCGTCTTTATTCCCCTCTTCTTCCCCTAGCCTCCGCCGGCCTCTTCTCTTCTTGCCTTCGAGGCCTCTCCTGCCTCCTCTCCTCAACCCTCCTGAGCTTTTCTCTCGTCCTCCTCTCTTCTCTCCTCGGCTCTTCCTTCCTCCTCTCCTGCCTCTTCGACATCCTCCTCGTCTTCAACCCCGAAGGTCCTGCTCTTCCCCTCTCCCTCGAGTCATCTTCATCCAGCCTCGCCAAGAAATCCTTGTTCTTCTCTTCTCCCCGAACAAAAGTGTTTGCCCTCTTTATCATCTCTTCAAAAGATCTCGGGGATTAGGCCCAATCTCCATGCTGAACAATCCTTGCTTCAGCCCGAACTTCAGCGCCACCATCAAGGTAAAGTTGTCCATCTCCTCTACCTCCAGAATCTCCTCCTGAATACGGTCAACGTAGTGACCCAAGCTCTCATGCTGCCCCTGCGTCACCTTGAAGAGAGTCGTCGCCTCCTTCTTCCTCTTCTTCGATGTCGCAAACCACGCCATGAGGCCCCGACGCAGATCGGAGAAACAGTACACAGAACCTGATGGCAGTTGATGGAACCAGTTTCTGGTGTTGCCTTTGAGGGTGACGGAGAAGAACCGGCACTTGAAGGCGTCAGACATGTTGCGGATGGAGACGACGTCTTCGAACAATTGAAGATGTCTGACAGGATCGTCCCTGCCAGAGTAGTAAGTGAGCACGGGCTCTCTGAACCCTTCAGGAACTGGGGCGGCGAGGATCTCGTCACAGAAGGGGCTCCTCCCTCCCTGGCGGTGACGGGTTTCATCCTCGCTGGAGACGTCATACTCGCTATAGTGTCGAGTATCTCTGCACCTCGCCGGCGATATTGGATCCCGAAAGCGGACCCCTTGACTGCCCGCCGGATGATATCGCGACTGCATCGGTCGCTCCTCTCTCGCCCAAGCGGGCTCCTTCCCTGCTCGCCTCGGCGGCGCTTCCTCCTCCACCGGTGTCACGCGACGGGGAGAAGTCGTCGTGACATCCGGGCGATGAGCACACCCGGCGAGAATGGTCTGCTCGATCCTCCTCGCAAACTCTTCAAACGCGGCAACCGTCACAAACTCGCCATCTCGCGCGGCATCGCCACCTCGCGCGGCATCCCCTCCTGCCGAGTTGCCGACCAACTCTACATGCTCGCCACGATTGGCCATCTCACTCGACCACTAAACTTTACTCCTTGGTTGCGATCCACGCTCACCGCAACAAATGTTGAAGACAGGGAAATTCCCAACCTCGAATTCAGACCAAAGCCGTTTAAGGTTACCGGCTCAGAGGTTAGATCAGACGGCTAGGGTGACTAGGATGAAGAATAAGGTCAAACAGGACCCCAGATGTTGCGGCAGGAAGGACCCACCATGTACCCGAATGCTCGAAAGGATCAGCCTCTTCTCAACCAAAGATGACCGAACTGGGTACGAGGGAGACTAGCTGATGACGAAGTCGCAAGGTCGCGACTTGATCTCTAAGGAAGAGGAATTCAAAGACCTGACTAGTATCTCAGAAGTGAAGCTCGCGAGTATCCTGCAGCGGATTTCAAGTGTCTCGCATCGTACTCCTGGGTCCTATTTATAGGCAAATCCAAGGAGGGGGTCATATTATACCCCACCCCACCCTAGCGACTAGGCGACTTCCAGAGTAACTCGCACGGGCTGGGCGAGTATCTCGCCTAGTCACCTACCTGGCGAGTATGCGAGGGGAGCTCGCATATACTCGCTCAGGCCTTCCGCGATCTTGTATGCTGACTTTGACTCCTGTCTTGACTTGTTGACCTTGACTTCTACTGACCTGGCTGTGGCAGGACCCACTCTCGACGAATACGAGTTGTACACATATTATACTTATTCAATCTATATATCATGTCAAAAATAATCACGTCATCATAGCAGTCATAGCCTATTTTGTTATGTCCATGCATCCAAAAAAAACTTGTCAACCTGTTTAACTCGTTAGTTCGAACATCATATGAGAACATGTCCTCCAACTATTTCTCTTGTAATATCTTCAGTAAACTAAGGGAGTCACTACTTTCTATTTACGTTTTCTTTTCCCGCTACACAAAGTTGTAGACATCGAATTTAGAGAACCCAACATTCGCGACCCCACCAACTTCATTAGATAGGAAGCGATATGCATGAATAGTTTTCAGTCATGCATCTGTCAAATTCTTAATAAAGCTACCTTGCATGATTGAAATGCTAAGATGAGATCTCAATAAGTGCTGCTCTTTAGCTGTCGCAAACGCATGATTGTCCTCTTCGACGAACATTGTAAGTTTCCAATTCCTACCATCTTCATCTGCAGTAAAGTATATACAAGCAAGACAACCAATGCTTGTTTCAAGTTTGCAGTATTTTTTAGGTGATGGTCCCGCACTCCTCAAACCAGCTTTGATGCAGCTATATTCTCGCCATTTTATAATCCTTGTGTGTGTCCAGTAGGCAAAATGTCGTTTCCGAACACTGAAACTTGTACTGTGGGCACACTGACAATACATAGCATATGTCTCTGCCTTTGAATGCACAAATGATAACACAACGAGTCGCTTTTTTAGCTGAAAAAAAATCATAGAAATGTATTACGTCATACTTAAAAACATTCAACTGCAAAAAACATTAAAATGCAGTTCGATTCAAAATGCAGTTGAAATCTATATACTGAATGCAGTTGAAAAAAATAAAAAAAAACACAACTTAGGTTAAACAAGTTCAATGATAAATTGCCTTACAGAAATACTTATAAACATTGAACTGTAAATAAACATTAAAATGCAGTTCACTGAAATCTGTCTACTGAATGCAGTTGAAAAAAATAAAGAAACGCAAGTTGAGGAGGTAAACGACTGTAAGGATAAAATGACTGACAGAGTTTTTCCTCACCAACAATATCGGAACCTTGAGTACTTGTTGCTCCCACATCTGACATTTTCGGCCAATTTCTGAACCAAAACACAAAGACAAATTTATCTATGTTAGACTTGAACATAGAGCTTAAAATTTTATTAAATGAGAGACCATCACCTAGGATCCGTGAGCTAAAGACTGCAGATTACAATAACTCGCCGAAAAATGAACTGGAACTCAGCTTCACCGGGGTTGGAGATGACGAGAGCTTTGCCCGCAAAATTTTTTTCACAATGAAGGGAAAACAATAGAGCCCGAAAGTAACAAAAGCTTATATATTAACGCAGGATAAATTGGGGAAAAATTGTCCCCATTTTGCCGGGATTATTTTGCCCGGTTCAGCTTTAAGTAACGCAATCACTGTTTATAGAATTATTTAAATTTAGCTTCATTATTATTACAGTTTACTTCACATATATGATATTTTCCCATGACAAAATGCCTGATAATTGGAGGCTAAGGCTCCCTTTGGGGGGTGAACCGGACCTCAATTAATAAGTTCCCCCAAACGGAGCTAAGTGGATATAGGGTCTGTTTGACAACCAGCGCCGCTCTGTTCTGGCGTGAACGGCCCGGCGAAATTTTGTTTGGCGCGCTCCTGCTGAGAACGGCCGGCGTGAAAGGGTGCCCCCCCGTGGATCCGCCCCTGGTCATTTTCTCTCTCCTCTTTGGCCTTCCGCCGGACCCGAATGTCAAACAGAGCCATGATGTCACCCGTGATTTGAGGCGTTTTCACCCGTGATTTGTTCGGCGGCCGTCGGATAAATACCCGGTTTTAACCCTAAAACGAAAAACCCCGTTAATCTGCCGCCAACTCTTCTCTCTCAGTTTAGTCACTCCGACCAGACATGGATGCATCGAAGCGCATTGTATGCCTCCTCTGCTTCTTCTGGCTCTGTTCAGCTTTGGCTTTACTCCACCTCTTCTATTCCTTGAATTTGGGAATAGAAGAGGTGGAGAAAAAGCCAAACCTGAGCAGAGCCAGAAGAAGCAGAGGAGGCATACAATTCGCTTCGATGCATCCATGTCTGGTTTAGGGTTTAGGGTACAATGCACTTCGGCAGTGTACAATGCCATCAAGTCCGGTCTGACGTGGGGTCTGTTCTTCATCCTAGTGGCTACGCCGTTCGTGTTATGGATCATGTGTATTTCATCATTAATCGCTAACGCGCAGATCATAATGAGGGGCCTCTTGAATGAGGATGACTATGCCGACCTTGTGGAGATGTTCCACCCAGAGCGGGTAAGCGGGGAATTTGTTGTATTTTTAATGCCGTGTCTATTCGAAGGGGCAATGCTAGTGTCTTTACTGTGCGCATTTGCTGCATTTATATTTGAGAGCTGAATATTTGGTATGAATAATTAGGGGAACAAATTTTCCGAGATTTCTTGTTTACTTATAGAACATATGAACAGTTTTTGTTGGAGTCATTAATAAAACTATGCAATCATTTTTGATGTAATGATAATGATGACCATATAATAATGATTCTTGACCGCATTAATAAATTCAAATTTCATGTTGCTTTCCAAAATAGATCTAGAGGAAAGCATGTCAAAAAAAGATTTAAAAAGCTAACTAGGTGAATCATGAATGATGTTGGTGGTGATATAATGATAATGATGTCCATATAATAATAGTTATAATATATTCTGAACTTGTTATTTGCCTTTTAACTCCAGTGGCGAAGGCTTAGGAGCATTTGAAGAAACAACATACTCTGGAACAATAGATCTTTTTAGTGATAATTAGTCATTCCATCGGTAATGGTTACGATCATAATATGATCAACATCTCCGCTCTTCTCAGCATTTAGCCCCACTTTAACAACCTGTGTTGCAGACACGACAGAGACCGCTACCGAAGAAAGGTCATTGATGGCTTAGAGGGTATACTCACGAAGGAATAGTCCGACGAATGTGACGCCGACGTGATATGGGGTGGGAGTGATGTGATTGTATCTTTATTTTTTGGTCGCACTTGTTTTATTGTATTTGTGTTTTCGCCGGGAAAGGTTATATAACCCGTCTCTCCCTTGTGGAGAAGGTACCTTATATCTTGGACTTGGAATTAAGTGGAGCCTAGGGCTAGCTAAGTGAGTTCTTCCCCTTGGGTTTTTACTCTCAAACCCTACCTGTACCAATTTGGTCTGACCTTGCCTTCCCGACCTCCCTAGCGTGCCGTCGGGCTCTCCCGATCATCACCGTTTCGCTGCAGCATCGCACGACCCGCCGGTCCCACACATTTTCCACTCTTCTTCATTCGAAGCCACACTCCTCCTGCTGTCTCGCGTTCGTCGACCGCGACCCTTCGCGCTCCCACGCTCGCTCATCACTTCCACCTCTTCTCGCCCGACGTCGATGCGCAGTTTGCGCCCTACTTTAGGCCACTGCCTTCACCGATTCTCGACCTTTCTCTCTAGCACTTGTCGCCTTCTTTGTGGCTTCCCTCTACTCGCGCCATGACGGATGCTCGCCTCCACACCACAGAACATCACCTCGACTACCAAGACAACGCCCTCGCGTCGATCCAAGCTATTCTACAACGCTTGGAGATTTGTGATGCTCGGCTCGACGACCACTACTCTACACCATCTCGACGGACGACTCCTCCCTTCTCGGCCATCCGGCCACTCCGTCGTACCTCCCTACGCTTGCCACACTCTCCTCGGCCCAAGCCCCTCGCGCTCTCGAATTTTCACATTTCACAGACGTCGATCCCCTTGGATGGATTGCGAAGGTCGAGCAATATTTTGGCATTCAAGGCACCCTGGAAGAGCAAAAGGTTTCTCTGATGCTACTTGCCACGGAGGGCTCTGCCCTATAATGGGTTCGTTGGCTTCGGCAGTTGACGTCATTGCTTTCTTGGCTCGACCTCAAGCAGGATCTGGTCAAGCTCTATGACCGTCGGTACTCCGAAAATGCAGTGGAAAGCCTTTGCGCCCTATGCCACACATCTTCATTGAATCAGTATATTGACGAATTCATCGAGACCGTCAACCACGTTCCCAGCCTTCTGTCAGATCATTACATGACCCACTTTCTCCAGGGCCTCCAACCCCATATTCGGTCCCGTTTGCGCACCTACCATTCCGCGACATTGCCGATGCTATAGAGGTAGACAGTTTGGTCGAAGTTGATTTCTTCGTTTGACCCAAAAACTATCCCCGCTTTCCTCCGGCTGGCCCCAACCCTTTAGATCGTGCCTCATACATTTCCCATGTGCCACCCCTTCTTCTGACAAGGGAACCGCAACTTCCATCCTCCCCGCCACCCTGGACGGTTCCTCTACCTTGGCCTTCGTGGCCCACAACTCCATATCGCTTGTGGTCGGGGCTTGTGCTTCCGATACAAGCAACCATATTCCCCGACCCACAATTTCCCTCTTAAGGAGCTCTGGGCTCTCATATGCAATGATGATGATGAAGTCATAACTGTTGACTTCAAAGTCTTGATCCTTGAGGACGCCCCGCTAGCGGACGAGATGGTTCCTTACATCGTTTAGAGCTCTCGTGTTTTTCTACTGGGAGCATTTCTTGTCCCTGCACTATGAAGCTCCAGGGACTGCTTCAGGGGACGTCGGTGGTGATTATGATTGATAGTGGCGTGAGCCACAACTTCGTCTCCCACGACTTGATGACGCGATTGCAGTTTCCATCCGATCCGCCGACGAGATTCTTGGTCTACCTGGGTGACGGTCGTTACTCCCTGACACATGGTCTCTGCCACGACCATTCTCTCAAGTTGGGTGAGTATTGCGCCTCCGTTGATTTTTACGTCTTTCCCTTAGTCCAAGTCGACGCCATCCTTGGCATCACAAGGTTGCAAACGGTCGACGTCGTCAACCATAACTGGACCTTTATGTGGATGACCTTTCAATGGGCCGATCGACCACGCACACTTTAAAGTGACGTCTCCTTCCAATGCCTCTCCATCTCCTCTCGCGCTGCCCAACACACTCATTCCATGGATTTCAGCGCCCTCCTTTAGTAGATCACGACGCCGAGGATAGAGACCCTACCCCCGCGACCTTTTACTCTACCACCCCAGCTATCCCGCCTCTTGGAGACCTTTGCATCAGTGTTCGATCCTCTACTAGGCCTACTACTGCCTCGGTCCATCGACCATCAAATTTTGCTTCAGGACGATATCCAAGCGTTCTTGGCTCACCTGTATTGCTACGACCATATCCAAAAGGATGAGATTGAACAATTAGTGACTGACATGTCAAAATCCGGCTTGATCTGACCAAGTGCAAGCCCGTTCTTGAGCCCGGTACTCCTAGTTAGGGAAAACATGACAGTTGGTGGTTCTACGTGGATTATCTTGAGCTTAACAAATCTACAGTGACAGACAAGTATCCTATCCCAGTTATACAGGAGCTTCTGGATGAGTTGTGTGATGCTACCTATTTCTCCAAGATCGACCTCCGTTTCGACTATCACCAGATTCGGGTGTGCACGAACGATATTCTAAAGACCGCCTTCCTCACACACGACGACCATTATGAGTTATTGGTTATGCCATTCTGACCAACGCTCCGACAACCATCCAGGCTACCATGAACGACATTTTTTGGACGGAGCTTCGTAAGCATGTTTTGGTTTTATTTGACGACAAACTTGTTTACATCTCATCATGGAAGGATCACTTATGCCACCGGGAGGCCACTTTGGACCATTGCAGCACCATTCCTTGGTTGCCAATCTGAAGAAGTGTGTATTAGCTCAATGCCAGATCTCCTACCCTGGTCACATCGTCTTCGAGCAGGGAGGTCGCGGTAGCTTTACAGTGTACCCTGCAGTTTTATAGTGTACACTGCAGTTTTACAGTGTACACTGACACACTCCTTATGGGAGGTCCGTGGCTTCTTCGGCTGGACGGGCTAGTACCATCGTTTTATCCGCGTCTACAACGAATTGACGAAGATGATCACCCCGTCCCAACAGCTTTGGGTGGCAAAACTATTGGACTATGGCTTTATAGTGTAGTTCCGTTCGGACAAATCCAATTTAGCGGCAGACTCCTTATCTCGTCAGACAACATTCGCGGAGTTAACAACTATATCACGACCGGTTTGGCAAGAGGCTGTGATTTTACAATGGGAGGTGGAGGTTGACCCGACCTTAGTGTCCATCATGGAGAAGCTTCAGGCTGATGCCGGGGGCTGTTCACTATATACCCTCCTTGGGGGTCATTTGTTCTATCGGGGCTGGTTGGTCATTTCTTCATCCTTAGCCAACAATCTTCGCCTCCTCACTGAGTTCCACACTACACCGACCATGGGCCATTCAGGGGCATTTCGTGCTTACCGCCATCTTGCAACGACGCTCTATTAGAAGGGAATGATGCGACACGCAAAAGAATTTGTGGTGGCTTGCCTCGTTTGCTAACGCTCGAAGCACGAAGTCGCGTTTCCTGGAGGCCTAGTGCAGCCCTTGTGCATTCCCGATCTCATTTGAGATGATTTAGACATGGATTTCATTACGCACCTTCCTCGCTCATCGGGGTATGATTGCATCTTGGTGGTGGTGAACCGTCTGTCCAAATAAGGTCATTTTCTACCATTGTGACATCCCTCCATAGATCTCGTGGTCGACGTGACTTTCATTTTCGGCGTAGTTCGACTATTTCATTTTCGGCGTAGTTCGACTACACGGTTTCCACCGTTCGATCGTCAGCGATCAAGACCCAGTTTTTATGAGTTCTTTCTGGCAGGATTTATTCAAACTCCAAGGGACGCAGTTGTGGATGAGTTCCGCCTACCACCCCAGACGAATGACCAGTCAGAGGTTCTGAACCGCTGCTGGGAGACCTACTTGTGATGTCTTACCTCCGACCGCCCCCATGACTGGAGTAGATGGTTGGGTTAGGCAGAGTTCTCGTACAACACTTCCTTCCATTATTCGAATGACATGAATCCCTTCCGGGCCATTTACGGCCGCCCACCACCCACAATGATTCAGCACCTCCCGTGGTAATGTCACATCGAGGAGGTGCGCACTCAGCTTTTGGATCATGATGAGATCCTCAGGGTCTTAAATACCCACCTCCACAACGTCCAGCAAAAGATGATTTACCATGCGAACAAGTGTCGTTTGGATTTTCATTTTCAAATGGGGGATGCGGTATTTGTCAAGCTTTGATCCTACCTCCAGACTTCAATAGTGACACGCCTCCATCACAAACTCTCCACTCGTTTTACGTGCCGTTTGAGGTGATCAACCGCATCGATGAGGTAGCTTACCGCTTCCGCCTTCCTACCCACAGTCATTTTATCAGATAGCTCCACCGTCTACCTCCCAAGGCTATCTTTGATCGCAAACTCGTCACGGCGGATGGTCGGGTTCAAGAATAGGTGTTGGTGGCATGGAGATGACCCCCTCAATCTGACGCATGGTGGGACCGTGACGATTTTCCTTGAGGACAAAAAAAAATTTCCAGATGGGTGTATTGTTGCGGAGGCCGTTACATATGAAAAGGCATCAACTGCCTGGAATGTTTACTCTGGAAAGGAATAGGCCGATGATTGTGACGCCGACGTGATATGGGATGGGAGTGAGGTGATTGCATCTTTCTTTCATGGTCACATTTATGTTTTACCGTATTTACATTTTTGCTGGGAAGGGTTATATAACCCACCTCTCCTTTGTGGAGAAGGTATCTTGTATCTTGGATTTGGGATTAACTGGAGTTTAGGGCTAGCCAAGTGGGTTCTTCCCCTTGAATGGTTACTCTCAAACCCTACCCGTACCACTACGCATGGCTACATTCATGATGATCTTCTGTAGATTTATCCTGCATCATAGAGCCTGCCTGTTCCTAAATTGTTTCACTGCAATTTGAGTTTGAGTATGTTTCTTTAAGTTTTGCAAGTTCGAGTAATCTGATTCCCATAGCTCATCCACCTTTTAGTTGCATGACTATTAGTCTAAGTTGAGCTGTGGTTTACAAATAATTATTTTTCTTGCAACCTTCAAAAAAACGTGTCACAAGCTCTTACCGATTTATTCGATCATATAAGGCTAGATTGAGGAAGGCATATAAACAATTTTTACAGGTAGTATACTTATTGGAATGACACACCCAAGATATTTTACTTTTTTAAGTGACATGAAATTTTCTTTTGTAATAGAGAAGAATTTCTGACCAAGCAAAGTACATAGGGAGGCTTTTTTAGTTTACTGCATCGGAAGGATCTGATGACTGAGTTGTATAACAAGTTTAATAGCAGCCAAAATCCATAAGAAAATGAGATGTCATGATGGCTATATCAGCTAGCATTGAACGAAGGGGTTTGCTTTTCCGTTATCCTACGGAAAAAAATAGGCGATTGATATCCGCACTACAATTTTGGATATCCGCACTACGATTACTTATAATTTTTCGCGCCTTTTGAAAATACTCCTTGTACATGCATTTTTAGGAAAAGTGTTCAACACGAAAGTTGTAGATCTCGACGAGATCTACAACTTTCGTGTTGAACAATTTTCCTAAAAATGCATGTACAAGGCGTATTTCTAAAAGACGCGTAATCTGAGCGTATTTCCTAATGTACGTCTTGTACATGCATTTTTAGGAAAATTGTTCAACACGAAAGTTGTAGATCTCGTCGAGATCTACAACTTTCGTGTTGAACACTTTTCCTAAAAATGCATGTACAAGGAGTATTTTCAAAAGACGCGAAAAATTATAAGTAATCGTAGTGCGGATATCCAAAATTGTAGTGCGTATATCAATCGCCAAAAAATATGGCACCATTTAATATGAAGAGTCCCAACCCCAAACAAGAAAGCTCCGTTTGAGCTACAACTGATACAATTATGTTATATATCAGCTAGTAATAAAACATGTGTATTTTGTTATGGATCCTATATGTCAATTATCTTATTATATTAGTATTTATGTCTTTTGAGTATTTTATATTTTGAGGTCGCGACAATTATCGAGTATTTTAATCTTCGATGTAATTACGTGTATTCCACCCGGTGTCTTATGAACAAACCTTAGTTCTCATGTATCAGAATAAATGAATGAATGAAATTCTCTTCTCCCTTCTAGTCTCCCCTCTCTATTCTCCTCTAACCCTAGCCGTTGGCAACCCTCTCCACTTTAGGGTTTCTTCTCTCCTTCCTCCGCCCTTCTAGGGTTTCCTCTTCTCAACTTCTCGACCTCTCTTCTAGTGTTTTTTACCTTTGTATCCCCTTTCCACTACCGTTCAACCACTAAAAATCTCATAACAAACTTGGTATTGGAGCATCTTTTCTTTTCCTTCATCGGGCGTACCCTCCATAACCGCTGCATCTTCCTCACTCCATTGTTGCTTCCCCAACAGTCATCCTCCAGTTGACCGTACGTCACACCAAAGCAACTTCCCACCGACTGCATTCCCTTTCCTGCTGATTGTATTTCCACCACTTTCTCCAGATAGCACGCATCCTCACAGTTGTCTTCCTCGTCCAACGCTGCCAGCAATCCCCATGACCTCTACTTCCTCTGGCTTCTTCCACGTCAATCGCTCTCCATCGCTCGCAGGCCCTCATTACCCCCAGCAAGGCAGCGTCGCGCCATCATCGTTTTGGCTGGGTCATCATTTTCGCCTGGCTGCTTCCGCGCACAAGTCTTATCCCCGAGCAAACCACAATTTCTTGCCCCTCTCCAACTTTTCCTCGAGCCCCTCTGAATTCTTATTTTTTTCTTCTTTTGAGCCCCTGCGCATGTTTATTATATTTTTTTAATATTTTTTGGATCCTCCCTCCACTTCACATAAGCCGCCTTTCCTTTCTACTTCTTAACATACTTATTAATTATTTATATAATTAATTAGTTAATTATATAATTAATTATTTCATCATGTTGCTTAGCGCCACCACTACAATGCGCTGCTCGCCCGACTCGCCGAGCAGGGCAACCTTATTGCTCAACAGGAAGCTCGACTCGACTGTCTTGACACCCAACTCGACCTTATGCTCGCCGCCCTCCGCATCTCCCGCGCCTCGATGATTGTTATTCTGTCTTCACCACCACCAACGCCAGAGTCGTCTCCTTCCCCTCTAGTGGTGGTATTACTACCGCTCTCCGTCGAATAGCCGCTGCCGCCGCCACAACTTGTGCCACCTCAAATTGTCATCGCCGCTCCACCACTCATCACAATGGTTGCTGCTTTGTCATAACCAACATAGTTTTCGCTCCCCCGGCCACCTACTCTTCTGATGTTCTCGTTGCTTCTCCTCCACCCATGTTAGGCCGACCACCTCATAGACTCTGCCCCCTTCTCCCGCTCTACCATGGATAGTGCTTCCAGCCCCTCCGCCCACCTCGCTGTCTCTTTTGCTGGCCCTCGCTCCGTAGGCCCTCGCTTCGTCGGCCCCCGATCTGCCGACCTCGATAGACCCGTTTCTCTCGCTGTTCGTCGTTCCTCCGCCCTCCATTCCGTTGCTCCTCACTGCCACCCGTTCCTGCCGTCGGCCATGGTTTCCCCGACCTCTTTACTGTTGCTTCCCTTCATCGCTTCGCCTGCACCATCGGATCCAGTTCTTCCAGCGTCAGTTTTTTCGTTGACGCCGCCACTGCTAGTCGATGCCCCATCCGCCACGACGCGATATCGAGAGCTGTTTTGGCGCGAGATCAAGATGCCAGATAATTCAGTCATCCACACAAAGTTCGAGCTTGATGACGAGCTCGATTTCGAGGACGAATGAGATGTTATGGATTTTATTCGTCAGATATTTTATTATATTAGTATTTATGTCTTTTGAGTATTTTATATTTTGATGTCGTGTCACGTATTTTCGAGTATTTTAATCTTTGATGTAATTACGGGTATGCCACCCGGGGTCTTATATATAGACCTTAGTTCTCTCGTATCAGAATCAATGAATTAATGAAGTTCTCTTCTGTTAACAAACGTGAAAAAGGCAGAATAATTCATTATGCGTGAATAATGCCTCTTATATAAGAGGAGATTACATGAATAAATTTAATCTAATGCTAATAAAGCTAACACTCCCCCTCAAGTTGGGCATGTTATATTCCTCATGCCCACTTGTCGATGAAGCCACATAAAACATTCTCTCCTTGACTCTTAGTAAGAATATTAGCTATTTGCCTCTCTAAAGGAACAAAAAGAAATACAAATGATCTTTCTCTTAATGTTCTCCTTGATGAATTGTCCACTTCAATATGTTTGGTGCAATCATGTTGAACTGGGTTGTTGACGATACTGATTGCAGCTTTGTTGTCACAGTATAGTCGGATAGGACAATCCTCATTTTGTCCTAAATCACACAAGAGAGAACGCAACCACCATCCCTCATATATGTCACGTGTCATCGCTCTAAAATTGTCCTTTGAACTGGACCTTGAGGCGATAAATTATTTTTTACTTCTCCAAGTAACCAGATTACAACCAACAAATGAATAATACCCAGATGTAGAGTGTCTGTCTTCTACAGACGCTGCCCAATCTGCATCAGTATAACCTCAAATTTCAATTCTGTATTTGGAGTGAAGAAGATTCCTCTGCCTGGTAATGTCTTCAAGTACCTCAAGATCCTATGAGCAACATCGAGATATCTCGCTGATGCGGAGCATAGACTAGCACTTGCAGTGGATGACGAGTTTTGGGGCTCGTTCGGGGCCGATTGGCGACTTTCCATATATGGCATGCCCGGTTCGACGATCGGACTCTGCGGATGCGTTCGGATTTGTGTTGCAAATCAAAATTATATATTAGTTTTTTTATTGGTTTATTTTTAATGTATTTTAGTGGACTCTAGTGTTTTGTTTTATTATAAATAGTGGTCTAAGAGTCTGAACCAAGACATTGCAGATTTTGGAGACATTGAATCCCGGAACCCGCGATCCCTCCCTGGCGTCGACGTCGTGGAACCCTAGGTGACGACTCCTACGCCTCCAAACTCCTCTTTAAGGTAATCCCTACCTCCACCTTCGTTTTCTACCCCTCCCTCCTCTTACCCAGCCGCCGGCTGCCCCCAAAACTCCCTCACAACCCGTCGGCCTGCATTCCCCGGCCTACCGCCGCCGGCCCCAAACAACTCCACCGCCGGCCTTCCCATACCTCCAGCCCGCAACCACCACCTCCCCCCTTCAAGCCGACCACCCTCCTGCAGCCCCCCATCCAGCCGACCATCTTGCTCCCCTCCCCACCACCCGGAAACCACCTCAAACCCTAGTCGGCCATTCCTCACATTCCCTTTCCGTGGATCCACTACCATTTAGCCTCTCTTCTCTAGATCACGCTAGATCTGAGAATTTCCGCCCTCGTTCCGACGTTTGCCTCCACCCTTATTACCATTTTGTTCGGATCTGCTCCTACACATCAGATTTACCCTCCCCCGGCCCGGATCTACTCATACGTGACCGGATTCACCGTTTTATTGTTCGTTTCCCCCATTTACCGCCGAGGACAGCCACCGCCACCGTCGCCTCGCCACCGGTTCCATCTCTGATCGCCGACCTACACATCCGGACCTCCAATTCTTCAGTGTCTCGGTTCAGTCCTCTACTTTGTGAGCTTTTGTAGTATTGTATTATTTGATTCGACATTTGCCATCTAGTAATTTGCTATACTTTGTTGTGATTCTTGTTTGTGGAAATTTATTTTGGTGCACTAATAATTTGCAGGAGGAAACATTCGTCGCGCGCTTCGCTTTGTCCCTCTGAGCGGAGGAAGCCATTATAATTTGCCCAAAATTAAATATTTATTTTCTATTTAAATATCTGCGTGGTGCTGAAATTACATTGCTTTAATTCATTTGTCAAAATATCGATCATTACATTGCATGTAAATTTGAATTAGCGTGTCACCCTTGCACTACCACCTAGAGTCGTAGGTTTTATGCACCTGTCGCCTACCCCGACATCACTCGCCTTTGGGGAATGCATATACTGGCTAACAACCCCCACATCATAAGCTATGTCTGAGCGAGTATGAGATAAATATATTAACCGTTTGACAAGACATTGGTAACCAATAACATCTTCATTGGGGTCTCCATCATCCTTTTCAAGATTGTGGTTGACCTCCATAGGAGTATCAGCAGGTCTACACCCACTCGTACTTCAAACTCTTTAGCCAAATTCTTCTTCAAGGCTTTCACCTCTTCAACATCATCTCCTGTTATGATAATGCCATCAACATAGGCAATGAGGGTGGTTAACATGTTATCCCTCTGTTTTATAAACAAAGTATGATTGATGTGAGACTTTATCGCTATCCCAGAGAGATCATGACTCTATGAAAGCGACCAAACCAAGCCCTCGTGATTGCTTCAGACCATAGAGGGTCTTTTTTAGTTTGCACACTTTCCCTTCAGAACCAGAAGGAAAGAAACCAAGGGGAAAAGACATATATACTTCTTCTAAATTTCCATGAAAAAAATGCATTCTTCACGTCCAATTGAGTAAGATCTCAACCCTTGGACACAACACATGATAGTAGGACTTGTATATAGTTCATTTTTGCCACATGGGCAAAAGTTTTTTGATAATCGATATCTAGGGTTTGAGTATATCCCCTTGCCACCAACTTTGCTTGGAAACGTTCAACCAATCTTTAGAGTTCTGCTTCACGGTAAACACCCATTTACATTCAAAGGTTTTCTTACCGTATGTGAGGTGTGTTAAATCTCATGTATAGTTTTTTTCTAAAGCAGTCATTTCCTCAATCTTTGCCTCTTTCCACTTTGGATGCTCAAAAGCCTCTTGACATGTAGAGGGAATAAAAAATGACGCAAGAGAAGAAACAAAGATTCTATGTGAAGGAGTTACAGCGTCGTAAGAAACATAATGAGACAAAAGATGTTGAGTGCAAGATCTGATACCTTTAAAAGGGTAATAAGGAGTTCAGAGGAGTCTGCCGACGGAGTTGGCACTGAGACCTATAATGTGAGATTAGCCTGTATGTTAGGATCTTTACTCCGTCTGGTGTATACCTGTAATTCTTGCTCTTTATAGGGAGACTCCTCCTGGTTGGAAGTATCGGTACGAGGCAAAGTACATGAAGGAATGAATTATGGAGGGATCAGTAAGGAGATAGTATGAAAGCTCACTTCTTCCGTAGGTGCAGGCTCCCTCTGAAGTGTGACAAAAATTCGCTGTTGGGGGATGATAACAGTTATATCCCTTCTGAGTAGGCGAATATCTAAGGAATACACAACGAGGAGCACATGGGTCAAGCTTAGACCGACCCAGAGAATGGATGTAAGCAAAGCAAACACAACCAAACGCTTTCTGTTGGAGAGAAGTCGGGTTAACCCCTAAGGTGAGAAGAGGGGTTTGATGGCCCAAAACTTGAGATGGCAAGTTGTTGATAAGCTAGGAAGCCGTGAGAACAACATCACCCCAATAGAACTTAGGGAGGTGCTTAGAGAAAAGTAAATACCGAGCAATTTCTAATAGGTGACGGTTTTTTCGCTCAACGACCTTATTTTGAGAAGGAGAGTGAGCACATAAAGTTTGGTGGAGAATGTCATGATCAGCGTGGTTGTGAGCAAAGGGGGAGTTGACATACTCTCGATAATTATCACTATGAAGAATTTTGATAGTAGCAGAGAATTGAGTAGAAAACATTTTGTGAAAGGTTTAAAAAATTGAAAAAATTTCATTTTTATTTTTCATCAAATAAACCCACGTCGTGGGAGAGAAGCAATCAATAAAAGTAATAAACCAATGTCATCCAATAATTGAAGCAATGGGACATGACCCCCAAACATCAGTATGAGCGATATTAAATGGTGTAGTGATGCAGGGACAGGAGTCCACCTGCCCTGCCACCAAGGGGCCCACCTGGAGTCAGCACCAGGCAACTTTCATCAGGCCCGCGGGCCGTACACCCCAACCAGCTCTCCGCCACGGCATCAGCACCGCGCGGCAGGTTGTTGAGGCCGGGACTCGATCCTGCACCCCCTAGATAAGAGGCCCACAAGCAACCTCTCATCACCAACTGATCCGCGCTTTTATGATGCAGGGACAGGAGTCCACCTGCCCTGCCACCTTGGCATCACCACCAAGGGGCCCACCTGGAGTCAGCACCAGGCAGCTTTCATCAGGCCCGCGGGCCGTACACCCCAACCAGCTCTCCGCCACGGCATCAGCACCGCGCGGCAGGTTGTTGAGGCCGGGACTCGATCACGCACCCCTTAGATAAGAGGCCCTCAAGCAACCTCTCATCACCAACTGATCCGCGGATCAGTTGGTGATGAGAGGTTGCTTGAGGGCCTCTTATCTAGGGGGTGCGGGATCGAGTCCCGGCCTCAACAACCTGCCGCGCGGATGGCGGAGAGCTGGTTGGGGTGTACGGCCCGCGGGCCTGATGAAAACTGCCTGGTGCTGACTCCAGGTGGGCCCCTTGGTGGTGATGCCAAGGTGGCAGGGCAGGTGGACTCCTGTCCCTGCATCATGTAGTACTAGGTAAAGAAACATAATTAGCATGATTACGGTGATGTTTAGCAACAACAGATACATCAAACATAATGTTTTTAAAACACACAGAAGAAAAGTATGAAATAAACATTGCATGATAGCAACAGAGGGGTGGCCAAGACGACGATGCCAGGTTAGCGGGTCGGAAGTCTGCGACGCGTGGAGAGCTTGCAAAGGAGGAGACCCGGCGGAGGAGTCAAACACATACAGACTATCTTGCATGCTATCAGAATCAATCACCTTCCCCGTCTTCAGATCCTGAAAAACACAATGAGAAGAAAAAAAGGTAACTGATTGAAGAGAATTAGTCAAACAATTAACAGGAAGCAAACAACACGTGAAATTTGGAACATGAAGCACATAAGATAAAGTGAGAGAAGAACAAAGGATGGATCCTTTTCCAACAATGGAGGAGTCATTAGCAATGCTCACTTTATCTCGTTCAGAAAGAGGAGAATATGACACAACCTGAAACTGATCCAGTCATCTGATCAATGGCTCTGGAATCGATAATCCAATGAGTAGAAGGATGAGTAGTAGCAGAATGGGCACCTGGAGCACCATTGTGGGTAAGGGCAGTGGAGGAAAAAGCCTCTTATATGAGAGGAGATTACATGATTAAATTTGGGTGGTGATATTGGTACACCATATATGGCTATTGATACCCCATTTCAAAAATTAAAACCCCTTTTTTACAACCCTAAATGTAATATTTGTACCCCCTTCTCATCCGACGCCAGGCCCTGCTCCCGCTGCTCCGTGCCCGCAAGTCGCTGCTCCCGCTGCTCCGTGCCCGCCACTCGCTGCTCCCGCCAGGTCGGAACCCCGCCGCGCCATCCTCGCCAGCACCAGATCGGCTCCGACGTGACCTCCCCGACAACCCTAAGGATCCGCCGCCATCGACGCCTCGGCGTCGGAGATCGATCCCCCTTCAACCTTGTCATCGTCCTCTGCGGCCCTACGGATGTAGGCGGCGGCGGCGGCGATTCGGATCGTCCGGCGAGCTTCGAGCTTCACTATGACGATGGAGCGGGTTCCGGGTTCCGGGTTCGAGCGGCTTCTTGATCAGCTCGGTCAGATCGAGATCAATGACCTCGCGGGCCGCGGGTTCGAGCATCCGCCGGCGTTGAAATCGGCGATCGAGTCGATGCCAACGGTGGAGATCTCAGCCTCGCATGTCAGGATGGATATCCACTGCGCCGTCTGTATGGAAGCCTTTGAGCTCGGGGGCGAAGTGAGGGAGATGCCCTGTAAGCATCTCTACCATCAAGATTGCATCTTCCCGTGGCTGTCGCTGCACTACAAATTATTAGGTAAGAATAATAAGACAAATTTCAATTATAATTTATTAATTTGTCTCTTGATAATTTAAATTTGATTTCATTATGTTGCAAGGACATCAACTTTTGAGCGGACGCTTACGGATGTTGTACTCGTGTTTTTGGCGATTATTTATATTGGAAACTAACTTTGTGTCGCCACATATTTTGAGTGATGACTAATTGATGACTTTTAATTATTTGTACATGTTGCACCAATATAATTTTGTAGCGACATATTTTGAGCAACAATGAAAGCTAAATGATGACAATCAATATATTACCTTTATTGCACAACATGTGATTCTTAGTGCTTTAATTAATTAGGTATCGTATGTTACCGTTTAAAATTTTAAACTTGGGGTATAAATAGCGAGTGGGTGTACAAATATATTTTTCAGGTGTACAAACAGTCATGGGTTATAAATAGCCATTTATGGTGTACCAATATCACCACCCTTAAATTTAATCTAATGCTAATAAAGCTAACATCTTCTCCTTTTGTCTCTCCTCGCTCTTCTCCGCTAACCCTAGCTGTCAACAGTCTTCTCCTCCTTAGAGTTTCTTATCTCCACCCTTCTAGTGTTTCCTCTTTTCAACTTCTCAACCTCTCTTCTTGGATTTTATTACCCTTGTATCCCCCTTTCGCTTCATCCAACCACCCAAATGAAGCTCATAACATATTCACGTCCTGGTTACACATAAATCACAAATTACTACATAAAACTTGTTTAATCCTGGTCTTGGCTTGTATAGCTTTCTGCTAGCAACTGCAATACTGCACCTTTAGCATTTTGCATTCGATTTAGCGTCGTACTTCCATTAGCTTCAGCCTCAATGATAAGTTGATAACCTGTGAAGAGTATACATTCACCAATCACTACAATAAAAGCTTTCTTTTTATTCATAAATATTCACATAAATTCAATCAAGCTACCATTTCAACTTAACATTTCACACACTTCTTCCCAAGGCATTAAAATTTGAGGAAGAGGTCAACGAATTTCTAGTTGACGAAATTTAGTAAGCTGTAAATAAATCACTGGACAAGAGATAGGCAAATGAAGAAATAACTTACTAAGGTGCCAACCTGTCGTGCCATTCTTCTTGTCTCATATCAGATTTATCCACATATGCTTTTTTATTCTTGTCTGGGTTATATTTCCCATGTTTTTGGTATGGCGCAGCTGCTCTGAGTGTTGCATCAACAACCAATCTTTTTGCAGGACCCCTGCAGAAGGGATCAAAGCAGAGCCATGATAAATTTAGTATGATAAAGTAACAAATAATGAGATAAATTGATACAACCAAATGCATAAATAACTTTGATTCTGCTCAGAAACATAAGTTGGCGATGAGAACTTAAAATCATGAATGCCTTAGAGCAGTATCAACACAGAGTTGTAACTGACAAGATCAATCAATCAAGCTTTTAGGTCAAGTGTTACTAGATGTTAAAGTTGTTACTTGGCTTCATTAAACATAAACACTGTTTTCATTGACAAGGATTTTGATACGGGTCTTCAAATGTTGCCGGAGGATAGGTCGGAGGTGGAGAAGATGACGGTGGTGGAGGATACCGTGGAGCCGGAACCGCGGATGCCTAAGCGGGGTTGCTTGTTAAAGGAGAGAGCCACCAAGATTTCACATTCAAAAGATGGGAATTAGAATTCTTTCTTGCTTCCCTTCACACAACACATTCATTGCCTTTATATTGGCTACAACATATAAAAGACAAAACAATAATAATGACACATAATATTAGACCCGAAGATCGAAGCCCCTACATAATGATAACAACTAGACACCTAGAGAATAGATATAATTATAATAATACACGGCCCATAACATCACTCCCTCCATCCAAAAATAGCTTGTCCCCAAGCTTGAAGGAGATCACGTAAAGGCGAGTGTCATCCGATGCCTTCCTCGTCCGAGTTCCGACGTCTAGGTAAAAAAGTTTTTTGCATCTGTGTCCTCGAGTGTACTGCTCGTCACAAATAAAACATAAACCCTGAGCGCGGTGATCCAACATCTCGGTCCAAGATTAGCGACGGACCGACGGGGCGGGTGGAACCTCACTAAGTCTGGCCGGGCCTCAAATTCGACATCCAGTTGTTGGCGAGCTTGAAGTACGGTTGTAAACATGGAGACTTGCATTGCTGGGGGCAGTGTGATGTGTGGCAGAGGGGTGAAACCGCTTCAAGTAATCATGCACTGTGCCCGTTTAACGGAGTGTCGTAGGAGCACCAATGGGGTTTGCTACGAATGGGTGGGTCAAAACGTACGTTGCAATGCCGCTTGAAGTCGTCCCATGTCATGCCTGATCGGTCGGTGAGGAGACGAGTGACCCAAAGCAGAGTGAAGTCGAGTAGGTGAAAGAAGGCGAGAGGAAGTCAATCAACGTCTGGAATTTGTTGGTACCCGAAGAATTGCTCGCACCTGGTGAGCAAGGCCAATGGATCAGTTTTGCCGCCATAGGTGGGGAAATCTAGCTTGGTGTAGCGCGACTGCAGAGCCACTTCCTGTCGGAGGAAGGCCGACGACTCATGGCGGATAAGCGACGGGGGCGAAGGCGCCTGACTGCTGCTGGCATGATCCGTAAGTGGAGTGGTGATCACGAGAAGTGCGGCAGTCAACTCATTAAGCTTGAGGGTGAGGGAGTCAATATCATCCCGATGACGTGCTTTAGCGTTCAAATGGCGTATTTCAGCGTGCCGAAAGCGGGTCTCGATGGAGGTCCTGAAATCTTGGAGAGTTGCTAAGAAATTTGAAGTGTCTGTCATCGTGCGGGCGAAAATAGCACGCGAGAGAGAGCGGGTAATGGGCCGACTAAAATGCTCTGATGCGGCTGATTGAGAGTTTCCGCGGGAGCCGCGTCACCGCCTAATTATGCCACAAAAATAATGCTCCAAGTGTTCACGATCTATGTGTTGGAGGCAGCAAAATAAGTGGTCATCAGATGGATGCAATAAATAGTTGATGGTTGTGCTGGATTGGGTGGGGTGGGCTCGAGACAACAGTAGAAGGATGTGGCTTCAGGTGTTCAGAAAGCAGGGTCTGTTGGCTGGCTAAAAGTAATATCAGATTTGGGGTTGGGTTGGAACAACAGAGTATTAATAAAGTATACGGTACTGGGGGAAAACTGGCTACACATGTGCCCTTAATTATGCGTGGGTTTGCTGTTTTGTGGGCTCGAGAGAAAGGGGGGGGAGGCTCGATGAACAATGAGCGCGAGGCTCAAAGAGGGCACGAATCGAGAATAGCGGCTCGAGGGAACGAGAAGCAGCGCTGAAAACCAGCGCCGACGTGGAAGGATGGTTGCGGGTCGATGAGGAGACGCTCGCGGCTAGACGGTGTCCCGAAAGATGGCTGCGGGTCGGCGTTTGGAAACATAAACGACGATGGGTGTGGTGGAGGTATCGACGAGGTCTGGCGAGAAAAGAAGACGGACGACGGTGGACCACTGTTGCTTTCGACGGCAGGAGCTGTAGCCGAGGTAGGGGCATAATGCTGATGTAGATGAAGGAATGGCGGCAGATAGGATGACCGACGACCCAACAAACTGTGGTGGTTCGTGGGGGAAAATGTTGTAGCGAGAAGGAAGTAGAAGTTGTCGTTGTGGAAGGAGGACTGAGGCCTCTGATACCAAGTTGATACGGGTCTTCAAATGTTGTCGGAGGATAGGTCGGAGGTAGAGAAGATGTCGGTTGTGGAGGATACCGTGGATCCTGAACCGCGGCCGCCTAAGCAGGGTTGCTTGTTAGAGGAGAGAGCTAGAATTCTTACTTGCTTCCCTTCATACAACACATCCAATGCCTTTATATAGGCTACAACATATAAAAGGTAAAACAATAATACTGACACCCAATACTAGACCGAGAGCTCAAGGTCTCTACATAATAATAACAACTAGACACAGAGAATAAAAATAATTATACTAATACGTGGTCCATAACTGATTTTAATTATAGTCACTCATTGGTATACCATGGATCATGTCTTTATGCATAATAGATGTATTTTTCATGTCATAGAAAAGTGTTTCTCAACAATATATAAGAGTCTACATTGTCCTGCTTCCTTCAACAATGCCCTCTTTTGTCTCCAACGCGAACCATGCCCTCGTGTAATGTTTTGAGTTCGCTTCACTCCTGCCTCCAACATCTGCTTCCAAGCACGCCACCAACTCCGATTCTTCCGCCAAATCGTCCTTAGGGCTGCCTCTGACTCAGTTTGTGTTCTACTTTGTCCCGTCAATAATTGGGCCAGCTTGGCTTCCTCTCCACCAATCATCCATCTCCAATCTAGAAATAATGGCATCAAAGATGTCATGATGATTAATAGTGAGGTAAATGAGCACGCCTACAAGATGTTGATATCTGAGGGTTTAACTCAAATAGTGTAGGTGTTGTGCAAGTATCTTTGATATCCTCTCTATCAAGCATCTCATTAATGAACTTCTGTTGTCAAGGAAGATATCCCCGATGAGAATGATCAATCTTCATCCCAAGGAAATAACGAAGATGACCAAGTCTTTCATGTCAAACCGAGTTGATAGATGTTACTTGACTTTCACGATTCAAAATATCCCCTCAATTAATAATAATATCAACAACATATAGCAAAAAATGAGTTCCTGAAGCATGCACGTACAGAGCAGGATCATAGGAACTTGCAATGAAACTAGTGGTAATCTAAAAAGCTCGAGGAGACTTCTTAATTCCAAGAAGGGCTTTGTAGACATGGTAGACCTGTCCCACCCGAGGGAGGGGTGGTTGTGGGAGGGTGGAAGGGGTGGAGGCGTCATGTAGACCTCTTTAAACAACTTACCGTGAAGAAATGCATTCTTTACATCCATATGAAAGATAGGTTCTGACTTAACAGACATAATGTTGGGGTATCGGTGGATCGGCGGGTACGGGAATGAGAGAGAGAGAGAGAGAGAGAGAGAGAGGAAGAGAGGGAGAGAGGGAGAGAGGGAGGAAGAGAGGAGAGCTTAGGATTTAGAGAAAGAGAAAACACACATTCATTCCAGGATGAAAATAATACAGGGCTTACGCGTCCTCTTATAGCGATGAGGAGCGAATACAGAAGGAAATTCGGAAATTAGTAAATACAAAAATACTTAAAATGACCAAACAAACAAAACAACAAATAAAACATCTCAAGCCAACGAAACAACAAATAAATTACTAATTATCTTCCGCGGGAATGGTGGGGTCCATCCGATATACGTGCCCGACGCGTGTAAACTTTCCACGGAGGCTCGTCGTTGTGTAACTCCGTAACAATGCCGTTATCTGAAAAATGTGTCTTGTCCTAGGCAGTAGTTGAGAAACTGACGACAAAAATCATCCTGGGGCGGCCACGTCGCGTTCGAGTCGGACGGCCAGTCCAAGCCACAAGGACCTCCTTCGATGTACGGTCCCCTGGGGTGCGGCATCTCTGATCGAGGACCGAGGCAGGGTAGTAGGGTGCCTTTCCTACAAGGTCGAGGTCGGCCGGAATGTGATCTGTAGGGGTGTGTTCGCTCACTACGCGTCGTAGATGCAAGACATGGAAGATCGGATGAATGCGGCTCCAGGCTGGAAGGCTAAGGCGGTAGGCGACCGCCCCTGAATGGGCGAGGACCTCGAAAGGCCCGAAGAAACGAGGTGCTAGTTTCAGACACGGTCGGCGGGCCACCGAGAGCTGTCGGTAGGGGTGGAGTTTGACGAAAACCTTCTCTCCTACCTCGAAGGAGAGGTCCCATTGTTTCCTGTTGGCGAAGGAAATCATCTTCTGTTGAGCCCGACGCAAGTGGTGCTTCAGATGATCCAGAATGATGTCCTTGTCACGGAGGGTGGCGGCCAAGCTCCCCACCCAGCACTCCCCTGGAAGATGGAGGACAATAGACGGAGGTGGGAGGCCGTAAACGGCCTCGAATGGTGTAGTATCAGTCGCCTGATGGTAGGCGGTATTGTATGAGTATTCAGCCCACGCGAGCCACTTGGCCCAACTGCGAGATTACTCCCCCACGAAGCAGTGGAGGTATGTCTCCAGACACCGGTTGAGGACCTTCGATTGGCCGCCTGTCTGCGGATGGTATGTCGTGCTCATGCGGAGACGGGTGCCCCGTTAACGGAATAGCGTGGTCCAAAAAGTACTCAGGAAGAGCGGATCGTGGTCGCTCACGATCGACCGAGGAAACCTGTGGAGGCGCACAACCACTTGGATGAAGCTGTCGGCGACTGTGGCAACCATGTATGGGCGGCGGAGGGGAATGAAATGAACATACTTCGAGAGCCGGTCCACCACGACGAGGATGCAGTCGTGTCCCTGTGATCGGGGCAGTCGTGTGATGAAATCCATGACGACGTCATCCCAAATGCGATCCAGGATCGGGAGGGGTTGAAGTAGGCCACCCGGAAACATGGCCTCATACTTGACCTTCTGGCAGGTGAGGCAGGAGGCCACAAAGGCCTTGACCTGTCGGAACATGTGAGGCCAATAGAGTGAGGCGACTAGCCGTCGGTATGTCCGGTAAGCCCTGTCATGTCCCCACGTGGGTGAAGCATGGAACTCGGCTAGCAACAAAAGGAATGCTCAGGGAGGAGGGGGCGAGTACGAGGCGGCCTTTGAAGAGTAGGCGGTCGTCAACCAAGGAGTACGGTGGGTGGGTCGTGGCGTCCGCGAGGACTGCTATCTATCCATATCCCGTTGAGCGTCGGGTCGGCTTCTACTTCCCGTTGAATGGTATCCGCATCCTCCCAGACCGGGCTGGAGATGACTGCGAGTATAGGGTTGCGCGAGAGGGGGTCGACCGCGCGATTCGACTTCCTCGATCGGAATTCGATGCTAAAGTCATAGCCTAGTAGGGACCACCCATATTTGTGGAGCGGGCGTAGAAATCTTCTATTGTAGGAGGTAGCGAAGGCTGTGGTGGTCGGTGCGGACCACGAACCGTCGGCCCAGGAGGTAAGGTCGCCAATGCTGAACCGCGAGAACGAGGCCCATGAGCTCGTTCTCGTAAGCGGAGCGGCTGCGGATAGTGTACAAGGCGGCCGACCTACATCAATACGGCTCCCACGCCGATGCTCGATGCGTCGCACTCCACGACGAAGGGTTGGGAGAAAGACACATTCCACCCAAACTGACAGTGAAATCTGGAGAAAGTTCCATTAGAGGACCTAGCTGCTGGGCCAAATGAGCGAAAAGAAAATTATGACTCACCCCGCTGTCCACCATGATGACAATGTGGCGATCGCCCAACTTGCCCGCCAGCTTCATGGTTTGGGGACCTGAAATGCCGCCCATGAAAAAGCATGGAAGCTCCAAATGGTGAAGGCCTGCGTCAGCGAGAGCCTCTGTGGTGTCCTCTGTCGTGATCTCGGGGTCTTCAAAGTCCGCCAAAATAATCTCTAGCTATCTAAGTCACCGATGATGGCATGTAACTTCTTGACCGCGCAGACGTGGGTAGGAGAATAGGACTGACTACAGTGAAAACACAGTCCTTTGCGGCGGAGGTCGTCGAACTCGCTGTTGGAGAACCATTTAGGCGAGGCTGGACGAACCGGCCTTGCGGCCGGAGGGGGCCGAGGGGCTTGGGGCTCCGGAATAGCGGTCCTCCATGGCCGGCCGCCTGGGGGAGGCCAGCCTGGAATCGGCGGGGGTCGAGGGGACAAATCTGCCTCCACAAGACGGGCCATGTCGAGGGCCTCAGACACCGTCCGGGGTGATGGGTGCAAAGTCGGGACCGTATGTTTGGTCGAAGTCCTTGCATGAAGAAACCGAGATAGTGATCCTGTGGCAAACCCGAAATATGAGTGGCGAGGGCCACGAACTCATCGATGTTGTCATCCAGAGCACCAGATTGTCGTACCCCACACAGTCTTTTGATGGCGGAGCCGAAATAACGGTTTTCATAACGGCGAATCATTTCCTGCTTGATTTTCGACCCGGTGATGGTCGGGTTGGTCTGGCAGAGCCATCAGGCCCAGTGGAGGGCGGAGCCGTCGAGTCCCACGACGGCGGTAGAGACCTTGTCCTGCTTGGGTGTGGTGGTGATCGAAGTACTGTTCTGCCTTGACGATCCACCCAATCGGGTCTACTCTGGCGATGGTGGGAAGATCCGAAGCAAGGGTCGGGCGAGGGGGTGCAACGTCCCTGATGTGCGGAAGTGGTGCCGCTCCCAAGATTGACAAGGCGGTGGCCGGACACGCAGATCCGTTGGGGGAAGCGGGAAGTTGTAACACATCAAGCTTTGCGTGTATGGCGAGCAAGGAGGCCTGCATGGAGGCCACGATGGACTACTGGGTGCTGACGCGACGTAGGAGGGCCTCGTTGGCATCCTCTGATGGAGCCTCGACGGTGGAACGAGTGTTCGGTGCCATGGTTACGAAAGGAAGGGCGACAAGACGGTGCGACGCGGGCTGTACGGGTGCGGACTGGACGGCGCGACAGAGGTACTGCGGCCTGTTGCGATTGCGGACGGGGTGGTGCGTCCAGGGGGCGCGCGACAGAAGTGGACCCGAGGTGGCGCGCGGGGCAGCGATCATTATGTCGCGTGAAACATAGGTGTGGGGCGCGGTGCAGGGCAGCGATGCGGTAGCGGTGCGGGTTGTGGACTGGGTGTGGGCTTCGGATGGCGCTCGTACTCTGGCGTCTGACGGTGGCGGGCGGATGGGCAGGTCAGACCAATTGGTGTGGTATCAGTGGATCAGGGGCTACGAGAACAAGAGAGAGAGAGAGAGAGAGAGAGAGAGAAATAGAGGGAGAGAGGGGGGAAGAGAGGAGAGATTAGGGTTTATAGGAGAAAAAGAAAGCACACATTCATTCAGGAATGAAAATAATACAAGGCTTACACGTCCTCTTATAGCGATGAGGAGCGAATACAAAGGGAATTTGAAAATTAGGAAATATAAAAATACTTAAAAATTACTCAAGCAAACAAAACAACAAATAAAACGTTTCAAGCAAACGAAGCAACAAATAAGTTACTAATTATGTTCCGCGGGAATGGTGGAGCCATCTGATATACGCGCCCGACTTGTGTAAACTTTCCAAGTAGCCTCGTCATCGTGTAACTTCGTAACACATATCAACAAACATATTTTATATTATGATCATTTTTACGAAAAGAATGAATGTCTCATCGTAATCAATTCTATATTGCTTAAGAGAACCTCGAGCAACCAACCCGACTTTGTAGAAGTCAATGGTGCCATCAACCAAAATTTTGAGCTTATACACCCATTTGCAGCTGATAAGGAGGATACCAGTGTTGTGGAACATGTCGGCCGACATGAAGGTTTGTGAGGTAAAACGCCACGAAACCGTTTTAAAATTTGGTCGTGGCGTTTTGAAAATAACGGACCGATATACCGGCCCCAAAAAACAGGCATATCGCTCGTTTTTTTAATTAATTTTTTTTATTAAACCCGCCCCCTCATTTAAATTCATTTCACTCCGCTGTTTTAATTCTCCCTGACCCCGCTCATTTCATTTCACTCCTACACTCCTGCCTTAGCTCTCCCCGTCGCTCCTGCCCTAGCTCTTTCTCGCGTGCTGTCGACACTCTATCTCTATGTTTCTTTCTTCTTCCTGCTCGCTGGTGCTCTCTGGTTCTCTCTAGCTCGTTGGTGCTCTTCCTCTCTCACGTGCTGTCGACACTTTATCTCTCTGGTTCTTTCTTCTCCCTGCTCGCTGGTGCTCTCTAGCTCTTTGGTTCTCTGGTTCTCTGGTGCTCTCCCTCTCTAGCTCGCTGGTGCTTTCGATCTCGACACTCTTTTGACTGGTGCATTCTTCTCCCTACCTCCCCCTCTCATTCTATCACTCTGCATTTTGTTTTTTTGTGTTGGTTGTTGTACTAGCTGCTGCTATGATATCTTGTTTCCTTGCGCCATGCTGCCTTATTGGCCAGCTGTCCTACTGCCTTGCTCCATGTTGCCTTATTTGTCGGCTGTAGCATGGGGGCTGCCTTGGGTTGTTGCAATCAATGACCCGTTTAGTTGTTGGCGGCAGCCTTGTTGCCTTATTAGTTCAGCAAGGCATGATGGTTGCCTTGTGACTGACTTGTTGGTTGTAGTATGGTGGCTGTCATGTTGCCTTATTTGTCTTATTAGTTGTTTCCTTGTGGCTGACTTGCTGGTTGTAGCATGGTGGTATTGGAGTTACCATTTTGTTATTAGTGTTAATATTGTATTTATAACCTTGAGATTATATATATACGAGGGTGGCTCCAATTTGGAGTTTAGCTTTTCATTATTCAACATGGTATCAGAGCTACAGGACTTCCGCACGATCTAGGGTTTACCGCATCTCGCCGACTCCCGCATCGGGACATCCGCTGCTTCGCCGACTTCCGCTGCTTCGCCGACTTCCGCTGCTTCGACTGTCTCCTGCTGCGTCGGTCGCCTTGCCGCGTCTCGCCTTCTCCCGTCGGGATCGTCTCCCGCGTCTCCCGCCGGGGTCTTTATTCAACGCCCTTCCATTGTCGAGCCCTTCCGCTGTCGAGCACTGCTGTCGTGCCCTCTGCTGTTGAGCCCTTTCGCTGCTGCCACAGAGCGTCTGCTGCCTTGTCCAGCCAGTGTCGTCTCCTGTAGTTTCTCCACCCATCCTCCTTCAGTTGCCCCTTCTGCTGACGTCGTTCTTGATGTGTTGTTTGTGATTCCTCATCCTTCTTCATCCTTCGGTCCCCGGTCTCCTTTGCGGGAGGGATCTTGTTCCTCAGTTTTTGTTCTCTGTGTTTCATGGATTCCATGGATACTTATGGTTCTACAGGACGAATTTCTAGCGTCCTTCTCGATGAGAAAAATTATCCTTCGCGGGCGACTTCGATGAAAGTGGCCCTTGTCGGCCGGAATAAGCTTTCCTGGCTGACCGGCGGCCCGCCGATGCCCAAACCGACTGACAAAGATGACAAAAAAGAGGAGTTAGTCAAATGATCGACTGAAAAGTACATGGTTCTGGGATGGATTCAGTGCTCGATGGAGCCTCGCATCTTCAGTCAGTTCATGCGGTTTGAGGATATCTCCGAGCTTTGGTCCGCTCTCCAGCGCACTTTTGGCCACACGCGTGTTGATGCCCAGATTTTTGGGATCTTTCAGGACATTGCTTCTGCCACACGGGGGGAGCGCTCTGTTCAGGAGTACTTTACTTACCTTCAAGACCGGTTTCTTGAGCTTAACGATCTTGAGCCTCTCAGTGCCCTGGAATCTCCTACTGATATCACCCTTATTCGGAAACAACGCCGGATACGGGAGACGTACCAGTTCTTGATGGATTTTTTCCCCAAATATGAGTCTACTCGTGCCCAGATTGTAGGGATATCACCTTTGCCAGATCTCCTTGAGGGCCAATCCATTGTTGTAAAGCATGAGAAACGTCTGCAGAGGCAATCTAGTCTTCTCGGCCTTTGTGCTACCTCCTCTCTCCCTACTGAGAAGATGACCCTTGCAGCTTCCCACCGCCCTCCCACCTCCAACACTAGTAGTCGCGTTGGCCTTTGTGCTACCTCCTTCTACTCAGTCTGGTGGTCGTGGATCTTTTGGTGGTCGTGGCTCTACGGGTCCTCCTGGCCCTTGCTCTCACTGTGGTCGTCTCTACCATTATCGCAGTCGTTGCTATCAGCTCTACCCACACCTACGGGGCTCTGAGCGTCGTACTCCTGGTAGTGTACCCAGACACACTGTTGCTTCTGCTGAGTCTTCTGAGCCCGTTGAGCCCACCTTGGGTGCCAACTCCTCCGACTTATGTCAGATGATGGCCTAGTTTCAGCAGTTTCAGCAATTTCAGCAGTCTCAGCCTTCCACGACTGTCTCTGCCTCCACTGTCTCTTCTTCCTCAGGTACTCCATTTGCTTGCTCCGCGACTATGATTGACCAGGATTCGTCACCCTGGGTGATTGACTCTGGTGCAACCGATCATACGACTGGTACGTCTTCCCATCTACTTTAGGTTGTTCCTTGCTCCCACCGCGACGTGCGCCTTGCTGATGGCTCAGTTATTCATGTCCTTAGCCGGGGCCACGCCCCTCTCTCTTCTTCTCTCTCCCCCACTGCACCTTGTTCGTTAGACTTTCGAACTATGTGCGGTACTCCATTACTGAACCCCTCTGCGTTAATTTCTGGAGCAGAGCCTCGAAATCTTCATACTCAAGAGTTCGAATCTGGCTGTGAAACCGTCAACGAAATCGGCCTATGAGACATAGTCACGTCCTCGGAGGAACCACTGAGTCCACAAGAATGCAGCATCTTCTAGGTGAAAGGACGCCAATCGCACCCACTGTTCTTCTAGAATCTCCTGGTAGTTGTAAAATAATTCTGCTTTTTGCACCAATTCCACCAAGCTGCCTCCTTTGAAGGTTGGATAATTCATGCGGGTCATTTTTGGTGGAATGTAGCTCACGGGTTTTGTTGGTCGTGTGCTCCATACTCCTGGCCGTAGCCAAGTGGTCATCGACGCTTTGCTGGCCAATTAGGTTATCCTCCTTCCTCTATGTGTTGATATCCCGACCTTGTAACCCGCCGGTGTCGTCCTGTACTCCCGACCGCCTTTTGTCCTATTGCTGCTAGCTTGTCCCAATCCCATAGGGTTAGGTAGAAGCCCATCTCGAGGATGGAAGACCATCTCCTTAGGTCGCTGATCAATCAGGTCCTCTCGCCCCCTGTTAGGGCCTCCTGGAAATTGGATCGGTCATTGATGAGTTCTTGCTTCCTCATTCGTCGCTGTTTTGCTCTTGACACTTTAGGACAACAAATTATTGATTTCCTCCATGCGAGCGTCCAGCCGCTCTTCCAGACGTTTCTCTAACGCTCTTAATTTTTCTTAGATGATCGTCACTGTATCTGAGAGTTTGGTGTAGTTCTCCTATAGGGTTGCTAGCCTCGAGGACCCTTCCTGTGAACGAGTCACCATTGTAGACTCCAGGGTTTGGAAGAGGGCCGCGGTTGGTTTCGTCGCTGCACGCGAGCGGTGTCGGAGATCGTGGAGATAGTCGCAGCGATCCGGTGCAAAAGGCCTGCTGGAAACGACTGCAGTTAGTTGCAGGAAACTCCCGATCGACATTCTAGAGGCCTCAAACGAACACACGGAACTGCCGTTCGGCGGATTAGGCGCAATCGGTGGAACACCCATGATCTGGATCGGGCGTCGGGGTTTCGCCGTCAGTCGGGCAGAACGGGCGACGATCGGCGGAAGATCTGGGTTGGACAACGCTTTTGGGCGATCAGGCTGGACTTGGGGGAACGTGTTCTCTGATACCAAATGATAAAGACGACGAGGGGAATAGTAGAGACTGGAGGAGGAAGAGAAGAATTAGGGTTAGGATTTTAGAGGAAGAGATGGGAATACCTGAATAGTTCTTTCTTGCCTTCGCCAGATCAGCCCTAGAGATATTTATACCTCTCGGCCAAGAGGGGGCCGGTCGGCCCCCCATGTGGGCTGAACCCGCAAGTTCAGCCCCAAGCCACCGTGGTTTAATTGGGGAGGGCTACTTCCAACCCCCTCCGACACATGCTCCACCTCCGCCATCAAAACCACCCCTTATTCGTGTATACACTTGTCGTACCCCGGTCTTTGGAGCTCTACAACAGCCTCCCTCTACCAGTGCTATCCCGCGTACTGACGATCCAACAACACCATCTACTGCTCACCCCATGGTGAACTATGTCTCTATGCATCGCCTTGCTCCGCCTCTACGCAAGTTTGTTCTCTCCCTCTCCTTCATTTCTATTCCTAACTCAGTGCAGGAGGCTCTTCTACATCCAGGGTGGCGCGCGGCCATGAACGAGGAAATGTTTGCTCTTTGGTCTAAACAGACTTGGGATCTGGTTCCTTCTCCTCCCGGACATTCGTGTGTCAGTTTCAAGTGGGTGTTTACTATAAAACAGCTTCAGATGGGACAATTGACAGGCTCAAGGCCCGACTTGTGGCGCGCGGGTTTACTCAACAACAGAGACTTGATTATGATGAAACCTCTCTCATTGTCAAGTTGAATTCTGTTCGTGTTCTGATCTCCTTGGCTGTACATCGTCACTGGCCTCTCCATCAACTTATTATTAAAAATGTCTTTTTGAATGACGACCTTCAAGAGACAGTCTACATGCATCAACCGCCCGGGTTTGAGACCACGGGGGAGTCTCGTGTATGTTTTCTTCGGAAATCTATTTATGGTCTCAAACAGTCTCCACGGGCTTGGTTTGAAAATTTTAGTAAGGCTGTTCGCGACGTTGGATTCAAGCGGAGCTTAGCCGACTTCTCTCTTTTCAGTCGTCATCAATCAACTAGGACTGTCATTCTCTTGGTATATGTGGATGATATCTTGATTACTGGCGATGACACCACATGGATAAGTAAAATCAAGCAACACTTGAACTCCGTTTTCCAAACAAAAGATCTGGGGGGTTTACGGTACTTTTTTGGACTTGAGGTTGCAAGACGACCTGATGACCATGTTCTGTCACAACGAAAGTATTGCCTTAATCTCCTCCACGATGCTGGCTATTTTGAGTGTAAACCTGTAGAAACTCCGATGGATGTCAACCACAGTTATGTGCTCATGTGTCTGAATCTGTTTCTCTGCTTACAAACCCTGAATATTATCGACGTCTTGTGGGAAAATTGATTTACCTAATAGTTACGAGACCTGATATTTTATTTGTTGTTGGAGTTGTTAGCAGATTTATGCACTCCGCTCGCACTTCTCATCTCCAGGCAGTGGAACACATCCTCAGATATTTGAAGACAGCTCTTGTACAAGGATTGGTATATAAGTCATCTTCCTCCCTATCTCTTGTTACATACTCAGATGCGGACCATACCGGTTCTCTAGAAGATCAACGCTCTACTACAGGCTTCTGTACCTATTTTTGGGAGGAATCTTATTACTTGGCGTAGCAGAAAGCATTCTGTTGTTGCTAGGTCATTCGCTGAAGCCGAGTATCGTGCAATGACAGCGGTTGTATTTGAACTCACCTGACTTGAGGGTCTACTTGGTGATTTGGGGATCACTTTACCCTCACCAGCATACTTGTTTTGCGATAGTCAGGCTGCAATTCACATCGCGAAAAATCCTGTGTTTCATGAGCGGACCAAGCACATCAAAGTTGACTGTCATTTCATTCGTGAAAAGGTCCAATTAAAGAAGTTAGAGATGGAGCATGTTCCTGCGTCTGGGCAAGTTGTCGACATTCTCACCAACACATTACCACGACAAATGTACCATCAGTTCTTATCCAAGCATGGTGCCTACAACTTGTACGCTCCAGCTTGCGGGGGAGTGTTAGAGAATATTAGGAAACATGATGTATTGATCCATTAATATGACCCATATAGGATTTAGTGTTTAGTCCCACTTTGTTTGTATAACTAAGTTTTCCTCTCCTCTCTCCTATATATTTGTATTCATACTTGTATTTTGGTATTCAAGAAGCAAATACAAGGTTTGGACCTTTCTTTACACTAACAAAATGCCAAGTGTGAACGTGTGAGGCCCAACGTTGACTCGCTCGGAGGGGGTCTGAATTGGTGCTTCCGTAACAGAAGGTGAGAAGTGAGTTCTGATTATGAGGGCTTGAAATTCACTTTCATTTTTATTATAAAGTAAAAATAGTGAACCGTGGATCAGTGTTACCTATATTAATAATAATGATAAAATTATTAATAGGTTGATGGGTAAAAACTGTTGCAGTCCAAACAAAACTTTATAGGAAGTACTTTCATGCAAAAAAAAACATCAATGATGGAACTCATTCCAATAACACTTATGGAACTCGTCTCCAGTCACTTCCAAATACTTGAAATTTTGAAATAAACTGGCCAATGTGTACATATTATATATGTAGAGTTGACACTGATGCTGATTTAGTTTTTCCATGGATAGGCATTGTGTATGTCGTTCAGAAAACACAGCACACAACTCAGGTGACACGGTTTTAGAATTTTCGAAATGTTCAATTAATGAAGATGACCAACCAAAACCACAACATGAGAATGGCGTAGCCCCAGTAACGAGTTTTCCTCTTCAAAGTTCTCAGAGGGACCAAGGTATGATAAATCCCATGTTGAAAATTTCACATTTTGGTGTATTGCTCATAAAAATATAATTGTCCGTCTATTCGTTCTTTTTCTGTCACTATCATCCCATTTAAGATTCAGCTTCATAAGCTGAATTTAATGGACTATTTTTGAATGAATAAAACAATAGCTTGCATCCTTATTTATTATTCAGACTTCAGAGCTAGTAATTTAAAAGAACATGGATGCATCTTTTCTGTTGTAAACATCTCGGCAGTATTATCAGCAATGGTGAGAATATCATTCATTCTCATATGAGAATAACACATGTTAGTGGCATCTTCTTTGGGGAAATTATAGTAGCACAACCGCTGCTACTTTGATTAATAGGCATCCGCACTTTTGTAACACCCCTATTTAGTGATGGGGATTGTTAAAGGCAAACACGTTTCGGATATACGCAAACCAAAACACTTAAACCAACTCCTTTTTTCCCTGGAGTTTTTTCCACGCAAACCCTAAAAGCCGCAAACCAGCAAGCCGTTCCTTCTCCCAGCGTCGCGGTTTGCATTTCCGCTCCTCCCGTCGTCTCTACCGTAGGCCGGCCCTCTCACCGACTTTCCCGCCTCCTCTTTAGCTCCCTCTCCCAGCGCCGCCCTTCGCATGGATTCCGTCGAGCAAACTGATGGCCAGCAGACGCGACATTCTGGGGTTCCATCGCCGGCCGTTTTTCAAGGTGAGTCGCCATTTTTTTTACATTATTGATGTAATGTTTTACATTCTCCATTCCAGTGTGGATTCCAGATTTTTTGGTCTTTGCTGATTCAAGATTTCACCCGAGTTTTCTCATTGTGATTCCAGATTTCACCCGGGTTTTTCCAGATTTTTTGCCTTTGTTGATTCCAGCTTTCACCCGGATTTTGTCATTGTGATTTCATAATTTTTTGTCTTTGTTGATTCCAGCTTTCACATGGGTTTTCTCATTTGATTCCAGATTTTTTGGCCCGTGTTAATTCCCGATTTCATCCAGATTTTTTCATTTTTATTCCAGCATTTGCCATTCTTGATTCTCATGTTCACCGTGATAACCAATTTTCTGGATCAAATGTGATGTTGAAATCGAAATCTCGGTCTCCTGTGGAGTTCACCCTCGGGGAAGGGGTGACCGCGCACCTACTACCCTCAAGCGAACGATCTAGGCACAAGACTAGGAACACAAGGAACAGACCCAAGGTCTCAGCATGGAGGTCCTACCGCATACCCGGAAGACTAGCAAACTCTTCCACTCTCAAGCCAAAGACTGAGTTAAGGCACCTTCGGAGGGCTCTCTTGGCCGACCGGGACCTCTAAACAGAATCACAAGACCAACTCTCTCCTGACTAGAGGTGCCTCCTCGGGTCTATACAAAATGCTCCTCACCCGCCCTACTAATGATGCAATCTCGCCGAGCAATTCTACGACACGCTGCCCAAGTTGGGTCACTAACAACGTAACTTCGTTATTCTAAAAGGATGAGAGCAGGCCATCAGGGGCTTCCCGGCAACTATACCTCGGAGCCCCCACGGGGCGAGCGGTTCACGAGCACACCACTCGCCGAAGACAGAAGAATTAAACTACACATACACAGAGCATCACAGATATTATAAATAATTACAGGAATATGAATTCCATACTTCGGCACGCAGGCCGACAATATAAACAAAAATAGGTCTTCGAGGGCCGGCACAAGCTTGAGCTTAAGCCCGCTACTCCCTGCTTGGTACTGCAACGCCTGTACGCACACGTCTCAAATGGCGGCAGCAGGCCAAACAAAGGTCGACTAAGAGCGACGCAAAAACATCGCACCCACCCCTTTTTGGGGGGTTGTGGCGCGCATTCCCTGCAAATAGATAATATGCAACTTCCTCAGAGTCTTCTCCGGGAACCCCAGAACATCACCAATCCGGCTCACACGTCCGGATGGATTTCACACAGCATGCCTAAAGCCGTACTCACGCTTCCGGGTGCTAATGCAGTCAATTGCAGGGACGTACACGTCAACACGTCGGAGAGAATCCTTCCCCCACTCGTCGGTGGAGAGGTGCTTCCATGCAAATATGGAAAATAAGGGCTTCACCTGCCCAAGAAGAAATTTCGTTACCCTTAACGCGTGTTTGGCGGAGCCGCAACCGCGCACATTGCCCGAGGCTCGACGTCTAGCGTCCGTTGTGGTTGTCCATGCACGGATCCGACCTCCGCAGGAGAGTTGAAAGCTCCGAATGATTTTTCCCTCCATGGCCGAGCCCCTCCATGGTCGACCGTGCTTCAAGTGGCGTCGGCGAAGGTTGTCCCGGCTTCCACAACTTCAAGCGGCTGCGGGAGAGAAGCCCCCGGCCTCGCCTTGCTCCAGAGGTGGCGGGGAAGGTGTTTCTGGCCTCACCTGCTCCAGAGGCGGCGGCCTGGACAGAAAAAGGAGGGGAGGGAGGCGGCTCGGGCTGCTGCTTCAGGCGGCCGGAGAGAGAGAGGGGGTGGGCATGCTCCTTGCTTAGGCGGCGGCCGGAGATAGATCAGGAGGCTCGGCCTTGCCTTGCTTAGGCGGCGACGAGAGAGAGAGGGTTGGGCTCGGGCTCTCCTTGCTGCGGCACCGAGGGAGAGAGGGGCGAGTGAGATCGGGAGCCAAGGGGGGAGTGCGGCTATGCTTTTTCTTTCCTCTCCCAAAAACCAGATCCCTGTCCCGAGCCCTTCCTCCCCCTCCTGTTCTTTTTTCCTTTCTCTTTGTATCTCCCGCACCCCCCCCCCCTCTCTTGTTCTTTCTTTTTTTATTTTTTTCCTTCTCTGTTGTCCACCCGAGCCCCCCTCTCTGCCTGCTCCCCCTTTCCTTTTTTGTTTTCTTCTGTCCCCATCTCATCCCCTCTATCTCTCTTCTTCATTGCCTTTTTTCTTTCCCCCCCCCCCATGTGCCCTATGTATATAATATATATTATATTATAAATATAATATAATATTATTATATTATAAATATAATATAATATTAATATATTATAATATTAATCGAACATTTGTAAAAAGCCTACACGCACAAAACCTCCGCACGCGTGCCCGAGTGCTCGCATGCTCGAACGGGACTGCATCAAAACGCCGCTCATAGCATGCCCCGAGCCCGCCACTTGGGGAAGATCTCACTCGGCCGGTTACGGGGTTGTACAGTTGTGGCTTTCTTGTGTCATAGAAACAACCCCTTGTGATGTATTTTTTCTGTTGAAACAATTTGCTAAGCTGAAATTTTTTATTTTTTCAGGATCAAGCTTGGCGGGGGAGAAGCTTGTAGAGGAAGATGAACACCTCTCTAAGGAAGGTAATTTATGTCCTTGCAACACTATAGTACTATTATATTCGTTGTTAGTAATAAATTCCTAAAAATTGATGTTGAGTTTAGGTCAAATATTTGAAGTGGATGTTGGGTCTAGTTTTGAGACTCAACAATTGTTTCCATCAAAAAAATCACTTGCTGAGTGGGCTCTAAGTATTGAGCTTAGTTTGGGTTTCGTTGTAGCAGTAAAAGGTTCAGACAAGCTCACAGCTCGAACGAGACCTCGTGTGTTCTTAGGGTGTAACAGAGGGGGAAAATACCGTGATAACCAGAATAAGAAGAATTTGGTGAAGTTGTATGAAATCATCGAGCAAAAGGTGTGGTTGCCCATTCACCATTAAAGGCCAGAAGGATGTTATTGGTGATGAATGGAAGCTTGTCGTTCTTTGCGGTAAGCATAACCATGAAAGTGTTCATTCATAGGTGTAGAAATGGAGAAAGCCAACCTTGTATATATGTCCACTTGATACAAATACAAAGAATGAGTACATATATATAGATGAGAGAAAGAGAGAGAAAAGTCCTATACACAATGTGGGACTAAAGAGAGGAGAGAAAAAGCAATAAATGCTATACAAATGGGCCTAATGTTAAGTGGGCTTTTCCAACACTCCCCCGCAAGCTGGAGCGTATAGGTCATATGCACCCAGCTTGGACAAACATTGGTAGAACAGAGTGCTTGATAAGGCCTTTGTGAGGATGTCGGCAACTTGATCAGTTCCTGGAACATGCTTTAATTCAAGTTTCTTCAGTTGAACCTTTTCACGAACAAAGTGACAGTCAACCTCGATATGTTTTGTGCGCTCATGAAAGACCGGATTCTTTGCGATGTGTATGGCGGCTTGACTATCACAAAATAGAACAGCAGAGGAGGGGAGTTTTACTCCCAGGTCAGTGAGGAGACTTTCAAGCCATGTGAGTTCTGAAACAACTGAGGCCATCGATCTGTATTCAGCCTCTGCAGAGGAACGAGCCACCACAGCTTGTTTCTTACTCTTCCAAGTAATAAGATGTCCCACCAAAATACGTACAGAACCCACTAGTTGACCTTCGATCGTCCAGGGAACCCGCATAGTCGGCATCAGAATAGGCAACCAATGCGGGAGCAGAGTCGGAGGTTTTGTAAACCAGCCCTTGGCCTGGAGCTCCCTTAAGGTATCGGAGAATCCGTTCAACCGCTTGGAGATGAGAAGCCCGGGGGGCATGCATGAACCTACTGACAACCCCAACTGCAAATGATATATCTGGCATTGTGACTGTTAGATAGATCAACTTGCCCACAAGGCGTCGATAGTATTCCGGGTTCGGAAGTAGCAAATCGTCATCCGAAGCATGAGCGCATAATTTGTGATTTGCCTCCATCGGGGTACATGCTGGCTTGCAACCAGACTGACCAGCATCTTTGAGAAGATCGAGACAGTACTTTCGTTGGGAGAGTACCAACCCGTCCGGCCGCCGGGCGATCTCGAGACCAAGGAAGTAGCGAAGTTTCCCCAGATCTTTAGTCTGAAAAACAGTGCTCAGGTGTTGTTTGACGTCTTGAATCCCCTTTGAGTCATCCCCAGTGAGAAGGATGTCGTCAACATAAACCAACAGAAGAACGGTGCCAGTGGCCCGGTGTCGGGTAAAGAGGGAGAAATCTGCAGAGCTCCGAGTGAACCCCATGTCCCGAACCACCTTGCTAAACTTGTCAAAACACGCCCGTGGGGACTGTTTGAGACCATAAATTGACTTTTTGAGAAGACAGACCCGAGACTCCCCCGTGGTCTCAAACCCGGGCGGTTGGCGCATGTAGACAGTTTCCTGAAGGTCGCCATTCAAAAAGGCGTTCTTGATATCAAGTTGATGAAGAGGCCAGCGGCGGTGTACCGCGACGGAGAGAAGAACGCGGACAGTGTTAAGCTTGGCCACCGGAGAGAATGTTTCCTCATAGTCGAGGCCCTCCTGTTGTGTGAAGCCCCGGGCCACAAGACGGGCCTTCAGACGGGCAATAGTGCCATCCGGAGCATGCTTGATAACGAAGACCCATTTGCATCCAACCGGGTGCTGACCGGGAGGTAAGGGAACCAAGACCCAGGTCTGGTTGGCCCAAAGGGCCGTCATTTCTTCGTCCATGGCAGCCCGCCAGCCAGGATGGTGAAGCGCCTCCTGCAAAGAGTTAGGGACTGAAACAGAAGATAAGGAGGTGGCAAGGGGAAGAAGAGAGGGGGAGAGGCGATGGAGCGAGACGTAGTTCGCCATCGGATGAGCGGTGGAGACGGGAGCCGGAGCAGCAGGGAGCAGAGCACCAGAGGGCGAAGCCGACTGCAGAGGAGCCACAGAATGAGGAGAGCGACGAGAATAGACCCGGATAACCGGGGGTGGTGACGGACCGGAGGTGGTGAAGGGAGAGAGGCTGAGGAGTGAGGAGCAGGAATGATAGGACGAACGACGGGAGCGGGAGGCAGAGCGATATCCGGAGCAGGGAAGAAAGGAAGATCTTCACGGAAAGTTACGTCAGGCGAGACAGTAACCTTGCGGGTAGTAGGCGAATAACATACATAACCCTTCTGAGTGCGCGAGTACCCGACAAAGATCTGCTTGGTGGCACGAGGGTCCAACTTGTCCGTGGAGGGACCGAGGTGGTGAACGTAGCAGGTACACCCAAACACCCGTGGTGGAAGAGGAAAAGGCGAAGTTGTGGGAAAGAGGAGGCTGAAGGGAGTAGCATACTGGAGGACGGAAGACGGGAGGCGGTTGATGAGGAAGCAAGCCGTGGAGAGAGCGTAGTTCCAGTACGGTTTGGGGACCTGCATTTGAAGCATAAGCGAGCGAGCGACATCAAGAAGGTGACGATTCTTGCGCTCGGCGACACCATTCTGTTGTGGAGTGTACGGACAGGAGGTTTGGTGAAGAATGCCGAATTCAAAGCAGAGAGTGGCAAACGTATGGCTGGTGTACTCCCGCGCATTGTCTGTACGAATAGTGCGAATAGGCGCAGAGAACTGAGTGCGGGTCTCGAGGATGAAAGCCCGGAATACGCGGGGAAGTTCAGAGCGATCCCGAAGGAGATATAACCATGTCATGCGAGAGTAATCATCAATAAAAGTAAGAAAATAGCGATAGCCAGAAATACTAGTAACTTTGTACGGACCCCATATATCGGAGTGTACTAAAATAAAAGGAGCGGAGCTCCGAGTACAATGAGGGGAAAAGAAGAACGGGGCTGTTTGCCCAAAATACATGTGTCGCAACGAAAAGCAGGGAGAGTGACATCAGGAAGGGCCTTCCGGAGGACTGGAAGAGGAGCATGTCCCAGACGGCGATGCCAATCCGAAGAGGAGGTAGATGCGAGGACAGTAGGAGAGTCGTCAAGGAGATAGAGCCCATTCTGCAGTCGTCCTCTACCAATGATAGTCTGCGTCTGCTGATCCTGTATGAGAAAAGAAGAAGAAGTAAATGTCACTGAGTAATTAGAATCAGTAGTAAGGCGACCGACAGAGAGTAAATTGAAAGGAGAGCCCGGAACATGTAGAGCCGAGCGTAGGAGGAGAGAAGAGGTGAGAGAAATATCAGCACATCCAGATACGGGAACCGACGCTCCATTAGCAACAGTAATGTACTTCGGGTGAGGTGAAGACAAGTACTGTGGTGGCTTAACAGAGGTGATATGATGAGTGGCACCAGAATCAAGGATCCAGCGCGGGCCAGAGGAGAGGCAGGCGATACCTTCATTGGAGAGAGAGGCAGCAGAGGCAACCGAGGCAGGCGGACGGCTGAGCAAGCCATGAAGGTGCTGGAGCTGAAGACGAACCTCGTCGAGCTCAGTACGAGAGGAGGCAGAGTCGGTAGTAGCAGCAGAGGCATGTGGACGAGGCGGACGGCCATGTTTGCGAAAGCAAGTGGCCTCAAGATGACCAACTTTACCACAGAACGAGCATTGAGGCCTAGACCGGCCACCGCGACCCCGGCCGCGAGAGTCAGAGCGGCCACCACGGGCAGAGGGGGGAAGAGGTAGTAAGGGAGCAGGTGCCTGTTGAACAAGAGCCGGAGAAGGAAGTCCGGGAACATCCGGAGGCGGGGAGACTTTGAGAAGCATTGAGCACACGTCGGAAAAGGACGGTGTAACAGTAGAGGAGAGGATGTGAGCCCGGACACTGTGAAGATGAGGGGGTACCCGGGCCATCATCATGGCGATACCCACAGCTTCCTTCTGGGTACGTTGAGCAGCGAGATCTAGAGTGGGAGGCTGATGGTGGATCCAAGCCTCAACCAGAGACCGGGCTTGAGCAACAAAGGATGTCAAGTCGGTGGCGTCACTGCTGTCAAGGGCCTGGAGAGCGGTGATGATATCATAGAGATGGTGGAGACTATCTTTGCCGGAGTAGAGGGTGTGTAGCTCGTCCCACATGCCTTTGGCCGTCTCATGATACATGGCCAGACGATAAGATTCACCATCAAGAGAGTTGAGGAGCCAAGTCTGCACACGCCCATCATTGCGTAACCACTCCTCAGTAGGGACACCAATAACGGTCTGGGTCAGATGATGAAGGAATCCCTTGGACTGAAGGACACGGCGAACTGAGTGTGCCCATTCCACAAAGTTCTTCTTGCCATTGAGCGAAATTGTGGTGATCCGGAGCTCGTCTCGGACTTCTGGTAGAGAGGCCGGGCGTTCAGGAGGAACTGCCGTACCGACGGAGTCTGCAGAGGTAGACATGGAGGCCGCAGCGAGCTTGAAGGAGGCCGCAGCGAGCTGGAAGGAGGCCGCAGCGAGTTGGATGAGACCGCAGCGGGCTGGAGGCCGCAGCGAGCTGGAGAAGACCGCAGCGGTCTGGAGGCCGCAGCGAGCTGAAGGAGGCTGCAGCGAGTGGGAGGAGGTCGCAGCGAGCTGGAGGAGACCGCAGCGGACTGGAGGCAGCAGCTAGAGGAAGCAAACAGAGAGCGGACTGGGAGAGGACGCGGCGACCTGGATGAGGACGCGGCGACCTGGATGAGGTCGCGGCGAGCTGGAGGATGATGCGGGCTGGTTCAGGTCGCGGCGGTCTGGGTCAGACCGCGGCGGACAGGAGAGAACTGATAAGAGAGGACACGCCGGGGCTGACTTGCGAGCTGGCGGGCTGGCGGGCTGGCGAGCTGGCGAGCGGGCGAGCTGGCGAGCTGGCGAGCTGGCGAGCTGGCGTGCTGGCGAGCTAGCGTGCTGGCGAGCTGGCGAGCTGGCGAGCTGGCGAGCTGGCGACGCAGCGCGAACGGCGGATGAAGGAGACCAAGGAGAGAGGTCGCCGAGGTCGCGGCGGACAGGAGGAGGCCGCAGCGGACAAGGGGAAGCAGTGGACCCCACAGGATGGCTATAAAAGGAGGGGGCCTGAGGAGAAAGGGAGAGAGGGGGGGGACGAAGTGGATCCACGGGAGAGGAAGCGGACAGGAAAAGTGAGGCCGCAGGAGAGATGCGACTAGAGGGTGCGGACTGTACAAGGGAGGCCGCAGAGACCGCAGGCTGCTGGGCGGACAGTAGAGGGAGTCCGCAGGAGAGTCGAACCTGGCTCTGATACCATGTAGAAATGGAGAAAGCCAACCTTGTATATATGTCCACTTGATACAAATACAAAGAATGAGTACATATATATAGATGAGAGAAAGAGAGAGAAAAGTCCTATACACAATGTGGGACTAAAGAGAGGAGAGAAAAAGCAATAAATGCTATACAAATGGGCCTAATGTTAAGTGGGCTTTTCCAACAAGAGGCACACACGTATGCTGACCGTTTAAGTGCGACTGAACAAAAGTTAGTTGAGCAAATGTACGGTTCAGGGGTGAAGACACGTAAAATATTAGCAGCTGTGAAAAAAAATAGTGAGTTAAACAGAACTATCATAAGAACCCTTTATTACGAGAGAGTAAAGATTCGCAAGAAGGAATTAGATGGAGCCACACCAGTGCAATTTTTGTATCGATGTATTACTCAGGAAGGTTATGTATGTTACAACAGAGTAGATGTGCGAACTAATCAACTCCGCAGTCTCTTTTTTGCTCATCCAGTCTCTATACAACTTAGCAATTTGCTTTTTACTGTTTTCCAATTAGACTGCACGTACAAGACTAACAGGTATCAGATGCCTTTGTTGTGCATTGTTGAAGTTACCTCAACATATCAGTCTTTTTTTTTCATATTTTACGTTCATGTGTGATGAAACAGAAGAGAGTTACAGGTGGGCTCTAGATTGTTTTAAGCCCGTGCTTGAACCAAGCTCTTTACCAGTTGTTATGATAACTGATAGAGAGATCGCCTTAATGAATGCTATTGAAGTTGTATTTCCCAAAACAAAAAAATCTTTTATGTCAGGTACACATCAATAAGAACATATTGACAAACTGTAAAAAATATTTTAGTAAGGGAAAAAATTTTGACCGTTTCATGTATGCTTGGCAACGTGTGATTGAGGCAAGAACAGAATTTGAAGTTACTGCAATGTTTAATACGCTAGTGCCTGATTTCTCTGAATATCCTAAAGCGTTGGAATATGTTAACAATTCATGGCTACAATCAGACAAGGAATGTTTTGTATGTGCTTGCGTTGATAAATATCTACATCTGGGAAGTTCTACTACAAATCGAGTAGAGAGTGCTCACAGTCAATTGAAAAAGTTTCTTGAAGTATCCATTGGAAATTTTGGAACTATATGGAAGAGTTTTGACCAAATGATCAAACTACAACACACGGATGTTAAGAGGTCATTTGGGCAAAGTTCTATGAAGGTGAATAAAGATTTTTCAGGTTCTTTATATTCTGATCTTTTGGGCCAAGTATCTCTTTAGGCCCTACAATGCATTAAGGAGGAAGAGGATTTGGTGAAAATGGGTAAGCAAATAAAAAATGTTAATGAATGCACGCATAAGAAACGGTTGACGATGGATTTACCGTGTGCCAATGAACTTTTCTTTATATCTCATTCAAAGCCATGTCCATTAGGCTCCGTTCGTTTCAATGGAATTGGGGGTTTGGAATTGACATTCAATTGCCAATTCCAATCGTGACTGTTCGGCGGCCAAAATATTGCATCGGAATTGAAATTCAGTTCAATTCCCATGAGAATTGATTATAGAAGAAACACGGCTCCCTCAATTCTTACCTCACGAGTTCTTCATTCGTGATTCCCACCCCTACTAGCGTGTCCCCGACTCTCTCAAAAAAATATCAACGCAAATTTTGTTGTTCGCCCATGACCGCATTTTTTGCCGAATAGCGAATTTTTCGACAGGGCACACATTTTTCTGCCCGGGATCGCATTTTTCGCTCGGGCGTGCATTTTTCGCCCGAGCCCGCATTTTTCGCCCGGGCACACATTTTTTCGCCCGGGCGACCATTTTTCGCCATGGCGCGCATTTTTCGTCCGGCCGCACATTTTTCGTCCGGCCGCACATTTTTCGCCTGAGAACGTATTTTTCGTCCGGACGAGCATTTTTCGCCCGGGCACGCATTTTTCACCCGAGGGCGAATTTTTCGCCCGGACATGAATTTTTCGACCGGGCACTCATTTTAAGGCCTGTGCGCGTATTTTTTTGCCCGGACGGGCATTTTTCACCCAGGATTGCATTTTTCGGTCGGGGCGCATTTTTCGGTCTGGGCTTATTTTTCGTTCGGAGCGTATTTTTCGCCCGGGAGCGCATTTTTCGTCCGGACGCGCATTTTTCACCCGAGCGCGCATTTTTCGGCCGGACGTGAATTTTTCGACCAGGAGCGCATTTTTCGGCACGTGCACGTATTTTTCGCCAGGGCTCGAATATTTCGCCAGACCGCGAATTTTTCGCCTGGACGCGAATTTTTCGCCCGGGTGCCCATTTTTCGCCCGGATGCGATTTTATTTGCCCGGGTGCCCATTTTTTGCCCGGGAGTGAATTTTTCGCCCGGGTGCACATTTTCCGGTCGACCGTGCATTTTCCGGCCGGGCGCGATTTTTTCACCCAGTCCCAAATTTTTCGCCTGGGCGCGCATTTTTCACCCGGGTGCACATTGTTTGGCCGGCGAAAAATGCGCGTCCGGGAAAAAAAATGTTCGGTCAAGCGAAAACTGCGCGGCCTGCGAAAAATGCGCGCTCAGGCAGAAAATGAGCGACCGGGCGAAAAAATATGCGTCCGGGAGAAAAAATGCGCGGTCGGGAGAAAAATGCGCGTTCGGACGGAAAAATTCTAATATTGAGCGGAACATTGGAATTAATAATTTCAATTCCCATGACAGAATTCTTGCATTTAGCCGAACGACAGAATTGGAATTGACTTCAATTCCAATTTCTACGGGAATTGGAATTGAAGTCGATTCCAATTCCTGCATTTCAATTCTTGCGAAACGAACGGAACCTTATGGTTATTGCATAGACATTGGAAGCAGCTTTCATTGCAGGAAACAAAAGCTACAGATGAAGAACCTCCAATTGATATAAGTAATGAATTGGAAGCTATTGCGTAAAGATTTGTTAATTCAAGTGAATATCAAAAAAGGAAATCAAACGCAAACTTCAAGAGTTTGTAGATCCATCAAGTACTCAAACAATTGAATCACAGGGAAGGTTAACACGGATAAAAGGTAGGCCAAAAGGTAGCTTGAAGAAGTTTAAGGATGAGTGGAAATCCACAAAACGTGACCTATCACACTTTGAACACGTGTTGAAGGAGGAAGTTAACAAAGAATTTAAGATGCCAAGAATGACACAAAAGTTGATTGCACGGAGTACTAAAGTTCATCTAAGAAACAATTCTAAAAATGATCATTTGCTTAATCAATTTCATGAGCAATTACCAAGTTACCTATCTGAACATGTCTTAGATGTAAGGGATGTACTTGGCGATGGACATTGCGGTTTTCGAGTTGTGAGTCACGTCTTAGATATGGGTGATGATTGGTTACAAGTGAGGAGAACTCTCTATCTTGAATTTCAAAATTACATTCCTTTATATGATGCAGTGTTTGGCAACAGTGGACGAAAACAGTTAATGGAATCTCTTGAATGCACGGTTACCCCCGCTCCACTTGAAAATTGGATGTCTTTTTCGGATCTGGGGCTTGTGATTGCTTCATGCTACAATGTTGTTGTGGTCTCGCTTTAATGTCAGCAAAGTTTTACATTTCTACCCCTTCACTCTATGCCACCTACATTGGACAAACTTATTTCCATAAGTTTCATTAATGGAAATCATTTCATTCTACTTACAATGCGGGAAAATTGTCCATTGCCGTCGTTATTCATACCATGGTCAAGGTATCACGAGCCAATTGCCGACGCATGGAAATCTTTGTACTTGTCAAGACTAACAGGTACTAACATTTATGAATTTTATATTATCAGGTTTATGAATTTTATAGGTCTTGATTGGTAATACAAGTTTATAATTTTTGCAGGTCTTCATTGAAGCGGATGTGACAGTCACCAACTATTAAATGCCATAAATTTGGTGTTTTAATATTATAAATGTGTTATTTTGTTGAACTATACTTCTTATGAACTGTGTTTAGTTTAAAACATTAGATTATGTAATTTGAAGTGTTGGTTTGTTGGTAATAATATTAGTTTGTGGTTAACAATTTGGTTTGCATGCAGTATTTTTCAAAATAACTGGTTTGTCATTAACAATGCTTTGCATATATTCAAAACGGGTTTGCCTTTACCAATCCCCTTAGTGATATGAAACAAACTAAATAATAATATAAATACTGAAGCTAGGGTTAAAGGAACACCTCAATTTTTGAATCACAGTGAAAATTAAATGAAAAGGTGAGCCAAAACTGAATACTTGAATTATACTAGAGTGATACATTTAAGTCATCAAGTTGACATTTACTTAATTTAAAACATTTACTTAATTTAAAAGACTGCAAAATGTTCTAAGATAAATAATGAAAAACAACCGAAACTGTGTCAGACACTCAACAGATCATCCTAAACAAATATCCTAACTTGTGTTCCATGTACAGGTCAATCACTGACGCGTAAGAAAGACATTTCCTACTAGTGTCACCAAAATAAACATAGGTAAACATATGCAGATTGAAATATATCCAATGAATAAAACTAGAAATTATATTTTCTAAGCACGGCAACTGTGTATAATTTAGGCTTCATTTGTTTTGGCGGTGGCGGGTCGATCCGGCGGGTGGAAACGGAGTGTTCGAAACGGAGGGGGGGAGGTGGCTGCTCCAAACGGAGCTTTTTGGGGCGTTTCTCAAGGCGGGCGGGTGGAAACGGAGCAAACACCGCCTGAGATTCATTTGTTTGCCCGCCTTCCGGCGACGTTTGCCCAAAACGGAGCACCGAAACGCCCAAACAAATAGAGCCTTAATGTGCAGTATAACATAACAACATAAATCCTAGTATTGACATTTATTCATCTCTTCTAGTTCTAATACGTAATAAGATAAATTATATTTTTTGCATGTAGGCTTCATTTGGTTTGGCGGTGGTGGGTCGATCCGGCGGGTGGAAACAAAGTGTTCGAAACGGAGGGGGGAGGTGGCTGCTCCAAACGGAGCTTTTTAGGGTGTTTCTCAAGGCGGACGGGTGGAAACAGAGCAAACGCCGCCGGAGATTCATTTGTTTACCCCCCTTCCGGCGGCGTTTGCCCAAAACGGAGCAGCGAAAATGCCCAAACAAATAGAGTCGTAGTCATGTCTTTGAGCTCAAGTCGTGATTTTAATTTAGTAAAGCTTGTAGATTTTTGGAGTTTTTAATTAAAACCAAGCCTTTCGGGTTCATAATTGATGTAAGATAGGTTACATGGTGCACAAAACCTAGGACTCTAGGCGTAAATGCAAAGGTGACTCTCTAATATGACCCTAAATGCAATGCGGCCGTCAATTATGACGACAAGTAAATTTGAGCCATGAAATTTCCTAACATCACACAAATATTTAAAATTGAAAATAATTATTTAATTTGGCAATTTTATAACGGCCTTTCTCCGCTCGGAGGGCTAAAGCAAAGCGCGCAGCGAATAATTCCTCCTGCAAATTAATAGCGTATCAAAACAACTTTCTACTAGAATAATCACAACACATATATTAATTCACCAATGAAAATGTCAAATCAAATAAGCAAATACCACAAGAAATTCACAAAGTAGTGGGTTGAACCGAGACATTGAAGAATTTTGGTCTGGATGTGTAGATCGTCGATCGGAGGTGGAACCGGCGGCGTGAAAATGAAGGCAGTGGTTGTCCTCGACGGTAAATGATGAAATCAGGTGAGAAATGGGTAGATCTGGGTCGGGGGAAGGGTAGATCCGATGTGTAGGAAAGGATCCGGGATAAAATGGCAATATGAGTGGAGGGAAACGACGGACTGGGGCTAAAATCCTCAGATCTAGGTTGATCTTGAGAATAGAGGTTGTTTGGTAGTGGAACCACAGAAGGGGATGGGGGGGTGTTGTCGGCTAGGGCTAACGGAGATTTGGATGGGTGTGCATCAAGAGAGGAGGGGGTGGCTGATGGTTGGAGTGTTGTAGGAGGGCGGCGTTCCTGTAGCAAGGAGGGGCGGCGGTATGGGGGGATGGCGGGCTGGCGGCGGGCGGTTGTCGGCCTGCAGGAAAAACAGCCGGCCGACTGTGTTTGGGCGCAGGTTTGGGGGGGGGGGGGGGCGCTGCAACGGTGGGAATGGAGGATTGAAGGGTGGAAAACAAAGGCAAGGGTAGGGGTACCTTGGGAGGAAGAACAAGCACCAAGGAGTCGTCACCTAGGGTTCCACGACGTCGGCACCGAGGAGGGATCATTGGAATGCGGGAATGATGTTCTCCAAATTCTGCAATGAATCAATTCAGCTCCTACAACACCTATTTATAAGAAGAGAATAAACTAGGGCTTCACCATCAACAACTATGATTGGCCGGCAGGATCAATCACTAAATACATGAAAATAAACTCAAAAAAAAACTAATACATGTTTTTGACTTGCGGCGACTTGCCGAACACAACCGCGAGTCGGATCGGGGATCCGATCAAGCCTTCCTGCGTGAATAAATAACGTGGGTCTCACCTTTTGGCGAACCCCTCCAGGTGCATAATCTGATGGATCCTCATCAACTCCCCCCGACTGAAAAGCCTTCATCTCCGATGAATGAAGATGATTGTACTGAAGTCGAAGTGCAGGGGCGAGTCGATCAAACTCTGTCAGTAATATCCAAGTGTCGTCTGCGTCAGGGCGGCCCTGCCAATATATCAGGTAGCGACATCGCAGCCCGCCCGTGGTGGGAACAAACTGATGAGATCTGACCTCTGTGATACACTCATCTGTCATCGATCGAAAGGTGGATATCGGTGCGATCGATGGTGCCGGTGGTGAAACCAGAGACGACGAGTCCTCAGGTGGGTGAGTGGTAGCACTGGGTGGACTGTGGTGGTCATCAGACGTGGATGGAGTACGGGAGTGTTAAGGCAACGAAAGTGGGGGCCGGGGCGGCTGGGCATCTCCACTGCTCGGGTCCACATACTCGTGAGACTCATAGTACTGCGTCAGATTCTCGACATTAAACATCGGGTGAATTCTTGTACTAGTCGGGATATCAAGCCGGTAGGAATTTGTCTCAATACGACTAAAAATAGCGTACAGACTCATTCGCCTGACGCTAAATTTTTGGCAGGCCTCGAGGGGAGTCTCTCTGGGTGGATTCGCACCATTACTTTCTCGTCTGCATTAAATATTTGTTCTCGTCTTCGCTTATCTATATGAGTTTTATAACTTTCATTGCTCATTATTATTTGGCGGCGAATCAACTCATCCAACTCATGCAAATGTTGTGCAAATGACTCAGTAGACTCACTGGGGAGCGACTCTAAAGGACTCAGGACGAGGTCAATGAGCTTCCTAGGGGTGTATCCTGATACTACATGGAATGGACTCAACTCGGTGGACCTATTGACTGAGCTATTGTAGGCGAACTCTGCAATGAGAAGATCTAATTCCCAGCTACCTACATGCTCTCCCACTAAACACCGCAAAAGATTCCATAAGCTCTTGTTCACTACTTCGGTCTGCCCGTCCATCTGTGGATGATATGCTGAGAAAAACCTAAGGATGGTGTCAGTCTTATGCCACGGGATCTTCCAGAAGTAATTCATGAACCTCACATAGCGATCTGACACAATTGACTTGGGTAGGCCATGTAAACGAAAAACATCCCTCATGAAGATAGATGCAACGTGAGTCGCATCTGTCGTCTTACGGCAAGCGATAAAGTATGTCATTTTCGAAAAATGATTGACCACCATGAAGATGGAGTCGTGTTTTTGTAGAGTGCGGGGAAATCCGAGAACAAAATCCATGTTAATGTCCTCCCACAGGCGGTGGGGGACAGATAAAGGCGTGTACAGACCCGTGTTCTGTTTGTTTTGTTTGGTACCCTTCGCCGTTTGGCAGATACGGTAGTGGCGAACAATGCGAGCTATGTACTTCTTAAGGCTGGGCCAATAAAGACGGTCCTCGACAATGGGTATGAACTTATCTCGCCCAAAGTGTCATGTGGCTCCGCCCGCGCGCAATTCCCAAATCAAATAATCACAGTATGATGTCTGGGTAATTCACATGCGGGAGCCCCGGTACAGATATCCCTCAAAGATCTGATATCCCTCAACAAGGTTTGGTGGGTCTCGGGACAGGGCGGTATAAATCTCGCCAAAGTTTGGGCATGTCGGATAATCAAGAATCAATCTCTCAGGCCCATCTACGCTAACAATCATCGGCTGTAATAGGGAAACGCGACGACTCAACGCAGCAGCCAGTTTGTTCTCAACAATATCTCGGTGCTTGAGAACATAATGAAAGTCCTGCCGATACTCGACCCATTTGGCATGCCGGTGTCCCAGTGTCACGACTCGTCTCAACGAAAGTCAGAGTGCACTTCGGGCGGGTCGTGATGTCACATGCATGAGCGAAAAGAAAATCATGTTTGCTAAGGCGGAAGCAGAGAAAACTGAAAATAGTTTTAAAATAATTGTTTTTATGCCGAAATTTTAAAACATGTCAGTGTGTAACAGGTGCACATGTATTTTAATAAAACCCATGATACAAGTTTTGATACAGATTTTCACGGAATGTCAATTTCAGATAAATGAACATGCAAATAATGCTAAATTCTAGTACATATAATATAACACATAAGTTGTATATGATTTACTGATCATTATTATTACATAAAATAAATGTCTGACAGTAAAGAAAATGAAATATAAACATATAACCTGGAACTTAATGCTGATCGGGCTCGAGGATCCGACGACGCTGTCACGAACACTAAAACAATTCCAAAATAAGAGGGAAAAACCTCAGAATATTGAAATAAACAGAGTAAGCAAAGTAAAATACAGAACAGTAAGTGAAACAGAAATGTATGAGTACCCGTTTTTATGAAATAATACTAACAAGACAACCCAGTAAATGAGTTAAACGGAAACAAGTTAAATTATTAGACTACTCTGGAGTATAACATAAATTCGATCATGTAATGTCATTTTATTTTTTATTTAATGTGCAAAATTATAAATAATGAGTATAATTATCTTAATCGATGGTAGCGACATCGATACTAACATTGTTCAAACCTTGAAATTAAAATTATAAACTAATTAAAGTTTGGATATTATAAACCTCCCATCCTAATTGAATTTTCTTCATGTGAAATTACAATAATACTTGGCTTAAACAAGATGTTATATTCATCACTGCTCAAAACCTCATCTCTTCTTACCCAATTGTGCTCTGGTTGAACATTATTCATGCAAAATACCTCACAAAGCGGATCTCTCCATTTTTTCACTTGACTAGAATCTCTAACCGCTCTACTCAGATAAGAGAGATGGAGCACATCATGAAAACAACTCACCAATGCGTTGAAGTACTTTGAATGAGCCCATAAATCTTGGACTCAACTTCTTCATCCGTTTAAGCTGTAAATGCATTTAACTGGTCAGTTGTTGAGGTAAACTAAGTCTCCAACGCTAAATTGCACTGTCATCTGTTTCTGATTATAATACTTGGCTTGCCTATTTTGAGCGACCTTCATACTCTCCTGAATGAACTTGATTCAATCATTAGTTTTATCGATCCACGATCCTTTATTTAATGTTCTTTCTTCATTTTTACTATAGCAGAGTGGTGTTCGACAACATCTCCCATAAAGAGCCTTAAAAGTGATACACCAGTACTTGTTTGAAAATTATTATCATAGGATAATTTCACCAAAGTGACAAAATTTTCCCACCAACTCCCAAGTCCAAGATACGCATACGCAACAAATCCTCCATCTGTCTGAGGCTGGCATACCGTGCTAAACTTTAATTTTTTACCTAGACGCTCTTGAACATATTTCAAATCTTTTGAAGTGAACTTTCCATCTATCATAAATAATAGACTTTGGCACATCGGGTAATTGAAGTATCTCATCCACATACAACTGAGTCAATCTGGTAGCTTGATCCACCCTCTTAATATGAATGAAATGTGCTACCTTAGTTAGACGATCCGCTATATCCATAAGGAACAATTTTCATTAGGTGATCTTGGTAGATCATGCACAAAATCCATTGATATATCTTCAAACTTCCATTCTTGAATGAGAATGGAATGCCAAAAATGTATATTTTGAATATTTTATATATAATGCTATGCTCCCTAAGAGTGCTCAAAATTATCTTCATGTGCAAAACGTATCTCTCTTCACGAATCTACAGTTGATGGTACTTCAATCTTAAATCCAACTTAGAGAACATGCAGGATTCCTCAAGTTGGTAATATAGATCATAAATCTTGGGGGGGTGTTTACTTCTTTTTAATTATGACCTAATACAACTCACGTCAGCTGATGCAAAACTCCAAATTGTCAATAAATGTAAACCGAGCAACTCTTGCAATTGAAACTTCAATTCTACTAATTCTCTGGGTGTCATACAGTTAAATGATTTTGCCATGGGTAAAATTCTGAGAATATGTTTAATTTGGACATCTATCTCTATAACAGGAGAGGCACTGGGTAGCTTGACAATCTCAAAGTACTTGTACATAGTGCAAATTGTTTTTGACTTCGACATGCAACAATACTAGCAACGCATCACAAACCTTATTAATACTCATGATGACCTTACTAGCTAGATTGGAGAGACACCAACTCATCACAACCCTTAATCGATGAGGTAGCTAGTATGGAGTCTCCCTTAATGCCTCAAAACATAATGAAAGCATTGAAATCGGCATTGAAATCAGCAAGGGCTAATTTGCGTAGAAGTTAATAAATTAAGGCATTGAAATCGGCATCCTCCAAAGATTTCAGAGCTGGAAATTAATGTCATAATGAAAGCGCTTGAAAGAGCGTATCTAAAGGAAGATCTGCTCGTCGGACAAAAAATTGATTTTAATCCTTAAAAAAAATATTTTTTCCTAAAATAAAATATAAAATCTTAATTTGAAGTTTTTTATCTTTAATTTAAAATTTTTTCTAAAAAAAATATTTTTAAAAAAAAAACTGGCTGGATATCACATTTTTTAAAATCCGATCGGATTTCATTTTTATATTTTTAATAAACCGTGTATTTCGCGGACTGTTTGATCTGAGAAGATACCATCAGTTCTCACCACTGGACGTTCCTTTAGGTCCTGATAGCGGACCCAAATATTTCTCAAAGATTGCAGAAGCAAGGCCGCCAAGTTGTGTTATTACAACAACTGCAACAGCAACCAGACTCGCCACTTTTGTAGAAACTGCCTCTGCTGCTGGGTCCGGGGAGGGTAAAGTGCAGCGCGATCCGACGGATCTGAAAGCCCCTTCACCATTTCCCCAGGAAACTTTTTTGTATGTCCCCTGATCTGAAAGCCCATGCTACCGGGGGATTTGCCGGCGGAGGTAGGTTCCCCTTGCCGAAACGAGAAGAGAGGAGGTGGTGTTAGGGGGCTTCCGATTTTGATGGAATAACTCTTAAGAATGTTTTGATTATTTTAATCAAAAATATTATTGGATTTTTTAGTGTAGTTTGCACCTAGCTGTGATAGCTTTGCACATAACAGCACTCTTCCTTAATTACTTGATTTGAGCAGGGCCGTGCCTGAATTACCTGATTGGAGCATTCTTCCGCCAATTTGGATATTGTTCTCCTCAATTTGAGACCACGCCAACTCACCAGGTATTAGCAGAGGAAGATTAAAATATGGCGATTGTTAACCGCAATCCGTTATTGGCTCGTCTGCACTTGAAAATCTCATAACTTTTTGCGACTTTTCGAAATACGCCTTGTACATGCAATTTTAGGAAAAGTGCTCTACTTTCGTGTTGAGCATTTTTTCTAAAAATATATGTACAAAGCATACTTTGAAAATATGCCCAAATTTTGCGCCTTTCAGAAATACGCTATGTACATGTAATTTCAGGAAAAATGTTCAACACGAAAGTTATAGATCTCGAAAACAGCGTGAAAAGTTAGGAGATTTTGAGGTGTGACTAGCCAATAACGAGTTGCGGTTAACAATCATCTAAAATAATGTACACTAACTCAATGATAGCAGAGGAAGAGCTATGAAAAACATGAGAAGCAAGTTCCCCAAAAACACAACAGATTACCACCTCACAAACTCAACAACCCTAACGGCGCAGAAATGATCTAACCGATAGACGACGACTCCACCCCGAATCTTTCTTTTACCATAAAACATTCGACTCCAAAAAAAAAACCCAGGCGGTAACCTGCGCCACTCTTGGGCGCTATTTTTTTTAGAATTATGGCATCATGAAGAAAACCCTAGGCGGCAAAAGAACCAACTGGGAGCTCTCAACGCACATATTGACCTCAGGCGCGCGCAATCGTCGGCAGCGCCGGGCGGCTCAACGCCCCTAGCATGAAGCAGTTGATGATCAGCAGCACCAGCACGTCGGAAGCGGGCTTGTTCTTTATGGGGAGGAAGAAGTTAAGCACCCGGCCCAGAGACATGTCTGCTACTGTGAGCAGCGCCGCCATGTAAGAGCATCTCCAACCGATCTCTAGAAATACAGAGTCTGCATTTTTGCCGAAAAAATGGTCTCCAACCGGGCGGCATTTGAGTCTGCATTTCTGCAGATTTTCTCTCTCCTCCTCTAAATATAGAGGAGGGGGAGAGGAAATGTCGGTCACGGCATTTCTTTTTATAATATATTGTTGTTTTTAAATTATTTAATTGTTAGTTTTTTTAATTTTTTGTATAATCTATAAATCTTCGAAGCCGCTATAATAATTTTTCAATGATGGCATATAATATATCAATAAAATTGTTTTTTCGAGACCTACAAAACGAGACTAATATTGAATATTTTTTAGTTATTATTTGTCATACAAATAAGATAAGATGATTCATTTACTGAATAAACTCGTGGAACCAAAAAAAATACATTCAAAATTACATAACTTGATTCTCATGTCGTTCCCACAAATGTTCAACTAGTGCATCTCGAAGTGCAAAATGGGCATCTCTGTCCTTGATCTTTTTATGTCGATTTAGGAACTGACGAAATCGTTCGGCTTCGTCTGTGTTCAAGTCTTCAACATTCTGCGTTGGTGCTGGAGTAGAAATAGCGACATATTTATTTTTATCTCGCTCGTCTTCGACGATCATGTTATGCATTATAACACAAGCAGTCATGATATCGTGTAAAACGCTCTTATCCCAAAAACGGGCCGGCCCCTTAATTATCGCAAATCTTGATTGAAGAGCACCAAATGCCCGCTCGACATCTTTTCGGCATGCTTCTTGCATCATTGCGAAGTATTGTTTCTTTTTTTCTCGTGAATGAGAAATAGTTTGAACTAGTGTTGACCACTTCGGATATATTCCGTCGGCTAAATAAAAACCAACGTCATAATTTTTTCACAATATTTGATAATGAGTAGGAGGGGTAATACCTTGTGCTAAGTTGGAAAATAAAGGAGACGACTCCAGGACGTTAATATCATTGTTCGAGTCTGCTAAACCAAAATATGCGTGTCATATCCATAAGTCATAAAATGCTACTGCTTTGAGTATAATTGTTGGCCCACTATGGCGTCCTGAATATTGGCCTGCCCATGTCGTTGGGCAGTTCTTTCATTGTCAATGCATGCAATCTAAACTTCCTAACATCCCTGGAAATCCTCGTTCTTCACCTTTCTGTAACAATCTAGCAACATCATTGGCATTGGGATATCTCAAATATTTTTCTTTGTACACTTGTACAATCGCCCTACAAAATCTTTTCAAACATTAAATCACGGTTGACTCACCGATTCGAATATATTCATCGCAATTATCAACTGTTGTTCCATATGTCAACATACGGAATGTTGTTGTTATTTTTTGTAAAGTGGACAATCCAAGCTTACCAACCTCATCCTTCTTTTGCATGAAGAAATTATCATGCTCCCGCACCGCGGTAACAATACGAAGAAATAAACTCTTTCATGTGAAATCTTCTTCGAAAATATGTTTCCTCATATGTGGGATGATCGGAGAATTAGTCATTCCACAGTCTAATATCTCCTTCAATCCTGCCCCGATTGATTATAATGTGACCAGGTATTGAACATCGACGTCTCGAAAGTTCATTTTCATGAAGTTGAGCTTTGTTGGACTTATAAGCACAAGCCAAAATTTCATCTTCTTGCTCCTATTCAAATGTCTATTCTTCCCACTTTTGAATTTTCTGATAAAACAATTCATCATCTGAAGACGATGAAGATCGTAAATGAGATGACTCTGTTCCGTAGTTCATTATTTCCATGAGGGAAAGATAGTTAGCCTGAATATGAGAAGAGAAGTGATGTTTATATAGGATTTTTTTAGATCAAGCATTAGATTCTCTGTCACTTCATCATCAGCATTAGATTCCCTGTCACGTCATCACCAGTATTGAATTTTAATCTCTAGTATTGGATACCTATCACTTCACCATCAGCATTGGATTCCCTGTCACGTCATCACCAGCATTGAATTTGAATCTCCAACATTGGATATCTATCACATGTCACCAGAAATCGTCGAACAGAGCATTGAATTATTCTCCAGCATTGGATTCCCTGTCACTTCATCATCAGCATTGGATTCTAACCTTCAGTATGAGATCAAGCATTGAGTTAGCATTAATCGATCCTTAAGATAACCTATCACATGTCACCAGAAATCGTCGAACCGCGCTCGACGATCGTCGAGCAGAGCTCGACGATTTTCGGCGAGCTCAGCTCGACGAAATAGCTCGACGAAATCGTCGAGCAGCGCACGACGAAATCGTCGAGCAGAGCTCGACGATCGCAGAGCTCAGCTCGACGAAATCGTCGAGCAGATATATATATATACAATAGACTGCGGTTCTTTCTAAGAACCGCAGTCTATTGACTATTATATATATATAATAGTCAATAGACTGCGGTTCTTAGAAAGAACCGCAGTCTATTGACTATTGTATATATATATATATATAGACACACCCTGGTGTGTGACACCATGGTGTGTCGACACACCCTGGTGTGTGACACCATGGTGTGTCGACACACCCTGGTGTGTGACACCATGGTGTGTCGACACACCCTGGTGTGTGACACCATGGTGTGTCGACACACCCTGGTGTGTGACACCATGGTGTGTCGACACACCCTGGTGTGTGACACCATGGTGTGTCGACACACCCTGGTGTCGACACACCCTGGTGTGTCGACACACCAGTATCATGCGTATGGGCCGCCCATACTGGGCCTATGGTAGGTCCGCCCCTGCCACTTCCTGCTTGTGTCCTCTCTATCTTGTGTTATCAGCGGCATTGGATACCTATCACATGTCACTTCATCACAAGCATAGGATTCTCATGTCACCTCATCCCCTACATTGGATTCTTATCTCCAGCATGTTTTATAAGTACCTCACCAACAGGAAGAGCAACCATTGTGGAGCATGACTTACAGTCGAGGAACAGCACTCTCAGTGAAAGAAGATCAAGCATTATGTTATGCATGGCTTGAGGTCTCTAAATACCTAGTTATGGGTAACAATCAAAAAGAACACAAGATGTGGGAAAGAGTTTCTGTTATATTTCACAACAGAAGACTGACTACTTCCTTAGGACAGAGAACTCCAAAATCTCTCTCATGTTGCTGGTCATTGTTAACAAGCAAGGCTAGCAAATTTAGAGAATGCATTCGACAGATTGAGCAAAGAAATCTCAGCAGTGCATCTGAAATGGATATTATAAGTCTTACTATAATAGTTATTTTTATATAATAGAAGAATGAATTTATATGTTACTATAATTGCTATTTTTTGGTAGCTTAATCAAGCAAAAATTTTGTACGGCGAGGATCCGAACGAGAAAAGAGTTTTTTTGTTTGATCATGTTTGATCAATCTTGAAAAATACTGAAAAGTGAATAGATCATTTCGGGCATACAGCTGATAAGAACTCTCAGCATGATGATATATCGCAAGCTTTTGACTCTAACTCTCCCACACAACGGAGCCGTGTAGAGCTAAACACAGACAGTAATGAAATGAACCCTAATAGCATTGGTGATGAAGAATCTTCAATATCAATTTCAAATACTCGACCAACTGGGAGAAAGAAAGAAAAAGAAAGGAGCAGACAAAGTTGTGATATGGAAACACAAAGTAAAGCAAATGAAGAAATCTTAGAGCTTCTGAAAAGAGGGCAAGAACAACGAGCAAAGGATAGGTCTTCCATGAATGAACTGTTGAAGTTAAAGGTCGAAAATGAAAAGAAAAAATTAGAGCTTCAGAGTGCTAAACAAGATCATGATATTATGATGATAGACTTTGATAGCATAAAAGGAACTCCGGAGCGGCAATATTTTCGGCAGAAAAAACAAGAAATAATGAATAAAAATATTAAACAATCTCTATTTAGAGGATCATCATCAGTAGAAGGAACCGAATATGGAGAAAGCCAGCACGGAGAAAGTCAGTATGGCAGAGTACAGCATAGAGGTGATCAATATGGAGGACATCAGTTTGGAGTCGGCCAGCATGCAGGAAACCAGTATGGAGGAAGCCACTATCTAGGAGACCCACATGGAGGACCTCAATTTGAAGGGCCTCAATTTGAAGGGCCTCAATTTGGAGGGTCTCAATTTGGTGGGTCTACTTTTGGAGGAAGTCAGTACGGCGGAAGCCTATATGTAGGAGACCAATATGGTGGAGCTCGATCCGGAGGACACCAGCACGAAGGAAGCCAGTATGGAGGAAACGACTATGGAGTTCCCGGGTATGGAGGAGAACAACACGGGGGAAGCGCACGCGGAAGTCGTAGCGAACCCGATGATGACCTCCCAGAATTTTAGCATTATTTTTCAAATGTAATATTTTGTTTGAACTATATAATGTTTATTTTATTTTATTTATGCAATTAAATTTGAAATTAAAAAAAACTTAAAAATTAATATAATATAATATTTAACAAATATTTATATTTTAAAATTGTTTAAATAATACTAAAAAAATCATGTTCTTCAAATATGGAGAACATGGTTGGAGTTGATTATCATGTATGAAGAACATAGTACAAGAGGATTTCTAAATATAGAGATCCCCCGTTGGAGATGCTCTAAGGAATGCGCGGCTCCTCTTCCCAGATCGTCAGCCCCACCAAGATTGACAGCGCCACGCTGAAAAGACTCCGGCGGATAGCGATGGCCCTGTGCTCCTCGTCCGGGCCTGGGAACAGCCACCTCTCTTTCCACCTTCCGCCGCCCCGTTGTTGTCCACGAATCATTACGTCGTCCTGAAGAGTCGCGCCACCCTCTCTGCGCTCGCCCCTCCATGGAATAATGTCGGCTGTCTTGTCGTCGCACGAAGCTTTTCCGAGCGCTTTAAGATCCTGTATACGTAGCCGCGCCCACATTAAAAAAAAATCGAGTTGGAGGCTATTAGAGGGAAGCCTGCTCTCATCTCATATTAGAATGGCTCCCAGCTCAAGCGCAACCTGCAAGCATTGCCCTAGCTCCTTGTTTTCGCAAGCAAGACTCTCCAACCGCGCCTTCATTTCGCGAAGCTGCTTGTTACAACCAGATTTCGCTCACCGGAGGATCGGACGGCTAGAAACCCATCAGTTTGATATTTAGCTAGAGGTAACGATAGCTTATGTTGCTTCGCCGAAGTACTGGAGCTTCTTTAAACGCAACGGCTCAGATGGATTCATCATCAGGAAAGTTAAGCTCAGGCCGACACGTGGCACAAGAAGACCACCCATGTGCAATTCGGCCAGCTCAGCAGGAGATCTCCTCTTCATAGCCGTTGTAATTGCCTTTCTTGTAATAAACTATAAATATGAGATTAAGGATGTAATTAGTTTTTTTTATGAAGGAATAAAGAAAAGTATGTTCGTCTTCCTCTCCTCTGTTTCTTCTCTCACCCACCTGGCCCTCTCTAGGCCATTCTTCTGTATCAGAGAATTGCTCCATCTCATATCGTAACATTTGGTGCTCTCGTCTTCAACACCTTCCATGGCGGGCGGCACCAGATCCCAATCCACCGACCTCCAAGAAGAACAACGGGCACGGCAAGCGCAGATCGACTCCGTTCGCCATGAGTTGTCGTCCCAAACCAAGATCTTATCTCAACAATTCTTGGCATCCCGAGACCGGACACAGGAACTACGGGAGGAAATTCGACAAGAAATGTGTTCGTTTATGGAATCGATTCAGCGATCTTTAGACTTGCAAACCGGTCACCTACAAAAACAACCGGACCAGTGCACAGGACATTCTTCCGCCGGCATTTTGGGCGTTTCGCCCCCTCCCGACACCCCAATCCAGGTTGTTTCTGCTCAACCTAAACTGATTTCTATTTCTTGCCCACGTTTTTCAGAGGGAGACCCAACTGATTGGCTCTACGACCTCAAAAACTTTTTCACTTATAACACGGTTGATCCCCAGGAATATTTGATGTACGCCGCCTTGCACTTAGACAAACCGACTTCCCGCTGGTACCAAGCACTTCTTTCTGACCACCCAGCCCTTAACTTTGACTTCTTTATTAAAGCCATAATGCACCGTTTTGGGCCCAGCCCTTACGAGAACCCGCAAGGGGCCCTCACAAAACTCACTCAAACAACAACAGTTTTAAATTACAAAACTGAATTCGAAGAGCTTAAAAATAGGGTTCCTGGCCTTGACCCTTTTTTGTCACCAATATGTTTATTTTCGGTTTACAACCCCACATCCAAAGTCAAGTTATAATCCATGAACCATCAGACCTGGATCGGGCCTTTGCAATGGCCCGAATGTTTGAGGCCCAACATCTCAAATATCCCAACCCGCCTCCACAACAATATAAGCATGGCCCCGCCTATACCTCTAAATCTCAAACCTGGCTTCCCACTTCTACCAACAAAAACCCGCCTCAACAACCCAAACAATTTATTAAAAAATTAACCCCCCAGGAACTCCAATATCGCCGCGACAAAGGCTTATGCTACAACTGTGATGAGAAATATCATCCGGGTCACAAGTGCCGAGGCAAAGGAATTTTATGCTATTTTCAAGGCACCGAGGATGAAGACCCACAAGACGCCATAGACCAACTCTCGGATATTGACGACGATAATCCAACCTCGGCTGCCTTAATACAAACACTAACAGATTTGTCCCACACACACTTTCTACGATTCACAGGACATATCGCACAAGAACCCCTCGAAATATTAGTTGACAGCGGCAGTTCCCACAATTTCATCTCCCCTCGTATGGCCAAATACTTAGGCATTCCGATTTATGTTATACCCGAATTTCTTGTCCTAATGGGGAACGGAACATCCATTAAGTGTCCGGGCATTTGTAAGGATATACAGTTGCTCATTCAGGCCATCCCATTCACAGTCCACTTGTATGTACTAGACATCACAGGAGCGGACGTTATTCTGGGAGTACGTTGGTTACGGCCTCTAGGACCTATAACCACCGATTACTCTACCTTAACCATGTCCTATGTAAGCGATAAGGGCCCAATAACTCTTCAGGGACATACCAATCTCCATGATAGTCAGCTTTCATCATCGCAACTCTCACGTTTGTTATCCTTACAGCCTTTAGCACTTTGTTGGCTAATTACGTCTGATACCTCATTATCAACATCAGTCGCGGACCAGCCACCATTACCACCACACTTTACTTCCCTCCTTAAAAACTATGATCACTTATTCCAGGAACCCTCGACATTACCCCCAAAATGTGATATTGACCATCGAATTGCTTTGGAACCAGGCGCACATGCACCCAACCTCAAATCATACCGATTCCCGTATTACCAAAAAAATGAGATTGAACATTTAATTGTTGAAATGTTACACAAAAAACAAATCAGACCAAGTACTTCAAGTTTCTCTTCCTCAGTCCTATTAGTTAAAAAAAAGATGGCACATGAAGGTTCTGTGTCGATTACAGAGCCCTCAATAAGATTACAATTAAGGACAGATTTCCAATCCCAACAATAGATGAACTATTAGATGAACTCCACCAGGCCCGTTACTTTTCTAAATTAGATTTACGCTCGGGATATCACCAGATAAGGATGGCTGAGGAGGATATACACAAAACGGCGTTTAGGACACATCACGGCCACTATGAATTCACAGTTTTGCCTTTCGGACATTCTAATGCTCCCTCCACGTTTCAGGCTTTAATGAATAAAATTTTCCAACCCTTTTTACGAAAATTCACAATTGTTTTTTTCGATGATATACTTATATACAGCGCTTCTCAACAAGACCACCTTTTACATCTGAGCCAAGCCTTGGAGGTTTTAAAACAAAATAATTTATATATTAAGCACAGTAAATGCTCCTTTTTGACCACCACGATTGCTTTCCTGGGCCACCAAATAACTCAAGGACAAGTAGGCCCCACTAAAACAAACTTAGAGGCCATCCAAAACTTCCCGGAGCCTAAAACCCAGAAAGATATACGAGCATTCCTGGGATTAACGGGCTATTATCGCAAATTTATCAGGGGATACGCCACTATTGCTTATCCCTTGACGGATCTGCTCAAACAAACACCGTTTCTATGGACTCCGACAATACAAACAACTTTTGAACTTTTAAAAACCAACTTAAGCAATCCACCAATTTTAACTTTACCAAATTTTGAAATACCCTTTGAAATAGAGACAGACGCATCGGGAAAGGGAATCGGCGCGGTTTTAACCCAACTTAAAAAAACAATTGCTTTTTATAGCAAAAAACTGACGCCACAAATGCAACTTAAATCAACCTACGTTAGGGAAATGTATGCAATCATCTCAGCGGTAGCAAAATGGCGTCAATATCTTCTGGGCCATAAATTCACCATTTACACAGATCACCAAAGCCTACACCATCTATTAACTCAAGACTTACACACACCAGAACAACACAAATTTTTCTCCAAGTTACTGGGTTATGACTACACGATCAAATATAAAGCTGGACAGAATAATATTGTTGCTGATACCTTATCTAGGGTAGATACAACCCCAGAACAGTCACCCTTAATGTGCCTAGCTACGTTGACAGCTCCAGTCTCCCCACTTTTGAGTGGACTGGAGCAGGCTTATGCCACCGATAGGTTTTCACAGGAACTTATCCAGAAGTTGAACACATCACCACAGTTAATTCCTACTTGGTCCAAGAAAGGACCTTATATTTATAATAAGCACAAATTATATATTCCAAGAAAATTCAGACTTAAGGCAGACGTTAGTTAAGGAAGCGCATGACAGCCATTGGGGAGGCCATTCTGGCGTTAAGGGAACAACATTCCGTTTACGGCAACAATTTTATTGGCCCAACATGCGAAAACTGATCGAACAATATATCAAACAATGTGAAATGTGCCAGCGGGCCAAGCCCAGTAACCACCTACCCTATGGTCTGTTACAACCACTAGAAACACCTAGCAAACTATGGTCAGATCTTACCATGGATTTCATAACTCAACTACCAAATTCTAACTCACATACGATCATTATGGTAGTGGTAGATAGATTTTCCAAAGCAGTGCATTTTGCATCACTTAAAACATTAGCTGCACCTATTGTAGCTAGTTTATTCTGGGAAACGGTAGGGAAACTACACGGTATTCCAGAAACTATAATTACTGATCGAGACACGATTTTCATCAATAATTTCTGGAAAGAATTATTTAGGCTCCAGGGCACAAAATTGAAATACAGTTCAGCTTACCATCCTCAAACAGATGGACTAACTGAACGTATTAACAGATCCCTGGAGCAATACTTACGCCTATTTTGTCAGCACAATTATAAGAAATGGACAATATATCTAAGCTTTGCTAAATACTTTATAAACACAACGTTTAACTCTGCGACCGGAATGACCCCTTATGAGGTCATGTTCGGTCGAACACCCCCTGGTTTATTGTCCTACAGCCCGGGAAGCACAACAAATGAGGCAGTTGCAGCGACACTGGCAAAAAGAGAGAAAATTCTACAACTACTTAAAGAAAACCTGCAGAAATCACAACAAAGAATGAAGACCAACGCCGATAAAAACAGGAAGGAGCTGCACTTACAACCAGGGCAGTGGGTTCTGCTCAAATTGCATCCGTACAGACAGCTCTCATTGGGGCGTTCGTATAACAAAAAATTGGGTCTCAAATACTACGGCCCATATCAAGTTCGGGAAGTCATCGGACAAGTCGCCTACCGACTGGACCTCCCTCCGGAATCAAAGATGCATCCAATTTTCCATATCTCCTTGCTTAAACCATTCATAGGAGAACCAGGATCTCAGCCGGTTGCCCTTCCAGAAAAATATTGGAGAAACAACCCGCTTCATCGACCATTAGCGATCATTACTACACGGACAATCTCACAAGGACGCGAAATACAGCAGGCCTTAGTGCAGTGGGAAGGACTTCCTCCAGAGGACAGCACTTGGGAAGATCTCACCAATCTTAAGGATTTTCCCAACTTAGGCACTAAAAGTGGTCCAAAAACAGAACCAACATAGAAGAACAAGGGCCCAAGAAGCAAGAGAAAATCAAAGACCAGATCACACGAGAACAGGCCAGCAAAGCATGGCGAACTTCCTTCCAGTTAGCCTGCCTCGCGGGAAGAAGAAAAAAGAGAAAGAGAAGCATACGGGGAAAAAAAGAGAAGAAAAAAAAACAGAACAGAGACAGATCCAGCATCATCTACAGCGGAATATTTCCTCACCAAGCTAAGAGTAGCAGAATCAGTTCTGAAAAATTAGCTTAAGGCCTTTCGGAGTATCTGCTCTCATCACCATCATCTTCTGCCGTCTACCATTAGCCAGCCAGGAAGATTCTACTCGCCGGAGATGTGTACTGCTCTCTCTCCATCGTTAGGGTTAGAGATTGGGAGGCAAAATGAAGAAGACGCTGATGACAGCTTATTTTATAAGGGGGAGGTAAATGTTACAACCAGATTTCGCTCACCGGAGGATCGGACGGCTAGAAACCCATCAGTTTGATATTTAGCTAGAGGTAACGATAGCTTATGCTGCTTCGCCGAAGTGCTGGAGCTTCTTTAAACGCAACGGCTCAGATGGATTCATCACCAGGAAAGTTAAGCTCAGGTCGACACGTGGCACAAGAAGACCACCCATGTGCAATTCGGCCAGCTCAGCAGGAGATCTCCTCTTCATAGCCATTGTAATTGCCTTTCTTGTAATAAACTATAAATATGAGATTAAGGATGTAATTAGTTTTTTTATGAAGGAATAAAGAAAAGTATGTTCGTCTTCCTCTCCCCTGTTTCTTCTCTCACCCACCTGGCCCTCTCTAGGCCATTCTTCTGTATCAGAGAATTGCTCCATCTCATATTGTAACACTGCTGCTCTAGCTACACGCCATCATCAATCAACAGACAAATTTGTTAATGAGCCGATCATATTCCATTTCTATAACTAATGCCTCGCTGCAATGACGATTCGCGCAATATTTTATCTAAACCGAAACAGATTTCAATGGATCATGTTATTGGGATTCTTGATAATCACAAGACTGCCGGATGATTAAGCTGAAGAAGCTTATGACGTGACAATCTCGTTATAATCTGCCCTAACCCTAAACTATTGTGCTGAAGAAAACACAAGTTAATTGATATCGCGCTCAATTTCATCGAATTTTCATCACGTCGTTGTGGATTTTCGCTGTAATTTCGAGCAAGTACTGTTGATCGGAAGAAATAATAAACGGGAGGGGTAAGCTAGGGACGACGGCGGTAGGGGAAGAAATTACCTTAATCTCTCTGTAGAGGGCAGTGAAGACCCTGCGGGGAAGAGCGATGATCGCAAGACCCCAAACCATGGACTTATGGCAGAGATCTAGAGAGAAACCGAGGATAGCCATCAGCAGCTCCCACCATGCCTGGATGGCAAGGCTCGCGGTTCTTGCACAAGCCCAATAGGCACGAGAAATCAGAGAGAAGGCCGCCGATAAGAAAAGAGACCGGGTCATGGTGTTTAGACGAGATTGTGAAAATCAATTCAATTTTATTCATCCATGGGGTATAAATTCTTTGAGGAGAGCTCCAATCTTTGTAAATAGGGGATGTGGGACAAAAAAAAGAGAGGAGTTGGGCCAAAGAACTGGGCCTTTACATATGGACTTTAAATAATACACATTACATTATGTTTTAACAATTCATCATCTGAAGACGATGAAGATCGTAAATGAGATGACTCTGTTCCGTAGTTCATTATTTCCATGAGGGAAAGATAGTTAGCCTGAATATGAGAAGAGAAGTGATGTTTATATAGGATTTTTTTAGATCAAGCATTAGATTCTCTGTCACTTCATCATCAGCATTAGATTCCCTGTCACGTCATCACCAGTATTGAATTTTAATCTCTAGTATTGGATACCTATCACTTCACCATCAGCATTGGATTCCCTGTCACGTCATCACCAGCATTGAATTTGAATCTCCAACATTGGATATCTATCACATGTCACCAGAAATCGTCGAACAGAGCATTGAATTATTCTCCAGCATTGGATTCCCTGTCACTTCATCATCAGCATTGGATTCTAACCTTCAGTATGAGATCAAGCATTGAGTTAGCATTAATCGATCCTTAAGATAACCTATCACATGTCACCAGAAATCGTCGAACCGCGCTCGACGATCGTCGAGCAGAGCTCGACGATTTTCGGCGAGCTCAGCTCGACGAAATAGCTCGACGAAATCGTCGAGCAGCGCACGACGAAATCGTCGAGCAGAGCTCGACGATCGCAGAGCTCAGCTCGACGAAATCGTCGAGCAGATATATATATATACAATAGACTGCGGTTCTTTCTAAGAACCGCAGTCTATTGACTATTATATATATATAATAGTCAATAGACTGCGGTTCTTAGAAAGAACCGCAGTCTATTGACTATTGTATATATATATATATATAGACACACCCTGGTGTGTGACACCATGGTGTGTCGACACACCCTGGTGTGTGACACCATGGTGTGTCGACACACCCTGGTGTGTGACACCATGGTGTGTCGACACACCCTGGTGTGTGACACCATGGTGTGTCGACACACCCTGGTGTGTGACACCATGGTGTGTCGACACACCCTGGTGTGTGACACCATGGTGTGTCGACACACCCTGGTGTCGACACACCCTGGTGTGTCGACACACCAGTATCATGCGTATGGGCCGCCCATACTGGGCCTATGGTAGGTCCGCCCCTGCCACTTCCTGCTTGTGTCCTCTCTATCTTGTGTTATCAGCGGCATTGGATACCTATCACATGTCACTTCATCACAAGCATAGGATTCTCATGTCACCTCATCCCCTACATTGGATTCTTATCTCCAGCATGTTTTATAAGTACCTCACCAACAGGAAGAGCAACCATTGTGGAGCATGACTTACAGTCGAGGAACAGCACTCTCAGTGAAAGAAGATCAAGCATTATGTTATGCATGGCTTGAGGTCTCTAAATACCTAGTTATGGGTAACAATCAAAAAGAACACAAGATGTGGGAAAGAGTTTCTGTTATATTTCACAACAGAAGACTGACTACTTCCTTAGGACAGAGAACTCCAAAATCTCTCTCATGTTGCTGGTCATTGTTAACAAGCAAGGCTAGCAAATTTAGAGAATGCATTCGACAGATTGAGCAAAGAAATCTCAGCAGTGCATCTGAAATGGATATTATAAGTCTTACTATAATAGTTATTTTTATATAATAGAAGAATGAATTTATATGTTACTATAATTGCTATTTTTTGGTAGCTTAATCAAGCAAAAATTTTGTACGGCGAGGATCCGAACGAGAAAAGAGTTTTTTTGTTTGATCATGTTTGATCAATCTTGAAAAATACTGAAAAGTGAATAGATCATTTCGGGCATACAGCTGATAAGAACTCTCAGCATGATGATATATCGCAAGCTTTTGACTCTAACTCTCCCACACAACGGAGCCGTGTAGAGCTAAACACAGACAGTAATGAAATGAACCCTAATAGCATTGGTGATGAAGAATCTTCAATATCAATTTCAAATACTCGACCAACTGGGAGAAAGAAAGAAAAAGAAAGGAGCAGACAAAGTTGTGATATGGAAACACAAAGTAAAGCAAATGAAGAAATCTTAGAGCTTCTGAAAAGAGGGCAAGAACAACGAGCAAAGGATAGGTCTTCCATGAATGAACTGTTGAAGTTAAAGGTCGAAAATGAAAAGAAAAAATTAGAGCTTCAGAGTGCTAAACAAGATCATGATATTATGATGATAGACTTTGATAGCATAAAAGGAACTCCGGAGCGGCAATATTTTCGGCAGAAAAAACAAGAAATAATGAATAAAAATATTAAACAATCTCTATTTAGAGGATCATCATCAGTAGAAGGAACCGAATATGGAGAAAGCCAGCACGGAGAAAGTCAGTATGGCAGAGTACAGCATAGAGGTGATCAATATGGAGGACATCAGTTTGGAGTCGGCCAGCATGCAGGAAACCAGTATGGAGGAAGCCACTATCTAGGAGACCCACATGGAGGACCTCAATTTGAAGGGCCTCAATTTGAAGGGCCTCAATTTGGAGGGTCTCAATTTGGTGGGTCTACTTTTGGAGGAAGTCAGTACGGCGGAAGCCTATATGTAGGAGACCAATATGGTGGAGCTCGATCCGGAGGACACCAGCACGAAGGAAGCCAGTATGGAGGAAACGACTATGAAGTTCCCGGGTATGGAGGAGAACAACACGGGGGAAGCGCACGCGGAAGTCGTAGCGAACCCGATGATGACCTCCCAGAATTTTAGCATTATTTTTCAAATGTAATATTTTGTTTGAACTATATAATGTTTATTTTATTTTATTTATGCAATTAAATTTGAAATTAAAAAAACTTAAAAATTAATATAATATAATATTTAACAAATATTTATATTTTAAAATTGTTTAAATAATACTAAAAAAATCATGTTCTTCAAATATGGAGAACATGGTTGGAGTTGATTATCATGTATGAAGAACATAGTACAAGAGGATTTCTAAATATAGAGATCCCCGTTGGAGATGCTCTAAGGAATGCGCGGCTCCTCTTCCCAGATCGTCAGCCCCACCAAGATTGACAGCGCCACGCTGAAAAGACTCCGGCGGATAGCGATGGCCCTGTGCTCCTCGTCCGGGCCTGGGAACAGCCACCTCTCTTCCCACCTTCCGCCGCCCCGTTGTTGTCCACGAATCATTACGTCGTCCTGAAGAGTCGCGCCACCCTCTCTGCGCTCGCCCCTCCATGGAATAATGTCGGCTGTCTTGTCGTCGCACGAAGCTTTTCCGAGCGCTTTAAGATCCTGTATACGTAGCCGCGCCCACATTAAAAAAAAATCGAGTTGGAGGCTATTAGAGGGAAGCCTGCTCTCATCTCATATTAGAATGGCTCCCAGCTCAAGCGCAACCTGCAAGCATTGCCCTAGCTCCTTGTTTTCGCAAGCAAGACTCTCCAACCGCGCCTTCATTTCGCGAAGCTGCTTGTTACAACCAGATTTCGCTCACCGGAGGATCGGACGGCTAGAAACCCATCAGTTTGATATTTAGCTAGAGGTAACGATAGCTTATGTTGCTTCGCCGAAGTACTGGAGCTTCTTTAAACGCAACGGCTCAGATGGATTCATCATCAGGAAAGTTAAGCTCAGGCCGACACGTGGCACAAGAAGACCACCCATGTGCAATTCGGCCAGCTCAGCAGGAGATCTCCTCTTCATAGCCGTTGTAATTGCCTTTCTTGTAATAAACTATAAATATGAGATTAAGGATGTAATTAGTTTTTTTATGAAGGAATAAAGAAAAGTATGTTCGTCTTCCTCTCCTCTGTTTCTTCTCTCACCCACCTGGCCCTCTCTAGGCCATTCTTCTGTATCAGAGAATTGCTCCATCTCATATCGTAACATTTGGTGCTCTCGTCTTCAACACCTTCCATGGCGGGCGGCACCAGATCCCAATCCACCGACCTCCAAGAAGAACAACGGGCACGGCAAGCGCAGATCGACTCCGTTCGCCATGAGTTGTCGTCCCAAACCAAGATCTTATCTCAACAATTCTTGGCATCCCGAGACCGGACACAGGAACTACGGGAGGAAATTCGACAAGAAATGTGTTCGTTTATGGAATCGATTCAGCGATCTTTAGACTTGCAAACCGGTCACCTACAAAAACAACCGGACCAGTGCACAGGACATTCTTCCGCCGGCATTTTGGGCGTTTCGCCCCCTCCCGACACCCCAATCCAGGTTGTTTCTGCTCAACCTAAACTGATTTCTATTTCTTGCCCACGTTTTTCAGAGGGAGACCCAACTGATTGGCTCTACGACCTCAAAAACTTTTTCACTTATAACACGGTTGATCCCCAGGAATATTTGATGTACGCCGCCTTGCACTTAGACAAACCGACTTCCCGCTGGTACCAAGCACTTCTTTCTGACCACCCAGCCCTTAACTTTGACTTCTTTATTAAAGCCATAATGCACCGTTTTGGGCCCAGCCCTTACGAGAACCCGCAAGGGGCCCTCACAAAACTCACTCAAACAACAACAGTTTTAAATTACAAAACTGAATTCGAAGAGCTTAAAAATAGGGTTCCTGGCCTTGACCCTTTTTTGTCACCAATATGTTTATTTTCGGTTTACAACCCCACATCCAAAGTCAAGTTATAATCCATGAACCATCAGACCTGGATCGGGCCTTTGCAATGGCCCGAATGTTTGAGGCCCAACATCTCAAATATCCCAACCCGCCTCCACAACAATATAAGCATGGCCCCGCCTATACCTCTAAATCTCAAACCTGGCTTCCCACTTCTACCAACAAAAACCCGCCTCAACAACCCAAACAATTTATTAAAAAATTAACCCCCCAGGAACTCCAATATCGCCGCGACAAAGGCTTATGCTACAACTGTGATGAGAAATATCATCCGGGTCACAAGTGCCGAGGCAAAGGAATTTTATGCTATTTTCAAGGCACCGAGGATGAAGACCCACAAGACGCCATAGACCAACTCTCGGATATTGACGACGATAATCCAACCTCGGCTGCCTTAATACAAACACTAACAGATTTGTCCCACACACACTTTCTACGATTCACAGGACATATCGCACAAGAACCCCTCGAAATATTAGTTGACAGCGGCAGTTCCCACAATTTCATCTCCCCTCGTATGGCCAAATACTTAGGCATTCCGATTTATGTTATACCCGAATTTCTTGTCCTAATGGGGAACGGAACATCCATTAAGTGTCCGGGCATTTGTAAGGATATACAGTTGCTCATTCAGGCCATCCCATTCACAGTCCACTTGTATGTACTAGACATCACAGGAGCGGACGTTATTCTGGGAGTACGTTGGTTACGGCCTCTAGGACCTATAACCACCGATTACTCTACCTTAACCATGTCCTATGTAAGCGATAAGGGCCCAATAACTCTTCAGGGACATACCAATCTCCATGATAGTCAGCTTTCATCATCGCAACTCTCACGTTTGTTATCCTTACAGCCTTTAGCACTTTGTTGGCTAATTACGTCTGATACCTCATTATCAACATCAGTCGCGGACCAGCCACCATTACCACCACACTTTACTTCCCTCCTTAAAAACTATGATCACTTATTCCAGGAACCCTCGACATTACCCCAAAATGTGATATTGACCATCGAATTGCTTTGGAACCAGGCGCACATGCACCCAACCTCAAATCATACCGATTCCCGTATTACCAAAAAAATGAGATTGAACGTTTAATTGTTGAAATGTTACACAAAAAACAAATCAGACCAAGTACTTCAAGTTTCTCTTCCCAGTCCTATTAGTTAAAAAAAAGATGGCACATGAAGGTTCTGTGTCGATTACAGAGCCCTCAATAAGATTACAATTAAGGACAGATTTCCAATCCCAACAATAGATGAACTATTAGATGAACTCCACCAGGCCCGTTACTTTTCTAAATTAGATTTACGCTCGGGATATCACCAGATAAGGATGGCTGAGGAGGATATACACAAAACGGCGTTTAGGACACATCACGGCCACTATGAATTCACAGTTTTGCCTTTCGGACATTCTAATGCTCCCTCCACGTTTCAGGCTTTAATGAATAAAATTTTCCAACCCTTTTTACGAAAATTCACAATTGTTTTTTTCGATGATATACTTATATACAGCGCTTCTCAACAAGACCACCTTCTACATCTGAGCCAAGCCTTGGAGGTTTTAAAACAAAATAATTTATATATTAAGCACAGTAAATGCTCCTTTTTGACCACCACGATTGCTTTCCTGGGCCACTAAATAACTCAAGGACAAGTAGGCCCCACTAAAACAAACTTAGAGGCCATCCAAAACTTCCCGGAGCCTAAAACCCAGAAAGATATACGAGCATTCCTGGGATTAACGGGCTATTATCGCAAATTTATCAGGGGATACGCCACTATTGCTTATCCCTTGACGGATCTGCTCAAACAAACACCGTTTCTATGGACTCCGACAATACAAACAACTTTTGAACTTTTAAAAACCAACTTAAGCAATCCACCAATTTTAACTTTACCAAATTTTGAAATACCCTTTGAAATAGAGACAGACGCATCGGGAAAGGGAATCGGCGCGGTTTTAACCCAACTTAAAAAAACAATTGCTTTTTATAGCAAAAAAACTGACGCCACAAATGCAACTTAAATCAACCTACGTTAGGGAAATGTATGCAATCATCTCAGCGGTAGCAAAATGGCGTCAATATCTTCTGGGCCATAAATTCACCATTTACACAGATCACCAAAGCCTACACCATCTATTAACTCAAGACTTACACACACCAGAACAACACAAATTTTTCTCCAAGTTACTGGGTTATGACTACACGATCAAATATAAAGCTGGACAGAATAATATTGTTGCTGATACCTTATCTAGGGTAGATACAACCCCAGAACAGTCACCCTTAATGTGCCTAGCTACGTTGACAGCTCCAGTCTCCCCACTTTTGAGTGGACTGGAGCAGGCTTATGCCACCGATAGGTTTTCACAGGAACTTATCCAGAAGTTGAACACATCACCACAGTTAATTCCTACTTGGTCCAAGAAAGGACCTTATATTTATAATAAGCACAAATTATATATTCCAAGAAAATTCAGACTTAAGGCAGACGTTAGTTAAGGAAGCGCATGACAGCCATTGGGGAGGCCATTCTGGCGTTAAGGGAACAACATTCCGTTTACGGCAACAATTTTATTGGCCCAACATGCGAAAACTGATCGAACAATATATCAAACAATGTGAAATGTGCCAGCGGGCCAAGCCCAGTAACCACCTACCCTATGGTCTGTTACAACCACTAGAAACACCTAGCAAACTATGGTCAGATCTTACCATGGATTTCATAACTCAACTACCAAATTCTAACTCACATACGATCATTATGGTAGTGGTAGATAGATTTTCCAAAGCAGTGCATTTTGCATCACTTAAAACATTAGCTGCACCTATTGTAGCTAGTTTATTCTGGGAAACGGTAGGGAAACTACACGGTATTCCAGAAACTATAATTACTGATCGAGACACGATTTTCATCAATAATTTCTGGAAAGAATTATTTAGGCTCCAGGGCACAAAATTGAAATACAGTTCAGCTTACCATCCTCAAACAGATGGACTAACTGAACGTATTAACAGATCCCTGGAGCAATACTTACGCCTATTTTGTCAGCACAATTATAAGAAATGGACAATATATCTAAGCTTTGCTAAATACTTTATAAACACAATGTTTAACTCTGCGACCGGAATGACCCCTTATGAGGTCATGTTCGGTCGAACACCCCTGGTTTATTGTCCTACAGCCCGGGAAGCACAACAAATGAGGCAGTTGCAGCGACACTGGCAAAAAGAGAGAAAATTCTACAACTACTTAAAGAAAACCTGCAGAAATCACAACAAAGAATGAAGACCAACGCCGATAAAAACAGGAAGGAGCTGCACTTACAACCAGGGCAGTGGGTTCTGCTCAAATTGCATCCGTACAGACAGCTCTCATTGGGGCGTTCGTATAATAAAAAATTGGGTCTCAAATACTACGGCCCATATCAAGTTCGGGAAGTCATCGGACAAGTCGCCTACCGACTGGACCTCCCTCCGGAATCAAAGATGCATCCAATTTTCCATATCTCCTTGCTTAAACCATTCATAGGAGAACCAGGATCTCAGCCGGTTGCCCTTCCAGAAAAATATTGGAGAAACAACCCGCTTCATCGACCATTAGCGATCATTACTACACGGACAATCTCACAAGGACGCGAAATACAGCAGGCCTTAGTGCAGTGGGAAGGACTTCCTCCAGAGGACAGCACTTGGGAAGATCTCACCAATCTTAAGGATTTTCCCAACTTAGGCACTAAAAGTGGTCCAAAAACAGAACCAACATAGAAGAACAAGGGCCCAAGAAGCAAGAGAAAATCAAAGACCAGATCACACGAGAACAGGCCAGCAAAGCATGGCGAACTTCCTTCCAGTTAGCCTGCCTCGCGGGAAGAAGAAAAAAGAGAAAGAGAAGCATACGGGGAAAAAAAGAGAAGAAAAAAAACAGAACAGAGACAGATCCAGCATCATCTACAGCGGAATATTTCCTCACCAAGCTAAGAGTAGCAGAATCAGTTCTGAAAAATTAGCTTAAGGCCTTTCGGAGTATCTGCTCTCATCACCATCATCTTCTGCCGTCTACCATTAGCCAGCCAGGAAGATTCTACTCGCCGGAGATGTGTACTGCTCTCTCTCCATCGTTAGGGTTAGAGATTGGGAGGCAAAATGAAGAAGACGCTGATGACAGCTTATTTTATAAGGGGGAGGTAAATGTTACAACCAGATTTCGCTCACCGGAGGATCGGACGGCTAGAAACCCATCAGTTTGATATTTAGCTAGAGGTAACGATAGCTTATGCTGCTTCGCCGAAGTGCTGGAGCTTCTTTAAACGCAACGGCTCAGATGGATTCATCACCAGGAAAGTTAAGCTCAGGTCGACACGTGGCACAAGAAGACCACCCATGTGCAATTCGGCCAGCTCAGCAGGAGATCTCCTCTTCATAGCCATTGTAATTGCCTTTCTTGTAATAAACTATAAATATGAGATTAAGGATGTAATTAGTTTTTTTATGAAGGAATAAAGAAAAGTATGTTCGTCTTCCTCTCCCCTGTTTCTTCTCTCACCCACCTGGCCCTCTCTAGGCCATTCTTCTGTATCAGAGAATTGCTCCATCTCATATTGTAACACTGCTGCTCTAGCTACACGCCATCATCAATCAACAGACAAATTTGTTAATGAGCCGATCATATTCCATTTCTATAACTAATGCCTCGCTGCAATGACGATTCGCGCAATATTTTATCTAAACCGAAACAGATTTCAATGGATCATGTTATTGGGATTCTTGATAATCACAAGACTGCCGGATGATTAAGCTGAAGAAGCTTATGACGTGACAATCTCGTTATAATCTGCCCTAACCCTAAACTATTGTGCTGAAGAAAACACAAGTTAATTGATATCGCGCTCAATTTCATCGAATTTTCATCACGTCGTTGTGGATTTTCGCTGTAATTTCGAGCAAGTACTGTTGATCGGAAGAAATAATAAACGGGAGGGTAAGCTAGGGACGACGGCGGTAGGGGAAGAAATTACCTTAATCTCTCTGTAGAGGGCAGTGAAGACCCTGCGGGGAAGAGCGATGATCGCAAGACCCCAAACCATGGACTTATGGCAGAGATCTAGAGAGAAACCGAGGATAGCCATCAGCAGCTCCCACCATGCCTGGATGGCAAGGCTCGCGGTTCTTGCACAAGCCCAATAGGCACGAGAAATCAGAGAGAAGGCCGCCGATAAGAAAAGAGACCGGGTCATGGTGTTTAGACGAGATTGTGAAAATCAATTCAATTTTATTCATCCATGGGGTATAAATTCTTTGAGGAGAGCTCCAATCTTTGTAAATAGGGGATGTGGGACAAAAAAAAGAGAGGAGTTGGGCCAAAGAACTGGGCCTTTACATATGGACTTTAAATAATACACATTACATTATGTTTTAACACATGGATCCTTAAATGTGGATCACCACCCTCAAACATGAAGAAGAAATTAAAATGCCTGACATAGGCTCTATTTGGTTCGGCGTTTCGCCGCTCTGTTTGGGGCAAACGCCGCCGGAAGGTGGGTAAACAAATGAACTTCCGGAGGCGTTTGCTCAGTTTCCACCCGCCCGCCTTGAGAAATACCCCAAAATGCTCAGTTTGGAGCAGCCACCTCTCCCCTCCGGTTCGAACACTTCGTTTTCACCCGGCAGATCGACCCGCCACCGCCGAACCAAATGAAGTCATAGTTTCTCAAGCTCAGCAGGAACTAGCAAGAACTAGCGCCCAAATGGTTGCAAATAGTCTTTGTTATTGAGATGAGAGACAATTGTTTCCCTGTTGTTGCTGAGTGTGATGGATATATGGTGGGACGGGGGCGGCCAGGCGAGGCGCTGCGCGGCGTGAAAGACGACGTGTGCCGAGATCCGAGAGAAAACACTTTTTGATGACAAGTGGTGCCACATTCAAATTTTCACACATCTCGGCCGTCCGTTTCTCTCCTCCTGCCCATCAATCCGTTCGTATGAGGCCATAAACGGATGACGATCGATTAAGGAGAAAACTATAAACTTAGGCTTCGTTTGGTTCGGCGGTGGCGGATCGATCCGGCAGGTGGAAACGGAGTGTTCGAAACGAAGGGGGGGTGGCTGCTCCAAACGGAGCTTTTTGGGGCGTTTCTCAAGACGGGCGGGTGAAAACGGAGCAAACGCCGCCGGAGATTCATTTGTTTAGCCGCCTTCCGGCGGCGTTTGCCCCAAACGGAGCAGCGAAACGCCGAACTAAGGCTACATTTGGTTTAGCGGTGACGGTTCGATCCGGCGGGTGGAAACGGAGTTTTCGAATCGGAGGGAGGAGGTGGATGCGCCAAACAGAGCTTTTTGGGGGCATTTCTCAAGGCAGGCGGATGGAAACGAAGCAAACGCCGTCGGAGATTCATTTGTTTACCCTCCTTTCGGCGGCGTTTGCGCAAAACGGAGAAAACGGAGCACCGAAACGCCCAAACAAATAGAGGCTAAATAGAGCCTTAAACTGACGTGGCAAGGCCAACAACCGATTAGGGCTCTATTTAGCATGGTGTTAAATGGTGGCGGTCGGTGGTTATGAATAGTTGTTTGTGAACGTCCAATCTCATCTAAGAATCTTTGTTCAAAATTGTTTTCTTTTTTGGGGTGGTAGTCATTACACTTGTCTTGTCAAACATGCATTAATTGCATTCTATGGCGTTGACATTTTGGTCCAAACTCATCGAAGCAAAAAAAACACGCAAAAGAGGGCCTAGGTCCTAGGAATAGGATAACCATAATTGAAAACTAAAATATTTATAATACAAAATAAAAAATATTAAATTATTTTTATAGTAAAATAATATTACAAAATATATGTATTAGCATCACGTCACCACGTAGAACTGTCTGTTGCGGTCTAACTCGACGTTTCGGTCGGACCGGAAGGAATTGGACCGTCTTAGTTTTCGGAACGGTCGAGCGCGCACACAGTCAATGAGAAGGATTGTACACGTGAAGTGTACAACCCCATATTCGTTGAGTCAGACCAGGAGGCACCAACAGTCACAATTAGGCTAGCCAGATGAGTTCTCGCCCTAAAGAAGATCTCGCCCAAGTAGGCGGGAACGCTTGCGCTAGAGCAAGCTCCCTCGCCTACAAAGCGCCCCGCGCTCGACGATCGTCGAACCCAGATCGTCGGGCGCAGCCAAATCATCGAACGAAAATCAACACGCCAAGATCGTCGAACGCAGCCAACACGGGAACGCTTGCGCTTGCGCCAAGCTCCAATCTCAAAGGAGCTCTCTTCTATAAGCAGGTGAGAACGCTTGCGCCGGGCTCTGGACAGAAGGCTCTCGGCTCAGAGCTCTCGTCGAGTGGGGCCCAGGGCCTTGGGTAAAATGACCTAATTGCCCTTAGGAGAAATTACCCCTATACCATCAGGATAAACCGCGGGATTTGGATATTGGCAGATCAACCAAGGGCATTTCAGTAATCTCAGGCCAGCAAAGACTATAAATAGACCCATAAGGGCTCTTTGGAAAGCAGGCTTTCATTATCTTTCAACTTCCAGTGCTTTCTGAGGAGCTCCTAGCCCAGCTTTTGGCTTTGGAGGGAAAGCTCTCAGAGATCTTCCAGGTATGAGGTGGGACCTCCCTGCTGAGGCTTTGGGTCAGTCTAGAGACCTTTGAATCTGGTCGAGGGTTGAGACTTGAGAGAAGTAGGTGTTGGCTGCACCCCTATTTTGAACTCCCGTTGAGGTCATTTTTGACTTCAACAGTTCTGATGCGGTGAGCGTGGAAAGCAGCTGATACAAGAAAGCCTTGAGTTTTGTCTCATGGCTGGAGGTGAAGGTGAAGGGTCTAGTTCTGGAGGCTCCCCCACCCAGGGAGAGGAAGCGACGAAGAAGATGCTGGATGACTTCAGGCGAGAAGTCATGCAGACCATCAGCTTGGCCTTCTCAGCCCGAAGCGAGTGGGTCACCCCTCAGGTTCCGATAGAGGAGGTCCCGCTTTTGGGCGAGAACGCCCCTGGACAGCGCCCGGGGAAGGAGGTCCCGATGGAGGCTGGCGAGAGATACGTGGCGGCGCGGGAGCTCTTCCCAGGCCAGCGCCCGGGCAAGGAGACTTTGACAGATCTGGGCGAGAGGGAAGCAGCAGTGCGAGAGCTCTTCCCTGGGCACGGTCTCGCGGATCGGGCCAGCCAGCCGAGGCCGCGGGACGTACCCTCTCGCCAGGCAGGAGGAGAGAGCTCATTCAGCGAGCTCATCATCTCAGCTCCGGTACCGGATGGGTTCCGGGAGCCAGACATGTCTTACTACTCAGGAAAAGATGACCCTGTACAGCACGTACAGTGGTTTGAAGATGTCGTTTCGATAAGGCAAATGACGGATGCCTTCAAGTGCCGGCTATTTGCCATCACGTTGAAGGAGAAGGCTCGGGACTGGTTCGACCAGTTGCCAGCAAGGTCGATCTACTGCTTTGAAGATTTGTGAAGTAGTTTCCTGATGGGGTTCTCAACATCGAAGAAGCGGAAGAAGGAGGCGGAGTGTCTGTTTGCGGTGAGGCAGAAGCCGGATGAGACACTGAGTCACTATGTCGACCGGTTTCAGGAAGAGATCCTCCTGGTCCAGGAGGTCTCAGGGTACGCATTGATGCTCGCCTTTACCCTGGGGCTGAGGCCAGGATTCTTCAGTATGAAGTTGAAGAGAGTCCCCCCCCCCTCCTTTGAGGAGCTCATGGAGAGGGCGGCAAAGGAGATAGACTTCGAGAGAGCAAACCCAGCATTTGCCAGGAAGTTGGCCAGGCTGGCAGAGGATGATGTGAAGGAACCTGCAGCGGGAAGGCAGAAGGAGCCGAGGGAGCAGAGGGAGCAGAGAGAAGAAAGGAGGAGGGAAGAGCCCCGAAGGCAGGGGCAGCAGTAGGGATGGGGGGCCCGGGAGCCGAACAACCGGTTGGGTTGGAGGCCCCAGGAGGGTCGCCCCCAGGGCCAAGGAGGAGGCTACCAGGGGAGAGATAATCTACGGGAACCCAGGAGGTTCGACCAACCGGCGTAGAGGAAGGAGCCAAGGGGTCGAGTCCCGCCGCCGCAAGAGGCCATGGAGGTGGGCAGAGGAAGAGGAGCGAGGAGAGGAGTTCGAGGAGCAGGGAGAAGGAGAGGAAGAGAAGGAAGAAGGGGTAGGGTGGCATTGCTCTTTTGTGCCTTCCACAAGGAGGAAGGTCACGCAACGGCCACCTTCCCGGAGTTCTTAGAAATGAGGGAAGCTAGAGGAGCAGGGAGGCAGGATCTGCCGGTTAGGATCGTAGAAGTACAGCAGGGGGAGATGGAGGATAGGTGTGAAGATCGGGTAGACGTGGGGACCCGGGGAGGAATCAGGGTGATTCATGGAGGAGTGAGGATTGAGGCAACCCGCAAGGGGAGCCTGCAAACCATGTACCGAAGGGGGGTCGCCTCTACCTCCCAGGCTCCCCCACCAGAAGAAGAAAAATCACCTTCTCGTCAGCGAACATGCCAGACTACGAAGATCCGTTTTGTGACGCCCTGGTGATCCAGACGACGGTGGAGAATTTCACAGTTTCAAGGATACTAGTAGACAATGGGAGCTCGGTGAATGTTATCTTCAAGAAGGCCTTCGATGAGATGAGGGTTGAAGGGAAGAGGATCTTGGCTTCGGATGGACCGCTGTTCGGGTTCTCCAGAGAGAGTAAGGAAGTGGAAGGGGGAGTAGGGCTGCACGTGAAGTTGGGGGGCGTGTCACGGAACTTCAGGTTCGTGATCGTGGACGCCCCAAGCAACTATAACGTCATCTTTGGGCACCCCCTCATCAGCGCCTTTCGCTGCGTCCCCTCCTCGTTTCATCAGTGCCTCAAGTTCAACAATGGAGGGGTGCAGGTCAGGGTAAGAGGGGACCCGAAGGTGGCAATACAAAGCTACGTTACGGCAGTCAACACCATATCATGGATGGCAGAGGCAAAGGAGTTGGAGATGGAGATGGTGGCACATGAAGAGGTTGTTGGAGAAGAGGAGATGAGCCTATAGGAGGCGAGAGAGGTAGCTGAAGAGGAAGTCGGAGGAGAGGAGATTGAGGAGCAGCAGGGAGGAGATGTGTAGGAGGTCCAGGGGGACGAGGATCAGGAGAGCCCAGAAGGGGCGATGGAGGTAGAATAGCAAGAAGTAGGAGGAGCTGAGGGAGAGGCCCAGAGGGGCATAGAAGTCGAGCAGCAGCAGGAGGGGTTGGAGGAGGCAATGGAGATCGAGGAGTAGGTAGGAAGGGAAGAGCTGGAGCTGGAGGAAGAAGCAAGGGTTGGCTGGGAGCAGTCGCGGCTGGAACCGGCCGAAGAAGTGGTGGAGATGGAGGTCTTCACCAGCGCAGTGCAGGTGCATAGGGTGTGGGTCAGCAGGGGCTTGAGTCTCGAGGCCCGGGAGCGAGTGCGGGCCTGCATTCAAAGCAACATCGACATCTTCGCTTGGAGCGCGGCAGACATGTCGGGCATCGACGCGGACGTGGTCTGCCATCGCCTGAACCTGGACCCCCGCACTCGCCCCATACGCCAAAAGATGAGAGCCATCGCCACCAAGCTGGAGGAGCCCATCCGCGAAGAGGTCAGGAAGCTCCTGGAGGCCGACTTCATCTCAGAGATCCAGTATCCAGGCTGGATCTCCAATGTGGTAATGGTTAAAAAAGGGGGTGGTAAATGGAGAATGTGTATTAACTTTTCTTTGTTAAATAAATCATGCCCTAAGAATTACTACCCCCTGCCTCGGATCGGCGTGCTGGTTGATTCAGCCGTCGGTTTTTCTATCATGAGCTTTTTGGATGCTTTTTCAGGTTATCACCAGATCCGGATGCACCCTCCCGATATCAAGGATGTTTCCTTCATCACGAGGGAGGGGTGCTTCAGTTACAAAATGATGCCCTTCGGGTTGAAGAACATCGGGGCTACCTACCAACGCATGATGGATCGGGTCTTCCGAGATCAGAGGGGGAGAAACTTGGAGGTCTATATCAACGACCCAATGATCAAGAGCAAGTGCGTGGATTCGCACCTAAAAGATCTAGATGAGACGTTGCCACCCTAAGGAGGTTTAAGATGAGGCTGAACCCCTTGAAGTGTGTCTTCGGGGCCAGCCGCGGGAAGTTCCTTGGGCAACTCTTGACTCCGACAGGGGTGGAGCCTAACCCGGACAAGGTAAAGGCCATCCTGGATTTGGAATCACCTCGCGATGCCAAGAAGGTCCAGCGTTTGACAGGCAGGCTGGCAAGGTTGAGCAGGTTCCTCTCCAGGTCGGGGGATAAGTGTTCTTTGTTCTTCAAGGTGCTAAGAGGGAATCAAAGGTTTGAGTGGACCGTCGAGTGCGAAGAAGCCTTCCAAGGGCTGAAGAGACAGCTCTCTCAGGCTCCTCTGCTTCAGATCCCAAAAGAAGGGGAGGACCTGACCTTGTACCTTGGAGTAGGAGCGGAGGCGGTGAGCTCCGTCCTAGTAAGGGAAGAAGGAAAGAAGCAACTGCCCATCTACTACGTCAGCCGGATATTGAAGAAAGCAGAGCTCTGTTACCCCATCCTCGAAAAGCTAGCTTACGCCTTGGTCATCTCTGCAAGAAAACTTCGGCCGTACTTTCAAGCGCATTCGATTAGGGTGGTGACCGACCATCCTCTTCGCAAGATCTTCGAAGGAGTAGAGCACTCGGGGAGACTTGCTAAGTGGTCTATTGAGCTAAGCGAGTTCGACATCTCTTTCGTTCCGAGACTCTCCATCAAGGCGCAGGCAGTGGCGGACTTCCTAGCATATTATGTTATTGAAGTCGAGGAGGGAGAGCAGCAGCTACGGGAAGCGTGGAAGATGATGGTCGATGGGGCCTCGGGAAAACATTCCCTCGGGGGAGGAGTGGTGCTGATCAGCCCCCAGGGAGTCGCGATAGAGCAGGCGGTGGCCTACCATTTTCCGGTAACCAACAACCAAGCAGAGTATGAGGTCGTGATCGCCGTCCTTCGCTTGGCAAAGGAGCTTGAGATTCAGGATGTGGAGGCTTTCACTGATTCAAAGGTAGTAGCGTCGCAGATCCGAGGAGAGTTTGAAGCTCGGGAGCCTACCCTCATAAAATACCTCTCCAAGGTAAGGGCGATCATCGGTGGGTTCCGGTCGTTCTCCATCCAACATGTTCCAAGGGAAGAAAGTATAGTTGTCGATCGATTGGCTAAGTTTGGACCTCAGGGAGGAGGGACCTTAACAGAGCTATTTCGACCGCCTATCGAGGAAGGAGAGTTGATGGTGGTGGATCGGCGACCCTCGTGGATGGATCCATTGGTGACCTTCCTAACCACCGGTGAACTTCCTGAGGGGACCAAGGACAGGAAAAGCTTCAGGCGCAAGGCAGCTCACTACCTGGTGATAGAAGGGGGCCTGCATCGTAAGATGTTGTCAGAGCTGTAACAGCCCAATTTTCCTCAGCAGGCAAATTTTCGGGTGACATGGCCTGGGACACGGGCGTGTCCCAGGGCGTGTCCTTCTTGGGTGCGTGTCGTCGCGAGATCGACGAAATTCGTTCGACGAACGGTGTTCGGCAGGAACACACCAGGCGATACGGGCATGTATCCTTGCGTTCGACGAAAGTTGCTCGACGATCGTCGAGTGTCGAGATGTCGACAACGTTTGTCGAGAGCAGTAACACGGCCTGTGACACGGGCGTGTCACAGGGCGTGTCCCTTTGGCTCGACGAACTCATCTCGACGAAGTGGAGCTGGGGCGTGTCTAGTGTCGTGTATGGGCACACGGCCTGGGACACGGGCGTGTCAGAGGCCGTGTGAGTCTCGGGTGATTTTGAGATTTTTTTTAGCCTGAGGAACATGGTCATAGACACGGTCGTGTCTGAAGGCGTGTCGGGTGACACGGCCCATGACACGGGCGTGTAACATGAGCGTGTCACTGGTTTGGATAAGTCGGTTGGGCACCGCTTGAGGCACACGGCCTGGGACACGGGCGTGTCACAGGCCGTGTCAGGCAAAAATTAGGCTTTTCTGGCAAATTTGTGGCCGTCAATTCCTTCAGCTGGGATCCAAGGGCTGAGCTTCTTTCCTGTTCCCTTAAGGCCGAAAACTGAGAACATATTCTCATTTGTGTTTTGCCTTCATCTTTCTACAAGTTTAGAGAGAGAAAGGGAGAGAAAGAAGGAGGAAGAGGAAGAAGGGCTGCTGCTGGTGGAGCTTGAGAGTGTCAAACTGCGTTCCGAGCCCAGTTTTGCGGAGGAAAACCTCTTTCTAGCCAACTAGGAGCTTCATGGCACCGAAGCGGTCTTCAAGGGTAACGACTTTTCTTCCTAGCCATGTGAAGGCTTCCTTTTGGCATATGTTTGTGATTCCCCCACCAAGAGGTGGTTGTTTTTGGGAGTCTTTGGGTGGATTCATGAAATCCCCTTTGTTGGCATATAGATCCGGAAATGGAGTACGGAATATGCATGCTGTGTGAAGCCCATCTGGACAGATTGGTCTGGATTGGTGATGTTGCATACGAACCGAAGAAGACTCCGTGATAAACGTGTAGTTTAAGGAGTCAACGGATTATGCCTGTGACGGGTAGTCGCAGGAAGTACTTGAGTGGTAGTCCAGTAAAATATCTGTGTTATGCTTATGCTATTGGGTCGTACCTGTGAACGAGTAACAGGAAGTACTGGTGTGACCAGGAAAGGCCCTTTGTGATGCTTGATGTCGTAGGTGGTACCTGTGAAGAGAGTAGCAGGAAGTACTGGCGTGCCCAGGAAAGACCCCTGACATTTGTGATATTACGGTGTCGTACCTGTGAACGAGTAACAGGAAGTACTGGTGTGCCCAGGAAAGGCCCGCTGATGTTGTGAGAGAATGGGTGTAATAGAAATATCAGGCTTGAATGCCAGAACAGGATCGGTGAGACCTACCTGCGCCTTTATATAGCTACGAGTACGCCGTGCTCATTGATGGCAAGGCGATTTGAGCAATGGGGGATGGAGGATCCGACCTGTGTTATGTTCGTCCGACGTGAGACCAGAAGGTGCGGTCTGTTGGAGCGCATAATAAAAGTCTTAGGCATGCGCGCCGTGAGACCATGGGGGGCTAAGGGCCAATCCCGGTTCACTAAGACTATAAAACTCCGGCTGCACGTCATGTAGTAAATGCTCAAGAGAGTTGTCGTTGGGTTGTGACCCTGATACGGTGGTGGGCAAGTGCTTTGCCAGAACACCAAGAATGTGCCCTGAGTGCACGGACCGTTGGGCCGGGTGGCGAACGGTTGTGATGGCATGTGTGCGTGAATGCACCTTACATGAGATATATTGTCATGCTTGTGATATGATATGCATGTAGGGAAGATTACCGCTGCCCCGAGAAAAGGGGTAGGGTCGTTATAATTTGGTCAGCTGAATGCTGACCGTTGCCTCTGTTTACCACCCTTGGGTGGATTGTCCCTGTACAGGTGCTGGAGAGCCAAGCGGGTCGCATAAAGGTTGATGTCCCTGCTGCTACTGTTGTTGTTGCTGGCCCTCGAAGGCTATGTTGAATGAATGTTGTGGTTTCTTTTGATTGGCCGGCCTGCGTGCCAATGTTGGGGCCAATGTTTGAAAGCTTTGTACGGCCATAAGGCCAATGATGTTTACTTGTTGAAAGACATTCCTATTATATACAATGTGGAGTTGTTTTGTATATTGGACATTCACTTGTGTAGTTCACGTTGTAGTATAGGCTTCCGCTAGAATGAAGTATGTTAAGGTGCGGTGCGCTACTCTGGTAGCAACCCGTACCTTCACCGACTGTTTTGTGATATATGTTGTGGGGCCCCAGCCAGACCTTCTAGTATATAACATATGAATGGATGAGGTTGTTACATTTTTGGTATCAGCTGTCTTGGTCTTTTCCTCTCGAAGTCGTGGTCGACTTATTTTGTGGTGTGGCGAGCACATGTCTGTGCAACCCAAGTTTATACGATTGAACTCCTGAATGTCCATGATAGGAATGCAAACTCTTGTGTTTGAGGAACCCGCGCGTTCCTATTTTGTGTTGTTTGCTTGTGTAAGGCCGCTTATGTGTGTGTCTTGTTCCCCTTTAGGTGACACAGAGTGGAGCTGGGCCGTCGGAGCCCCAGCGTTCTGATGAAAGTACGTCATCAGCCGAGGTGCCTACACCTCCACCGTCTGCGGAACATGTGTGTTTAGTTGCTGAGGCTTTATTTGCCATGATGCAAGGCCGGCCACTTGGGCAGGAGCAACCGGCTGTGAGGCCAGAACAGGTGGCGGCAAGGCCTGAACCTGTAGTGGCTATAGCTCCCCGAGCGGCGAAGAAGCAGCTGGCGCGGTTTATGAGTTTCCACCCACCTACGTTTTCGGGAGCGGGAACTCTTACGCAGGCTGAAGATTGGTTATCGTGCGTCAAGCGAGTCATGACGGCGATTGGAACGGAGGAGCATCAGAAAGTCACCTTAGCTACCTTCTTGCTTGAAGGAGAAGCTAGATTGTGGTGGGATGAGATGGAGTTGCATCACTTGGCGGGTCGTCCCTAAACGCAAGTGTCGATGGAAGAATTCTTCCAACTCTTCCTAGCGAAGCACCTTCCTACAGCGCAACGGATTGCCATGGACAATGAATTCCAAAGGCTGACACAAGGTGAAGGCAGTGTTGACGCGTACCTGCATGAGTTTACTCGCTTAGGGCGGTATGCGGGTTCTATTTTTGCTGATGAGCAGAGGAAGACGAATCGGTTCTATGAAGGATTGAGGGACGAGCTGAGATTCCTGGTTTCTAGTTCTGTGAACCAAGGCTTCCAGGCATTGGTCGACACTGCAAGCGCACTGGAAAAAGATATGAAGAGGGTGCAGGGGAAGAGGGCTTTGGCTGTGACGCAATCGGAGTGGAAGGTGCCCCGGTCTGGGAAACCATTTTATAAGAAGAAATGGGGCAAGAAGTCCAAGACAAGTCGACAAGCTCCTTCATCAGTTGCATCGGGGGCAACGTCGGGGGATACCTCAAAGCCGAATACTCGTACATGCTATAATTGTGGCAGGGCGGGGCATATAGCCCGAGATTGTCGGGTGCCGCCAAAGAGTGAAAAGAAGGCGGGAGCGTCTTATGCGGAAAAAAGAAAGGCAGTGGTGGACTCCTCTCCCTCTCAGGCGCAACCCCGGGTAGACAATCTTGGTCTGCAGGAGACCATCAAGCAGAGTGACGTCGTCATAGGTATGAGTTTAGTTTTGCATATGCTATTGCTTGTGTGCTTTGCTTAGTGCATATATGTTTGTGGCTTATGGGTGTGACATGATTGTCACAGGCTTTGTGATGATTCGGGACACACTGGCGCGAGCACTGTTTGATACAGGTGCGTCGCATTCTTTTCTGTCTAGCGAGTTCATAGCGCGGCTTGGGATACCTAGTCGTGCAAAGACAGATAGCTTCAGAGTGGTGTTGCTGAATGCATGTTGGATGCTTGCGGATCAAGCTTGCGATGTGGCGGTCCAACTAGGAAGTCGGGATTTCAGTTTGACTGCTTTTGTATTGCTGATATCGGAATTCGACGTGATTTTTGGGATGGATTGGCTTGCAGAGCAGCATGCCTTGATTGATTGTCAGCCCAAAGAGATCACGTTGGGTCAGAATACCGAACATGAGACAAAGTTCGCGGGTATGCGAGGAGTGGGCAGGACGTTGATGTATGCACTCCAGGTAGTCAAGGCTGTTCGGAAGGGTGCAGAATGTTATTTCGCACTGATTCAGGCTGTTGAGCCTAAGGCCAGTGTGTATGAGGTTCCGATTGTGGCGGAATTTACAGATGTGTTTCCCATGGATCTCCCTGGGCTACCACCCCAGCGGGAGATTGACTTCACGATCGAGTTGGTGCCAGGTGCGAAACATGTGGCCTGCTCGTCATATCGCGTCGCGCCAAAAGAGATGGCTGAGTTGAAGATCCAACTACAAGAATTGCTGGAGCAAGGATATATACGCCCAAGCATATCACCTTGGAGCGCGACTGTGCTTTTTGTGAAGAAGAAAGACGTTGGGTTGCTATTATGTATTGACTATCGTGAACTGAATAAGCTGACCGAGAAGAATAAATATCTGATACCCCAGATTGATGAGTTATTCGATCAGCTGATGGGCTCGACCATCTATTCGAAGTTGGATCTGAAGTCTGGTTATTACCAGTTGAGAATTCGGGAAAGTGACATTCCCAAAACCGCATTTGGAATGCGTTACGGGCACTATGAGTTCACAGTCATGCCATTTGGACTGTGCAATGCACCCTCAGTATTTATGGATTTGATGCACTGCATATTCCGAGAGTACCTGGATTTGTTCGTGATAGTGTTCATTGATGACATCCTGGTGTACTCGAAGTCGAAAGCTGAACATGAGACGCATTTGCGGTTAGTGTTGAATACCTTGAGGCAAAATCAGCTCTATGCCAAGTTCTCGAAGTGCGAGTTTTGGCTATCGTCAGTTGCCTTTTTGGGCCATGTGGTGAGTGGAGTGGGTATTGTTGTAGATCCAGCGAAGATAAAGGCCATAGAGGAGTGGCCAATGTTGTCTTCTGTGGCCGAGGTCAGGAGTTTCCTTGGACTTGCGGGCTACTATCGAAGATTTGTTGAAAACTTCTCGCGGATTGCTTTGCCGCTAACCACGTTGACGCGAAAAGATCAGAAGTTCATTTGGACGTCAGAGTGCGCACGAGCTTTTGAAGAGCTGAAGGTTCGGTTGACCACGGCGCCGATGTTGTCTTCGCCAATTGGGACCGATGGATTTGTTATTTATAGTGATTCCTCAGGGAGCGGCTTAGGCTGCGTTCTTCTGCAAAATGGAAAGGTAATTGCTTATGGCTCACGCCAGCTGAAGGTGCACGAGCGAAATTATCCCGTCCATGAATTGGAATTAGCGACGGTGATTTTTGCACTAAAGTTGTGGCGAGACTACCTGTATGGAGTGAAGGTGGAGATCTATACAAATCACAAGAGCCTCAAGTACCTATTGGAGCAGAAAGATTTAAACACGCGACAACGAAGGTGGTTGGAGTTCCTTGGGGACTACACTTTTGAGATTCACTATACTCCCGGGAAGGGGAATGTTGTCGCAGATGCCTTAAGTCGGAGGGTCTGGCTAGAGCGAGTTGGTTACAAAGGCATGAATAACGTCTTATCCAGGAGCTGGAAGCATTAGAGATTTATTGTGTTGACAAAAATGCCAATGCCAATGCATGTTTGAACTGGACGGCGGTGCAATGTGACCTTGCGGACCGAGTTCGACGGGCAACGGAGTTGGATGAAGATCTCTTACACTATGTTAATGAGGGGCCAGAGGGCAAATTTTCCTGGAATGACGATCTTTTGCGAAAAGAGAGCCGTTTGTGCGTCCCAAAGGTGGGGAAATTGAGGGAAGAACTGATGTATGAAGCGCATTATACAAAGTATTTCATTCACCCTGGGAGCACAAAGATGTTCAATGATATGAAAAAGCTATTCTGGTGGTCAGGGCTCAAGAGAGATGTTGCCCTCTATGTGACCAAATGTCAAACATGTGCGATGGTGAAGGCGGAATGCCAAAAGCCGGGCGGTTATTTGAAGTCGCTGCCAATCCCAGAGTGGAAATTTGATGATATTTCCATGGATTTTGTGCACGGGTTGCCGAGATCGCAGCGAGGAAATGATTCCATTTGGGTGATTGTTGACCGGCTAACTAAAGTGGCACATTTTCTCCCGAACACGAGGGATGATTCAGTTTAAAATTTGGCAAAATTATATGTTAACCAGATTGTACGGCTTCACGGTGTTCCTCGGAGCATCGTAAGTGATCGAGATGGGCGATTCACGTCAAATGACTGGAGGCTAGTTCACCGACTGTTGGGCACGAAGTTGACTTTCAGTACGGCCTTTCATCCTCAAACGGATGGCCAAACTGAACGTACCAACAGAACGATGGAGGACATGCTCCGAATGTGCTCCCTCGACTTCGGAAAGATATGGGAAGATCATCTCTATATGGTGGAATTTGCTTATAATAACAGCTACCAGGCGAGCATCGGGATGATACCAGATGAAGCTCTATATGGAAGGAAGTGTCGTACTCCCTTGGCTTGGGTAGAAGCGGGCGAAGCGCGAGTGTTCAAACCAAATGAGGTTGATGAAGCAAATTAAACCATACGGACTGTTCGAGAGAGGCTACTTATAGCCCAAGATCGTCAAGCAAAGTACTACAATGCCAAACACCGGAGCGTGGCATTTGCGGTTGGCGATTGGGTCTACTTGAAGATCAAGCCCTTCAAAGGTGTCTCCAGGATTCGACGTTTGAAAAAGTTGAGTCCAAGATTTTTGGGTCCATTTGAAGTGGTTGAACGAGTTGGAGAAGCGGCTCATCGGCTAACTCTGTCGGCAGACTTGAGTCGATTACATGATGTATTTCACATCTCGGTGCTTCGGAAGGTCGTTAAATATCCAACTCAAGTGATCGCGGATGATCGTATGCCGGTGGAATATGGGCTAACAACGAGCATTAGACCCATTCAGATCGAGGATCGAGCCGAAAAACAGTTGCGGAACAAGACGGTCGGAATGGTTAAAGTCCGGTGGGACAACTGCGGCCTTGAGGAACTTACATGGGAGCGAGAGCAAACCATGCGAGAGGAGTTTCCCGAGCTGTTTCTGTAATAAGGGGAGAGTATGTTGTTGTAATATGAGCATTTTACTGTTATAACCTTTTTCTTGTTGGTTGATGGTTACCTTCCGCTGTTCTATATTTGAGGACGAAATTTCTTATATGAGGGGAGGGTTGTAACAGCCCAATTTTCCTCAGCAGGCAAATTTTCGGGTGACACGGCCTGGGACACGGGCGTGTCCCAGGGTGTGTCCTGCTTGGGTGCGAGTCATCGCGAGATCGACGAAATTCGTTCGACGAACGGTGTTCGGCAGGAACACGCCAGGCGACACGGGCGTGTCGGAGGGCGTGTCTCCTTGCGTTCGACGAAAGTTGCTCGACGATCGTCGAGTGTCGAGATGTCGACAACGTTTGTCGAGAGCAGTGAACACGGCCTGTGACACGGGCGTGTCACAGGGCGTGTCCCTTTGGCTCGACAAACTCAGCTCGACGAAGTGGAGCTGGGGCGTGTCTAGTGCCGTGTATGGGCACACGGCCTGGGACATGGGCGTGTCAGAGGCCGTGTGAGTCTCGGATGATTTTGAGATTTTTTTTCAGCCTGAGGAACACGACCATAGACACGAGCGTGTCTGAAGGCGTGTCGGATGACACGACCCATGACACGGGCGTGTAACATGGGTGTGTCACTGGTTTTGATAAGTCGGTTGGGTACCGCTTGAGGCACACGACCTGGGACACGGGCGTGTCACAAGCCGTGTCAGGCAAAAAGTAGGCTTTTCTGGCAAATTTGTGGTCGTCCATTCCTTCAGCTGGGATCCAAGGGCTGAGCTTCTTTCCTGTTCCCTTAAGGCCGAAAACTGAGAACATATTCTCATTTGTGTTTTGCCTTCATCTTTCTACAAGTTTAGAGAGAGAAAGGGAGAGAAAGAAGGAGGAAGAGGAAGAAGGGCTGCTGCTGGTGGAGCTTGAGAGTGTCAAACTGCGTTCTGAGGCCAGTTTTGCGGAGGAAAACCTCTTTCTAGCCAACTAGGAGCTTCATGGCACCAAAGTGGTTTTCAAGGGTAACGACTTTTCTTCCTAGCCATGTGAAGGCTTTTTTTTGGCATATGTTTGTGATTCCCCCACCAAGAGGTGGTTGTTTTTGGGAGTCTTTAGGTGGATTCATGAAATCCTCTTTATTGGCATATAGATCCGGAAATGGAGTACGGAATAGGCATGTTGTGTGACGCCCATCTGGGCAGGTTGGTCTGGATTGGTGATATTGCATACAAACCGGAGAAGACTCCGTGATAAACGTGTAGTTTAAGGAGTCAACGGATTATACCTGTGACGGGTAGTCGCAGGAAGTACTGGAGTGGTAGTCCAGGAAAATATCTGTGTTATGCTTATGCTATTGGGTCGTACCTGTGAACGAGTAACAGGAAGTACTGGTATGACCAGGAAAGGCCCTTTGTGATGCTTGATGTCGTAGGTGGTACCTGTGAAGAGAGTAGCAGGAAGTACTGGTATGCCCAGGAAAGACCCCTGACATTTGTGATATTGCTGTGTCGTACCTGTGAACGAGTAACATGAAGTACTGGTGTGCCCAGGAAAGGCCCGCTGATGTTGTGAGAGAATGGGTATGATAGAAATACCCAGGCTTGAATGCCAGAACAGTATCGGTGAGACCTACCCGCGCCTTTATATAGCTGCGAGTACGCCGTGCTCGGTGATGGCAAAGCGATTTGATTAACGGGGGCTGGAGGATCCGACCTGCGTTATGTCCGTCCGACGTGAGACCAGAAGGTGCGGTCTGTTGGAGCGCATAACAAGAGTCTTAGGCCTGCGCGTCGTGAGACCATGGGGGACTAAGGGCCAATCCCAGTTCACTAAGACTATAAAACTCCGGCTGCACGTCATGGAGTAAATGCTCAAGAGAGTTGTCGTTGGGTTGTGACCCTGATACGGTGGTGGGCAAGTGCTTTGCCAGAACACCAAGAATGTGCCCTGAGTGCACGGACCATTGGGCCGGGTGGCGAACGGTTGTGATGGCATGTGTGCGTGAAAGCACCTTATATGAGATATATTGTCATGCTTGTGATATGATATGCCTGCAGGGAAGATTACGGCTTCCCCGAGAAAAGGGATAGGGTCGTTATAATTTGGGCAGCTGAATGCTGACCGTTGCCTATGTTTACCACCCTTGGGTGGATTGTCCCTGTACAGGTGCTGGAGAGCCAAGCGGGTCGCATAAAGGTTGATGTCCCTGCTGCTGCTGTTGTTGTTGCTGGCCCTCGAAGGCTATGTTGAATGAATGTTGTGGTTTCTTTTGATTGGTCGGCCTGTGCCAAGGTTGGGTCCAATGTTTTAAAGCTTTGTACGACCATAAGGCCAATGATGTTTACTTGTTGAAAGACATTCCTATTATATACAATGTGGAGTTGTTTTGTATATTTGACATTCACTTGTGGAGTTCACGTTGTAGTATAGGCTTCCGCTAGAATGAAGTGTGTTAAGGTGCGCTGCGCTACTTTGGTATCATCTCGTAGTTACACCGCCTGTTTTGTGATATATGCTGTGGGGCCCCGTCCGGACCTTCTAGTATATAACATATGAACGGATGAGGTTGTTACAAGAGCTCCTAGCCAGATGTGTGACCGAAGAATAGATCCCAAGGATCTTGGGGGAGGGGCACTCGGGCGAGTGCGATAGTCATTCTGGAGGGAGGATGTTGGACGCAAGGGTGGTCAGACAGGGGTACTTCTGTCCCACCATAAGGAAGGATGACGCGGAGTTTGCAAGGAGGTGTCAAAAATGTCAGCTCTGCTCCCCCCTTCAGCTCTTGGCAGCTCAAAGACTCCGAAGCATTAAGGCACTGTGGCCGTTCGCCATCTGGGGGATGGATTTGGTTGAACCTTTTCCTCCGGCTAGTGGACAGAGGAGGTTCCTCTAGTCATGGTCGATTATTTCTCAAAGTGGCTGGAGGTTAAAGCCTTGGCCAAGGTCACCTCGCAAGACATAAGGAATTTCATCTGGGGGGAGATCATACGCAAACATGGGTTGCCTCAAGCAATAGTGACAGATAACGGCCCCCAGTTTGCCAGTGAGGAGTTCATCAGCTTCTGCGCCCAATTGGGGATAGACCTCAAATTCGCCTCTGTCCACCACCCCCGGAGCAACGACCAGGTGGAAGCGGCGAACAAAATCATTGTAAACCTACTAAAGAAAAAGGTGGAGAACTTAAAGGGAAATTGGGTGGAGCAGCTCCCCTCGGTCCTGTGGGCCTTGCGAACGACCCCGAACACGACCACCGGTGAGACCCCCTTCAAGCTTTATCATGGGTGTGAGACAGTCCTACCAGTGGAGTTCGAGGTTCGGTACCCGCGGGTCACAGCCGCGGGCGAAGGAGATGAGACCTGGAGGTTGGAGAATGAAGAAGGGATGCGCCTCTCGCTAGATATGGTGGAAGAACTGCGGGACGTGGTAGATATCAGGCAAGAAGAGATCAAGCGGCGGATGACCAAGTATTTTGATAAGCATGTCAGGGTCAAGCAGTTTACCGAAGGAGATCTGGTGCTGAGAAAGGTTGATGCGGCAGGAAGGTCGACTCCCGTGGGCAAGCTCAATCCGAACTGGGAAGGACCGTACATAGTGAAGGAAGTCCTTCGAACAGGAGGTTACTACCTCCAGGACGTGGAAGGGAGGGCCTTAAGCCACACCTAGAGCGGTGATGACCTAAAACTCTTCTACCCATGAAATGGGAAGAATGTAATTGTGTATCTCGAAATTAAACTTATTAAATTGCATCAGTTGACTTGATTTTCTCTGGGCTATTGTGAATTTTTTTAAAATATGACGTAATTATGTGTTTTGTGATACCCCGAGCTCGGCTCAGCCCCAGGTAGACCCGCTGCGCAGGCTCTCATCTAGCTGACAGGTCCGAAGGCTCGCCTGTAGGGGATAGGTTTGGTTTGAGGAAACTTCATCGGCACCCCGAGCTCGGCTCGGCCCCAGGTAGACCCGCTGCGCAGGCTCTCATCTAGCTGGCAGGTCCGAAGGCTCGCCTATGCGGGATAGGCTTGGTTTGAGAACTTCATCGACACCCCGAGCTCGGCTCGGCCCCAGGTAGACCCGCTGCGCAGGCTCTCATCTAGCCGGCAGATCCGAAGGCTCGCCTGTGGGGTATGAGTTTGGTTTGAGAACTTCATCGGCACCCCGAGCTCGGCTCGGCCCCAGGTAGACCCGCAGCTCAGGCTCTCATTTAGCTGGCAGGTCTGAAGGCTCGCCTGTGGGGGATAGGTTTGGTTTGAGAAAACTTCATTGACACCCCGAGCTCGGCTCGGCCCCAGGTAGACCCGCTGCGCAGGCTCTCATCTAGCTGGAAGGTCCGAAGGCTCGCATGTGGGGGATATGCTTGGTTTGAGAACTTCATCGACACCCCGAGCTCGGCTCGGCCCCAGGTAGACCCGCTGCGTAGGCTCTCATCTAGCTGGCAGGTCCGAAGGATCGCCTGTGGGGGATAGGTTTGGTTTGAGGAAACTTCATCGGAACCCCGAGCTCGGCTCGGCCCCAGGTAGATTCACTGCGTAGGCTCTCATCTAGCTGGCAGGTCCGAAGGCTCGCCTGTGGGAGATAAGTTTAGTTTGAGAACTTCATCGACACCCCGAGCTCGGCTCGGCCCCAGGTAGACCCGCTGCGCAGGCTCTCATCTAGCTAGAAGGTCCGAAGGCTCGCCTGTCGGGGATAAGTTTGGTTTGAGAACTTCATCGACACCCCGAGCTCGGCTCGGCCCCAGGTAGACCCGCTGCGCAGGATCTCATCTAGCTGGAAGGTCTGAAGGCTCGCCTGTGGGGGATATGTTTGGTTTGAGAAAACTTCATCGGCACCCCGAGCTCGGCTCGGCCCCAGGTAGACCCGCTGCGCAGGCTCTCATCTAGCTGGCAGGTCTGAAGGCTCGCCTGTGGGGGATAGGTTTGGTTTGAGGAAACTTCATCGGCACCCCGAGCTCGGCTCGGCCCCAGGTAGACCTGCTGCGCAGGCTCTCATCTAGCTGGCAGGTCCGAAGGCTCGTCTGTGGGGGATAGGTTCGATTTGAGAACTTCATCGACACCCCGAGCTCGGCTCGGCCCCAGGTAGACCCGCTGTGCAGGCTCTCATCTAGCTGGCAGGTCCGAAGGCTCGCCTGTGGGGGATAGATTTGGTTTGAGAACTTCATCGACACCCCAATCTCGGCTCGGCCCCAGGTAGACCCGCTGCGCAGGCTTTAATCTAGCTGGCAGGTCCGAAGGCTCGCCTGTGGGGACAGGTTTGGTTTGAGAACTTCATCGGCACCCCGAGCTCGGCTCGGCCCCAGGTAGACCCGCTGCGCAGGCTCTCATCTAGCTGGCAGGTCTGAAGGCTCGCCTGTGTGGGATATGTTTGGTTTGAGAAAACTTCGTCGACACCCCGAGCTCGGCTCGGCCCTAGGTAGACCCGCTGCGCAGGCTCTCATCTAGCTGGCAGGTCCGAAGGCTCGCCTGTGGGGGATAGGTTTGGTTTGAGAACTTCATCGACATCCCGAGCTCGGCTCGGCCCCAGGTAGACCCGCTGCGCAGGCTCTCATCTAACTGGCAGGTCCGAAGGCGCGCCTGTGGGGGATAGGTTTGGTTTGAGAAAACTTAATCGACACCCCGAGCTCGGCTCGGCACCAGGTAGACCCGCTGCGCAGGCTCTCATCTAGCTGGCAGGTCCAAAGGCTCGCCTGTGGGGGATATGCCTGGTTTGAGAACTTCATCGACACACCGAGCTCGGCTCGGCCCCAGGTAGACCCGCTGCGCAGGCTCTTATCTAGCTGGCAGGTCCGAAGGCTCGCCTGTGGGGGATAGGTTTGGTTTGAGAACTTCATCGGCACCCCGAGCTCGGCTCGGCCCCAGGTAGACCCGCTGCGCAGGCTCTCATCTAGCTGGCAGGTCTGAAGGCTCGCCTGTGGGGGATAGGTTTGGTTTGAGAACTTCATCAAAACCCCGAGCTCGACTCGGCCCTAGGTAGACCCGCTGCGCTGGCTCTCATCTAGCTGGCAGGTCCGAAGGCTCATCTGGGGGAGGGAAGTTGTTGAAGTATTAGACCGGGCGGCCTTGCGGTCTTGTCTGGCGGTTTGTTGACCGAGCGGTCTGGCGGTCTCCTCTGGTGCTTGGAGACCGGGCAGTCTATCAGACTCTCAGTGCGGCCTGTTCTTATCCTGCTGGAGGTACCGTGCGGTTAACCCATCTGACTAACTGCGCGGCCTGTGCGGTCTCCTTTATTTCTAGCCGCTCTGCCCTGTAAATGTTTAATCCCACATTGTTTGTTTATACTCTCTCATATCTCCTCCATTCTATATAAGGGAGGTCATACCTTTGTAAATGATATCTTTTTTGGATAATAAAATTTCAATTATTCAAAAGTCTATCCGTTTGTTCTTTCTTATTCGCTACTTTCTACATGGAATCAGAGCACACGGTCGTTTCCTCCTGATTGTGTGCGCTCTCTGATTCTCTCGGCTTGTTTTCCGCTTTCCGCGACCTGTCTCGTGGCTTGCCTTCTCTTCTGTCCGCTGCCCTATTCGCACGGCTTGTTTCTATCCGTTGCCCTGTTCGCGCGGCTTGCTTCTCCTTGGTTCTCTTCTCCTTCTGTTATTCGTCGCCGCGACCTGTTTCGTTGTCGCCGCGCTCCTGGTTCTTTCTTGCCTCTCTGACTTCCTAGTCGTTGCGGCCTGTTTCTGTTCGCCCGGCCTGCGACTTGTTGTAGTCGCCGCTTCTTGCCTCCTCTTCTCTTCTGTTCGCTCGGCTTTTTCAGTCTGCGCGACCTCTTCCCCGCTGTGCCTTTGACTGCTTTCTAGCCGCTTGTGTTCGCGCGGCTTCTTCCTTTTCTATCTGTTGCGGTTTCTTGCTGTGTTCTATGACTACTTCCGGTCTCACCACTACTCCTGCAGCTCCTTCTCCACCTCCTCCTTCGGGCAACCTTGGCACCCTTTCTAAGCTTGTTGGCTCCAACTATCCCGATTGGAGCGTTTCTTTCACTTTTCTCCTTCGCTCTCAACGCAAGCGTCATCACCTCACCGATGACCCTCCTCCTCGTACCTCTCCTGAGTTTGATGACTGGGATGCGAGTGATGCTCTTGTCCGTACCTGGCTGACCAATAGCCTTTCTGATGAGTGCCTTCCCGTCATTCGTCATGATGAGACGGTCAAGGCCGCCTGGATTCACCTCGCTGCTCTCTATTCGAAGGGGGGCCAGACGTCCCGCATTTATACTCTCTATGCGGACCTCTTCGCCCGCCCTTCCATGTCTCCTGCTGCGGCTTATCAGCAGGTTCAGGCTCTTGGTGCTGAAATCCTCCAGAATCGCCCCTTCTCCGCGGACTTGGCCGAACAGCACAAACACTTCCAGGAACTCCTGGTTGTTTGTTATCTTCTTCGTCCTCCCGATTCTTATGATATGATCCGCCAGCAGATCTTGGGTGAGGGGGAATCTCCTACTTTGGATGCCACTGCGGCACGCATTGCCACTATTACTTCGCTGCTCCAGTGGCCTCTGTTGGCCTCCCCCCCTTCCTAGGACTCCTTTGCTCACCAAGCTCAGAGGGGGGGACCTAGTAGCCGTGGCCACTCCGGCGGACGGGGTTCATCCCGGTTCCTCTGCTCTCACTGTGGTCGTACCGGCCATTCTCTTGACCGCTGCTGGCAGAAACATCCTCATCTTCGCCCTTCCGGTGATGCTCCTTCTTCGGCCTCCGCCTCTTCTCGGCCGTCTGCCTCTGTGGCCACGACGTCAGGTAGTGCCCACGTCGTTACCCAAGATAAATGGCTGATTGACTCTGGTGCTACAAATCATATGACGAGCAACCCTCATTGCTTCTCCCGTCTTGAGACACATGACCGCTTACCCCCGGTTCGTGTGGCAGATGGTTCACCGTCCCCGGTTCATGGGACGTGCATGGTTCAACTCACCCCATCGCTTTGCTTAGAGGACACCCTCTATGTCCCGAAGTTCCCGTGCAATTTGTTATCAGTTACTACTTTATGCCGGCAACTTCAGTGTTCCGTCTTATTCACTCCCACTACTTGTTCTTTTCAGGACCCGAGGACCCAGCGGACGATTGCTACTAGGACTGAGAGCGGTGGCCTCTACTTCCTCGACGATGTTTCCGCTCTGTCCGCCTACTCCTCCTCCACAGATCTCCTTCAATGGCATCTTCGCCTTGGACATCCTCCTCCTCGGATTCTTCTCCAGCTTCTGCCCCACTTACCTCCTACCAGTTCTCCGCTCAACTGTGATGCGTGTCAGCTTAGCAAACATCATCGCTCCTCCTTCCCACCGAAGCAAGGCCGTGGCTCCTCTCGCCCGTTTGATCTTATTCATTCTGATGTATGGAGTCTTGCTCCTACCCTCACTGTTGGTCGGGGCAGTTCCTATTTTGTCACTTTTATAGATGATTTTTCACGCTGTACCTGGGTGTATCTGTTAAAAGACCGCTCTGAAGTCTTTTCTGTTTGGCAATCATTTTATTTTATGATTCAGACTCAATTTGCTATTTCTATTAAAGTTTTACGTTCTGATAATGCCAAGGAATATCTGAATCATGAGTTCTCCTCTTTCTTTCACCAACATGGCCTGCTTCATCAAACGACTTGTGTTTACACCTCTCAGCAGAATGGGGGTGGCGGAGCGTAAAAACCGTCACCTGCTTGATGTTGCTCGTACTCTCATGACACAGATGCACGTCCCTCGCTCCTACTGGGGCTACGCTGTGCTCCTCGCCTGCTATCTCATCAATCGCCTTCCCTCCATAGTTCTCCACGGCCAGACCCCCTTCTCCATTCTCTACCCCCACAAGGAACCTTTTCCTCTCCCTCTCTGTGTCTTTGGTTGTACGGCCTTTGTTCACACTCCCTCCGCTACCCGCGACAAGCTTTCCCCCCGTTCCACCAAGTGTGTCTTTTTGGGGTACTCTACCACTCAAAAAGGCTATTGCTGCTTTGACCCCCTTCTCCGCAAGCAGTTTGTCTCCGCGGATGTGACTTTTTTCGAGAATGCTTCCTATTTCTCTCCTACCTCTTCTCTTCCTTCTGATATCTCCGTTCCTTCCACGCCTCTCGACGTTTTCCCACCTCCGTCTCCTCCTCCACCGACTCCTTCCCAGTCCGTCTCCCCACCCACCCCTCCACCCTCCTCTCCGCCGCCATCCCTCTCTAGTCCCGGGTCAGCCTTCTCCGCCACGGACGCTCCGGTCGCTGACGCTCCCGTCGACCTGGATCTTCACATTGCTCTTCGCAAAGGGGTGCGGGCGTGTACTCAACACCCGCTTGCGGCAGTTGTTTCCTATGATCGGCTTTCTCCTTCTCGCAGGTGTTTTGCCTTGGCTATCTCTGCTACTTCTACTCCCTGCACATACCAGGAGGCTCTTGCTCTCCCTCATTGGAAGTCTGTCATGGATGAGGAGATGGCTACTCTTACTGAACGGGGTACCTGGACCCTTGTTCCTCCTCCCGTGGGCACTGATGTGGTTGGCTGTCGCTGGGTCTTCGTTGTGAAATTTCGCCCCAACGGCACTGTGGATCGCTACAAGGCCCGGCTGGTGGCCAAGGGCTTCACTCAGACTTACGGCATTGATTACTTTGATACTTTTTCTCCGGTTGCTCGCCTCAGCACCATCCGGGTTCTCCTTTCTGTGGTTGTTAACCAGGATTGGGCTATTTCCCAGCTTGATGTGAAGAATGCCTTTCTCTATGGCGATCTTCAGGAGGACGTCTACATAGAGCAACCTCCTGGGTATGTTGCTCAGGGGGAGTCACGCGTATGTCATTTGAAGAAGACCATTTATGGCCTAAAGCAGAGCCCTCAGGCATGGTTCGATAAATTCAGTGGTATTGTGGCTATCATCAGCTTTAGAAGGAGTTCGACCGATCACTCCTTATTCATTCGCAAAACGGCCTCGGGACTGGTGGTTTTGGCAGTATATGTGGATGATATTCTTCTTACTGGCGATGACCGAGATGGGGTGGACTTGACGAAGAAGCACCTCCGTCAGCACTTGGTCACGAAGGATATGAGCTCTCCGAAATACTTTTTAGGGATAGAAATCTCTCGGAAACTTTACTCGTTGGTTCTCTCCCAACGGAAGTATGCCCTTGATCTTCTACAAGAAGCAGGATTGACAGGTGCTAAACCGGCTCGGTTTCCCATGGCTATTGGAGAAGACAAAACGTGGACGGATGACTCGCCTCTTCTATCTGATGTCACAAGGTACAGACGTTTGGTAGGCAAACTCATCTATCTCACAGTGACTAGACCCGACATCGCCTATGCTGTAGGCAAGGTCAGTCAGTTTATGCAAGCTCCCAGGGAGTGCCATCTTCAGTCTGCCCTGAAGATTTTAGAGTATATCAAAGCAACACCAGGCAAAGGGTTACTCTTTCAGAAGAATGGTCATCTGAGGGTTGAAGCCTACTCAGATTCAAGTTACGCGGATGACAAAGGCGATCGTAAATCCACATCAGGTTTTTGTACCTTTGTTGGCGGTAATCTTGTGAGTTGGAAGAGCAAGAAACAGTCTGTTGTCTCCAGATCCAGTGCAGAAGCCGAATACCGGAGTATGGCGTCAACCACGTGTGAGTTAAAATGGTTGCGGGCTCTCATGCTTGACCTGAGCGAGGTATATGACTATCCTCTCCCTATGTTCTGTGACAACAAGGCCGCTATATACATATCCAGGAATCCAGTCTTCCATGAGAGAACAAAGCATATAGAGGTTGACTGTCACTTCATTCGGGAAGAGATTTTGAAGAAACAGATTTGTACTCCATTTGTCACATCTGACAAGGAATTGGCAGATATCTTCACCAAGCCGGTCTCTACTTCTTTCTTCCACATTTGTGATAAGCTGGGCATGATTGATATCTATGCTCCAGCTTGAGGGGGAGTGTTGAAGTATTAGACCGGGCGGCCTTGCGGTCTTGTCTGGCGGTTTGTTGACCGAGCGGTCTGGCGGTCTCCTCTGGTGCTTGGAGACCGGGCGGTCTATCGGACTCTCAGTGCGGCCTGTTCTTATCCTGCTGGAGGTGTCGTACGGTTAACCCATCTGACTAACCGCGCGGCATGTGCGGTCTCCTTTATTTCTAGCCGCTCTGCCCTGTAAATGTTTAGTCCCACATTATTTGTTTATACTCTCTCATATCTCCTCCATTCTATATAAGGGAGGTCATACCTTTGTAAATGATATCTTTTTTGGATAATAAAATTTCAATTATTCAAAAGTCTATCCGTTTGTTCTTTCTTATTCGCTACTTTCTACAGAAGTTTTTGATCCTAGGAGACACTCCGACTTGGATGCTCTGAGCAAGACAAGAAACCCACCACGGAATGAAAAGGAGGAAAAGGCAGGATAGGTCTCGGCCAAAGAAGGTCTCGGTTGGGGATGTCCCTGTCAAGGAGATCTCACCGAGGAAATTCTCGGCGGAAGGCTCCAGACAAGCTTTTCTTGGTCAGACAGCGAGAGGAGTTGGGCGAAAGCTTCGGACAGTTTGCACAAGCTAAAGGGGGACGGCCTCGTCTTAAGGCCCGCGAGCCATGTTCCCGGCATACAGTTTTCGGCAGAACGCGAGAATGAAACGACCAAGACCTAGGCTCTTTCGATAGGTTCCCGTCTACCCGTCACTAAGGGAGACTATCCTAGGGAGGCCAGGGGCCTCGGCGGAAGCATGCTTTAGAAGCACTCGACCACAACAATTATATCAAGAACATTTGCAATAAAAAAAAGGACAATACATATAAAACATTTACAATGTATTTTATATATAGTTGCAGATGTAGAGTGTTCTCGCTCAGAACAACAAAAAGAAAAGAAGAAAAGGGGAGCCCCTCAGGGAGACAAGCTGTACCCCTCAGAGCTCCCGCTTGAGCTCCCGTTGGAGCTCTCCCCGGATGTCTCGCCACCAGCGGCAGGGGATTTCGGGACATCCGAGGGCGGGGAATCAGGCGCGCTTGGGGGCTTCGGGACAGACTCGAAGAGCCAGGGGACGAGCTGTTGGGGCGGAAATGGTCTTGCCCCTCCCGTCCAAGCAACCGACATCCCGCATCGTCTCCAGGGTCAGCTTGACTGTGGCTTGCGTGTTGGCCTGGAGGAGCTTGTCAATGTCATAGACGGAGTAGTAGCGGCTCTTCAACCTTTCGTCCAAGGGAGGAGGCGCATTCGCCTCCAGGCGCTGGATCTGGTCCCTCAACATGACGTTCTCGTATCGCGCCTTGGCCAGCTCCGCACGAAGCGCCGCGGCTTGAGCGGAATCCTGTATAGCGAGAGGTTAGCAAGAAAGGAAAAGAATGAAGTTGAAATCTGTAGTGGCGAGAGCGAGTGCCGAGAAAGGTCTCGCTTACCTCTTCCGCCCGGCGCAAAGACAGCTGTTGCTTGGCGTCTTCTAGCTCCTTCTTCAAGGTAGCCACCTCAGCCACCACACCCTCCCTGGCCTTGAACATATCCTGGAAGTTGCGGTCGATGGTGATGCTCCGGCGAGCACACATATGCGGAGCCCGGGTGGAGTCATAAGCCAGGAGCCTGGTGGTCATCCTGTCATAGACGCTGGCGTTCTCCCGGCTGTAGAGGTAGTAGCCCAAGGCGAAGGCCTCGCTGCTGACCTCATCTCGCTCCACCCAGCTAGGCAGAAGAGACGAGATTGAGACCCTGTTGATGTCAGGGTCCCACTGAAGCAGCGGCTTGTTTTCCGCGTCCAGGCACTTCATGCCGAGACCAAAATTGCGGTGGCCTCGCGGCACCTCTCCAGGCGAAGGCTGGCCGGAGGTCTCGGCGGCGGCTCCCTCGTCATCTGCTCCACCAGGGGCCGGGGGGTTCTTGGCAGGGGCCTCAGCGCCACCCCTGGTAGCCGCGATCTTGCTGACGACCTGCAAGATCTCTTCAAAGGAGCGGCCTGCAGCGAGAGGTTGGGAGGGCGGCACCACAACGGCTTTACCCTTCTCGGCGTCAGTTATCTTGGGCCTCTTGATCGGTGGGGGCAGAGGGGCGTCGGGCTTTCGCTTCCCGGTGCCAGTCGAAGGGAGCGAGGCCAGCTCGTCCGGGCAAGCTTGAGCTGCAGCCTTTGCGAGAGCCAGCGGGTCTCTCGCAGATTGGCTCCCGGCAGCGCGAGCCTCGTCAAAGGGTTCGTGCACGGGGATCTCGCACTCTCCTGCGGAAGCGACAACACTCAGTTCTAACCTTAAAAAGGAAGGGAATAGCGAGACAAAGGCGAGACCTTACCTTCGCCCGGAGGCGCGGGGAGGAGTGAATCAACGTCCCGCCGGAGGAAGAGGACGTCGAAGTCCTTGGTTCCGAAGAACTCAAGGAGGGTGCTCTCGCGCGAGCCCAAGGAGGGCGGCTTATAAGCGGCGTCCTCATACTGAATAGGTGTGAGAGGTACGTTCCCGAAATCACCGGAAACGAAGATGAACCTCTCCCCCAGTGGTAGTGTTTGTTGGCAAGGCCGGTGGTCTTGAGCAGCTGCCCTGAAAAGAAGACCACCCCTCCTTTGGCGCGGAAGATGAACAGTTTCCGGAAGATTGGAAGGCTGAACTCGATCCTCTCGGATCGCATGTAGCAGATGAAGGCCACCAGAATCGCAACCGAGTTTGGATTCAGTTGCGAGGGAACCACTCTATAATATCAGAGGGCCTAGCGAATCTCGGGCCACAGCAGGAGGCGGAAGCCCACCTCAAAGTGCTCAAGGGGGATGGCGAGCTCCCCCTCCCCAACGCTGTTTACCTTATCGTGGTTGCCGGGGTTCCGCGCGGTGAAGCCGGCGGGAACGTAGCGAGTTTGGGTCAGGTTGAACTCGTCCATAGTAAGGGTGCAGGAGGGAAACAGGTGCTTCTGGAAGGCTTCCGCGCAATTTGAACGTCCCTCGCTTCCGCCCGCATCGTGTTGAAGTTGTAGGCGAGGTCTTTAGGAGGGAGGCGAGAGCGAGAACTGTGCGAGAATGGGAATAGGAGGAGAAAGCAAGCGAGTACTTTTGGCAAGCCGCGAAAGCGACAACGGAAAAGAGAGGATTTGGGTCGGAGAAATGAATATAGTAGGTGAACTTCTCTATTTATAGAAAACCGTGATCATCATGACTGTTTTCAAAAAGGCGGCGGGGGTACAACCGTCACGCCCTAAGTCGGCGGCGCTTCGTTTTCCCGCCCAAGTTTGATAGTGACTGACAGATGATTAGCGCAAACATTATGAGTTGACACACGACAGGTAAAATATGCGGAAGCAGAGTTACTCTCGCCGAGCGAGAGCTTTGTAAAGAATAATAATAACAGCAACGTTATTACTCCCGCCAAGCGAGAACTGAATAGAAAGTAACAACGTTAATAGCAACGTTATCAGTTAAGACATGAAATTGACGAGGTACATTGGAGAAGGGGAAGGCCGGGGGCAAGGAAGGGTGAGGTCTCGCCAGTCAGTAGGGTTCCCACCGCCATCGTCCTCGCTCCCGCTGCCTGGTCCTCGGTGGCGCCTGTAGGTTGAAGTAGGACGACAAGACGGTGCATCCTAGGTTGATCCGGCGAGACAGGTCTCGGATCCGCGCGATGTACCTTTCGGGAGAAGACCCCGCGGTAGGCCCACCTGACCGATCTGTCTCGCCGATGAAGTAATCCCGCTCTAGAGCTTCCAGCCTCTTCTCCACCTACTGGTGAAACTCTCTCGCCACGGAGTCGTGGGCCCGCTCCCGCCGGATAAGCTTCGATAGGACAGCAACAACCTTCTTCCCCCGTCTTTTAGCGCTCCCGGCGCTGGTCAAGATCTCCTCCATCTCGTCAGATGAAGGGAAGGGGGAGCTCTCGCCGTCCTCCCCCTCTCTGTCTTCGTCTTCTTCATCTTCTTCATCCTCTCCATCAGCTCCCGACCGCGAGCCCAGATCCCCTGACAAGATTTCCACGGTTAGGGCGAGAGTTAAGCGAGACCGTTATGGACATACCGCATACCTGCAGTATGGCGAGAACCCCCGGTCGACGGCAGGCGAGAAGGCCCAGCCCCCCTCAGTTCCAAAGAGTAGGTGGATCAACTTCCCTTTTCCCGGGAGGAAGATTGTACGCGTGGTGATCCTGGCTTGACCGGAAGCAGGGGGAGTTATCCACTCTCGCGGGATGACTGGCATCCTGGGGAGCTGCGGAAGATTCGGTAGCCATTCCTCCCGCCGGTATGGAGGAATCAACCGCGAGGGCAGGCTGATTTGCAGCCCTTGCTTCGTTCTCCCGGGTAGCGAGACCCGGCTGGGCGGAAGCTGGCGCTGCGGGAAGACAATTCAGCGTTCTGAGATATGAGTTAAGAGCGAGAGTGGAAAAGTTACATGCAGTTCTCAGGTCAGGCGGAGGAGCCACCTCCGAGACCCGCGGTTGGTCCTCAAGGGGGCGAGATGATGGGTACAAGGGTTCCCGCAGGGACCTGACGACGTCGGGAACCGTTTCCTGCGAGAAGTATCACGTCAGCTGCAAATCCTCCTGCATAAGCAACTAGTGGTTTCAATGATTAGCGAACCAGACATACCTTCCACGGAGAGGGATCATCCGCACGGCTTGGGGTAGGGGTAGGCGGGCTCCTGTTCTCGTGGGGCAGGTCTCGCTGGACCGCCTTCGCCTTCTTCTTTTTTTTCTTGGGCTGAGAAGGCTCAGCGGCTGACGACTTTCTCGCCAACCAGGGGGAAACCAAGGCGCTGTTAGCCTTGGCTCGCGTCTGTGCCGCATCGATGCGGTCTTGAAGATCATGCAGAAGCGGTTTGTCAGCACGCTTGGAAGGCATCGCGAGAGGAGGCGAGAACTCAGGCGAAGAATGACGACTCGAGGGAAGAATTATGGCCGTCTATCAGCACATATATTTATAGCCACGGTACTGCCCACCAAAAGATTCTCTGATGTTGACACGTGTTCAGCGAATATTTATGGTTGGATGTGTCTTTTCGAGCGCAGAGCTAGCTCAAAAAGAGCGGGGATTGTGTGCAACCTCATATTCGCTGAGTCAGACCAGGAGGCACCAACAGTCACAATTAGGCTAGCCAGAGGAGTTCTCGCCTTAAAGAAGATCTCGCCCAAGTAGGTGGGAACGCTTGCGCTAGAGCCAAGCTCCCTCGCCTACAAAACGCCCCGCGCTCGACGATCGTCGAACCCAGATCGTCGGGCGCAGCCAAATCGTCGAACGAAAATCAACAGGCCAAGATCGTCGAACGCAGCCAACACAGGAACGCTTGCGCTTGCGCCAAGCTCCAATCTCAAAGGAGCTCTCGCCTATAAGCAGGCGAGAACGCTTGCGCCGGCTTTGGACAGAAGGCTCTCGGCTCAGAGCTCTCGCCGAGTGGGGCCCAGGGCCTTGGGTAAAATGACCTAATTGCCCTCAGGTGAAATTACCCCTATACCCTCAGGAGAAACTGCGGGATTTGGCTATTGGCAGATCAACCAAGGGCATTTCAGTAATCTCAGGTCAGCAAAAGTTATAAATAGACCCATAAGGGCTCTTTGGAAAGCAGACTTTCATTATCTTCCAACTTCCAGTGCTTTCTGAGGAGCTCCTAGCCCAGCTTTTGGCTTTGGAGGGGAAGCTCTCAGAGATCTTCCGGGTGTGAGGTGGGACCTCCCTGCTGAGGCTTTGGGTCAGTCCAGTGACCTTTGAATCTGGTCGAGGGTTGAGGCTTGAGAGAAGTAGGTGTTGGCTGCACCCCTATTTTGAACTCCCGTTGAGGTCATTTTTGGCTTCAACATGAAGTATTAACGTGGAAAACCACTTAATTGAGTAAAAAAACCACGTGACCCTATCTGTGCCGGTCAAAATCCATTATTCTCTCATTGTTACAACTTGTCAGTTGAATCGAGGGCGACAAACCGTTTCTCGTTACAATTTAGAGATGAGAGAACAACTTGTCAGTTGAACCAAAGTGTTGAAGCCGGAAAAATCTCTACTCCAAAATATCCGGATCTAAGTGCAGACTGAGGTTACTTGACTCATTGATTTGGCACGCCCGACTCTGAAGATAAAATAAGGGAGAGAAAACGACTAAAAGGACCCCAAATGTTGTAGCATGGAGGTCCCACCACGTACCAGAAAACTTAAGTAAATTTTCCCTCTGTAACCATATATGGCCGAACTAGGTACAAGGAAGACACCACATAGACAAAACTTAGTCTCAAGGTGTCATTCCTGGTACCCATGAAGTCCTATTCATAGACAAAAGTAGGGGGTCTTTAGGCGAGAAGACCCAACCCCGCGAGCTTGTCCTCTGGGATTTCTTGGTTGGCGACCATCTTCAAGCGACTATTTTTGATTCTCGGCTGTGCATGGCGAGGTAGTACCATAAGTCGACTACTAGGCAAGTGTTGTAGTTGTTCTCCGTGATACGCTGTCAGATGCTCTCCTTGATGGTTCGAGAGTTGATACTCGCCTGTGCTAGTGGGTGGTCGCGCGTCCGAGCGAGTATGATACTCTCCCGTATTAAAAGATCATCCCCTGATCCATTATTGCCCGATGACCTGGTATTCAATGTTGACTTTGACTCCTGGCCCCAAGGCACAACTAGACCCTTCTTGACCAATAGGGGTTGCACACTTGCCATCATATTACAAACTTGCATGCCACGTGGCAGCATTGCAACCTTCCGTCTCCGCAAAATTACCGTAACATACAGTTAATGGTGAGGCCAGTGGATTTTTCTTAATTATATTACTTTTGGACCTTGGTTATTAAAATATATATATAACCTTTTTTTGGCATATATACCATTATTATGTGATGTGAAAAGTCTAACGTGCCCTCCGTTTTTTCCCCTTTATATATTTATGATCCCTTGCTTAAGGAGCAAAAAAAAAGTCCATAGCAGTAAATATATAGCACCCCTTCACTCCCTCTTCATCTATCAATGGAGCACACCAAGAAAATCTTCTCAATTCTCGCGCTCTTCTCGGTTTTCGCGCTCCTCTTGATTCTCGTGGTCGCCGCCTCTGGTATATATTATCTATTCTCCGGCCCCCTAAACTCTTCCAGCTTCACGATTTGATTATAAAGAGCTGCATGCATGCATATATATTTATATATCAATAATAATTTGATTGTGTGAATGAAGGGATGAGAGCGGAGGCGAGCGCGAAGACATCGGAGCTGGCCGCAATTTCTAACAAAATTGTCAACACTAAGTTGGAATGCAAGAAATTCTGGGTGAAAAGCCATGTATATCAGGCCAAGCGTTGCAATAGGTCCACATGCAAAGTTGTGTGCATGGGAGAACAGCCGGATTTTGTCGATGGCGGGTGCACCCGTGTTTGGTCTGGCGAGTGCCGTTGCGCCTTCTGCATGTGATGGATGGATTTCAAATGAATCTGTCGTCTGCAGGATGTGCGGTCGTGTGCCGAGAGCTTGTGCTTACAGTCTAGGGGACTAAAAACAAGATTATTATTATTATTATTATTATTATTATTATATCTCATAATTCAAAGGTGACTTTATTAGTTCCTTGATATCGCTCGAGCTCGTGTGTGTGTGTGTGTTCACGAATGTAGCAGTTCATTTGTATTCTTAATATTGTCAATGTGTTTGTGGGAGGGTGTTTACTTGTATGATCTTATGAATGAAGGTTTGTCTCTTTATTAATTAATTGTTATTTTTTATGATAAATGTTTGTTTTAGGGTTTAGGACTTAAGATTTAGGGTTCTCTCGTATTCTCAAAAGAGCAATTTCGTGCTTCTGGGTTCTAACCGCATGAGGAAGAATGAGAAGAGGAAATTGTGCATGTCGAGGTCGGAGATCCGACAAAAGTTATGCATCGCTTGTTCTCGACGGTGGAACTTATGATGTATCGGCTTGTTGAATTACATTGTTGTTAGTAACACATTCTAGTTAGGATCTGTTTGTTTCCGCATTTTTTTCTTCAACGGACGTTGAAAATTAAAAACATGTTTGTTTGGTAAATCTGCGTTCTCCATTCACAGCGCTTCAAAACACCCTTTTAAACCTTCATTACCGCCCCTCCATTCTCACCGGCCGTGTTCCCTAACACTCCAAACGCCACCGCCGAATCAAACAGAGCTCGACGGTTGTCGCATCGCACAGGCATTTCTGTCCTATTTGGGTGGATTATTAAATCAAATAGACTATTTAATTATATTTATTTCATCGTTGTGGTTGTATACATTCCATTTATGAATATCAAGCCTATGTATTTCCTGTACTTTCTCCACGTGTTGAACCAGAGGTGGATCAAGAATTTTTGTCCGAACTGAGCATCAATCTTGTTTTTTTTTTCAATAAATTTTTTAATTCAAAAATAATAAAAAAAATATTGCATTTAATAAAAGGCGCTGATATTTGCAGACCTATAATTAATATTTGCAGCCCGTAGATATTTGCAACGCACAAATAGATATTTGCAGTTCCGCCGGATATTTGCAGCCCTTTTTAAAAAAATTCATTTAATTTTTTTTAATCTTTTTACCTCTACTAATTGATAAACTAGATTAATAATGGACATTCCAAGTTGAGAGTAATATATTTGTGCATTAATGATATATTTTGGGACATCATTCCTATTAGTGAGAAAACGAAAAATTATTCCCCTTCATATTGTGCGTCTCTTTCTATGTTTCAGACTGGTACAGATCCGGTGACATAGAGATTATAGAATCTCTTATTTTCGAACAAACAATTCACAACAATAATGATCAAATCTTGGTGATGACATTTATCCTACTCCAAACAATCTCCTGGAGGTGATCTGATGCTCACTCAGAGGCGGCGCGGGAGGAGGAACAGTGCACCGGCGGAGTGGGATGAATCCGAGGGGTGGGAAGAAGAACACGGCGGCAGATGGTTCGTTCGGGCATGCACCAGCGGGGCCAGAGAGCAGTCCAGACGGCGGTGGTCGTCCGTTCGAGCGTGCAAAGAGGAAAATCGTAAAATTAGGTCTGGATGTGAGGGGCGGCAAATATAGGGTTTAATTTAGATTATAAATTCTGTAAATTTTTAAATAAAAGGCCTGCAACTATCGATTATAGGCCTGCAATTATCAGCGACCTAAATAAATTTTAAGAGTATAGTAAGAACATAGTCACGAAAAAAATAATTAAATCAAAGTCAAATCGCTGGAAGGAACAAAAAAAATCTTATAATCCATTATTTACGCTCCGTTTGGCACTTATAAGGCAAGAATTCACACACAAATAGAAAAAGAATAGGGATTAACATAAAACTTATTTTTCCCTCAGTCGAATACAAGCCTTTAAATAGGACAATACCTGCTATTAATAGGATACAGCAGTTACACATATTTTATTGAAACAAGTGTTACACATTTTATTGGTTTATTGAAACATAACAGCTGCTTTGATTTCTGACCATTTAACTTCAGGTGCAGAATGTGAACGGTCCAGATTAGCAGTTATTTCCAACACCCCCCCCCCCCCCCCCCCCCCCCTCCCCTTAATCTGGACAGGCGGCGACATTCAGGCTTTGTTTGGGTGAACTTATTTTCACCGGTCAAGCGGTTGCGACCGCATGAACTTTACTTTAATTAAGGTCCAGTTCATACGGTCGCAACCGCTTGACCGGTGAAAATAAGTCCTGCCAAACGAAGCCTCAGCTTTGCCAGCAATAAATTTTGTGCGATGAAGAGCCTTCGTCATCCCGTCGGCAAGCTGCTCCTCCGTCTTTGCAACAAATAGTTCAATGCTCCCATTTTCAACGTATGAAGTGTACCGAAGCTGGATATGCTTGCTCTGATTATGAAACATGGGGTTTTTAGGAAGCGCGGTGGCGGAGACGTTGTCGCACTGCAACGAAATAGATCTTAGACTATCTTTTTCTTTCTTTGGAAAATTTAATACTTGCTTTAACCTTAGGGTTTCACATGGAGCGTTAGTGAGATCCATATATATATTCAGCCTCTGTTGAAGAGAGTGTCGTGGTTTGTTGCTTTTGTGAGGACCAGGATATAGGATTCTTACCCAGAAGGAACATATACCCTCATGTGCTTTTGCGATCATCTGAGCTTCCTCCCCAATCAGAATCGATATACCCAACTAATTTTGACAATGAATCCCTTGTGTAGATGAGGTCGTAGTTCACAGTCCCCTAAAGGTAGCAAAGAATCAGCTTAGCTGCTACATAATGATGTTTGCTGGGATTGACAATAAACCTTGATACCAGATTGACAGGATTCTCGATGTAAGGCCTTGTATGTGTGAGGTAAATGAGGGAGCCAACAAGAGACCTATACCTTCCTTCATCCTCCTTTTCTTCTTAGTCTCTCCTTTTGGTTAATTTCATACTTGGGTCCATGAGAATAACAGAGGAATTACATGTCTCTAGCTGATATTTTTGCAGCAGATCTCATGCATATTTTTCCCTGGGATAAGAACATAAACTTTGGAGTTTGAAGTACTTGAATCCTCAGGAAATAGCCCATAAGATCGAGATCAGTCATTTCATAAGTTTGCTTGAGTTCTTTTTTTACATCTATTATGAGTCGTGTCGAGAATCTTGTAATGATAAGATCGTCAACATAGAGACATAGTATCAAAATGTTTTTACTGTACAACTCATATTCGTCGAGCGTGGACCCCTCCAGAGCCAGGTCAGCAAGGGTCAAAATCAGCAAGTCAAGACAACAGTCAGAGTCAACGCGAAAGAAGACAGAAGGCCTGGGCGAGTATGACGAGCTCCGCTCGCATTCTTGCCAGGTAGGTGACTAGGCCTGTTGCTCGCCCAGCCAGACGAGCTCCTACCGAGAAGTCGCATAGTCGCCAGGGGTGGGGCTATAAATAAGACCCCCCCTCCCTTTGGATTTGCCTATAAATAAGACACCGGGGATACGATGAGATGGACTTCAAAATCTCGCAAAAGATCTCAACCACCTTTTTCCTAGACAGCAAGCTGAGCCTTTGGATCCTTTGTTCAGAGGGACAAGCCGCGAGTTTGCGACTATCTGTCTTAGTCGTCGCGTCTTTGTTATCAACCAGTTTACCTCGTACCCTGCACGACCATTTTTGACCGTGGTGGGGTTGTTTCTTTTAAGCTTCCTGGTACGTGGTGGGACCTCCCTATCGCAGTGCATGGGATCCTTTTAGTTATATGACAGTTTTTGTGTCTTAGCCCGTTAGCCGTGAGCCTGACCGCTGAACCGGTAACCTTAGGCTGTCTTGATCCGAATTTTGGAGTAGGGATTTTCCCGGCTTCAACACTTTGGTGCAGTGAGCGTGGATTGCAGCCGAGGAGGAAAAGTTTCGCGAGTAGTGAGATGGTGAATGCAGGCGAGCATGAGTAGATAGTCGACAACTCGGCAAGAGTTAGTAACTCTGCACGAGGAAGCGACTTCATGACGGTGGCAGCGTTCGAAGAATTTACGAGGAGGATAGAGAGGAGCATCCTCGCAGGGTTCCCTACTAGCCCCGATGTCAGGACGATCTTGTTATGTCGCTCGAAGCATCCGGATAGAGATCAAAGTGGAATCCCCTACCCGTTGCCCCTAGGTGGGTATAAATAGGCAAACCCTTAGGAGTTACTACGAGTATGGGTTAACCGTGTACCCTAACTGACCCGGTAAGCCTCCGAACGCGTTATTCGTCCAAATATACACTAACAATCTCCTCCTATATTTGTGACAAATAACGTTTACGTTTTGGAGTGCAGAAAGTGAAGAATATCAAAATAAGTTCCCGACTTTACACATTTTCATAAGAGTTAGCATAGTTTTTAAAGTAAAACACAAACATGAGTTTTAAAACAATAACATAATACATCCAAAAATAAAAGTGTTACTCAATAATAAATAAGTCTGAAAAATAAAAAAGACTATGGATAAACGTGTAACAATTCTACTCAGAGAGTAGATCATAATCATCTAAATCAAAATCCACTTTCTCTCCTCCATCTTCACTAGTGCCTGCAAGGAATTTCATGAGTCAAACTTTATGAATTCATAAACATATACAATGACGTATCAAAGCAAACTAGCTCTACCTAAATGAGCTTAGCACTTGTAGCAGTAGTGAAGCAACATTGTCAGCATCTCTATCCAGTCTAGCTAGGAACAATCAAGTTTTGATTTTAATAAATCAAACGTTGTTATCTTATGCATTAGTGACCACTATGTACCTCATCATATGATTTGGCACACCGTCATTTGCAACATTATCAAATGTGCAATAATGTGTTACGATCACTAATGTTAGATTAACTCATACAACGAATTTTTATTCCCAGTTGAATAATTCTCAAATAAGCTTACAACGAGAAAGATGTTAAGTCATCAGGTGTGGAATGACTAACATCTAAGCATTTTGAACTTTCATCAAAAAATTATTTGGGGTTTTAAGTCTATTATTACACGCTTGAATGTTGCGAATATAAATTCTTGCTATGAAAACATAAACAGAGGAGGAAGCTTCATATTTCTATGAACTTTAATCTCATCTCCCCCGATGTTTTAATTGTGAGAACTCTATTTAAGCCCTTTGTCAAGGCGTCTGCAACATTATCTTTTGACCTCACATCAACGAGGTTCACAATCTCTTGACTCGTAAGGGAGGTCAACCAGGCTTGTTTCATCCGTAGTTGCCTTCTTTTGCTATTGAACAAAGTGTTCGTAGCAATCGTTTTAGTAGCCTGATTGTCGTAGTAAACTGCAATAGAACTCAACTTCAGGCTCGACGGTGGAATGTCCATCACCAAATCTCTTATCCACTCTGCTTCTTCTCCCGCTGAAGCTAGAGTGTAGAGTTCGGATTTCATAGAAGACAGTGCAATACACGATTGCCTCTTGGATTTCCAAGCTACAGCTGCTCCTCCTAGTGTGAATATAAATCCACTAGTGGACTTGCTGTCATTTAATTCTGAGCACCATGATGCATCAGAATATCCTTCCAAAACTGGAGGATGACCACGGTAATATAAAACATACTTTTGGGTGTGCTTTAGATATCGCATCAGCCTATCAAAGGCATCCCAATGGTCTTAGCTAGGATTACTAGCGAATCTGCTTAACATGTCGACCGTAAAGGCTATGTCAGGTCTTGTGCAGACCATAGCATACATGAGACTACCAATCAGTTTTGCATACTGTAACTGTCTAATCGCAGCTCCATCATTGGGCTTCAAGCGATTATTATAATCGTAAGGTGTCTCCACTGCTCTACGTTCATTGTATCCTCACGTATCCAACATGGACTTTATATAATGGCTTTGACTTGGGGAAATGCCATTTTTCCTAAAACTCACCTGCATGCCTAGGATAGTCTCAGCTACACATAGGTCTTTAATGCTAAACTCTTTCATTAGTTCTGACTTAACGTCATCCACTACAGATTGATCAGAACCAAGAATCAGCATATCATCAACATATAAGCACATTATAGCGACTTTGTTCGATCTATGATGTATGTAAAGACATTAGTACGAGAGACTCGACATGAATCTCATGTTCCTTACGCTATAGTCAAACTTCTCATGCCATAATTTTGGTGTTTGTTTTCGTCCGTATAGCGACTTGATTAACTTACAAACCTTACTTTCATGACTGTCTACAATGAAGCCTTCAGGTTGGCTCATGTATATTTCTTCGGTCAGATCTCCGTTCAAAAATGCAGTCTTAATATCCATTTAATGAATAATAAAGTTCTCAATAGATGCAATAGCAAGTAGTATCCTAATGGTTGCTAAGTGACACACTGGTGAATATACATCAAAGTAATCCACCTCACTAACTTGTGTGAAACTTTTAGCCACCAGGCGTGCTTTATACTTAGCTACGCTAGCATCAGGGTTGAGCTTTGTTTTTAGAACCCACTTACACCCAATAGTTTTAGCCCTTTTAGCTTATCAACTAGCGTTCAGGTGTTGTTCTGAAGCAAAGAGTTCATCTCTTCATCAATGATCTCTTTCCAGAATAGTGAATCCCTTGATCTCATCGCATCCTTATAGGTGCATGGATCAGCCTCAACGTGGTAAGTGACGAAATCACTACTGAAGGTTTTGGGAGTTCTCTCTCTCATCGAAGTCCGTCTAGACTCTAGTACATTATTGTCTACCAGGACTGAATAGGAGGTGCTCAGTACTTATTCAAGTTCTTCCTCAGTAATAGTTGCTTGCATACCTGGGATGGTCAGGTTCTTATCCTTAAGAAACTTATCCTCGGAGAACACAACATCCCTAGACTCAATAATTATATTATTAGACATGTCTAAGAATCTATCTACAGCATTATCTTCAGCACAACCTAAGTAGACACACATGTTGATTCTTGGTCCAAGTTTAGACCGTCTAGGGTCAGAGACCCTAACATAGGCTATGCAGCCCCATGTCTTAAGTTTAGTTAATGTCGGGGGTCTCTTAAATCAAAGCTCATAGGGTGTGACATCTAACTTAGCATGAGAGACTTTGTTCAGAATGTTGTTTGCAGCTAAAACTGCTTCACCCCAATAGGTAGTAGGCATGCCAGCAGTGAGCAACATAGAATTCAACATCTCCGTTAACGTTCTATTTTTCCGCTCGACTATACCATTTGATTGGGGTGAGTAAGGAGCAGTGGTTTCTGCTATGATCCCTTGAGAGGCAAAGAAACCCCAGAACTCACCAGACATGTATTATCCTCCTCTATCACTTCTAAACCTCTTTATTCTCATGTCTAGTTGGTTTTCTACCATGGTTTTGAAAAGACAGAACTTTTCAAACGCTTCATCTTTAGTTTTAAGAAGATATATGTGACAGAACCTATAGCAGTCATCTATAAATGTGATCATATACTTCCTTCATCCTCTGGTGACAAAACTTTTAAAGTCACATATATCGGAATGTATAAGCTCTAGGGGTGTTGTGCTCCTAGTAACCGCACTAAAAGGTTTCCTAGTGATCTTGGTCTGAGCACACACGTCACATTTCTCAGGCTGTGACTTGGTGTCTAATGTGATCTAGTGAGTTCTAGTTATTTGGAACATTTTCATATAGTTCACGTGTCATAGTCTCTCATGTAGAGTCTTAGGGCTAACTAAGTTTGTTTGAACTTGTTGAACTAATTCATTTGCTAGACTTAGTCGGTACATCCTATTTTGGCCGTATGCACATCCAAAATAGTGTGAGTTAACTGATAGTGTTAATCTACCGCTACAAAAAGTAAATGACATATCAGCATCACATAATAAACTAATAGACACTAAGTTAGCAGCTAATGAAGGAATAAATTTGACGTTCTTTAAAATTAAAGACTTACCTGAGGATAGCAGCAAGGTTGTGTTCCCCATCTTCAGTACGTCAGCTGTCACGCCATTGGCCACCGTCACAGACTCTTTCACAGTAATGAGCCCTATCATAAGAGCAGAATTGTTGCAAACGTGGCACGTCGCCCCCGAATCCAAGTACCACTCCGTGCTAGCCTTAGCGTTTCTGACCATTGCAACAAAATCGGAAGGCTCAACTTGGCTAACCATATTGGCTTGGTTGCCATCCTATGGTGCTTTGGTTCTTTCCCTTTTAGGGAGCCTGCAATCAGATGCGTTGTGTCCCCAATTGTTGCAGTTAAAACACTTGCCCTTGAATTTTTTATTGCGTTTGTTAGGCCCTGCAACTTGGGAGCTACCATGGGAGGGTCTGACCCTCTTAGGGTTCGGCATGCATGTTGAAACCGAAAATTGGTCTCCTGTGGAGCTCGACCCTTGGGGAAGGGGTGACCGCGCACCTACTACCCTCAAGCGAACGATCTAGGCACAAGACTAGGAACACAAGGTACACACCCAAGGTCTCAGCGTGGAGGACCCTCCGCATACCCGAAAGACTAACAAACTCTTCCCCTCCCAAGCCAAGGGCTGAGCTAAGGCACCTTCGGAGGGCTCTCTTGGCCGATCGGAACATCTGAGGAGGATCTCAAGATCCACTCCTAAACTAGAGGTGCCACCTCGGGTCTATGTAAAATTTTCTCTGTCCGCCTTACTATTGGCACAAAAGCGCCTAGCAGCCCTACTTTACGCAGCCCCAATTGGGCCGCTAACAGCGGAACTCCGCTATTCTGAAAGGATGACAACAGGCCATCAGGGGCTTCCCGACATCTATTCCTCGGGGCCCACACGGGGGGAGCGGTTCACGAACACACCGCTCGCCCAAGACAGGAGGAGTAAACTACATTTTCATAGGGCATCACAGATATTAAAAAAATATTACAGGAATATGAATTCCATACTCAGCACGCAGGCCGGCAATATAAACAAAAAAGGCCTTCGAGGGTCGGCACAAGCTTGGGCTTAAGCCCGCTACTCCCTGTCTGGTACTGCAACACCTGTACGCCAACGTCTCGACGAGCGGCGGTCAACTAGGTATCGGTCGGCTAACATAAGCGGGTCAAATATATTGCACACACCCCCTTTTCTGGGGTTTGTAGCGCGCATTCCCTGCAAACATCTAATAAACAACTTCCTCGGAGTCTTCTCTGGGAACCCCAGAACATCATCAATCCGGCTCACACGTCCGGATGGGCTTCACATAGCATGCCTAAACCCGTACTCATGCTTCAGGGTGAAAGAACTAGTACCTAAACACCTAGAGGGGGGTGAATAGGTGCACCTAATTTTTTTAACTTTTAAAGGCAAAAACACTGAATTATTAGACCTGTTTATGCAATTCTCTACATCAATTCAGCACATATAACACAGCATTCATATAATAAATCACACACAGAGTACACACAGCTTTTATAGTGGTTCCCCAAGGTCTGGGTACATCCACTTTCCCCCTGCGCCTATCTAGTAGTGTACTAAATTCGGCCAAACTTCTCCACTACTTCTCAGATCCACAGATCTTACAGCTCAGAACCCAAACAAGTTCCTACAACTCAGAGTGATCCCACTCCTACCACTCAGACACCAAGGCCCTACCACTCAGTCTTCACCAAGACCTACACTCAGCCTTTAACAAGGCCTACACTCAGCCTTCAACAAGGCATACACTCAGAGAAATGTATCTCCTACACTCGGGCACACAAGCCCTACCACTCAGCATTTATAAATATAGGCTTACAACTCAGATCCCTTAGGATCCTACAGAAAATAAAGAGTACAAAGATTAATAACCACAACTCTGATTGAGAAAGATGAGTTGACTGACTTCTTGATGAGTTCTTGAAATAACTTTGCAGAGATCAACCTCCCTTGGCTTTCTTCAAAGCTTCTTGAATTAGAACATAGTAGGGTTGTATCTCTAGGCAGATGATCTTCAATCAACTGCTGACTTGAGAATCAGATCTCAATCTGAAACTTTCTTATCAGCCCGGTTCAATAGCTGTCTTCTTAGAAGGAGCTTTCTCTCTCCAACTTCTTAGATCTTCACTTGAAGGTCTTCTTCTTGTTGTGTTATTTTTCACTTCAATGATTGCTTCTTCTACTGATGATTATCCCCTTCTGTTGAATGAATAAGCCTTTATATAAGCCTTCTTCATGGTGACCGATTGATCCAGTTTCTAATAATCTTCTGACAGCTCTGACAGTAGCAGTTGACCGGTTGAAATGGCAGCTGTCAAGTCATCTAGTCACTTCTTGAAATCTCTGTCACTGTTTGAAAGTGTCGAGACAGATAGTCTTTATGTGTTGACACAAATAGACCAAGTGTCGACACAAGTAGACTAAGTGTCGACACTAGCCTTCATGGTGTCGACATAACTCCTTGTGTTGTAGAAACTGCATCTCGACACCGCTTCTTCAGAATGTGTCGACACTGATCCAGTGTGTCGACACAAGTCCTTCTTCTTCAATGCTTAGTTGATTTCTGCTAAGTGTCGACACAAAGGAGAAGTGTCGACACAACTCCTTTGTGTCGACACATCTTCTTGTGTTGAAACTTGCTAAGTGTCGACACATCTTCTTTGTGTCGACACATCTTCTTTGTGTCGACACATGCCTTCTGTGTTGAAACTTTTGCTGAGTGTCGACACATCTCCTTTGTGTCGACACATTCTTCATGTGTTGAGACTTTTGCAGAGTGTCGACACATCTCCTTTATATCGACACTTGTACTTGAACTTTGTTGAAGTTTTGTTGAGTGTCGACACAGCCTGCTAGTGTCGACACTTTTGTTGTCGACAAAGTTTCTCTGAGTGTCGACACTGCTTCTAAGTGTCGACACTGATTATGTAGACATTTCTTCATTGTGTGTCGACACTGCATGTATGTGTCGACACTTTCCTTCTAGTGTCGACTCTGCATTCCTGGTGTCGACACAATTACTCCAAGTGTTGACACTACTTCTCTGGGTGTCGACACAAGCCTTCTTAAGTGTCGACACTTTTCTTCTAGGTGTCGACACATGGACTTAGAAACTTTTCATGCAAACCTGCAGTTACTTAACCTGCACAAAGAAACTCAAAGCACATCAAATACACCTTGATGTATATCATTGAGTAGGGTGAGGCTTCTTCAAATCAGGTACATATATTCCAATGTACCCAACAATCTCCTCCTATTTGGAGAAGTCATAACCCTTAGTCAATGATATACATCATTCATAACAAATTCTCAGTATGATGTAAAACAGTAATATATGACAGGGAAAATACTTAAACATGCATGAACAGAAATGTATATACCATTAGCTCAGAACAATTAATATAATAGATGAACATATAACATTGTTCTTACAAATTCTAACATTTACATTAATCAAAAGTTTACATAGAGTTTACTACAAATTACAACTTGTAAACTTAAGAAAATGATATCCTAAGGCTGCTCTGGTTCCTTGATTACAATCTCCTTTCCAGATTGAATCTTTGCTTGAACTGGAGCTTCAGTATCATCAACAGCAGTAGGCTTCTTCCCCTTAAGATCTTTCTTTTTCAACTCTTCAGCCTTTATCTTCTGTCTTTCAAAATAATGATAAGGCTTGGGAAAATACTTGCTAGGCTTCTGTGCATTAGGAGGTAGCTTTCCCATTTTAGTCTTTCTTCTATATTGTACAATGGTTTCTTGTCTATTCTCATGCTTCCTCCACTCCAGGTCATAATACCACTTGCCTCTATCCAGGACATTTTCCTTAGCATCCTTCCATGCAGTCAAGATGATATTCCTGGAAGTGGGGCTCCATTGTTCAAAATCAGGCCTTAATTCAGCTTGCTCTCTGAATCTTTTCTTAGACAATTGAGCCTCTTGTTCCTTTAATAAGGCCTCTTGCTCTTTTAGTATTGCCTCTGGCATAGGCTGATCAACTTTCTCAAGAATAATGTTCTGATTTCCATCATAAGGACTATACATAGTCTGTATCTCTTAATGTATCATGTCAAAGTCTGGTGGAGGGTATATCACTTGAGCCACTTCAGCTTGTTCTCCTCCAAAGTATGCAGGATTGATTCCAGACTCTGCAACATTGTCATCATCACATAAGGGTGGATATCCAAGGGTGGATCTGATGGAATTTGAAATCCATTTGGCATGATGAGAGCCTGCCTTGACTAGTACCCTCTCCCCCTTTATGACTTCTCTCTCGATGTGATCCCTAAGATCATCTTTCTGGAACATGATCTGGGAATTCAGATAGTTTACTCCATCATTATAAAAAGGTTTCAACCTTTGGAGCTTTTCAGTGATTAGCTTCTGTGAATCCTGGAGGGCAGAAGTAACAACAGTGAGACCTTCTTGTAATGCCTGATCAAATTCTGCCTTGGCTGTAGTCAGGGCTGCAGTATAGGTAGAAGCAAGATTCTTCATTTCAGTGACTATCACATTATGTGATTCAGTCAAGTTTTCATTCATTCTTATTTGGTTTTCCAGGACATAGCCTTGCTTCACTGCCATATCATCCACTTGTGTTTTAATCTTCTCCTGATGAGTGGCCAGATAGACTACTGCATTTCCTCCCATATGGAAGCAGTCGGTCATTTCTTTCTTGTTGAGATTCACTTCAAATCTGATAGATTTTATGTCTTGTGCAAGATCAAATTGAAGTGACTTATGTCCTTCATCCATGTACTTTTCTAGAGCTTGCCTTTGCTCATCCAGCTTAATTTATAAAGCCACCATCAGTGAACTATAATCAGTAGTGGTGGCAGGCTGTGGAGCAACTGTCTGTAGGGCTTTCTTATAGTTCTGACTTCTTCTCTTGAAGACCTGGAACTTCCTCTTCTTGGCTCTAACATCCTCCTCATCCTCTGAAGTAGAAGTGCTAGTTATATCCACTATATCCTTAGGATTAGGATGTGAATCTTTCTCAGTCCTTGGTAGCCCTTCAGCATCTCTTGGCTCCTCAGTCTCCTTCCTTGCAGTTTCCTCTATAGTCTCCACATGCTCCCCCTCAATATTTGCTTTCTCCCCCTCAACATCAGCTATTTCTCTCTCAAGATATGTCTGTACCAGATCAGGGAATAGCTCCTCTAAGGTGAATTCCTGTTGAGAATGGGCTGGAGAATCTCTGATATCATCAACCACTTTATCTGCAACAGATGTGTCCTCCATGACAACATCTTGTGGTTGAGGGTGTATCTGTGTTTGCTGATAAACATTAGGTAATGAATCAGACAAAACTTCATCCTCAATAGTGAAATCTAATTGATTAATTTCAGTGATTACCTCTAGAATGGTTTGGGTAGCCCCTTCACTCTCTAGAGGATTTGGATCTTCCACAAGTAGAGGCTCCCCCTGAAGTGGATCCAGGTGAATTGGGCTTGATGAGGATAGCTCCCCCTGCCTTTGTGCATCTTCTTGTCTTGCTGGAGACTGTCCAGCAGTTCCTGTCTCTTCATCATCAGGAGTAAACACTACTTGCTCTTCAGAGCTGCTGGAGGATTCTTGAGCCACAATGGCTATCTTCTTCTTCTTCTTCTAGGGTGTGTCCTTTTCTAGAGTAGGTATTTCTTTTGTCAATACTCTATCCCATCTAGAAAAAATTTTTAAATCCATTCTCCTCATGTGATTTATCTTGGAACCTGCAGCCTGATTCATCACCTCAGGAATACTTCCTTCAAGGTATAGACTCAGTATTCTACCCAGATTGGGCTTCTTCATACTTTCTTTTATCTTCTAAAACACAATTGCAGACCAATCAGTATTAAGTTTGAAGATAATCCTTGTCATCAAACTGAACATATAAGCTGAAATTCTGTCATATCCTCCAGGCTTGCTCAGGATGATCTTGCCAACTATTTCAAACAAGAATTTTCCTTGGATGTTCATTCCTTTTCTATTGAAAACTGATCCAATTTTCAGGTTTGAATCCAGTCCACACCATCTCAATGCCTCTCTAGTCTTAGAAGTAGATACATCTTCTTCCTCTTTTATTCTTGGTAGTTGAAGTACCTTCCTTAGACTCTTTGGTGTGACCTTGACTTTGGTCCCATGAACTCTAGACTTAATCTTGAGTCCAGTATCATCAAATGAAGCTGCACTCAAAAATTCTAGCACCTCCTTCTTCCAGATCTTGATTGGTTCTGATACAAGATATTCCAATCCAGTCTCGGCAATTAGGGTTACCACACCTTTGATTTCGGGTTCCGTGTCATCAAAGGCATGTCGCACGTGCTCATATCCTTCATTACTATTCTCTTCTAGCTTGAGCGCCATTAGGGTTTGAAGAAATTTTGAATTTGGAGAAGAGAGATGTCGACACACTAGTTTGGTCTCGAAACTTTGGTGAGCGTGTCGACAAACACTGGGGAAAACATATTTATACCTTTCTAGAATCGAAGGTGAAAATGCGCGTCAAAATACTTAAATTGTGTCGACACTGTTAAAAAGTGTCGACACCAACTGCTAATGTCTCGACAACTATGTGTCGACACAAGTATAGTCGACAGAATATATGTGTCGACACTTATATATGTGTCGACACCACTCAGCTCGACACTTAATCGAGACTTTACTAGATTAATTCTGTGTAAATTCTAAGTGTCGACACCACCCTGGATGTGTCGACACTTACCCTGCATGTGTCGACACTAATTCTTTGAAGTGTCGACACAGACTTCCTAGAGGTGTCGACACCATTTCTCTGAAATGTCGACACCACTTCTATGTGTCGACACAGACAACTCTGTGTGTCGACACCATTTTACTTGGCCAATTTTTGTAAACTATTCTAAGTTTATCATCCCTAATTCAATTTTAAATTTATTGAATTTGGTTTCATCTAAGGGCTTAGTATACATATCAGCTAGCTGATTATCTGTATTTATATACTCTAGGGAAATATCTTCTTTTTCCACATGTTCTCTTAGAAAATGGTACTTTATTTCTATGTGCTTAGTCATACTATAAGAGACAGGATTATTTGCAATAGAAATAATACTAGTAGAATCACAAAATAAAGGTGTTCTACTTACTTGAATACCATAATCTTCTAGCTGGTGTTGTATCCATAGTAGTTGTGCACAGTAGCTTCCTGCAACAACATACTCTGACTCAACTGTGGAGATAGCCACACTGGTCTGCTTCTTGTTACTCCAAGACACCAGCCTTCCACCTAGAAATTGACAGGAACTTATTGTACTTTTCCTATCTTCCTTGCAGCCTGTAAAATCTGCATCTGAATAACCTGTCAGTTCAAAATCTCCATCCCTAGGGTACCAAAGGCCTAGATAAGGTGTGCCCTTGAGATATCTCAAATTCTTTTGACTGCTGTCAAATGAGATTCTTTAGGGCAAGCTTGGTACCTAGCACAGATACATATAGTATACATGATATCTGGTCTACTTGCAGTCAAATATAGTAGGTAGCCAACTATCCCTCTATACAAAGTTTCATCTATAGGTTTCCCTGCAATTGCTAGACTAATTGCTAAAGGATATAGGTAGGAAGAAGGTATTGATTTTGATCAAACCTTTGCTCCAGTAGCTAGAATGGAAGTAATAAGGATGTTCCTTGCCTTTGCAACATTCCAAGGATTTAAGGTCTATCAAATGGATGTTAAGTCAGCTTTTCTGAATGGAAACCTGAAGGAAGAAGTCTATGTAGAACAGTCATCAAGTTTTGTTGATTCTACTAAACCTAATTATGTTTATAGACTTAGGAAGGCTTTATATGGGTTAAAACAAGCCCCTAGGGCTTGGTATGAGACCCTGTCTAGTTTCCTCATTGAAAATAAATTCACAAGGGGGAAAATAGACAAGACTCTATTCCTTAGGGAATCCAGAGGCAAGATTATCTTAGTCCAAATATATGTAGATGACATAATATTTGGGTCTATAGAAAGTAGTCTTTGCAAAAAGTTTGCAAAACTTATGCAAGGACAATTTGAAATGAGCAGTATGGGGGAACTTAAGTTCTTCTTGGGTCTCTAAGTTAGACAGACTGAGGATGGTTTATCCATATGCCAGTCTAAGTTTACCCTAGAATTGATAAGGAAGTATGGTATGGAATCATCCACTACCATGAAAACTCCATATGGGGTCAACAATGTCTTTATGCAAAGATAATGCAGGGAAACCTATAGATGAAAATTTGTATAGAGGGATAGTTGGATCCCTACTATATTTGACTGCAAGTAGACCAGATATCATGTATGCTACATGTATCTGTGCTAGGTACCAAGCTTGCCCTAAAGAATCTCATTTGACAGCAGTCAAAAGAATTTTGAGATATCTCAAGAATCTCTTATACGATAGGCCTTGCAAAATGACCCCTTGGTCTATAGGTTTGTATGAGCATTCCTATAGGTCTTGGTTATTTACTTAGTTTACCTTCTTGTACTTTTACTTCCTCACGTTGTTCATGTGTATATTCATACTGCTTACCTACTATTTGCTTACTTATACTTGCTGTGATCTTATGCTCATGTTAGACTAGTTTTGCTGTCGCCTGCTTATTGTTGTTACTCTCCACCTTAAATAACTTCCCTTTCCTTCTCCCCTCTCGGTGCCTAGGAGCCACGGGGGAGGGGTGGGGGATTATAGGACTTAGTCTTTTAGATTAACGGTCGTTGACCAAATCATTTTAGGGGATCGTGGAGCCGAACTAGGTGGTGCATCCCCAGAGGTCGGTGTGCTTGGAGACATGATAGTCTAGCATGAGAGTTCACGCTGCAGAACTTTTCAAACTTAAATAAAATAAGGTTGAATAACAAAATCAATCGAAGAAACCATAATAAATTCAATGTTTCCCAGATCACGCCAAAGTATTCCACCACAATTCTGAATCTGTTTGACAAAACTATAAAAGACACTATGAGTTTCAGATTTTTGCCTTAGGAAGAATACCCAGGAAAACCTTGAATAATCATCTACAACCACAAATGTGTAGACCTTCCTACCTAGGCTATGAACTGGCATATGACCAAAAAGATCCATATGCAAGAGGTATAGGCACCTCACAACATCTTTGTTCTCAATGCTATGAAAGGTGGATTTGGTCTGCTTGCCCTTTTGACAAGCTGAGCATATCCCATCCTTTATACACTTAACCTGAGGACCATTCCTCACTAACTCTTTGCTAAAGGGTTGACCAATTGTCTTATAGTTAAGATGAGCGAGCCTCTTGTGCTATTTAACATAATGTGAGACTTTCTCATCAGCTACAAGACAAATAGGAGAAACTATGTTCACACATAATGTCTAGACAATAGACATTTCTCTTCATATATCCTGTCAGAATGATCTTTTGATCACTTGACCTACTGATATGACAACCATCCTTGACAAATGAGATGTCATATCCTAAATCACTCAGCTGACTTATGCTAATGAGGTTATGTTTCAAACCCTTTACATAAGCCACTTGAGTAATTGTAATAAGGTTGCTAGAAATGTTACCAAAGTCTTTGATGATTCCTTTTTTTGAACCACCAAAGGTAATCTTAGGACCATCCTTGATTGGTGTATAGTCCTTCAACAATCCCCTAGTTCCAGTCATGTGCCTGGAACATCCACTGTTCAAGTACCAAATAGGGGCATGGCCACTTGGACTCACCTGCAAAACAGATTACTTAACCTTAGAACCCAAATAATTCTTGGGTCCTTGGTGCAAGTTAGTCTGACTCTTAACAAAACTACTTGTAGCTTTTCTAGCAGACAGTTTGCTACTCACCTTGGCACTTGAATTATGCCAACAATCTATGGCAAAGTGGCCTACCTTGCCACAACACCAGCACTCAAATCTGTTGTACATTTGTTTAGGTACAACCCTGGCTGTTTTATCTAAAGCAGGATTCTTGTTGAGTACTGAGGCTTTGCCCTTAGACTTGGACTTTACTGTCCAGGCAGGTTTTGTAAACCCCAATCCAATTTTACCCTTATGAGGTACAAACTCATCTATCATAGGTAGAACAGATTTTGGTTTAGAAAAACTTGCTACAATATCTCTCTCCTTCTGAAGTCTAGCCTCCAGATTTCTAATTTGATCATTTTTAAATGTAATAGTCCCCATCTAAATAACTGTAATATTCTTCAGTCTGGCTATTTCATTTAATTTCTAATCTAATAACTTGTCAAAATCTGATGCAATGACTTTAAGACTAGCAATCTCCTTAGCCTGAGTTTTGGCCAAGAGTTTGCTTTTCTTCAAAGCCTGCAACAATACTCTATATTCATCAATTAACTGATGAATGTCTCCTTCAGATTCAGATCCACTCTCATCACTTGATGCTGATGTATCTGAATCTGACTCAGTACTAGAAATTGAACTTGAAGAACAATTTTGTACCTGACTAGGTACAGGCTGATCCTGAATTTTGTCTCCTTCTAATAAGGACATCAGTCCCTTGCACTGAATGTCCTCATGCTCATTAATTGAGTTCATTAGCTGCATGAACTCATTTTCTTCTTCTTCAGCAAACAAGCCAATATAGGCTTCAGCTTCTGAATCTGTTTCTGAAGATGACATATCAGTCAGACTTTTATCCTTCTTGGCAACAAAGGACCTTTCCTTTTTACCCTTGAACTATGTCTTCTTCTTGTCAGTGGACTCTTTCCTCTTTTCTGGACAATCAGCTATTACATGTCCTTGTTTATTGCAACAATAGCATACTATATTTGAGGATGTAGTTTTACTAGACTTGGACTTTCTCCTGTCATTCTTTGATGACTTCCTGTTCTGATAATAATCATCTTTTGTCTGTGAAGTGGATGACTTGGACCTCCACTGCTTCTTCTTTAGAAACATCTGAAAATGCCTAGTAAATGCAGCAAATTATTCATCACTTTCACTGTTTTCTGACTTCTTGCTATCTGAAGTATTTGTCTCAGCCTCAACAACTTTTTGAGGTGGAGATGGAGACTTGCTTTTATATTTCCTAGTGGCTTCAGTCTTGAAGGCCACAGCTCTTTCTTTGTGCTCCACTCTTGTAGTCTTTTCTTCCTCCTTTCTAACCATTAACTGCATCTCATAGGATAACAGTTTTCCAAATAAAGTTGGAGGAGGAATGTATGCTAATTTGACCATTTCCCTTATGGAACAAATCTTGGTATCCCAGTCCTTTATCAGGGATCTCAAGAACTTATCATTCAATTCATAATTGCTGAACTCTCTTCCATAGGACATCAATTCATTGACAATCCTATAGAATTTCTTGTAGCATTCAGTTATGCTATCAGACCTGCCTTGTCTGAAGCTTTCATACTCTTGGTTTAACAAAGACTTCCTGTCTTGTCTTACCTCTTCTGATCCCTCCATATAGACTATCAGTGTGTCCCACATTTCTTTTGATGTTTTTACAATGAATCAGATTCTGAAATGTGGCATCATCAATTACACTTACAATAATATTCTAGGCCCTCTTGTCCATAGTGGCCAGAATTATTTCATCCTTTGTCATTTCTGAATAGTCTTTGGGAGTTCTCTGATTGTCATCTAGAACAGATACTTTCATTGGCACATATGACCCTTCTTTGACTGTAATGTAAATTCTTGGGTCAGAAGCTTCCATAAAAGTCTGACCCTTTCTTTCCATATGCCAAAAATTTCTTTTCTGCAGATTGACAATTTAATGGATCCTAGCTCTTTGTGATTCTCAGTTGAACCCATTTCTTGATTCTTGATTATACTGATTCTGCCTATAGGATCTTTACTCAGACAGTTATGTCCTTTTTGAGGAACCTGGCTCTGATACCACTTGAAAGAACTAGTGCCTAAACACCTAGAGGGGGGGGGGTGAATAGGTGCACCTAATCTTTTTAACTTTTAAAGGCAGAAACACTGAATTGTTAGACCTATTTATGAAATTCTCTACAACAATTCAGCACATATAACACATCATTCATAGAATAAATCACACACAGAGTACACACAGCTTTTATAGTGGTTCCCCAAGGTCTGAGTACATCCACTTTCCCCCTGCGCCTATCTAGTAGTGTACTAGATTCAGCCAAACTTCTCCACTACTTCTCAGATCCACAGATCTTACAGCTCAGAACCCAAACAGGTTCCTACAACTCAGAGTGATCCCACTCCTACCACTCAGACACCAAGGCCCTACCACTCAGTCTTCACCAAGACCTACACTCAGCCTTCAACAAGGCCTACACTCAGCCTTCAACAAGGCCTACACTCAGAGAAATGTATCTCCTACACTCAGGCACACAAACCCTACCACTCAGCCTTTATAAATATAGGCTTACAACTCAGATCCCTTAGGATCCTACAGAAAATAAAGAGTATAAAGATTAATAACCACAACTTTGATTGAGAAAGATGAGTTGACTGACTTCTTGATGAGTTCTTGAAATAACTTTACAGAGATCAACCTCCCTTGGCTTTATTCAAAGCTTCTTGAATTAGAACACAGTAGGGTTGTATCTCTAGGCAGATGATCTTCAATCAACTGCTGACTTGAGAATCAGATCTCAATCTGAAACTTTCTTATCAACCCGGTTCAATAGCTGTCTTCTTAGAAGGAGCTTTCTCTCTCCAACTTCTTAGATCTTCACTTGAAGGTCTTCTTCTTGTTGTGTTATTTTTCACTTCAATGATTGCTTCTTCTACTGATGATTATCCCCTTCTGTTGAAGGGATAAGCCTTTATATAAGCCTTCTTCATGGTGACTGACTGATCCAGTTTCTAATAATCTTCTGACAGCTCTGACAGTAGCAGTTGACCGGTTGAAATGGCAGCTGTCAAGTCATCTAGTCACTTCTTGAAATCTCTGTCACTGTCTGAAAGTGTCGAGACAGATAGTCTTTATGTGTCGACACAAATAGACTAAGTGTCGACACAAGTAGACTAAGTGTCGACACTAGCCTTCATGGTGTCGACACAACTCCTTGTGTTGTAGAAACTGCATCTCGACACTGCTTCTTCAAAATATGTCGACACTGATCCAGTGTGTCGACACAAGTCCTTCTTCTTCAATGCTTAGTTGATTTCTGCTTAGTGTCGACACAACTCCTTTGTGTCGACACATCTTCTTGTGTTGAAACTTGCTAAGTTTCGACACATCTTCTTTGTGTCGACACATGCCTTCTGTGTTGAAACTTTTGCTGAGTGTCGACACATCTCCTTTTATGTCGACACATTGTTCATGTGTTGAGACTTTTGCTGAGTGTCGACACATCTCCTTTGTGTCGACACATTCTTCATGTGTTGAGACTTTGCTGAGTGTCGACACAGCCTCCTAGTGTCGACACTTTTGCTGTCGACAAAATTTCTCTGAGTGTCGACACTGCTTCTAAGTGTCGATAGTGATTATGTAGACATTTCTTCATTGTGTGTCGACACTGCCTGTATGTGTCGACACTTTCCTTCTGGTGTCGACTTTGTATTCCTGGTGTCGACAAAATTACTCCAAGTGTCGACACTGCTTCTCTGGGTGTCGACACAAGCCTTCTTAAGTGTCGACACTTTTCTTCTAGGTGTCGACAGATGCACTTAGAAACTTTTCATGCAAACCTGCAGTTACTTAACCTGCACAAAGAAACTCAAAGCACATCAAATACACCTTGATGTATATCATTGAGTAGGGTGAAGCTTCTTCAAATTAGGTACATATATTCCAATGTACCCAACACCGGGTACTAATGCAATTAACTGCGGGGACGTACACGTCAACCCGTCGGAAAGCTCCCTTCCCCCACCTGTTGGTGGAGAGGGGCTTCCATGCGAGTATGTAAACTGAGGGTTTCTCCTGCCCAAGTTGAAACATCGTTACCCTTGTCGCGTGCTTGGAGGCGGGGCCGTGAGAGGAGCCCCGGGTCGATCCTACTGCATGCGGCTGCGTTGGTGGTCGATCTCCACTCTAGGTCGAGCCTTGCTCCAGGCCGAGCCTCGCTCCAGGCTAGGCCTTGCTCCAGGCAGAGCCTCGGAGCCTCGCTCCAGGCCGAGCCTCGCTCCAGGCCGAGCCTCGCTCCAGGTCGATCCTCGCTCCAGGCCGAGCCTCGCTCCAGGCCGAGCCTCGCTCCAGGCCGAGCCTCGCTCCAGGCCGAGAGAAAGGGAAGGGGTCGGGTCGTACTACTCCAGGCCGGGAGAAAGAGGATGGGGTCGGGTTGCTCCAGGCAGCCGGGAGAGAGGGAGAGGGGCGGTCATGCCCTGCTTTACCGGTGGCCGGAGAGAGGGAGAGAGGTGGTCGGGCTGCTGCTCCAAGCCGGGAAAAAGCGAAGGGGGGCCTGGGTGCTCCAGGCGGCCGGAGGGAGAGGGAGCGGCGCGGGTCAGGTTGCTCCAGGCGGCCGGAAGAGAGGGAGAGAGGGGGCGGGCTGCCACACCAAGCTGGGAAAAAGCAAAGGGCGGGGTGCCAGGGTGCTCCAGGCGGCCGGAGGGAGAGGGAGCGGCGCGGGTCGGGTTGCTCCAGGCAACCGGAAGAGAGGGAGAGAGGGGGCGGGCTGCCGCTCCAGCCGAACCCTAATCCCGCCGTCTATCCCCGATACCTGCTGCCTTCCCCCTTTCTCTTATCCCCCCTCTATAATATATATATTATATATTATATATATTATAAAATTTATATATATATATATATATATATATATATATATATATATATATATATATATATATATATATATATATATATATATATATATATCATAAAGCTATACACATAAAACGTTCGCGCACACGCACGCACGTCTTCGAACGGGGTCGCACCAACTCGTCGCCCACAACACGCCCCCTAGGCCGATATTTGGGGAGGGTCCCACTTGCCCGGCTACGGGGTTGTACACAATCCCCGCTCTTTTCGAGCTTGGCACAAGCTCGGAAAGAATCATCCAACCCAACGTATCCGGCGAGTGGGAGCCGACCCAAAAAAATTTTTGAGAGAAACTGAAATCTGAGCTTGAAGCATCAATCTCTCCATGAACTTTCTGAACCTTTTGAATCATTTGATACTCTTTGGCTCACTGCTATTGAATTACCCTTATACCACTACTTACAATAAGTATATAATTTCTCGTGATATCGTGAAACAACAAAGCCGTATATTTTGTATCCTCTTGTACACGCGGAGCTAATCTGTTGGAACCTTAGGTTCTGATTTGGGTTAGGATCACTATTAGGATGATTAGTTTGACCCAAAATGTATAGTCTAAGGGTCATAGGGCTTTCCAAGTTTCCTCAGAAAGAATCCCAGAAGAAGTGCAGAAGAATTCCAGAGAAAATCAGTTTTGAAGTTCAGAAATTTTAGCTCCAGAAATAGTCGAACGGAGTTCAACTATTGCAGTCCAGAAATAGTCGAACGGAGTTCAACTATTGCAGTCCAGAAATAGTCGAACGGAGTTCAACTATTGCAGTCCAGAAATAGTCGAACGGAGTTCAACTATTGCAGTCCAGAAATAGTCGAACGGAGTTCAGCAGTCCAGAAATCAACTATTGCAGTCCAGAAATAGTCGAACGGAGTTCAACTATTGCAGTCCAGAAATAGTCGAACGAAGTTCAACTATTGCAGTCCAGAAATAGTCGAACGGAGTTCAACTATAGTCGAACGGAGTTCAACTATAGTCGAACGGAGTTCAACTATTTCTGTGTTCAGCTCTAAGAGAACAGATAACTCAGATGCAGGTCAACTATAGTCGAACGGAGTTCAACGATAGTCGAACGGAGTTCAACTATAGTCGAACGCAGATTGAAGAAGCTTTTTAAATTAAATTTTGGTGATTTCCTGTGCAGTTATTGGAGACAGCTGGCTAGAGTTATTCAAGGCTTAAGTAAAGGAATTTACAGCTAATATATTTAATGTTAAATATTCTTATGAATATAGCCGTTGGGAGGCTGCATTAAATATGAATCAATTCAGAGGTTTATTGTCAGTTACCTTTCCAAGACAGTTTCCTTTTTTGAAAATGTCTCTGCCGCATCAGACAAGAATTCAAATGACTTTCCTCAGCCCAGTGGATACATATATATATTTTATACAGAAGATAAAAGTCATAGCAAGATAAAAAAGATATATAGCAGAGAGGCTCAGAAATAACAACAAGACATAGAGAGAGAGAAAAAGTAGGAAGACTTTTTCTCTCTACAAAAGAAGAACTCTGCAACAAGTTTTCAAACAGAGGAAATCAACTTCATCTTCTTCTTTCTGATCCAGGCTTTCAAGAGACAACATATTCAGATTTGTCTACAGAGCTTGCTGGAGATTTTCATCTAGTTGAAGGCCTACACCCTGAAGCAAAGCTTCCCAGCATTCATGAACTAATACATATTCTCAGGGGGAGCTTTGACACCATCAATCCACATAGTCTTCTCAGCTGATCTGAGAAAGAGAAGACTGCCATAACTCTCTCACCCCCTCTCTGTAAAGGGTTTCTCAAACTCCCTTCAAAAGTTTGCGCTTGGTTTTGAGCACCTTGTCAAAAGCTCATTGGTGGCAAGACACCTGATCAAAAAATCTGATTTGGTTTTTGAGCACCTTATCAAAAGCTCATTGGTGCCCAGGACACCTGATCAACTCATCCTGCAGTGGATTCCTACCTAGGGTGGTAGAAGAGTGGATGTACCCAAGTTTAGGGGAACCACTATATTTTCTTGTGTCGTCTGGATTGCTTGCTCTGTTTTCTTCCTTATGTGCTGTGAATTTTATTTTGCATTTTATTTTCTAAAAACTCTTAAGCATATCAGATCTATCACCTCACTTTCAATTGGTATCAGAGGGAGGTTGGTTAAACATACCATACCTGATTGGTTATACAGGCTAACACCTGAACCCAAAGATCCCAAGTTAGATCTACTTTCTTTTGTATTTTATTATTAGATTTTATTTTCACAAATCATGGCACAAATTGCAAATTTTTCAAGCACCAGACTGCTCATGTGCAATCTAGACAAACTTGCACTATGGAAGACAAGGATTAGATTTTATATGAACTCTATTGATGAAGCCATTTTCAATTCTATTTTGACATGTCCTTATAAATCATTGGAAACAACAAGCATGAATGTTGCTCCATCACCTCAATGGACAGAAGCTCAAAAATTGCTAAAGATTGCTAATGCAAGAGCAATGGACATCCTTGCTCAATCAATGTCTGATGACATTTTTGAAGGAGTTATTGAATGTACTTCAGCAAAAGACATCTGGGACTCCCTCACAGCAATGGCTGCTGGATTAACAAAAGAAAAAACATTAAATACTGAATCTTGGAGTGACTCTGAAGCTTCATCCTGTACAACTGAAGATGAAGAAGAGTCAAGAGCAAGAGAGTTTTGCCTAATGGCAATAAATGCTTCATGCAACAGACATGATGAAGAATCAGTCTCTGATGAAGAATCAGAATGTGAATCAGAAGAGGATCAGGTTATCTCTTCCCTTAAATTTGACAACATAACTGAATTTTTACCAAAACAAATTAAAAAATTTCAGAAAATTTATGTTCAACATAGTTCGTCGAACGGAGCTCGACGAAAACTACACACTTCGTCGAACTCAGGTCGACGATCTCTGAACAGAGAGTTCTGGTCAGAAAATCTTGATCGACGAAATAAATACCCTTTGTCGAACCGAGAACGACGAACGTCGAACTCAGATCGACGAAAATATTTTTCGTTGAACTCAGCATTTCAAAACAGAAATTTTTATTCTTCTACTTCAAATTATTATTGTGAAAGAAAAATAAGACCCAAGACAAATCTGGGTCCAGAATTCCTAACATCTCCTTTCAGGAAAATTGTTCAGAAGGCTACAACTATAGGGGGAGATTATCAGAATCTCAGAATGAAAATGAACAAAAGTGCAGCTGTCACTTTATTAGATTTTATGCAGTTGCCCCTTAGTTTCTGTTTGTATTTCCTTTATTTTGAATCCCTTTTTAACAAAGCACCCATGTACATCTGTTATTATATTATAATTCAGGCAGATCTTTTTGCTTTGTATTTTGTTTTTATGTAAATAGTATCCTCACCCAAATAGGGGGAGATTGTTGGAACCTTAGGTTCTGATTTGGGTTAGGATCACTATTAGGATGATTAGTTTGACCCAAAATGTATAGTCTAAGGGTCATAGGGCTTTCCAAATTTCCTCAGAAAGAATCCCAGAAGAAGTGCAGAAGAATTCCAGAGAAAATCAGTTTTGAAGTTCAGAAATTTTAGCTCCAGAAATAGTCGAACGGAGTTCAACTATTGCAGTCCAGAAATAGTCGAACGGAGTTCAACTATTGCAGTCCAGAAATAGTCGAACGGAGTTCAACTATTGCAGTCCAGAAATAGTCGAACGGAGTTCAACTATTGCAGTCCAGAAATAGTCGAACGGAGTTCAACTATTGCAGTCCAGAAATAGTCGAACGGAGTTCAACTATTGCAGTCCAGAAATAGTCGAACGGAGTTCAACTATAGTCGAACGGAGTTCAACTATTTCTGTATTTAGCTCTAAGAGAACAGATAACTCAGATGCAGGTCAACTATAGTCGAACGGAGTTCAACGATAGTCGAACGGAGTTCAACTATAGTCGAACGCAGATTGGAGAAGTTTTTTAGATTAAATTTTGGTGATTTCCTGTGCAGTTATTGGAGACAGCTGGCTAGAGTTATTCAAGGCTTATGTAAAGGAATTTACAGCTAATATATTTAATGCTAAATATTCTTATGAATATAGTCGTTGGGAGGCTGCATTAAATATGAATCAATTCAGAGGTTTATTGTCAGTTACCTTTCCAAGATAGTTTCCTTTCTTGAAAATGTCTCTGCCGCATCAGACAAGAATTCAAATGACTTTCCTCAGCCCAGTGGATACATATATATATTTTATACAGAAGATAAAAGTCATAGCAAGATAAAAAAGATATATAGCAGAGAGGCTCAGAAATAACAACAAGACATAGAGAGAGAGAAAAAGTAGGAAGACTTTTTCTCTCTATAAAAGAAGAACTCTGCAACAAGTATTCAAACAGAGGAAATCAACTTCATCTTCTTCTTTCTGATCCAGGCTTTCAAGAGACAACATATTCAGATTTGTCTACAGAGCTTGCTGGAGATTTTCATCTAGTTGAAGGCCTACACCCTGAAGCAAAGCTTCCCAGCATTCATGAACTAATACATATTCTCAGGGGGAGCTTTGACACCATCAATCCACATAGTCTTCTCAGCTGATCTGAGAAAGAGAAGACTGCCATAACTCTCTCACCCCCTCTCTGTAAAGGGTTTCTCAAACTCCCTTCAAAAGTTTGCGCTTGGTTTTTGAGCACCTTGTCAAAAGCTCATTGGTGGCAAGACACCTGATCAAAAAATCTGATTTGGTTTTTGAGCACCTTATCAAAAGCACATTGGTGCCCAGGACACCTAATCAACTCATCCTGCATTGGATTCCTACCTAGGGTGGTAGAAGAGTGGATGTACCCAAGTTTAGGGGAACCACTATATTTCCTTGTGTCGTCTGGATTGCTTGCTCTGTTTTCTTCCTTATGTGCTGTGAATTTTATTTTGCATTTTATTTTCTAAAAACTCTTAAGCATATCAGATCTATCACCTCACTTTCAATTGGTATCAGAGGAAGACAAGGATGAAGAATCACCTCACTTTCAAGCACCAGACTGCCCATGTGCAATCTAGACAAACTTGCACTATGGAAGACAAGGATTAAATTTTTCAAGCACCATGGATTGTGATACCCTTTGGCTTACTGCTATTTAATTACCCTTATACCACTACTTACAACAAGTATATAATTTCTCGTGATATCGTGAAACAACAAAGCCGTATATTTTGTATCCTCTTGTACACGCGGAGTTAATCCTTTCCCCCCAGGTGTGCCTACAGCTCTGCCAGCTAGTGAGAGCCTGACAGCGAGTCTACCCGGGGTCCACTACTACCACCATCGAGTGACTTCCGGCCCTGTCAACTAGGTGAGAGCCTGACAGCGGGATCTGCTCGAGGCCAAGGATGACACCGAGTGACTTCCGGCCCTGCCAGCTAGGTGAGAGCCTGACAGCGGGATCTGCTCGGGGTCCACAACTACCGTCATCGAGTGACTTCCGACCCTGTCAGCTAGGTGAGAGCATAACAGCGGGATCTGCTCGAGGCCAAGGATGACACTGAGTGACTTCCGGCCCTGCCAGCTAGGTGAGAGCCTAACAGCGGGATCTGCTCGAGGTGCACAACTACCGCCATCGAGTGACTTCCGGCCCTGCCAGCTAGGTGAGAGCCTGACAGCGGGATCTGCTCGGGGTCCACAACTACCTCCATCGAGTGACTTCCGGCCCTGCCAGCTAAGTGAGAGCCTGACAACAGGATCTGCTCGAGGCCCACGGATGACACCGAGTGACTTCCGGCCCTGCCAGCTAGGTGAGAGCCTGACAGCGGGATTTGCTCGGGGTCCACAACTACCGCCATCGAGTGACTTTCGGCCCTGCCAGCTAGGTGAGAGCCTGGCCGCGGGATTTGCTCGAGGCCCACGGATGACACCGAGTGACTTCCGGCCCTGCCAGCTAGGTGAGAGCCTGACAGTGGGATCTGCTCGGGGTCCACAACTACCGCCATCAAGTGACTTCCGGCCCTGCCAGCTAGGTGAGAGCCTGACAGCGTGATGGCGACGATGCTGATGCGGCCATGGATCTACGACATCTAGAGTTCGTGGATTGGGACGGTCGTTGCCGCAAGCTCGAAGATGGGAGTCTACCACGATGTTTCTTCGTCAACACCACCACTGCTATAGTCGAACGGAGTTCAACTATTGCAGTCCAGAAATAGTCGAATGGAGTTCAACTATTGCAGTCCAGAAATAGTCGAACGGAGTTCAACTATAGTCGAACGGAGTTCAACTATTTCTGTGTTTAGCTCTAAGAGAACAGATAACTCAGATGCAGGTCAACTATAGTCGAACGGAGTTCAACGATAGTCGAACGGAGTTCAACTATAGACGAACGCAGATTGGAGAAGTTTTTTAGATTAAATTTTGGTGATTTCCTGTGCAGTTATTGGAGACAGCTGGCTAGAGTTATTCAAGGCTTAAGTAAAGGAATTTACAGCTAATATATTTAATGCTAAATATTCTTATGAATATAGCCGTTGGGAGGCTGCATTAAATATGAATCAATTCAGAGGTTTATTGTCAGTTACCTTTCCAAGACAGTTTCCTTTCTTGAAAATGTCTCTGCCGCATCAGACAAGAATTCAAATGACTTTCCTCAGCCCAGTGGATACATATATATATTTTATACAGAAGATAAAAGTCATAGCAAGATAAAAAAGATATATAGCAGAGAGGCTCAGAAATAACAACAAGACATAGAGAGAGAGAAAAAGTAGGAAGACTTTTTCTCTCTACAAAAGAAGAACTCTGCAACAAGTTTTCAAACAGAGGAAATCAACTTCATCTTCTTCTTTCTGATCCAGGCTTTCAAGAGACAACATATTCAGATTTGTCTACAGAGCTTGCTGGAGATTTTCATCTAGTTGAAGGCCTACACCCTGAAGCAAAGCTTCCCAGCATTCATGAACTAATACATATTCTCAGGGGGAGCTTTGACACCATCAATCCACATAGTCTTCTCAGCTGATCTGAGAAAGAGAAGACTGCCATAACTCTCTCACCCCCTCTTTGTAAAGGGTTTCTCAAACTCCCTTCAAAAGTTTGCGCTTGGTTTTTGAGCACCTTGTCAAAAGCTCATTGGTGGCAAGACACCTGATCAAAAAATCTGATTTGGTTTTTGAGCACCTTATCAAAAGCACATTGGTGCCCAGGACACCTGATCAACTCATCCTGCATTGGATTCCTACCTAGGGTGGTAGAAGAGTGGATGTACCCAAGTTTAGGGGAACCACTATATTTCCTTGTGTCGTCTGGATTGCTTGCTCTGTTTTCTTCCTTATGTGCTGTGAATTTTATTTTGCATTTTATTTTCTAAAAACTCTTAAGCATATCAGATCTATCACCTCACTTTCAATTGGTATCAGAGGAAGACAAGGATGAAGAATCACCTCACTTTCAAGCACCAGACTGCCCATGTGTAATCTAGACAAACTTGCACTATGGAAGACAAGGATTAAATTTTTCAAGCACCATGGATTGTGATACCCTTTGGCTTACTGCTATTTAATTACCCTTATACCACTACTTACAACAAGTATATAATTTCTCGTGATATCGTGAAACAACAAAGCCGTATATTTTGTATCCTCTTGTACACGCGGAGCTAATCCTTTCCCCCCAGGTGTGCCTACAGCTCTGCCAGCTAGTGAGAGCCTGACAGCGAGTCTACCCGGGGTCCACTACTACCACCATCGAGTGACTTCCGGCCCTGTCAACTAGGTGAGAGCCTGACAGCGGGATCTGCTCGAGGCCAAGGATGACACCGAGTGACTTTCGGCCCTGCCATCTAGGTGAGAGCCTGACAGCGGGATCTGCTCGGGGTCCACAACTACCGCCATCGAGTGACTTCCGGCCCTGTCAGCTAGGTGAGAGCATAACAGCGGGATCTGCTCGAGGCCAAGGATGACACTGAGTGACTTCCGGCCCTGCCAGCTAGGTGAGAGCCTAACAGCGGGATCTGCTCGAGGTGCACAACTACCGCCATCGAGTGACTTCCGGCCCTGCCAGCTAGGTGAGAGCCTGACAGCGGGATCTGCTCGGGGTCCACAACTACCGCCATCGAGTGACTTCCGGCCCTGCCAGCTAAGTGAGAGCCTGACAACAGGATCTGCTCGAGGCCCACGGATGACACCGAGTGACTTCCGGCCCTGCCAGCTAGGTGAGAGCCTGACAGCGGGATTTGCTCGGGGTCCACAACTACCGCCATCGAGTGACTTTCGGCCCTGCCAGCTAGGTGAGAGCCTGGCCGCGGGATTTGCTCGAGGCCCACGGATGACACCGAGTGACTTCCGGCCCTGCCAGCTAGGTGAGAGCCTGACAGTGGGATCTGCTCGGGGTCCACAACTACCGCCATCGAGTGACTTCCGGCCCTGCCAGCTAGGTGAGAGCCTGACAGCGTGATGGCGACGATGCTGATGCGGCCATGGATCTACGACATCTAGAGTTCGTGGATTGGGACGGTCGTTGCCGCAAGCTCGAAGATGGGAGTCTACCACGATGTTTCTTCGTCAACACCACCACTGCTACATGTTTTGCTCGACGTCCGCCGCCGCCAATAAATTAAATATATAATTATAAATTACATAATTATAATTATATATTTTATCAATTTTTATTTTAAACAATTCTATTTTAAAAGTACTTTATTTCATGCATTTTATTTAGTTAGTGAATTGTTTAATTTCATGTATTGTATTTTCATTTCATGTATTATGATGGGTGCATATAACCATCATAATTTCTTTTTGAATTTTGAATTTTGAATGAATGATGATTGAGTGGTGTAGGCTATATATAGCCATGGTTATGAAGGAATAATTAGAGAATGAAAGAAAGAAATCCTAAGAATTCAAATTTTGAATTTTCCCCCTCTTTTCTCCTTCCTCTTTGAGAAATTCTCCCCCCCCTTTCTCTTCTCTCTTGGCCGCCGACCTTCTATCTCTACGACTCTTAGTGGCTCGGCTACCTTCCCCCTACCCTCCTCCACCTCCTCCCTCTCCAAGGGTTTGTCAAAAGGAGAAAACGGCGAGCGTCTTCATCGTCTGGTGCGGATCCGAGGATTTCTGCGTGGAAATAGAGAATATACCACCGTCAACGTGTGTTCCTCCACTCATCTCTGTGGAAGGTTTTCTTGGAATTTGGGTAACGATTCCTATACCTCTTTGTGTGATTTCTTCTAACTTATTTTGTGAGGTTTTGGCGCAATTAGAAGGCTAGTTTTTAGTCCGGATTTATATTGAAATTAGCGCTTAATAAAATCTGAATTCTCAAGCATATATTTCCCGAATATTTTTCGTAAAACTTGGAGCTGGTAGATCTCGTGAACACTTGAAGAAATCAGGTTCATCACCTTTGATTTCCCCTTGCGTTCAAGTGATTTGGTAAACCCTCATTTTAATTAATTTGGGATTGAAATTAGGACTTTATTTTAATCACAAATTTAGCCTGGAACTTTCATTATTGGAATTGTGAATTGCTTGCGCATAATCTAATTTAAATAGCTAACTGTCCGGATCGTGTGGGTCCTTTTCTTTTGAGCGAACATTGACCTATAGCCCTTGTTCAATGTATAAAAGGGGTTACATCCCTTTGCATTGATGGTTGTGCTAATAAAAGTGATTGCCTTTTAATGCTTGAGTATTTGATAGTACTAAGTAGAGAAACCGCGCGCTAGATATTTAATTAAATTGTCGAACAAAAGAAAGCGTATTTTAATCTGTCGAAACGTTGGGCCTGCATCAATTTGGTATCAGAGCGAGGTTGTGCTAATTTCTTAATTAGTACCATCCTAGGAAAAATTATTTTAGTACGCCGACACGCACTTGCCCGTTTCATTGCACAACATATAAATTAATTTTTAAATTTGGTCTGCCAATAGCGGCCTATATTTTTATTTTTTTAGCAAAACAATATCAAAAAAATATTTTAATAATCTCTCATTTATTGTCATTAAGAAAATCCAAAAAAAATATTTTTTTGCCTTAGTTTTAAAGCGGGAACAAATACATCTGTTGCATTTTTTATAGGGTCAGGTTCATTATTCATTGCATGTGCACCAGTTCCGGGTGAGTTTTCTCTCTGGTTCTCATTATTATGCCCTATGACGTTTATGCTTCCCGTTTAGATTACTAGTATGTTAATCCCATGGCTAAACACGCCCCAACCTTGCCTTCATACCATGGGAATACCAACCGTCCCCACGCTCATCCTCCCACTAGAATTGAGGCACCTACTTATGACGGTTTGGGGGTATCCCCAAAATTTTAGAGACTGGCTTAAGGGAATAGAAAATTATTTTAATTGTCACTTATGGGACGACCACCAAAAGGTTAACATAGCCCGAGATCGATTAGTAGGTCAAGCCCGCGTGTTTTCGCTAAACGAAGAGCGTCGTGTTGGTAGTTATAAACATGCTTGGCCGGCAATGCGTAGCCTACTCTCGGATCAATTTGATCCCGCCTACCTCCGCACTACTAACACCAAGCTTGTGAGTGAAAATCGTTATGGCGCTAGTCCCATACCTGCCTATAGGAATGATTATATACCTAACGCTAGATCATTTGTCCCCAAAGGTCGGCCTGCTCTTAGTGTATCTACTACCACCTTTAGGGAAACCATTCTTACTAGATCTTATGCCTTGGACTCAAAAGATGTTACTCCTAGAATTTTGACACCTTTATCCTCGATGCCTAAGCCTCCTGATGTAGTGACTGATAGCCATGAGGATGCTGATGTAGATGTGGTATCTCTTGATCTTGAGGATAACCAACTAGGTGAGTGTATTCCATCATGTACGTTAGTGACCGACGATTCTACTGAGTATGAAATTGAGATTGGATACCCTAGTGATTTGGAAGACGATGTATGGGATGATTACGTTCCGATTTGTGAGAGTATTACGTTGCCTATTACGTGCCCTATGTAACGCCCCAGATTTTTTTTTGTTTGATTACGTACGCATGATGGGCGTTACGTTACTTTTGACTGTAGTTTGAGCATGGTTTTTCCCGCGGGCTTGCGAGTGGCTGTTTTGGTTGCCGAGTTGCACGATTCCCCAGCAAACCGGAGTCCAAATGAGGGACTCGGTGAGGCCTCTTAGGGAATGCTTGCACTTTTTCGCGCCCGGGAATGTTGCTCAACAGAAGTTGCTGGTTTAGGAAACAAAAAAAATGGTAAAAAGTGCTTGAGGCAAAAATGGTCTAGGACGAGACAGAAACATTTTTCAAAACAGGAATTTTTGGGTGACACGGCCTGGGACACGGGTGTGTCCCAGGGCGTGTCAGTTGACACGGCCTGCGACACAGCCGTGTCGCAGGGCGTGTCGAGGTTGTGTCGACGATCGGGCTTTGTCTCGACGAATTTTTTTCGCTCGACGATGTGTCGAGAGGAGGCACACGGCCGAGGACACGGCCGTGTCCAAGGCCGTGTCGTGTGCTCGACGACCTTTACTCGACGATCATCGAGTGTCGAGACTGGGTGTCGAGTGTCGAGAAGTTGCACACGGCCTGTGACACGGGCGTGTCATAGGGCGTGTCCAATCAGGTCGACGAACTCAGCCCGCCGAAAGATTTCGACAGGGCGTGTCTTTGTGTCGTGTTTGGGCACACGGCCTTGGACACGGGCGTGTCCAAGGCCGTGTCCAAGGCCGTGTGAAGTCTCGGGATGTTTTGGGATTTTGTTTCACCAGGCACACGGCCACAGACACGGGCGTGTCTGAGGGCGTGTTGGTGACACGGCCCATGACACGGGCGTGTCCCATGGGCGTGTCACTGGTTTGGATAAGTCGGTTGACCACCGCTTGGGGCACACGGCCTGGCACACGGCCTGGCACACGGCCGTGTTCGAGGCCGTGTCGAGTCAAATTTAGTGTTTTTGGCCGAATCGTGGCCATCCATTCCTTCAGCTGGGATCCAAGGGCTGAAGCCTCTTCTTCTTTTTTTCTTAAAGGCCGAAATCAAAGCAAGAATTCCTTCTTCTCCTTTTACCTTCATCTTCCCTTCTTCTTCTTCATTCCCAAAGAGAAAGCAAGAGAGCAAGGGAGCAAGCAAGGCAAGGAAAGGGGAGAGCAGCCGTCGCGGCATCGTCTCGGTTCAGGCAAGCGGTGTCCTCCACCCTTGCCAATCTTCGTACTTGATTCAATTCTCCATTTTTCTAGCTTGAGATCTTGTGTTGAATTTTTCTTTATTAGCCTTAGGCTTTCAATTCCCCTATGCTTAGGTTGTTCTTCTTGATTCAAAGTATGATGTATCCTCTTGTTTGTTCTATGCTAAATACCTTAGGCTAAATTCAAATTAGCTAATTCCCTATGCTAAAATCCCCTATGCTAAATTCAAAGTAGCTACTTCCTTATGCTAATTCTAAACGACTTTGCTCTCCCATGTTTAGGTTATGTTAGCTTAATTCATGTCGCTGATTTGTCATAGTCATGTAACCTATCAAGAGAGGTGATTTTTCCTTATCAAAAACATATGATTGTGTTCCAAATATGGGGTCTATGTACTCATGTTAATCAAATCCTATCATGTGATTCTATTTTGATACAAAGCGTGTGATTCCTTTTATGTGGTGAAGTTCATCATACTATGCGTTGGCAAGGGGGAGTCATGTGTGAGGACGATGAAAGGAACGTGTTACCTTGGGTTATGGGGCGTTTTGCGAGGCGAATTCGTGAAGCATGTCGGGAGTGTTTGTGTGAGAATTTTGCAAGGGGTAGTGTGGTTTCAGCCTGTGGCCACCGGGTTTTGTTTTTTTTGTGGTTAGAGAGACCACTTTGGCCCCAATTTTGGGCTGGTTTTGTTTGGTGCGTTCCACTTTAGGGCCGCCACCGATAAGACCCTTGCGAAATTGAACTTAACCGCTGCTTATGCTTCACTTGTCTAGTAGGTTCTTGTTCTATGAATGATGGAATAGGCAGGTGTTTTTCCTTTTGTTCCTGCGGTTTGAGCAGGACTTGAGGAACTTGTACGCACTTGGTGCGTTTGGCATGTGTTTTGGTGCATTTTCCACTTGTTTTGTTCACTCATGTTACTTGATGAAACATCTCTGTGGGGTCGGTAAACCCCTTCGTTACAACTTATGACATTTATGCTCTCTTTTTGTATAGCTTGGTTGATTGCTGAGGTATTCTTTCTTGAATGCCTCAGGTGCAGGTTGTAGCCGGTTGAGCGGCTAGGTTGGTTGGTGGCGTTTCCTGGGAGCTAGCCGAGCATTCATAGCGAGGTAGTTCTTCTTTTTGTTGTACATACATACATGTGCCCCAATGGGTTCGTGTCAGCTTGTTGGCGCCCATTGGTGGTTTTCCTTTGTGTAAATATGAACTAGACTGCTAATGTACCTCACTTGGATGGAACGATATGTACTTGCTTTTGGGATGGTTTTCTAGTAGGTTGCATTAGCTATTTTGACTAATGATATGTACTATTGTATATCATGCATCCATGTTTTGTTTAACGAAAACATATGTTCCAAATGACGTAAACAAAGAGGAGTTCTTATAGTATTATCACTATAGACTGCATATAGGAGCTCATCGTAAGTAAACTAACCTATTTTCCGTCGCGTACAAAGACAATTTTACTATCTAAGGCCGAGGGATACGGCCATTTAATCCAAAAGTTTTCCTGCATGTAACGGTTGAATTTCAACTTATAATGTGAGCGTCAAAAGTTGCCTGAGCGTGTGCAGTTATCCCCTGCACTACGTGGCATCATAACCCGTAATTCCTCTTGCTCTGATACGATGTACTCGTTGAGGAAATGCGGGTTGTGATAGTTGGTATCAGAGCCAGGTTTGCTTGACATTTGGTCGGGCAAACATTGTTTGTTTTGTGAGTGTAAGCATCATCTCATACACACACCGAGGTGCCATCAGTATGTCTTGGCCGAAGCACGTACACTACACTCATGGCATGAACAGAAGTATACGGGGCATATTATGTAGTATGGGATGCATAATATGTGGTTGTATATGGATCCACCATAGGGGCAACATGTGAGGGTTATGTAGTATGGGATGCATAACCTCACCACATGGATGCGACTAGCACGTTTTATTTTCTTCGTTGCATGCAATGCTATGTAGTATGGGATGCATAGCATTGTGATGCGTACGACCGCTCATGGCATGCATTAAGGCTTTTTCTAGAATGCATAGCACAACACGCATAACATAACATTGCATGAGCACAACGTGCCAAGCTAAGATTTACATGATGACACCTGTACACTCATGGTTTTGGGTCAAATCAAGTCATGCATCCATGGTTTAGGCACAAGTTAGTGGGATGACGGTGAGTCATCTTTAGGCTAGGCATACCATCATTCTCAAATTCCCAAAGCAAGTTAGCAGTTGATGTTCATATTTTTATATGTATGGTCTGTACATAGCCGTTGTGTGTTTTGTTGGGCTTGAGCTTGATAAGAGTGAACGTGTTATAGGATGTCGAAGCGTCCAGTGACAAGGCAAACTCCCCAATCCGAGGGTGAGTCTTCGGGCGCGCAGAATAATGCGCTGATAGATAGTCTTTGCCAAAGTAATGAGGCTTTGACGAGGCAGGTGCAGGAAGTGCAGTCCCAGCTTCAAGCTATGTCATCTGCTATGTCTGGGCTGGCACCAAGAGGACAAGAGACGGTTAGAGGCCCCACTAGTTCGACTCCTTCCGTGGCAGTGACACCCCCAGTTGTGGTTCCTCCTGCGATGACTTTCATCTCGCAGTTTCAACGACTTGGACCACCGACGTATGATGGAAAAGCAGACTTCGTGATCTTGGATGATTGGGTGATTACATTGGAAGAAATGTTTGTGTATGCTGGTGTGACTGAGGACCAGAAGGTGATGCTTGCTGCCTATCAGCTGAAAGGGTTGGCGAAAGGTTGGTGGTTACGAGAAAAGGAAGGACTAGGGGCGGGCTGTTCGTGGGAAGTGTTTAAAGAACTAGTACGGCGCAAGTTTCTACCGGCAGTGGAACGGGACCGCCTGATGAATGACTTCTTGTACTTGAAGCAGAGGAAACTCACAGTGAGTGAGTATGAAATCGAGTTTAGCAAGTTAAGTCGGTTCGCTCCGAGCTTGGTGCCTACAGAAGCTGACCGAGTAAAGAGATTTCTTGGCGGCCTCCGTAGCGACGTTCAGTAGTTCGCAAGTGCTTATGGAGCGACAAGTTACACTATGGTGGTTGAGGCGGCGTTGAAGGTAGAAGCTATCGAAAATGCCAAACAAAGAGGGCAGCAGATGAGGCAGGGCAAGAGACAGCTGGTGGGAGAGAAAATGTCCCACGAGTCAGACGTAAAGAAGAAGAAGGAACTATGTAGCTTCTGTGGCCGAGCCGGTCACCCGTTTGAAAAATGTTTCAAGCGATTGGGAATGCAAAAGAAGGAGCAGGTGCACGCCATTCAAGGTGCGCCAACCAGAGACTTGGAGTGTACATTTTGTGGGAGAAGAGGTCATGATGTGAGCCGTTGCTGGGCCAAAGACAAGGTATGCTTCCAGTGTGGCAGACCAGGACATCTTCGCGCAAGGTGCCCACAGGTGCAAGCTGTGTTGCAACCCGCACCACTCCAGGCTTTGCCTCCGCCTCCGCGCTTGGACAAAGGCAAAGGAAAGTTGAATGTGGTCTCTTCAGAGGAAGCGCAGACATCACCTCAGGTTATTTCAGGTTCGATTCATTCCTCTGGTTCTCGTTTTGTGTATGCCTTTTATGTGTAGTTCTTAGCATATCATACATACCTTATAGGAAACTTTAAGGTAAAGAACCGTTGGGCGCGTGTTCTCTTTGATTCTGGCGCGACCCATTCATTTGTGGCGCGAACCTTTCTAGATCGGTATCATTTAACACCAGATCGGGTGGGGAATGTGTTTTTGGTGAAATTTCCTTCCGGTGCTTCTGTGGTGGCAGACTGGGGTCTTCTTGATTGTCCCATTTTGTTGGGCGATTTCATAGCAAGGGCTGATTTCAAGGTGATCGAGTTGGAAGATTTTGACGTCATTCTGGGCATGGACTGGTTATCCCGCTATGACGCCGTCATCCAGTGCAGAGGAAAGCGCTTGGATTTTCTCAAGGACAATGGTCAACCGGGAAGTGTTTATGGGGATTCATGCCAGGATACTCCAGGAATTTCGGCGGTATGTGTTCGGACGTTGTTTGTTTCCGACTGTTTTGCTTGTTTTGTCTCCGTTGTGGGGACTAGTGCTGTTTTGCCACGTTTAGAGGAGATTCCTGTTGTGCGTGACTTCCCAGATGTTTTTCCTACTGATCTTCCTGGTCTACCCCCCTAATCGTGATGTCGAGTTTGTTATTGATTTGGAGCCGGGTACGCGACCGATTGCGAAAGCGCCGTATAGAATGGCCCCGCGTGAGCTAGCAGAGTTGCGTACACAGCTGGATGACTTATTGGCAAAAGGGTTTATCAGGCCGAGTTCATCACCTTGGGGTGCACCGGTGTTATTTGTGAAGAAGAAAGATGGGTCGATGCGGCTTTGCATCGATTACCGGGAATTGAACAAGGTGACTATTAAAAAACAAGTACCCACTGCCAAGAATCGATGATTTGTTTGATCAACTGCGTGGCAGTTCTGTATTTTCGAAGATTGATCTCCGCTCGGGCTATCATCAGCTCAAGGTCCGGGAGTCGGATATTTCGCGGACTGCATTTCGATCACGACATGGTCATTTTGAATTTCTGGTGATGTCGTTTGGTTTGACCAACGCACCATCAGCCTTCATGGATATGATGAACAGGGTGTTCAAGGACTACTTGGATAAATTTATGGTGGTTTTTATTGATGACGTTCTTGTCTACTCCCGCAGTGCTGAGGAGCATGAACAGCATCTGCGAGTAGTATTGGCCACTTTGCGAGATCAACGGTTATTCGCCAAGCTAAGCAAATGCAAATTTTGGTTGCAGCAAGTTGCTTTTCTGGGTCATGTCATTAATTACCATGGAATTTCAGTGGATCCCGAAAAGATTTCTACGGTCATGGAATGGAGAAGACCGGAAACACCCAAGGAAATTCGAAGCTTCTTGGGCTTGGTCGGCTATTATCGCAGATTTGTAAAAGGTTTTGCTACGTTGGCCGCACCTTTGACTCGCTTAACCCAGAATAATGTAGCATTTGAATGGAATGACAAGTGTGAGACCTCCTTCCTGGAACTCAAACACAGGTTATGTACCGCTCCTGTGTTAATCTTGCCAATAGAAGGAAAGGATTATGACGTGTTCGTGGATGCGTCGCACGTTGGACTTGGATGTGTGTTAATGTAAGACAAAAAGGTGATTGCGTATGGGTCTCGACAGTTGAAACTTCATGAAAAGAATTACCCAACGCATGATTTGGAGTTTGCAGCGGTGATATTTGCATTGAAGTTGTGGAGACACTTACTGTATGGTGCACAGTGTAAAATCTTTACAGATCATAAAAGTTTAAAGTACGTCTTCCCGCAGAAAGAACTGAATTTGCGCCAACGGCGATGGCTTGAGTATGTAGCTGATTATGATGTGGACATTCAATATCATCAGGGAAAAGCAAATGTTGTAGCCGATGCTTTGAGTCGAAAGACGGGGAAATTATTTCATCTTTCCGTCGAACGCCTTGTAGAGGAATTTTTGTTGATGGATATTGCGGTGGGCAAATATGATCCGCAAAGTCATTCGGCAATAGAAGAACCGTCATGGCTGGTGCTTGCAAGACAACATCAAAAAGATGATCCTGATCTGTTACATTTATTTCTTCGGACGGAAAAGGATGAATTACCAGATTTTGCGATTGACGGTGCAGGCACGTTAACGTATCGTGGGCGATTTTGTATTCCTGCGGTTGGGGAGATTCGTGAGATGGTGTGTAGGGAAGCACATGGCTCAAGTATGGCCTACCATCCAGGCTCAACAAAAATGTACCGTAATTTGAAACAAATTGTCTGGTGGTATGGAATGAAAAGAGATATAGCGCAATTTGTATCGGAATGTCATACCTGCAAGCGGGTGAAGGCTGATCATGGGAAGCCTGGTGGCAAGTTGACACCATTGGAGATTCCAACCTGGAAGTGGGAAAGCATCTCAATGGATTTTATTACAGGGCTACCAAGATCTCCACGAGGACATGACTCTGTGTGGGTTGTCGTGGATAGATTGACCAAGTGTGCTCATTTTATACCCTTTAAGGTCAACTACCCGATGAAGACAATAGCGGAGCTCTATTTGAATGAGATCATCCGACTGCATGGTGTGCCAGTTAATATCATATCAGACAGAGATTCCCGATTTACTTCTCATTTCTGGAAGAGTCTACAAGAGGGTTTGGGGACAGATTTACGGTATTCCACTGCTTACCACCCTCAGACGAATGGCCAAACAGAACGAGTAAACCAAATTGTAGAAGATATGATTCGATGCTACATTCTTGAGTATGGCGGAGCATGGGATGAACGTTTGCGGCTTATGGAATTCACATATAATAATAGCTATCAGGAAAGCTTACAAATGGCTCCGTTCGAAGCTTTATATGGGCGTCGATGTCGGACCCCACTATTTTGGGCTGAGGCTGGAGAGCGGCCTTTGTTGGGTCCGGAAGCGCTCGAGGACATGGAAGTTGCCGTACGAGGTATTCGGGAGAAGCTCCGAGTCGCCCAAGAGTGATATGAAAAGTATGCCAACCGACGAAGGTCGGAATTAGAATTTGCGGTGGGGGATTTTGTTTTCTTGAAAGTCTCCCCAATGGTTGGGATTAAAAGATTTGGAAAAGAGCGCAAATTAGACCCAAGATTTGTGGGTCCCTTCAAGATTCTTGCACGAGTTGGTGCATCCGCCTACAAAATAGAATTACCCGTGAACTTTCCTGGTATTCACAATGTGTTTCATGTTAGCCAACTGCGCAAGTGTATGCGGAATGACAAGCAAGTGTTGGACGTGGTGCCGCCATTGGCGCCAAACCTTTCTTATGTGGAGATGCCCATCCGGATATTGGACTCCCAAGATCGCGTGTTGCGGAAAAAAAAGATTCCTATGGTAAAGGTGTTATGGAAAAATCAGGATGTGGAAAGCGCGACGTGGGAGCTCGAGTCAACGATGAGGGCGGCTCACCCTCATTTGTTCCCGTAAGCTGGTATGTGATTTAATGTTTGATTAGATTCATGTTTTGGTTTGCTGGTGTGTTTGGTTTTTGTGAAAAGTTTCGAGGCGAAACTTTTTGTTAGGGGGAGTGATTGTAACGCCCCGGATTTTTTTTTGTTTGATTACGTACGCATGATGGGCGTTACGTTGCTTTTGACTGTAGTTTGAGCATGGTTTTTCCCGCGGGCTTGCGAGTGGCTGTTTTGGTTGCCGAGTTGCACGATTCCCCAGCAAACCGGAGTCCAAATGAGGGACTCGGTGAGGCCTCTTAGGGAATGCTTGCACTTTTTCGCGCCCGGGAATGTTGCTCAACAGAAGTTGCTGGTTTAGGAAACAAAAAAAAGGGTAAAAAGTGCTTGAGGCAAAAATGGTCTAGGACGAGACAGAAACATTTTTCAAAACAGGAATTTTTGGGTGACACGGCCTGGGACACGGGTGTGTCCCAGGGCGTGTCAGTTGACACGGCCTGCGACACGGCCGTGTCGCAGGGCGTGTCGAGGTTGTGTCGACGATCGGGCTTTGTCTCGACGAATTTTTTTTCGCTCGACGATGTGTCGAGAGGAGGCACACGGCCGAGGACACGGCCGTGTCCAAGGCCGTGTCGTGCGCTCGACAACTTTTACTCGACGATCGTCGAGTGTCGAGACTGGGTGTCGAGTGTCGAGAAGTTGCACACGGCCTGTGACACGGGCGTGTCACAGGGCGTGTCCAATCAGGTCGACGAACTCAGCCCGCCGAAAGATTTCGACAGGGCGTGTCTTTGTGCCGTGTTTGGGCACACGGCCTTGGACACGGGCGTGTCCAAGGCCGTGTCCAAGGCCGTGTGAAGTCTCGGGATGTTTTGGGATTTTTTTTCACCAGGCACACGGCCACAGACACGGGCGTGTCTAAGGGCGTGTTGGTGACATGGCCCATGACACGGGCGTGTCACTGGTTTGGATAAGTCGGTTGACCACCGCTTGGGGCACACGGCCTGGCACACGGCCGTGTTCGAGGCCGTGTCGAGTCAAATTTAGTGTTTTTGGCCGAATCGTGGCCATCCATTCCTTCAGCTGGGATCCAAGGGCTGAAGCCTCTTCTTCTTTTTTTTCTTAAAGGCCGAAATCAAAGCAAGAATTCCTTCTTCTCCTTTTACCTTCATCTTCCCTTCTTCTTCTTCATTCCCAAAGAGAAAGCAAGAGAGCAAGGGAGCAAGCAAGGCAAGGAAAGAGGAGAGCAGCCGTCGCGGCATCGTCTCGGTTCAGGCAAGCGGTGTCCTCCACCCTTGCCAATCTTCGTACTTGATTCAATTCTCCATTTTTCTAGCTTGAGATCTTGTGTTGAATTTTTCTTTATTAGCCTTAGGCTTTCAATTCCCCTATGCTTAGGTTGTTCTTCTTGATTCAAAGTATGATGTATCCTCTTGTTTGTTCTATGCTAAATACCTTAGGCTAAATTCCTTAGGCTAAATTCAAATTAGCTAATTCCCTATGCTAAAATCCCCTATGCTAAATTCAAAGTAGCTACCTCCTTATGCTAATTCTAAACGACTTTGCTCTCCCATGTTTAGGTTATGTTAGCTTAATTCATGTCGCTGATTTGTCATAGTCATGTAACCTATCAAGAGAGGTGATTTTTTCTTGATCAAAAACATATGATTGTGTTCCAAATATGGGGTCTATGTACTCATGTGATTCTATTTTGATACAAAGCGTGTGATTCCTTTTATGTGGTGAAGTTCATCATACTATGCGTTGGCAAGTGGGAGTCATGTGTGAGGACGATGAAAGGAACGTGTTACCTTGGGTTATGGGGCGTTTTGCGAGGCGAATTCGTGAAGCATGGCGGGAGTGTTTGTGTGAGAATTTTGCAAGGGGTAGTGTGGTTTCAGCCTGTGGCCACCGGGTTTTGTTTTTTTTGTGGTTAGAGAGACCACTTTGGCCCCAATGTTGGGCTGGTTTTGTTTGGTGCGTTCCACTTTAGGGCCGCCACCGATAAGACCCTTGCGAAATTGAACTTAACCGCTGCTTATGCTTCACTTGTCTAGTAGGTTCTTGTTCTATGAATGATGGAATAGGCAGGTGTTTTGCCTTTTGTTCCTGCGGTTTGAGCAGGACTTGAGGAACTTGTACGCACTTGGTGCGTTTGGCATGTGTTTTGGTGCATTTTCCACTTGTTTTGTTCACTCATGTTACTTGATGAAACATCTCTGTGGGGTCGGTAAACCCCTTCGTTACAACTTATGACATTTATGCTCTCTTTTTGTATAGCTTGGTTGATTGCTGAGGTATTCTTTCTTGAATGCCTCAGGTGCAGGTTGTAGCCGGTTGAGCGGCTAGGTTGGTTGGTGGCGTTTCCTGGGAGCTAGCCGAGCATTCATAGCGAGGTAGTTCTTCTTTTTGTTGTACAGACATACATGTGCCCCAATGGGTTCGTGTCAGCTTGTTGGCGCCCATTGGTGGTTTTCCTTTGTGTAAATATGAACTAGACTGCTAATGTACCTCACTTGGATGGAACGATATGTACTTGCTTTTGGGATGGTTTTCTAGTAGGTTGCATTAGCTATTTTGACTAATGATATGTACTATTGTATATCATGCATCTATGTTTTGTTTAACGAAAATATATGTTCCAAATGACGTAAACAAAGAGGAGTTCTTATAGTAGTATCACTATAGACTGCATATAGGAGCTCATCGTAAGTAAACTAACCTATTTTCCGCCGCGTACAAAGACAATTTTACTATCTAAGGCCGAGGGATACGGCCATTTAATCCAAAAATTTTCCTGCATGTAACGGTTGAATTTCAACTTATAATGTGAGCGTCAAAAGTTGCCTGAGCGTGTGCAGTTATCCCCTGCACTACGTGGCATCATAACCCGTAATTTCTCTTGCTCTGATACGATGTACTCGTTGAGGAAATGCGGGTTGTGACACCCTACTAGTGTTGTGTCTGTTCACCCTAGTATTGAGTGCCCTCTCCATGATATGATCCCCGTCGCGTTAGATCCTACGATCGCACCCACTGAGATTATATCTGAGTTATCTGAGGAGTCTGAGAGTGAGGATGTCCCAAGTGTTATTTTGGATGAGTTACCATCTAAGGGATGGGTATTTTTGGACGATTCAGTGGTTGTACACCCGAATGAGAGTTCTTTGACGTCGTCACCGTTGGGTGAAATTTTTACTGATTCGGATTTTATCCCGGGTTTGATTTTACCGACCCTTCCCCCTATTTATTTGTCTGTCTTAGATGACTTTTTAGGACGTGGAACCGGTATCCCTAGTCTGAGTTGTTGTGTCACGCCCACTTTACTAGCTCCTACTTTGATGTTGACTCAGTGTGTAGATATTACTATGTTGCGCGCACTAGTATTTGGACTATTCACCGCACCTCATAGTCATGACTACGTGTCACTTTTAGCAGCTCCTTTTTCTGCGTGTCCGTCTACGGTTCCGTCCCCTACTACGAATGACTCTATTTCTTTGGCGACTGTGCCTCTGGATGTGGTGTCCTTTATACATACTTATATACCACACCCGATCGCACGCATTTACCCGCCGCCATTTGATGACCCTCATTTCCACACGTTAGTGACTATAGTTGGGTCTCTTGAGTTGTTTCGCTCGCATGCCTTTGCACATTCAGGGGCATCCAACTATATTGGTTATGATGCGCAGTTCTCCTTGGCATATATTCATGTCAAGCGTGAAAATATTAAAATTGAAATTAAGACTGCGGTGTCGGAGCCCATAAAAATTATCTCTGATTACAAGGCTCCCGTGCCACCTGACTTACCCCCCTTATCCTCTGCTCTTGGGTCAAGTCATGTAGCACATGGATTCTCTCCTCATGTATCTAGGCCATTAGTGATTCATTTTAAGTATTATCGCATGCACTTCTACTCCTTTTTGAGACTGTCTGATGCTAGATATAGTGATTTGGGTTTAGTCTGGTTAGTCCCTGAGCGGATGCCTTCTGGCTCCGTTAATAAATTAATATGTAGGAACGCCGACCCATCCGTGATTATGAAGAACGTCGGATTTTATGCTTTTACTTTAGATTTTTATATAGCACATGGTGTTTCACTTTATTTCAAGTTTCCGGACTTTTTACTGTACGTCTCTGTTCCACTTGAGCGCCTTTCTCCGTCGTCTCTTCCTACCACTAAATATTCTCTTGGGATGGGGAGTGTTATTACTGTCGTGTCTATTTTCCATGTTGACTCCTCGGTTCTTGAACCGGTCGGTAAGATTCTTGTTTATTTTCTTTTGCTTGACACCCTTTCGAGTTTTCTCGAAAATCTTGTTGTTTGTGTGCGAGACAGGATCTCAGTGCTATGAGATGTTCATGCTACGAAGACATGGATTGTGGGGCCATATTTGCCCCATGTTGCTGCTGCTTTCGACGGTTCCCCCCTCATGGGCCACTCATCAGTGATGAGTGATTTTAAGCGGGGGAGGATTGATGACGACGATGCTGATGCGGTCATGGATCTACGACATCTAGTTTGTGGATTGGGACGGTCGTTGCCGCAATCTCGAAGATGGGAGTCTACCACGATGTTTCTTTGCCAACGCCGCCACCGCTACATGTTTTGCTCGACGTCCGCCGCCGCCAATAAATAAAATATATAATTATAAATTACATAATTATAATTATATATTTTATCATTTTTTATTTTAAGCAATTCTATTTTAAAAGTACTTTATTTCATGCATTTTATTTAGTTAGTGAATTGTTTAATTTCATGTATTGTATTTTCATTTCATATATTATGATTGGTGCATATAACCATCATAATTTCTTTTTGAATTTTGAATTTTGAATGGATGATGATTGAGTGGTGTAGGCTATATATATTCATGGTTATGAAGGAATAAATAGAGAATGAAAGAAAGAAATCCTAAGAATTCAAATTTTGAATTTTCCCCCTCCTTTCTCCTTCCTCTTTGAGAAATTCTCCCCCCCCCCTTTCTCTTCTCTCTTGGCCGCCGGCCTTCTATCTCTACGACTCTTAGTGGCTCGGCCACCTTCCCCCTACCCTCCTCCACCTCCTCCCTCTCCAAGGGTTTGTCAAAAGGAGAAAACGACGAGCGTCTTCATCGTCCGGTGCGGATCCGAGGATTTCTGCGTGGAAATAGAGAATATACCACCGTCAACGTGTGTTCCTCCACTCATCTCTGTGGAAGGTTTTCTTGGGATTTGGGTAACGATTCCTACACCTCTTTGTGTGATTTCTTCTAACTTATTTTGTGAGGTTTTGGCGGAATTATAAGGCTAGTTTTTAGTCCGGATTTATATTGAAATTAGCGCTTAATAAAATCTGAATTTTCAAGCATATATTTCCCGAATATTTTTCGTAAAACTTGGAGCGGGTAGATCTCGTGAACACTTGAAGAAATCGGGTTCATCACCTTTGATTTCCCCTTGCGTTCAAGTGATTTGGTAAACTCTCATTTTAATTAATTTGGGATTGAAATTAGGACTTCATTTTAATCACTAACTTAGCCTAGAACTTTCATTATTGGAATTGTGAATTGCTTGCGCATAATCTAATTTGAATAGCTAACTGTCCGGATCGTGTGGGTCCTTTTCTTTTGAGCGAACATTGACCTATAACCCTTGTTCAATCTATAAAAGGGGTTGCATCCCTTTGCATTGATGGTTGTGCTAATAAAAGTGGTTGCCTTTTAATGCTTGAGTATTTGATAGTACTAAGTAGAGAAACCGCGCGCTAGATATTTAATTAAATTGTCGAACAAAAGAACGCGTATTTTAATCTGTCGAAACCTTGGGCCTGCATCACAGTGGGATCTGCTCGAGGCCCACGGATGACACCAAGTGACTTTCGGACCTGCCAGCTAGGTGAGAGCCTGACAGCTGGATCTGCTCGGGGTCCACTACTACCCGAGGACTTGACTTTGCTCGAGTTGGAGACATCCTGTTTACTTAAGAGGTGTTGGAGATCTAATTGCACCGATGCTTTTACAAATGGAGGACGCATAATTTTCACAAGAGAGACGATCTGGAAGTCGTCAAATCGGAAAGCTGGCGTCCGAGCCTGTTCCTAATAATTCCTCCAATTGGAAGAGAGATGCAATCGGGGGGACATAGGCCGACGTGCAAGGGGGGAGCTGATCTCGGTCGTCAGTGCAGAGGCTCGGTCTTACAATAACGCTTAGAGTCCTGGGGCATCGTCCCATCATCCGAACTGGGCTATTTAGAAGGAACAGGTCGACGGCTCGTATCCCGATCTAATGACAAAGATCACTTTCCGCCATGTCACTCGCGATTGCTTGGAGAGAACGGTCCTTTATCAAATCGGGGAGGTTAGCGTCTAGGCTCGTTCCTGATAATTCCTCTAGTCGGAGGAGAGGTGCGATCGGGAGGACATAGACCGACGTGCAAGGGGGGAGCTGATCTCGGTCGTCAGTGCAGATGCTCGGTCTTACAATAGCGCTTAAAGTCCCGCGGCACCGTCCCATCGTCTGAAATAGGCTATTTAAAAGGAACGGGTTGGACGTTTGGCTTCCGGAGTCGATCGCGAGGCTAACCCTTGAAGCCCTCAAAAGCTCGAGGCGAATTGGTAATAAAGAGAAAACTTGACCGCTACTGAATTACAAGGAAGAGATAACAAAATACCGCTAGGGGGGAACCCTTTCAGGTCACCCCGGCTCATAATACCTCTCAGCTGCTCTCTTACTTGATCTTGAAGACAATAACCTCCAGGCTTCTCATTGATATAATAAGTGGGAATACACGAGTTTTCATAGGTAGAAGCGCTTTAAATAGATGCAAATCTTACTCCAAATGCTATGAGATTCAAACAACAGCTATGGGAGGGGACAACTCTAAGTATGAGGACCTTACACACAAAGTATCAACGCATGACCCTGGACGTCATCTGGTTCCACTTCTATAGCCATGACGCTCGCCAAAGTTCTTCTGTGCTGGTCACTCTCCACGCTCACTGCACCAAAATGTTGAAATCGAAAATCGGTCTCCTGTGGAGCTCGACCCTTAGGGAAGGGGTGACCGCGCAGCTACTACCCTCAAGCGAACGATCTAGGCACAAGACTAGGAACACAAGGGACAGACCCAAGGTCTCAGCGTGGAGGACCCGCCGCATACCCGGAAGACTAACAAACTCTTCCCCTCCCAAGCCAAGGGCTGAGCTAAGGCACCTTCGGAGGGCTCTCTTGGCCGACCAGAACATCTGAGGAGGATCTCAAGATCCACTCCTAAACTAGAGGTGCCACCTCAGGTCTATGTAAAATGTTCTCTGCCCGCCTTACTCTTGGCACAAAACCGCCTAGCAGCCCTACTCTACGCAGCCCCAATTGGGCCGCTAACAGTGGAACTCCGCTATTCTGAAAGGATGACAACAGGCCATCAGGGGCTTCCCGACATCTATTCCTCGGGGCCCACACGGGGGGAGCGGTTCACGAACACACCGCTCGCCCAAGACAGGAGGACTAAACTACATTTTCATAGGGCATCACAGATATTAAAAAATATTACAGGAATATGAATTTCATACTCAGCACGCAGGCCGACAATATAAACAAAAAGGCCTTCGAGGGTCGGCACAAGCTTGGGCTTAATCCCGCTACTCCCTGCCTGGTACTGCAACACCTGTACGCCAACATCTCGACGAGCGGCGGCCAACTAGGTATCAGTCGGCTAATATAAGCGGGCCAAACATATTGCGCACACCCCCTTTTCTGGGGCTTGTGGTGCGCATTTCCTGCAAACAGCTAATAAACAACTTCCTCGGAGTCTTCTCCGGGAACCCCAGAACATCACCAATCCGGCTCACACGTCCGGATGGGCTTCACACAGCATGCCTAAACCCGTACTCACACTTCCAGGTACTAATGAAATTAACTGCGGGGACGTACACGTCAACCCATCGGAAAGCTCCCTTCCCCCACCCGTTGGTGGAGAGGGGCTTCCATGCAAGTGTATAAACTGAGGGCTTCACCTGCCCAAGTTGAAACATCGTTACCCTTGTTGCGTGTTTGGCGGCGGGGCCGGGAGAGGAGCCCCGGGTCGATCCTACTGCATGCGGCTGCGTCGGTGGTCGATCTCCACTCTAGGCCGAGCCTTGCTCTAGGCCGAGCCTCGCTCCAGGCCAGGCCTCGCTCCAGGCCGACCCTCGCTCCAGGCCGAGCCTCGCTCCAGGCCGAGCCTCGCTCCAGGCCGAGCCTCGCTCCAGGCCGAGCCTCGCTCCAGGCCGAGCCTCGCTCCAGGCCGAGCCTCGCTCTAGGCCGAGCCTCGCTCCAAGCCGAGAGAAAGGGAAGGGGTCGGCTCCTACTGCTCCAGGCCGGGAGAAAGAGGATGGGGCCGGGTTACTCCAGGCGGCCGGGAGAGAGGGAGAGGGGCGGTCGTGCCCTGCTTTACCGGTGGCCGGAGAGAGGGAGAGAGGTGGTCGGGCTGCCGCTCCAAGCCGGGAAAAATCGAAGGGGGCCTGGGTGCTCCAGGCAGCCGGAGGGAGAGGGAGCTGCGCGGGTCGGGTTGCTCCAGGCGGCCGGAAGAGAGGGAGAGAGGGGGCGGGCTGCCGCTCCAAGCCGGGAAAAAGCAAAGGGCGGGGGGGGGGGGGCTTGGGTGCTCCAGGCGGCCGGAGGGAGAGGGAGCGGCGCGGGTCGGGTCGGGTTGCTCCAGGCGGCCGGAAGAGAGGGAGAGAGGGGGCGGGCTGCCGCTCCAGCCGAACCCTAATCCCGCCGTCTATCCCTGATACCTGCTGCCTTCCCCCTTTCTCTTATCCCCCCTCTATAATATATATATATATCATATATTATATATATTATAAAATAATATAATATATATATATAAATCATAAAGCTATGCGCATAAAACCTTCGCGCGCACGCACGAGGACCCGCACGTCTTCGAACGGGGTCGCACCAACTTGTCGCCCACAACACGCCCCCTAGGCCGATATTTGGGGAGGGTCCCACTCGCCCGGCTACGGGGTTGTACAATGCATTTAGAACTAAGGAGCATGTTAGTCGCAGCATTCTGCTTGCTAACAGTTTTTAAAGTGTGTAGAGTCATATTTCCATCCTCAATGCGAATAAATCGCTTGAGGTCATTAAGACCGAGCTGCATCTTCTTGCGGTACATCTTAGTTTTAAAGTTGTACCACATAGAGGGCAGTTTAAAAATAATCGTGCCAACAAAAAAACTGTCTGACAGAGAAATTTTCTCACTATGTAAAGAATCTACTAGAGCTTCAAAATCTGATACTTGAGGGAAAATCGCCTTCTCCTCGTCGAACATGAAGGAGTGGAATTTGTCCACCAGGTGCGCCTTGGACAGATCCTCCTCTTGCCTGAAGTGCTCCTCCAGTGCCTCCCAGATTTCTTTGACGGTCTTCATTTTGATGTACGTCTATGTCAGGCTGGAGGACAAGCAGTTCAGTAGGTAGTCGCGACAGAAGTCCTCATCAGCAATCCACTGTGTCTCATCGTCAGTCCCCATAACGTCAGCACGTTCAGACTGAACTGTGTAGAACACGTTCAGATACTTCATTACAAACTGGGTATTCAGCTTCCAGTCATTTAATTCTGTCGTCATGAACTTCTCCAACTTGATCATTGGAACCAGAGATGAGAAGTTGCTCCCCTTTATCATCTTGTTTTGCCAAAATTATGTGCTCCTCTTCTACGATTGAACACGGTCGCCAAAGACTTGAAAAACTAAATTCTCCACAAATTGTATCGAGTATGTTCACTGAAACTTAGTAAGTGATGTAACTCAACAACAATTTGCCTCAAAGAATCTCGATCAAGAGATGGGTGCAAAACAGAGAGATGATAAACTCCTCCTACTTCAATTCACTATCTTGATCGCCTGTGAAGCTCTGTGAAAGCGGCAGAGACATAATCACCATCAAAACCATAACATGAACAGGAGATTTTCGATTCCAGGATGTGAAACTCTGTGAAAGTGGCCAGGCTCCTCTTGCGATCACTTTACGAAAAACAGGCGGCGACAAAACTGCATAGGAACAGCGTCATTTCCGATTCCAAGCGGCAGCGGCGAGCCCGATCGGAAATAGAGCAACGACAACGATTCCGGATATCGCCCTAACTGCCGTGACAAGATTTTTCCTTTCTGCCCTAATTGCAGCGGCTCCGGATATCGCAGAGACGGCAGCGGAGAAAGCGCGACTTGATTTTGCAGTCGGCAACGAAAGCAAAGCGTCTTACCTATACCCGATCGAAAAAAAAGTGCGGCTTCATCACATGCGGAGGCGGTTACGGGAGTAAAACTTCCTTTCCCGATTCCGATTGCAGTGGCGCGGCTCTCGCGTGAACGGAGGCGGCGAAAAAGGAAAAAAATGAGGGCAACTGGTTCGGCGGCCTCCTATTCCAAGCGGCGAACTGTTCTTCCTATGAAAAATCACCAGGCGGATTATCCCCCTTCTTCCTCCCTCTCGATTGATCCCAGCGACGGCGATTTTCTTACGGAAGCAGAACAGTGGCGGCGAAATCGGGACAGAAGAAGGAGCAGTTACGGGAGGAGAAAAACTATGAGCATGAGCGACAAGGGTTAGTGCTTCGAGAATGTTATGTCACTTGAAGCATCCGGACGGGGATCAAAGTGGAATCCCCTACCCGTTGCCCCTGGGTGGGTATAAATAGGCAAACTCTTAGGAGTTACTACAGGTATGGGTTAACCGTGTACCCTAACTGACCCGTTAAGCCTCCGAACCCGTTATTCGTCCAAATATACACTAACAGTTCTTACCCTGTCACGTGACACCATCGGATGAGGAAGCGCCGCCTAGGCGACCAGGTAAGGAGCGTGCCAGGGAGAGAGAGGAGCGACCGATACAGTCGCGACACCATCCAACGAGCAACTATGGGATCAGGTCCCTAGAAGTGGAGCAACAGGCGAGTTATCGTGATACTCGCTATGATATCGAGTATGACAAGGATAATCGTGAGAATGAAACTCGCCACTACCAGGGAGGGAGGAGCCGCTTTTGTGACGAGATCCTCGCAGCCCCAGTCCCCGAGGGCTTTAGGGAGCCCGTCCCGGTCTACTATTCCGGCAGAGATGACTCAGTCAAGCATCTCCAATGGTTCGAGGATGTGGTGTCCATCCACAACATGACAGACACGTTTCTTCTTCATTACCTTTAAGGGTAATGTGAGAGATTAATTCCATCAGTTGCCTGCCGGCTCCATCTACCACTTTGAGAACCTGTGTTGAGGCCTGATGGGAAGGTTCGCAACGTCCAGTAAGAGTAAGAAGGAGGCAACTGCTCTCTTCAAGATCGCCCAAGGGCAACACGAAATCCTAGACCACTACATCGATCGTTTATAAGAGGAGGTCCTGGAAGTTGAGGAGGTGGACAACTTCACCCTGATGATGGCCTTGAGGTTTGGACTGAAGCAGGGTCTCTTCAGTCTAGAGATCAAGTCTAAGCCTCCAAGGTCTTTTGAAGAGATGATCAAGCTGACGAATACGCTCGTCCAGGGAGAGGATAAGAATCCAAACTTCTTGGCGAGGCTGGATGGAGAAGAGCTCAGAAGCAAGGGCAAGGGAGGATTTTCGGAGGCTAGGGATGGAATGGGGGTAGGGAGGCAGGTTGAGAGAAGGAGGGAAGAGGAGAGGAGGAGAGAAGAGCCCAGGAGGATAGTAGAGCAGAGGAGGCAGGAGAGGCCTCAGAGTGAAGAGGAGAGGAGGCCCGCAACGGCTTCGAAGAGGAGGGAAGAAACACGACAATTCCAGTATCGAGTGAATCCACCCTAGAGGCCACCATTTAGGCATCATTTCCAGCTGCAGAAAAGGAGGAACGACCACCACCAGGGTGGAAGGAAAGGAATGGATCAAGGAGAGGAGATGGACATTGTCTGGCATGGCAATAAGCATTGCAAGAAGGCTCGATAAGCAAGGCGCCAGGATGCAGAGATTCCCTTTTACTGTGACCTGCATCGAGTAAAGGGGCACATGATCATGTCCTGTCCAGATTTTTTGGTGGCCAGGAGGAGGTTGGAAGCCAGAGCGGCGGAGAGGGAGCAACCAAGGCAGGAGGCACAAGCAGAACCGGTAGCGTTCCAGGCTTCAGGGCATAGGAGGAACGAGGACCGGGTCGACCAGGGAGGTCGCGGAGAAGTGATCCACAACACAAGAGGTGGGCAGATTGGAGTGATCAATGGAGGGGCCAGCCTTGGAGCTTTCTGCAAGGGAAATCTCTATCAGATTTATTAGAAGAGTGTTGCCTCGACCTCTCAAGCACCGCCGCCGTTGGAATAGATCATGTTTTTTGAGTAAGATATGTTGGGGAATGAGAACCCCTTTCATGATGCCCTTGTCATCCAAGCCGCTATCGATAACTTCACCGTCGACCGAATCCTTCAGACAGCAGGAGTTCGGTGAATGTCATTTTCAATAGGACCTTCATCGGGCTTCAGGTGTGTGCGAGCAGAAAAAAGTAGATCGAAAATTTGAAGTAATAAAATTTTTATTATCCAAAAAGGTAAGTATTACAAAGGTATGACCTCCATTTTATAGAATGGAGAAGATGAGAGAGATTACGAATAAGCAATGTGGGACTAAATAATTACAGGTATAAGCGGCTTTATAAAAAAATAGACCGAATAAGCCGCACGGCTAGACGAGTAGGCTAACCGCTCGACAACCACCAGAAGGAGATAACAAGCCGCCAAAGGAGATGTTTAGACTCCCGGTCTTCAAGTCGCTTGAGATAAATTGCCAGACCGCTCGGACACCAAACAACAACAGCCCAGCTACCAAGTCGCTAGGAGAATCCGCCAGACAAACTGCCAGACCGCACGGTCTTCATACTACAACACTCCCCCTCAAGCTGGAACATAGATATCAATCATGCTCAGCTTGTCGTAAATGTGAAACAAGGAAGTGGACACCGGCTTGGTGAAGATATCTGCCAACTCGTTGTCAGAAGTGACAAACAGAGTACAAATCTATTTCTTCAAAATATCTTCCCGAATAAAATGACAGTCGACTTCTATGTGTTTTGTTCTCTCATGAAAGACTGAATTTTCGGATATGTATATCGCGGCCTTGTTGCCGCAGAACATAGGAAGGGGGTAGTTATAGACCTCTCCTAAGTCAAACATGAGAGCCCGTAACCACTTTAACTTACACGTGGTTGACGCCATACTACGATATTCTGCTTCTGCATTAAACCTGAAGACAACAGACTATTTCTTGCTCTTTAAGCTCACAAGATTTCCTCCAACAAACGTGCAAAAGTTCGATATTGACTTACGATCTCCTTTTTTCATCATCATAGCTCGAATCTGAGTACGCTTCAACCCTCAAGTGACCATTCTTCTGAAAAAGCAATCCTTTACCTGGTGCTACTTTAACATACTCCAATATCCTCAGGGCGGACTGTAGATGACACTCCCTAGGAGCTTGCATGAATTGACTAACCTTGCTTATAACATATGAGATATCGGGTCTGGTCACCATGAGATAAATGAGTTTATCAACCATATGCCGGTACCTCGTAGTATCAGATAGAGGAGGCGAGTCATTTGTCCAAGTTTTGTCTTTTCCAATAGTCATGGGACATCGTGCATGTTTAGCACCAGTCAACCCTGCCTCTTTTAGTAAATCAAGAGCATACTTCCGTTGGGAGATGACCAAAGAGTTGGGCTTCTGAGTGATTTCAATCCCCAAAAAGTATTTGGGGGAGCCCATATCCTTTGTGACTAGGTGTTAACGAAGGTGTTTCTTTGTCAAGGCAACCACAGCCTGGTCATCGCCAGTAAGAAGAATATCATCCACATATACAACAAGAACCACCATACCAGAGGAGGTATTGCGGATGAATAAGGGGTGATTGGTAGAACTTCTTGCAAAACTAGTGGTCGCAACAATGCAGCTAAACTTGATAAAGCAAGCCCGAGGGCTTTGCTTTATGCCATAAATGGACTTCTTCAGCCGACATACTCGTGTCTCCCCCGGAGCAACATACCCAGCAGGTTACTCCATGTAAACATCCTCCTGAAGATCACCATAGAGAAAGACATTCGTGACATCCAGCTGAGAAATGAGTCAATCCCTGTTGATAGCCACAGAGAGAAGAACCTGAATGGTGCTGAGACGAGCAACGAGAGAGAAGGTGTCAAAGTAATCAACACCATAAGTTTGAGTAAAGCCTTTGGCGACCAGACGGGCCTTGTATTGATCCACAATGCCATCTGGACGGAACTTCGCAACAAAGACCCAGCGATAATCAACCAAATCAGTACCCAAAGGGGGAGGAACAAGGGTCTATGTACTCCTTTCAGTGAGGGTATCAATTTCCTCATCCATGGCAGTCTCCCAATGAGGAACAACAAGAGCTTCCTGGTAGGTGTGGGGAGTGGCAGTGGTAGAGATAGCCAAGGCAAACATCCTGCAAGAAGAAGTTAGATGATCAAAAGAAACAACAATAGCCAACGGGTGTTGGGTACACGTCTACACGCCTTTGCAAAGAGCAATGAGAAGATCCAGATCGGCGTATTTCTCAGTTTCCGGGGGATCTGTGGTAGAGAGAGTTGTCCTGGGAGTAGAGAGAGATGGATGCAGAGAGGAGGGAGATATCTCGGGAGGTGGACATGGTGGAGGAGATGGTGAAGATGGTGGAGGTGGAGGAATCTCGACAGGTGTATATGGGACGGAAGGGGTGGTATGATAAGTAGGAATATCAGAAGGAAAAGAGGAGTCATGAGAGAAGTAGGATGCATTTTCAAAAAAGGTGACGTCCGCAGAGATGAAATTCTTGCGGGCAACCGGGTAAATGCAACAATAACCTTTCTGAGTGGTAGAGTACCCCCAGAAAGACACATTTGGTGGCCCATGGTAAGAGTTTGTCACGGGTGGTTGAGGGAGAGTGCACAAAGGTTGTGTACCCAAAGACACACAGAGGGAGAGGAAATGGATCCTTGCCTGGATAGAGAATGGAGAAGGGGGTTTTGCCGTGGAGAACAGTGGAGGAAATGCAATTGATAAGATAGCAGGAGATGAGAATAGCATAGCTCTAATAAGAGCGAGGAACCTGCATTTGTGTCAGCAGAGTGCGCGCGACATTAAGGAGGTGACGATTTTTGTGTTCTGCTACGCCATTTTGTTGTGAGGTATAGACACATCTAGTTTGATGAACAATACTATGTTGCATACAGAAAGAGGAAAAATCATGACTAAGATATTCTTTTGCATTGTCAGAGCGAAAGATTTTAACAGTGATATCAAATTAATTCTTAATCATAAAATAAAAAAACGTTCATACATTGAATAATTCAGAGCGATCTTTTAAGAGATACACCCACGTACAATGGGAGAAATCGTCAATAAAAATTACAAAATATGAACTACCCCGACCTATGGTGAGGGTAGGAGCAGGACCCCAGATATCGGAGTGAACTAGATCAAATGGTCAGAAAGATCCACGACCTTGCTTTGGTGGGAAGGAGGAGCGGTGATGTTTGCCAAGCTGACATGCGTCACAGTTGAGAGGAGTGTACAACCTCGTATTCGCGGATTGGGGTTCCCAGGAAGGCGCAAGGCTTGCTACATAGTTTTAAGCTTTTTAAGGGTTTTGCATTCTTGGAGGCAAATTTGCGGTCGATCTTCATAATATACTAGTAGGGGGATGCAATATTTACCTCCCCTCGACCTGTTTTAAGGGGAGCAAGTGTGGCGGAGGCTGGCACTCTCCCCGACCCTCTTCAGGGGGCGGGTGAAGCGAGAGGCCGACTCAAGGGTCTCGGCAAGCCTGCCCGGCTCGCCCGACCAGCTCGCTCGGCTTAGCATTCGCCCGGCCAGCTCCCCCAGCTCGCCCGACCAGCTTGCCCGGCTTAGCTCGCGCAGCTCGCCCGGCCAGCTCGCCCAGCTCTCCAGCCCAGCCAGCCTAGCTCGCTCGCCCAGCCCGCCCAGCTCGCCCGACTTAGTTCGCTCAGCTCGCCCGGCCAGCCTGCCCAGCTCGCCCTGCTTAGCTCGCTCGGCTCGCCCGGCCAGCTCGCCTAGCTCGCCCGGCCAGCTCGCCTAGCTCGCCCAGCTTAGCATCCGCCCAACCAAGTTCCCGCCCAGCCCAGTGTATGATAGTAATTTCAAGAGTAGTGGAGGTTGGCTATTTGCAGGTCATTCCCAAAAAATAATAAATAGACCCTTGGGGTGCCTTGGAGGGGATTCGGTTTTTCACCACTCCTTACCCTCTTCCTTCATCCTCCAATGCACCTAGCTCAACATTGGCTAGGGAGGGGAATATCCCAAAGGTCTTCCGGGTGTGAGATGAGACCTCCATGCTAGAGCCAAGGGTCATTCCCCAAATTCAAGTCTCTCACCAAGGGACGGCTTGGGAGAAGTAGGTGTGAGCTGCAACGTAGGTCTGAACTCTAGGTGGAGCCGAATCTCGGTTCCAACAAGGAGGTCTCTGCGGAGGAAGGTGGGGCATAAGCTGACAAAGAAGTCGTGGAGGAGCATGACCAAGATGAAGGTGCCACTGGAGAAGATCAGTGGAAGAGGAGGAGAAGGCGCACAACGCAGAAATGTTGTCGAGGAAGTAGAGGTCGTCGCTCTCAGTCTCAATATCAATCGTCTGTTAGGATCCCGGATCCTGAAAAAACAAGAAGTATGAGTGAATGTGACTGAACACTACAGTTGCTTGCACAAAGAAGTAACAAATAATAAATTACAAGGGAACTTGAGCATGTAGAGGGTATCCGCCAAGCGAAGAGACAGAGTGACTTGAACCACTCCTGTTCCATTGACCTGTGAGTGAGAGCCGCCAGCAATAAAGACCGGGGGCAACCGATCATACTTTTTTAGGAGAGAAAAATACTGAGGATTGTCGGTCATGTGATTGGTAGCACTAGAGTCGATCAACCATTTACCTTGAGTAGCGATGTGGGCACTATCTGAAGACGTGACCACCGAGGCGACTACTTCAAAGAGGAGGTGGAAGCACTGTTAGTTGGTTGAAGAGGAGGATGCTTCTTCCAGCGGCGATCAACCGTATGGTCGATGCGGCCACAGTGAGATTTAGTCATAAAAATTGGATCCACTGAGGGTTAGTCATAAAAATATGACTATTTTAGACAGAAATCTCGTGAAATGGTTATACATGCAACAAATGGAGTATACTAATATGCTTACAGTACATTTAAATTGTAATTACTGAAATATGCAACTTTTTATTCACTGAAGTCCCATCCTTTTTAGTTTCATATTATGGGAAATACTTAGGTATGCAACTTGAATTGGCCACACCCCCGAAGCGCATAATTTTAATCTCACCATACTAGTGAATCCATCAGTAGATGCCTCCACATCATCGGATTCGAATCCATCGTATTCCCCTCTGCAGAATTTTAAATAAGTTTTATATTGTCATATAAACAGGAGTTTTGAATAAAACTGATCCCCTCAGAAATTTGTATCGCTTAATTGTCTCATCGCCCACTTTTCTTTATTTAGCGATATATTATTAAGTCAAAACTCATATGCACAGATAAGTTTTTAAAAGACAATAAAGTAGATACTGTAAAATAATTGGATACCCATAATTTCAAGAAATAAAATACTCATTCTTTCCTGGCCTTTATTTGTATCCTTTTTCACATGAATACCACGGTTATCACACGACGCCATCCTCGAGGTTCTGAGCTTTGGAAATCACTAAAATAATATGCATCTTAATTCTGGGTTGCGTCTCGTTTTACTCGTAGCATAAAGCGTAAAAGATTTAGAAAACATCAGAGAGCTAAAACGATAAACTGGAAATTGCAATTAAATTGACAAAAGCCAAATTTGATTTTATACTTTGTCGGACAACTATAAATATGTCTCAAAATGGGTTAAAAACCATCCCCAAATGGACTTCCCGACCTCTTAAATGTATTGTCCAGCAAGGTACAAAAGGTAACTTGGCTAACAACACAATCTCCCAAAACTCAAAACAGTCCAAAGAGTAAAGTAAGTAATCAAGTAGAGAGGAAATAAACCAAACCAACCAAGGGGAAGAAGAAGGCAGTGGCTTGGAAGTAGTAGCAGGGAGGCAACAACTCGGGAGCAGCTGCAAGGAGCAGCAGTAAGTAGCAGCGACAGCAGCTACACAGGAGCAGCTCGAGAGCGACAGTAACCCTAAATCAGGAGCAGAGACAGCTGCTGAAGAACAACATAGGTAATACTCAGGTACAATAATAGAAGAAGAAGAAGAGAGGAGCAGAGAAGTAGTCGGCCACAGAAAGAAGAAAAAGAAACATTGGAGGAGAAGGCAGCAGTAGCAGGAACCCTAATTAGTGCAACAAAAGAGAAGCAATAGCAGCAGCAGCCCTAATCGGCACAACAGAGCTGTTAGCCCAGAAGAATCGGCGACACAACAACGACAGAGGCAAAGCAGCGTCGGCACAGGCGTATGACAGCGACGACATAACTAGCTCGGTACAGAGACAGAAGGAGATGAAGTAGAATAAGAAGAAGCAGGATTCGTAGATCGCAGAAATGGCAGTGCGGGAAAAACAAAACAGCGGCCTGGGCTCGTTTTATACAATGAAATCAGTGGCTAGCAGCAACATCATGCCAAAGCACCGCTCCAGGTGTTATTAATCGAACCCATCACAATGCCTAACCAACACCTATTACAACCAGCAAGATTATCTTCCAGCACAACTTCAGCCAGCACAAGTGAACAAGCAGCAACCAACGTTATTAATTCAAACAGCCCATGTAATAGTTCAGCTCACAAGCACATAGCCCACATATACTTTAATCATCCCATATGAAAGGTAGTAAGCCCAAATACATTAAAGGGCAACCCAACCAAAACAGTTATTGACACTCGTAAAGAAAATCCAAACCAAAAGAAAACAAATATAATAAAAAAATCATAAAATATGTGTCTTTTTCATTATCGGGAATATAACTCAAAATCTAGGCTGGATTCTTCATCTAACATAGCCATTAGGCAATAGCAACAGTTGTCTTCTTCTTCTTAATCATCCACCTCTATATCACTATCTAACTTTGATAGAGGGGCCCAAACTTCCATCCTGGTAGCAAGATGATTTACATAAGCTTCTTCAGCAATAGCAGCCAACATGTCAATAAAGTCTGATTCTTTTGCATCTACTTCAGCATAGTACAACCCAATGTAGGCTTCATCATTCTCTTCTCTTTCTGACTCTGAAGAGGAAGAGTCAGTCCAAATCTTTTTCTTCTTAGTAATGAAGGATTTCTCCTTCTTGTCTTTTTTGCTTGTGGTCCTTCTCACCAGATTCCTTTCTTTTGATAAAGTAATCTACTATTAAATGCCCTGACTTGCTGCAACAATAACAAACCACTTTAGATGAAACATGTTTGTTAGGTTTAGAACAATACATGTCCTCCTTATAGGATTTCTTCCTGCCCTTGTAGTAGTCTTCTTTGGGATGAGAGGAGGAAGGTCTGCTTCTCTAGTGTTTCTTCTTCATAAACTTCTGGAACTGCCTAGAGAAGGCAGCAAAGTCTTCATAAGACATATAACAGTCTGATGTGCTGGTCTCTGATTTTTCGGAGTTAGATTCAGCATCCCTCCTTGGTGGAGAAGGTGTCTTCCTTCTGCTCCTCCTTGCGGCTTCAGCTTTGAAGGCCACTGATTTTTCTTTGGCTTGAGACTTGCTGACTTTATCCTCATCTTTCCTGGCTGTTAGCTGCATTTCATGGGAAAACAGTTTCCCAAATAGAGTTGTTGGTGGAGTGTCAGCAAACTTTGTCACCTCTCTGATGACATGGATTTTAGTATCTCAGTATCTAGTTAGAGACCTGAGAAACTTGTCATTCAGCTCATAAGTGCTGAAGACTCTTCCATATGTCCTCAGCCCATTGACAATACTAAAGAATCTTTCATAACACTCAGTTATGCTATCAGTCTTGCTCTGCCTGAATGCCTCATACTCTTGATTGAGCATGGACTTCTTGTATTTTCTGACTTCCTCTGTTCCCTCCATGTAGACCACTAGTGTGTTCCACATCTCCTTTGTAGTTTTATAATGAGCCAGATTTTGTAAAGTGGAGTCATCTATGACACTCACAATTATATTCTGTGCCCTCTTGTCCATAGTGGACAGAATAACTTCATCTTTTATCATCTCAGAGTAGTTTGGGTGTCTGGACATTTGCATCCAGAACTGACACTTTCATAGGAATGAAAGACCCTTCCTTAACTGTGATGAAGATCCTAGGGTCGGCTGCCTCCATAAACAATCTAACCCTCTCCTTCCAGATGCCAAACCCTTCCTTCCTGCAGATGGGAAGCTATATGTCACCCAAATCCTTATAGTTCACCCCTGAACCCATAAGGATAGATTTTCTTGCTGACCTTGGAGATCTACTCGGACTGTTAAGTGTACTTTGAGTAACCTCCCTCTGATACCACTTGAAAGACTTTATTTTCAAGGTAAACTAACACCTAGAGGGGGGGGGGGGTGAATATGTTTTAGGTCTCTTTTTGATTATCTTGACCTATACCTTGATTACTATGCTTGGTGATTAGTTAGATTAAGCTTTCAAGAACATAAACCAGATGACACAGATATTTTATAGTGGTTCCCCAGAGTTTGGGTATGTTCATTGTCCCTATGCGCCCTACTAACAGTATGTTAGACAATGCTCTTCCCTCGAAACTTGGCTCCAAGGAGCTTACAACATGATCCTGCAGGACCACTCAGTCTTCTCCAAGACCTGCCACTCGAGCACTAAGCCCTACCACTCAGATCCAAAGGATCCTACAACTCAAGCCTAAGCTCTACACTCAGATCCAAAATGAATCCTACCTTAGCCTTTATAACACATGCCTACAACTCAGATTCTCATAGGAATCCCGCACTCTCAACCTTTATAGATCAGACCTATAACTCAGATCCTAAAGGATCCTACAGAGAATAAAAAAGATTTGAAACAATCAGATACAAGAGATAAATCTCTGTGTCTGTCTTCCTGTGCTGAGCAGATTTCAGCCCTATCTTCTTTACAACAACAAGTTGACATGGTCTTCAGTTGATTCACAGCTTGTGTTGAAAGTTACTTGCAGAAGTCTCTGCCTCTTCTCTTTCAGGAATCAGTCCTGACCTTGTTGTCGCAGATGAATATTACAGAAGCTATCACTTTTCGCTTTCGGGTTGACTGATCAAAACTTGTGCTTCAGGCTCAACGTTAATGACGAGGGAGAAGATGAAGTCCCGCCGCTTTGCGTATCCAAAAAACACTAATTACTTGTTGTTGACTCAACCAATCTTTCCCTTTTATTGCTTGTCGATCAATGACTCTTTGTGTTGTGGGTATTGAAACCGAAACCTCGGTCTCCCGTGGAGTTCGCCCTCAGGGAAGGGGTGGTCGCACACCTACTTCGCTCCTGCAAGCAAAATAACAGAAGAAATAAGAGGAACCGACCCAAGGGCTCGATGGGGAGGACCCACCACACACCCGGAAGATCTGAGAGCGCTTCCCCTCCTTAGCCAGAGGCCGAGCCAAGGTACCCTCAGAAAGCACTTGAAAACTGGAGCAGGAGAGCACAAGAAGCATGCCTTCTGGGGTACCCCTTGGGTCATATTTATAGTTTTTCAGAATCTGAACTGCCAATAACCAAACTGAACTGACCTGAAATTACCAAAAAGCCCTTGGTCGGGTCTACCAGTAGCCAAACTCTGCTGTTTTGAAAGGCTATGGGTAGACCAACGGGGGCAAAACAATAAAAAGTACCTTGTATATCTGTGTGAGCTGGGGAGCCTGGCCACCTCGGCAGATCCTGCTCGCCTACTGTTGCCGAGCTCCTTTGCGCAAGTGCGATTAGGGATGGCGAGCTCGCCCATCAGTCGACTCTCATTAGTCGACCTCAGTCCGACGAATCCTGGCCTCGCTCGGCGAATACCGAGCTCGCGGTCGACGAATGCCGAGCTCGGGTTCGGCTTCTCCTTGTCGAGCTCGCCCACTGTTGGGTACATTGGTTCTAATGTACCTGATTTGAAGAAGCCTCACCCAACTCAATGATATACATCAAAATGTATTTGATGTATTTTGAGTTTAGTTGTGCAGGTCAAGTATTTGCAGGAAAGATGAAAAAGTTTCTAAGTCCATGTGTCGACACCCAGAGGGAAAGTGTCGACACTTGAGAAGACTTGTGTCAACACCCAGGCAAGCAGTGTCGATACTGGGAGTACTTGTGTCGACACCAGGGATGCAGAGTCGACACCAGACAGAAAGTGTCGACACAAGGAGCTGTGTCGACACTCAATGAAGAAAAGTCCAGTGAAGCTGTGTCGACACTTAGCAGTTGTGTCGACACCCAGTGAAACTGTGTTTACATCAGAAAGTGTCGACACTTGGAGGCTGTGTCGACACTCAGTAAAAGTCATCAAAAATTCAAGTATAAGTGTCGACACCCATAGCAATGTGTCGACACACAGCAAAAGAGTCAACACTTGAAGAAAGTGTCGACACAAGAAAGAATGTGTCGACACTCAGTAGAAGAGTCAACACTTGAAGAAAGTGTCGACACAAGAAAGAATGTGTCGACACTCAGCTGAAGACTCAACACTTGAAGAAAGTATCGACACAAGGAGCTGTGTCGACACTCAGCAAAGTTCAACAAAATATTCTAAGTACAAGTGTCGACACTAAGGGGATGTGTCGACACTCAGCTGAAGTCTCAACAGAAGAAGAATGTGTCGACATGTTGAGAACTAAGGTCCAGCGGGATTGTGTGTGTGTGGGACCGCATATTTGGGCTTCCCCATCGCGTTCCAGGTCTGGGTATTGACCCCGGTGGGCCCCCTGTGTGGCGGAATATCCCCGCCATCCCGTGGTTGGATTAGTCCCACATTGCCTACAGCGGGTGGTCCTTGGTGTTTATGTACCCCCGTCCCCCCTTACCATCACCTCGGGGTTTTGGGAAGATGTGTGGTGACGGGTGGTGGTTTCCACACGACACAAGGAGCTGTGTCGACACTCAGCAAGTATCAACACTGAAGGCAAGTGTCGACACCAAGAAGATGTGTCGACACTAAAACAAGTTCAACACATGAAGATGTGTCGACACAAGGAGATGTGTCGACACTTACAAGAATTCAGCAAAATACTGAAGTACAAGGACTTGTGTCGACACACATTATCAGTGTCGACACATAAAGAAGAAGCAGTGTCGAGATATAAAATCTACAACACAAGGAGTTGTGTCGACACCTTGTAGGCTAGTGTTGACACTTAGTCAACTTGTGTCGACACTTGGTCTATAAGTGTCGACACTTAAAGACAGACAGTCTAGACACTTTCAGACAGTTACAGAATTTTCAAGAACTGACTGGATGACTTGACAGCTGCCATTTCAGCTGGTCTACTGCACCTGTCAGAGTTGTCAGAAATCAGTTATGAACCGGACCAGCCGGTTACCATGAAGAAGGCCTATAAATAGGCTTATACTGTCTACAGAAGGAGGGGGATTAGAAGGTTCAAGTGATCAATATACAAAGAAGATCTAGCTATTCATTGAAGAATCTTGTGAGGATCTAAGAAGTTGGAGAGAGAGAGCTCCATCTAAGAAGTCAGTCGTTGGAACCAGACTGAGAAGAAGGGTTCAGATTTGGTCTGAATCTTAAGTAGCAGAGATCAAGGATCAACTGCAGAGGATATCAATCTTATTGTGTTCTACATTCAAGAAGCTTTGAAGAAAGCCAAGTCAGATTGATTTCAGCTGAGTTCTTTCAAGAACTCATCAAGAAACTCACAGCGCTTCTCTCTTTTCTCTGAGTTGTAGAGTATACATTTTTGTATTCATATTTTCTTGTAGGATCCTTAGGGATCTGAGTTTGTAAGCTTGTAATTATAAAGGCTGAGTGTAGGGCCTGTGTGCCTGAGTGTAGGAGATTTGTATCTCTGAGTGTAGGCCTGTTGTGGCTGAGTGTAGGCCTTGGTGGCTGAGTGTAGGCTTTGTGAAGAAGCTGAGTGGTAGGGCTTTGGGCCTGAGCTGTAGGAACCTGGTTGAGGTTCTGAGTGTAAGATCTGAGGATCTGAGATAGTGGAGGAGTTTGGTCGAATCTAGTACACTGCTAGATAGGCGAAGGGGGAAAGTGGATGTACCCAAAGCTTGGGGAACCACTATAAATCTGTGTGTCTACTGTGTGCTTGTGATATTCTGTGATTGATGTTTGATTGCTGTGTAAAAGTAGATATAACTCTGAGATAAATTCTGAATTCTGCCTAAAAAGTCAAAAAGATTTAAGTCACCTATTCACCCCCCCCTCTAGGTGATTAGGTACAATATCTTACACCCACAATCTTCAGTCCTTTGCGGGGCTTGCCTGTTGCTTGGACGATCTGGACCGCCCGGTGTGGTTCTTGGCGACCTCACTCGCTGGACACGGGGTTGTACATAATCTCCGCTCTTTTTGAGCTTGGCAAAGCTCGAAAAGAAACATCCAACCTCAAGTGTTTGGCGAGTGCGCGGTGGGCTGAAGGGAATCTTCGGGTGGGGCCCACCTGCGGCTATATATATGCACCTACTTACATGTCTGACTCTTGCCATTCCCTTTTCTCTAACCCTGCCAAGATGCCGCTCCCCAAGGATATTCAAGAGCGTCTAGACCGAGCTCGCCTGGCTTCTGCAGCTCGCGTAGCCGCCCTGACGGCGGTCCCTGCCGCTGTGCCGCGTGGTAGCTCTGTCGAGCCCAGCTCCAAGAAGATGAAACTGTTCCCCCACGCGGCCGAGCCCATCTACAACGAACCGAGGGCCACCTTGGAGCACGAGACCGGCTCCTCCACTCTGCCTACCTCTGAAAGAGGGAGGAACGTCGTCGAGGTCTGTGACGGCCCAGACCGCCGCCCTGATGGTGCAGAAGACACCGTGCCGCAAGACGCCACCCTGCGAGCCAAGACCACTCTTGGGGACTCACGGTTCATGACTCTGGAAAACCGCCACCGGGAGCCGTCCCCTCCCTTTGGGACCTTGGGGTTGAGCTTGCAGAGGCCGAGCTTGCCGGTGCGCTCCCCCTGTCCTCGTCGAACTAACGTGGCCGCGGGGGCGGGTCTTGGGACCATCCCCACCCCGGGATTCGAGCTTCTCTCACCGGGGACTCGCGGCCCAGGTCGTGGTAAGGATCTGAGGTTCATCCCTCCCCGCATCTCCTTCGAGTTGCCGAGCTCGTCAGGTCAATTTTGCTTGGATTCTTGCCCCATGAGCTTTTCCTGCATTCCTCTTTTTGCTGACGTTTGACTCCATAGTTCCACCCAGCCAATCCGCTGACGAGGAGTCTTCGCGGGCAGCCTACTACTCTCCACTCCCCTCCCCGAGCGCGTTGGACTCTTACCTGGTCCCCGAAGTGGATCAAGGCAAGCTGACGAGGAGGGAGGTTAAGCTTCTCAAGAAGCTGGTGTGCGGGCTGCGCGAGTTGCAGGGGGTCAACGAGACGCTACAACGCGACTACGCGCGTCTTGCCGACGAGTTGCAAAGCGGCCAGGCTGGCGAGCTGATGTCTCCTTCCCAGCTTTTGGACGAGATAGACGATGGCCTCTCAGTGGCGCAGAGGAATTCAGGGAGGATCCGCGAGCTGCTCCGTGTGTGGCAGTCTGGGGGGGGAGGGAGCCGCGAGACCGGGGTAGATAAGAGGGCGACTCCTTTGCCGAGCCGACCGGTACTCGCCTCCTGATGCCCCCCTGCTCGCGCGCCCCGTTTTTTTATTCTTGAACTTGGTCTCTGTAATAAGTAATTTTAGAATATTCTGGGACATGCGTTATTCAAATAATATATTGTGATGTTTGACTTACCCTTGGTTGGGACGCGCCGGAAGTCGGCGAGTTGGGGTGGCGAGTTGGGGTGGCTAGCTGGGGCGGCGAGCTGAGCCGATTGGATGGTCTGACCCCAGATTTATTTTTCTATAAATAGCCCCCCAACCCCTGTACTGTGCTTTTATTGCTTTTTCTCTCTCTGCGCTTATTTCTTCTTCTTACTCGCGCCTTGTCTTATTTCGCGAGCATGGGCAAGACCAATCCCGACGCTGATGGCCGCAGCAAGTGCGCCCAGCACTTCACCGACTACTGCTTCTTCGAGGGGCATACCAGCGAGGAGGAGTTCGCAGAGTTCGAGATGGAATACGTGCCGCCGGACTTCAAGGTGCGCCGGCCGAGGCAGGGGGAGGCCATCAACACCTTCTACGATGACGAGCTCACCTTCCCCATTTCTCATTTTGAGGTGGGGTTGCGCCTCCCCCTGTGGCCGGAGGTCCGACAAATTCTGAAGTACTACGGCGCGGTACCCGCGCAGCTGAACTCCAACGCCATCGCCATGATGGTGGCGTTCGCGAGCTACCTCCGGCGAGAGAGGATAGAGTTCAACCTGACAGTGTTCAGGAAGCTCTTCTCTTACAAGGCGACGCCGGATAGGGTCGCTTACTTCGGCGGCTCGCTGATCAAAGTTTGTGAGATCGCAAACAAGTACCATAACAAGATGACCAGGATCGCCTTTATCAAGGGCGATCTCGGCAACGTCCCGTACTCGCCGCAGCAAAAAGGCGAGGAGGTCTACCGCCCGCCGGCCGTATCCGACAATGATGCCGAGCTCCACAAATACTTCCTCCACAAGGATTTTGAGGTGGCCTTCCTGCGAAGGGGCCTCAGCATTCTCCTCCCCGTTCTACCCGGCGAAGGTATTGTTCTCTCCATATTGCCGAACTCGCCAGATTGCCGAGCTCACCATATTGCTTGTTGAAAATCTTCTAACTTTTTTCCAAGTTTTTCCTTGCAGGGGAGCGGTTGATTCCCGCGAACCCGCCATTTGGGGACCTGGGGTCGCACCCGGACCCCCTTGCTCGCGAAAAGGCGGCGACGACGGCCTGTCGAGATGAGGCGGCCTTCTCCCAACCCTCTTCCAGCAAGAGTCGTCCTGAGGATGCAGGGTCGAACCCGCCACACTGCCAGCCATTAGCAAAAAAGATGAAGAAGGTCGTGCTCGCTCCGCGGGGAAAACAACATCAACAACATCAATCCAGCCCCAAATACATAAGCTCGACTGAGACCCCCCCCCCCCCCCCCCCCGACGCGTCACCGGAGAGCCCGCTGAAGGAGACCACTAGCAAAGGCCGGAAGGGCAGTGAGGCTCCTTCTTCTGCGGCGACGATCTCCCCACCTCCTTCGGCGAAGAGGGCGGCTCGCGAGCGCGGGGCGCCGAAACAACATCCCCTCCTTAACTTCGGGGGGTGGTGGAAGGACTCGGCGGGGGAGCCCATGGTGCAGTGGGATGAGTTGGCCCATCGGGTCTCCATCTCCACTCTGCATCCATCATGGCATGACCGCGAGCCCGCCACTGGCCATGCTTACGCCCTCGGCTTCGGCCTCTATGGTCGCGAGGATGCCGAGCCCTACAAGAACATGACCCTATGGCAGCTCGTCCATGAGGGTCTGCAGGCCCACCTGCGGACCATGGAGCCCCAACACATGCTGACTCGCCGCAGCTTTGCCCTCAGCAATCAACTCCTAAAAGCCGAACAGGCTCGCGATGTCGCCAAGGACCAGGTCTCCGACCAGGCGAGGCAGCTCGGCATCTCCGAGGGTCTCCTCGACCAGGCCGCCGACGGGTTGGTGAGTATCAGGCTCTTTCCTTCTTTTTACTTGAAAAAATTTGCACTGTTAATGAATTTCTCTCTTTCATCAGGATGTCAAGGCTGTCGGGGAGCTGCGGGTTGGCAATGCCGAGCAGGAGGAGGAGATTGGCCAGATGCGCACCCGACTTAGCGAGCTGGAGGGGGCAAATGCGAGGCTGAAGGAGGAGAATCAGAACCTCAGCCGCGAGGACCGCCGCCAGGCGGAGATCTTCTTCCCGGCCAGCGACGTCGACCCTACCCTCCCCTATAAGAGGTCGCGGGTCTTTGGCGAGGCCGACCTCGCCGAGAGGCTGCGGATCAACTCCATCCAAGCGGCCGAGTGCACCCTCCAAATGATGAAGGACACGGGGGTGCTGGTGCAGGGGTGCGAGGAGATCTCTGCCAAGGACCTGATGCCGAGCTTGTTCCCGGTGATGTCGCCCAGCGAGAAGGAGGATAGCCTGGACGCGATGTTCGGGAAGGGCTTCCAGGATCAATCGGGCGAGGGGGAGGACCGGTCCGACAGGGGGTGGGGTGGGGGGGGGGGGGGCGAGGCATGAATTTGTATATTCTTCTTCTTTCTTTCTTCTTTTTTTTTGTTTACTCGCCGCGGCAAGCCCCTGTAAACACCTTTATTTAATGAAAAAGGATCTTTGGTCATACCCATGCCATTTCTTTTTGTTTTCTTTTTGCTGTATTCTGCATATCCGCGAGTACTTCCCCAGACGACCTCGTATAGACAGGTAACGAGTAGGATAATCATTAGTACGCGCCCGCGAGAGAGTATCTTGAGTGCTCGGCAATTCCCAGGACTTCGCCGTAGTTCACTCGTGAGATGTCCTTGGCCTTCTTAATCAAAAATAAAACTGAATTTTACCAAGTAAAATAAAGCGGGGGCGGGGCCTTTCAGCGGGATCGGCCTCCCCTTGGCGAGGTCCCAGGGCCTGGCTTGCGAATTCTCAGGATTCCCCCCAGCTTGCTCGCGAGCTGTACGCCATCTTATCGACGTGAGACCAACTTTTCTAAATTTTCCTGAGTAAAACATAGTGGGGTGATGAGGTGGCCCGGCGCTACCCGCCTCCTCTTGGTGAGGTCCAAGGCTCTAGCTTGCCGATCTTCTGCCGAGCCCGAGCTGGGGCAGCGCGCTCGAACTCACCCATGCCGAGCTCTCCTCTCTTGGAAGGGCCAGGTTTGTTAGGCACTACCTGGGGGGAGGACTTCTTTGGGTGACCTTCAGCCCGTCAGCTTGGTGAGAGTCTGACAGCGGGATCTGCTCGAGGCCCAAGGATGACACCGAGTGACTTCCAGCCCTGCCAACTAGGTGAGAGCCTGACAGCGGGATCTGCTCGGGGTCCACTAATAATATCATTGAGTGGCTTCCAGCCCTGCCAGCTAGGTGAGAGCCTGACAGCTGGATCTACTTGAGGCCCAAGGATGACACCGAGTGACTTCCAGCCCTGCCAGCTAGGTGAGAGACTGACATCAGTATTGTACAACCCCATGTCCGGCGAGCAAGGTCACCAAGGGGCGAGCAGATCAGACATAGAGCAGCAGGCGAGCTCGGCAGCGGCAGGGGCGAGGCTGAGCTCGGCATTCGTCGGCCATAGATCGTCGATCGGCGACCCCGAGCTCGGCATTCGCCGAGCGGGCTGAGGCTCGCGCCCTCGCAGTGGAGCTCGGCAGCAGCTGGCGAGCAAAGCACGCCGAGGTGGCCAGAGCTCCCAGCTCGCCTGGGGGTCAGGTACTTTTTTACTGTTTTACCCCTGCTGGTCTGCCCATAGCCCCTCAAAACAGCGGAGTTTGGCTGTTGGCAGACCCAGCCGAGGGTTTTCTGGTAATTTCAGGTTAGTTATTTTGGTTATTGGCAGTCTGGGTTTCAAAAACTATAAATAGGACCCAAGGGGTACCCTAGAAAGCAGTTTTTTCCCTGTGCTCCTCTCCCCAAAATCTCTAAGTGTTTTCTGAGGGTACCTTAGCTCGGCTTCAGGCTAAGGAGGGGAAGCGCTCTGAGATCTTCCGGGTTTGTGGTGGGACCTCCCTGCCGAGCCCTTGGGTCGGTTTCTCCTTGCTTTCGTCGTTTTTCTTGCAGGAACAAAGTAGGCGCGCGACCACCCCCTTCCCCAAGGGGCGAGCTCCACAGGGAAGCCGAGTTTCGGTTTCAACATTTTGGTGCGGTGAGCGTGGACAGTGGTCAGCGCAGAAAAGTTTCCGCGAGCTCGATGACGGGACAAGGATCCGACAGGCCGAACTCGCCCCCCCCCCCCCCCCGCCTCTCGCAACGGTGGGAATGTTCGAAGACTTCAGGAGCGAGGTGCTGAATCTGGTCAAGTTCGCACTCGGCACGCGGGCCGAGTGCTCGACTCCGGCAAACCAGATTGCGGCCGCCCCCTCATTGGGCGAGGACGCTCCCGGCAGGTGAGCTGGGAAGGAAGTGGCCGAGGAAGGCCGAGGGTGCGAGCTCCCCGGGCGCGAGCTCTTCCCCGGCTCGGCAGGCCGAGGTCGCTTCGGCGAGCTGGGCTCGTGAGACTCGCTAGCTCGCCCAGTGGGGGGTGGGAGCCCTTTCAGCGAGTTGGTCTCTTCAGCTCCGGTTCCAGAGGGGTTCAGGGAACCCGAGATGTCCTATTACACTGGGAAGGGAGACCCGGTCCAGCATGTCCAGTGGTTCGAGGACGTGGTCTCCATCCGTCAGATGTCGGAAGGATTCAAGTGCCGGCTCTTCGCCATCACCCTCCGGGAGAAGGCAAGGGAGTGGTTCCACCAGCTACCGGCCAGCTCCATCTACTGCTTCGAGGACCTGCGCCGAGGATTCATGCTGAGATTCACCACTTCGAAGAAGAGGAAGAAGGAGTCCGAGTCTTTGTTTCACATTAAGCAGGGGGTGAACGAGACGTTGGGAAGCTATGTGGACCGATTCCAGGAGGAAGTTACTCAAGTCCAGGAGATGCCGGGCCATAGCCTGATGATGGCCTTTACCCTGGGCCTGCAGCAGGGTTTCTTCCGAATGGAGCTGAAAAGAGTTCCTCCCCTCTCTTATGAGGAGTTGATGGAAAGGGCGGCGAGAGAGGTTGACGGGGAGGCGTCAAACCCGGAGTTTGCAAGAAAACTGGCCAGGTGGGCCACAGAGGAGGAGAGGGAGTCGAAGGGGGGAAGAGGACAAGAGGAGAGAAGAGGGGAACCGAGGCAGAGGGAGCAGAGGCAGCTCCAAGGGCCGCAGCAGCCGGGGTGGGGGCGTCAGGAGCCCGACCGTCGGTTAGGCTGGAGGCCGGAGTGGCAGGGGCATGGGCCACAGAGGGGGAACTTTGGAAGGGGTCACTTTCAAGGGAGGCAAGACCAATTCCACCCCCAGGGCTGGAGGCAGGGCCAGAGGCCCCGGCTCCCCGATCAAGAGGAGGCCATGGCCATAGCCTTGGGGGCCAGGAGAGGAGTATGGAGGAGAAGGAGGAGGGAGGTCAGGGTGGAGCTGCCATATTGCGACTTCCATTAGGAAGAGGGGCACGCAACAGCCACGTGCCCGGAATTCTTGGAAATAAGGGGGAATAGGGAGCAGCAGCAGCAGCAAGGGAGGCAGGAAGTGAGAATTGAGGAGGTCCTGCCTCGGGCGGAGGAGGATCGGTGCGAAGACCGGGTGGATGTGGGGACCCGAGGGGGAATCGGGATGATCCATGGGGGAGCAGGAATCGAGGCCTCCCGCAAGGCCAGTCTCCACACCATGTACCGGCGGAGCGTCGCCTCTACATCCCAAACCCCGCCACCGGTGGAGAGGATCACCTTCTCCAGGAGTGATCTACCAGACCACGAGGACCCGTTCTGTGATGCGCTGGTCATCAAGGCGGCCATTAAGAACTTCACCGTCTCTCGGATCCTCGTGGACAACGGGAGCTCCGTCAACGTCGTCTTCAAAAAGGCGTTCGACGCGATGAAGGTGGAGGCAAAGAGGGTGCTGGCCTCAGATGGCCCCTTATTCGGTTTTTCAGGAGAAAGGAAGGAAGTAGAAGGAGGAGTTGGACTCCACGTCACCTTGGGGGGGGGGGCAGTCCCGAAACTGCAAGTTCGTCATTGTGGACGCCCCCAGCAGCTACATCGCCATCTTTGGGAGGCCCCTGATCAGCGCCTTCCGCTGCGTCCCCTCATCTTTTCATCAATGCTTGAAGTTCAACGCCGAGGGGGTCCAAGTCAGGGTTAGGGGAGATCCAAAGGTGGTATGGGAGTGTTATGTCACTGCGGTGAACGCCATCTCTTGGCAGGAGGGAGCCGAGGAGATGGGGCGAAGGATGGAGGAGGTCGAAGAGGAAGCAGAGAGGGAGGAACTGGGAGAGAAGGGCTGCGCAGAGGAGGCGGCAGGAAGAGATCTGGAGGAGGTGGCCGAGGTAGGAGCCGTGGGGGGAGAGATGAAGGTAGAGGCCCCCGTTCCGGAGGAAGGGGACGCAGGAGGATAGGGGGAGCGGCCCAGGCTTGAGGAAGCAGAAGAAGTGGTGGAGCTGGAGGTGCTCACCCGGGGAGGAAGGATGGAGAAGGTTCGCGTCAGCGGAGGGCTGACCCCGGAGGACCGAGGCAGGATGCTGGAGTGCATCCAGAAGAACGTGGACATCTTCTCCTGGAACGCCGCGGAGATGCCGGGGGTTGACGCGGATGTGGCTTGCCACCGCCTCAACCTGGACCCGGGAACACGCCCCGTTCAGCAGAAGAAAAGATCCACGGCAGACAAGCTGGTGGAACCCATCCGGGAGGAGGTGGCGAAGCTCCTCAAGGCCGGCTTCGTGTCTGAGATTCAATACCCCGGCTGGGTCTCCAACGTGGTTATGGTTAAAAAATGGGATGGCCGATGGAGGATGTGTATCGACTTTTCCTTACTTAATAAAGCTTGTCCTAAGGATTGCTACCCCTTGCCTCGGATCGACGCGCTGGTTGACTCAGCCGTCGGTTTTTCTGTAATGAGTTTTTTGGATGCTTTTTCAGGTTACCATCAGATCAGGATGCACCCCCCAGACATCAAGGATGTCTCGTTCATCACCGGGGATGGATGCTACTGCTACAAGATGATGCCCTTTGGGCTGAAGAATGCTGGGGCTACCTACCAGAAAATGATGGACAGGGTCTTCAAGGAGCAAAGGGGAAGGAATTTGGAGGTGTATGTAGATGACCTCATGATCAAGAGCCGGGATGTGGACTCCCACCTCTGAGACCTGGAGGAGACCTTCGCCACCCTACGCAAGTACAAGATGCGGTTGAATCCACTGAAATGTGTCTTTGGGGCCAGCAGGGGAAAGTTCTTGGGGCACCTCCTCACCCCCGCAGGGGTCGAGCCGAATCTAGACAAGGTCAAAGCTATCCTAGAGCTGGGGTCCCCGCGGAATGCAAAGGAGGTCCAGCGGCTGACAGGGAAGCTGGCAGGGCTGAGTCGCTTCCTTTCACGGGCAGGAGAAAAGTGCTTCCCCTTCTTCAAAATGCTAGGGGGGGGGGGGCAGAGGTTTGAATGGAGCAAGGAGTGTGAAGAGGAGTTTCAGGCCCTCAAGATGCAGTTGACACAGGCTCCGCTGCTCCAAGGGCCGAAGGAGGGGGAGGATTTGTTCTTATATCTCGGGGCCGGGGCAGAGGCACTGAGCTCCGTCTTGGTTCGGGAAGAGGGAAAGAGACAACTCCCTATCTATTATGTCAGCCGGGTCCTGAGAAAGGCCGAGCTCTGGTATCCGATCTTGGAAAAGCTAGCCTTCGCACTGATCATCTCGGCTCGGAGGCTGCGACCTTACTTCCAGGCACACTCAATCCGAGTGATGACTGACCACCCCCTCCGCAACATCTTCGAGGGGGTGGAGCATTCAGGCAGGTTGGCTAAGTGGTCGGTGGAGATGAGCGAGTTCGACGTCTCCTTCGTTCCGCGGCTCTCGATCAAAGCCCAGGCGATGGCCGACTTTCTTGCTGACTACGTGGTTGAAGTGGTGGAGGAAGAGCTCACTCGCCCGGCCCCTTGGAAGGTGAGGGTGGATGGAGCCTCGGGAAGGCATTCCCTAAGAGTAGGGGTGATCCTAGAAAGCCCTCAAGGGACCCGAATCGAGCAGACTGTGGTGGTACACTTTCCCATTACCAACAACCAGGCCGAGTACGAGGCCGTGATAGCAGGGCTTCGCCTGGCCAGGGAGCTTGGAGTGTAGGATGTGGAGGTCCTCACAGACTCCATGGTAGTTGCCTCCCAAATCAACGGGAAGTTCGAGGCAAGGGAGCCCACCCTGCGTTCATACTTGGCCAAAGTAAAGGGGATCATTGGCACTTTTCAAACTTTCACCATCCGGCATGTGCCCAGGGAAGAGAATGAACAAGCCGATCAGTTGGCTAAGCATGGTCCCCGGGTGGGGGGCACCATCACCGACCTATTTCGCCCCTCCATCGAAGAAGGAGAGCTCATGGAAGTCGATCAGCAAGCTTCATGGATGGATCCAGTGATTGTTTTTCTCTCCACAGGAGAATATCCGGAGGGGGTGGACAAGAAGAAGCTGAGGCACAAGTCAGCATACTACCTCCTCCAGGACGGGCAGCTGTACAGAAAGACCCTCTCAGGGATGCTGGCCCGCTGCGTAACCGAGGGAGAAGCGCGAAGGATCTTGGATGAGGTCCACTCCGGAGAATGTGGGAGTCACTCCGGGAGTCGGACCCTGGAAGGAAGGATAGTCAGGCAAGGTTATTTCTGGCCCACCCTAGGCCGGGACGCTGCAGAATTCGCAAGAAGATGTCACAAGTGCCAGCTGTTTGCCCCTCTCCAGCTGCAGCCGGCCCAGCGGCTCCGAAGTATCACGGCCCCATGGCCCTTCGCAATTTGGGGAATGGATTTGGTTGGGCCGTTCCCCCAAGCCAGCGGCCAAAGAAGGTTCCTCCTGGTGATGATAGATTACTTCTCAAAGTGGATGGAGGTGAAGGCATTGGCCAAGGTGACCTCCGAGGTGATCAGGAATTTTGTTTGGGGGGAGATCATCTGTCGCCATAGGCTGCCGCAGGCCATCATCACGGACAACGGGCCCCAGTTCGCCAGTGCCGAGTTCACCAACTTCTGCGAGCAGCTTGGGATCGATCTCAGGTTCACCTCGGTCCATCATCCCAGGAGTAACAGGCAGGTGGGGGCCGCAAACAAGGTCATCGTCAACCTCCTCAATAAAAAGGTTGAGAACCTGAAAGGGAGCTGGGTGGAGCAGCTTCCCGCGGTTCTTTGGGCCCTGAGGACCACCCCCAACACAGCTACAGGAGAGACCCCCTTCAAACTCTCCCACGGGTGCGAGGCAGTGCTCCCCATTAAATTCGAAGTCCAAACGCCGCGAGTCGTGGCAGCAAAGGAAGGCCGTGAGGAATGGCAAGCAGAGAATGAGGAGGAACTGAGGCTCTCCCTTGACATGGTGGAAGAAGTAAGAGACCTTTCCGCCATCCGACAGGAGGAGGTAAAGAGAAGGATGGCCAAGTACTTCGACAAGCATGTCAGGGTCAAGCAGTTCGTTGAAGGGGACTTGATACTGAAGAAAGTAGATGCAGTAGGGAGGTCAGCATCCGTGGGAAATCTCAATCCCAGCTGGGAGGGACCGTTCATTATAAAGGTAGTCTTGGGGTCGGGGGGCTATCGACTCCAAAATGTAGAAGGCGAGACCCTGAATCTCACCTGGAGTGGTGACGACCTCAAACGATTTTTCCCCTGAAACATGTAAGCAGCACTTTGATTATAATAAATTCCTTCAAGCTCTCTGATATCATTGTAATTGGCCTGCATGGTGGAATGTGATGTATTTTGGACCCCGAGCAGATCCTGCTGTCAGGCTCTCACCTAGCTGGCAGGACTGGAAGTCACTCGGTGTCATCCTTGGCCTCGAGCAGATCCCGCTGTCAGGCTCTCACCTAGCTGGCAGGGCTGGAAGTCACTCGATGGTGGTAGTAGTGGACCCCGAGCAGATCCCGCTGTCAGGCTCTCACCTAGCTGTCAGGGCTGGAAGTCACTCAGTGTCATCCTTGGCCTCGAGTAGATCTCGCTGTCAGGCTCTCACCTAGCTGACAGGGCTGGAAGTCACTCGATGGTGCTACTAGTGGACCCCGAGCAGATCCCGCTGTCAGGCTCTCACCTAGCTGGCAGGGCTGGAAGTCACTCGGTGTCATCCTTGACCTCGAGCAGATCCCGCTGTCAGGCTCTCACCTAGCTGGCAGGGCTGGAAATCACTCGATGGTGTCCCTCGCAGTGGACCTCGAGCAGATCCCGCTGTCAGGCTCTCACCTAGCTGGCAGGGCTGGAAGTCACTCGATGGTGGTACTAGTGGACCTCGAGCAGATCCCGCTGTCAGGCTCTCACCTAGCTAGCAGGGCTGGAAGTCACTCGGTGTCATCCTTGGCCTCGAGCAGATCCCGCTGTCAGGCTCTCACCTAGCTGACAGGGCTGGAAGTCACTCGATGGTGGTACTAGTGGACCCCGAGCAGATCCCGTTGTCAGGCTCTCACCTAGCTGGCAGGGCTGGAAGTCACTCGGTGTCATCCTTGACCTCGAGCAGATCCCGCTGTCAGGCTCTCACCTAGCTGGCAGGGCTGGAAGTCACTCGATGGTGGCCCTTGCAGTGGACCTCGAGCAGATCCTGCTGTCAGGCTCTCACCTAGCTGGCAGGGCTGAAAGTCACTCGACGGTGGTAGTAGTGGACCCCGAGCAGATCCCGCTGTCAGGCTCTCACCTAGCTGGCAGGGCTGGAAGTCACTCGGTGTCATCCTTGGCCTCGAGCAGATCCCGCTGTTAGGCTCTCACCTAGCTGGCAGGGCTGGAAGTCACTCGATGGTGGTACTAGTGGACCCCGAGCAGATCCCGCTGTCAGGCTCTCACCTAGCTGGCAGGGCTGGAAGTCACTCGGTGTCATCCTTGGCCTCGAGCAGATCCCGCTGTCAGGCTCTCACCTAGTTGGCAGGGCTGGAAGTCACTCGATGGTGGCAGTAGTGGACCCCGAGCAGATCCCGCTGTCAGGCTCTCACCTAGCTGTCAGGGCTGGAAGTCACTCGGTGTCATCCTTGGCCTCGAGCAGATCCCGCTGTCAGGCTCTCACCTAGATGACAGGGCTGGAAGTCACTCGATGGTGGTACTAGTGGACCCCGAGCAGATCCCGCTGTCAGGCTCTCACCTAGCTGGCAGGGCTGGAAGTCACTCGGTGTCATCCTTGGCCTCGAGGAGATCCCGCTGTCAGGCTCTAACCTAGCTGACAGGGCTGGAAGTCACTCGATGGTAGTACTAGTGGACCCCGAGCAGATCCCGCTGTCAGGCTCTCACCTAGCTGGCAGGGCTGTAAGTCACTCGGTGTCATCCTTGACCTCGAGCAGATCCCGCTGTCAGGCTCTCACCTAGCTGGCAGGGCTGGAAGTCACTCGATGGTGGCCCTCGCAGTGGACCTCGAGCAGATCCCGCTGTCAGGCTCTCACCTAGCTGGCAGGGCTGGAAGTCACTCGACGGTGGTAGTAGTGGACCCCGAGCAGATCCCGCTGTCAGGCTCTCACCTAGCTGGCATGGCTGGAAGTCACTCGGTGTCATCCTTGGCCTCGAGCAGATCCCGCTGCCAGGCTCTCACCTAGCTGGCAGGGCTGGAAGTCACTCGATGGTGGTACTAGTGGACCCCGAGCAGATCCCGCTGTCAGGCTCTCACCTAGCTGGCAGGGCTGGAAGTCGCTCGGTGTCATCCTTGGCCTCGAGCAGATCCCGCTGTCAGGCTCTCATCTGGCTGGCAGGGCTGGAGGTTACTCGATGGTGTCGGCCTTGAAGTCGTCAGGAACAGGTCAAAGTCGGTGGCAGGGAGCAAAGGGGAAGGGTTCTGTCAGGGCGAGCTCGGGCTCGGCGAACTCAGCTCGGCATAATCAAGAAGGCAGGCAGGGCTGAAGGGCTCTGCATGGGCGTGTTTGGGCTCGTCATATCCAGCTCGGCAGTGGCGAGTAGGTCGCAAGCCAGGGCCTCGCCAAAGGAAGGCAAGCCGGACCAGGGGACCTCGCCTCCCTGGCCCATTACACTTGAAAAGTTTCTTCTTCGACGGGCACAACCTGGATGGCTCGCATGCGAGTAAGGGTAGGCGGATGGAAGGGTGGAGGCCGCGCGCGAGTAATAGTGGCATGATAAGGGCGGAGAGTAACTCGCCACGAAATCGTTTGGGGCTCGGCGAACACTCAAAACGCGTCTCGCTCGCGTGCGCGCTCTCATAATCACTCTACTCGCGGAACCTGTCTCTGCGAGGACGCGGGAGGAAGCACTCACATACATTCATAACACAACAAGCATAGTAAAGGAGAACACCGGTATGATCAAAAAACTTTCATTGATTATTCACAAATATACAGGGAGCTCGCCCGGGCGAGTAGTCAAAAAAGAAAAAAGAAGAAGAAAAAGGTAAAAATACAAGGCTGTCAGCTGGCCTCGCCCCCTCCGCCGGCCTGGTCCTCGCCGTCACCCGAATGGTCCTGAAAGCTCTTCCCGAACATTGCGTCCAGGCTATCTTCCTTCTCGCTGGGCGGCGTCGCCGGAAACAGACTCGGCATCAGGTCCCGAGCAGAGATCTCCCCGCATCCTTCCACCAGCACCCCGGAGTCCTTCATCATCGCGAGGGTGCACTCGGCGGTATGGATTGAGTTGATCCGCAGTCTCTCGACGAGGTCGGCCTCGCCGAAGATGCGCGGGCTCTTGTAGGGGAGTGTGGGATCGATGTCGTGCGACGGGAAGAAGATCTCCGCCTGGCGACGCACCTCGCCGAGAAGGTGCTGGTTCTCCCCCTTCAGCTTTGCGTTCGCACCCTCCAGCTCGCCAAGGCGTGCGCGCAGTCGGCCGATCTCCTCCCCTTGCTCGGCGTTGCGAGCCTGGAGCTCGCCAGCAGCGTCGGCATCCGCGGCCAGTTGCGCGCGCAGGCGGCCGTTCTCCTCCCCCAGCTCAGTGTTGCGAGCCTGGAGCTCGCCCGCCGCCTTGGCATCCTGGAAAAAAGCCCATTTAACAACAGCACAAAGCTTTCTAAGTAAAAGAGAGCGGTGCGTAACACTTCCCAGCCCGCCAGCAGTCTGGGCGAGAAGACTATCCGCGATGCCGAGCCGCCTCGCCTGATCGGCGACCTGCTCCTTGGCGAGGTCGCGAGCCTGCTCGACCTTTTCGAGCTGGTGGCTGAGGGCGAAGCTGCGGCGCGCCAGCATGTGGTGCAGCTCCAAAGTTCGCAGGTGGGACTGCAGACCCTCATGGCCGAGCTGCCGGAGGGTCGTCCTCTTGTAGGCCTCGGCATCCTCCCGGCCATAAAGGCCGAAGCCGAGGGCGTAGGCATGACCGGTGGCGGGCTCGCGGTCGTGCCAGGACGGGTGCAGAGTGGAGACGGAGACTCGATGAGCGAGCTCGTCCCACTGCAGCATGGGCTCGCCCGCGGAATCCTTCCAGCGCGCGCCGAAGTTGAAGAGGGGGTGCTGCTTCGGCGGCGCGCGCTCGCGGGCGGTCCTCTTCGCCGAAGGAGGAGGGGAGACCGCCGCCGAGGTGGAAGGGCCCTTGCCACCCTTTTGGCCCTTGCTGGTCGTCTCCTTCAGCGGGCTCCCAGGTGACACGTCGGGAGGAGTCTCCGACGAGCTGATGTACTTGGGGCTGGGCTGATGTTGATGTTGTTGCCCCCGCGGAGCTAGCAGGGCTCTCCGCATCTTTTTCATCTAACGGGGGCCGGATGGCGGGTTCGACCCCGCGTCCTCAGATCGCCTCTTGCCGGAAGAGGGCTGCGAGAGGGCCGCCTCGTCTCGGCAGGCCGCTGCCGCCGCCCTCTCGCGAGCAAGAGGGTCAGTAGCAAGCCCCGGGTCCGCAAAAGGCGGGTTCGCGGGGATTATTCGCTCCCCTGCAGGAAAATACTTGGAAAGGTTAGAAAATTCAGATATGATGATGTGCCGAGCTCGCGAGTAGGCGAGCTTGGCAAGATGAGAAGAGCATACCTTCGCCGGGCAGAACTGGGGGGAGCGCGTCGAGGCCCCTCCGCAGGAAGGCGACCTCGAAATCTTTGTGGAGGAAGAATTTGTGGAGCTCGGCGTCGTTGCCGGACACGGCCGGCGGGCGGTACACCTCCTCGCCTTTCTGTTGCGGCGAGTAGGGGATGTTGCCGAGATCGCCCTTGATGAAGGCGATCTTGGTCATCCAGGTATGGTGCTTGTTCGCGATCTCGCGAACTTTGATCAAGGAGCCGCCGAAGTAGGCGACCCCGTCCGTCGTCGCCTTATAGGAGAAGAGTTTCCTGAACACCGTCAGGTTGAACTCGATCCTCTCCCGCCGGAGGTAGCTCGCGAACGCCACCATCATGGCGATGGCGTTTGAGTTTAGCTGCGCGGGGACGACCCCGTAGTATTTCAGGATCTGCCGGATCTCCGGCCACAAGGGAAGTCGCAGCCCCACCTCGAAGTGCGAGATGGGGAATGCGAGCTCGTTCTCATAGAACGTGTTGATGGCCTCGCCCGGCCCCGGCCTGCGCGCCTCAAAGCCCGGCGGCACATACAGGGCTATGAATTCTGCGAGCTCCTCCTCGCTGGTGTGCCCGTCGAAGAAGCAGTAATCTGCGAAGTGCTGCGCGCATTTGGAGCGGCCATCGGCGTCCGGGTTGGTCTTGCCCATGATCGCAGGGAAGAAGCAAAGCGCTGCGCGAGCAGAAAAAGGAAAAAAGCAAGGAAGGGAAAGCAAAGCAATAAAGACAGTACGGGGGTAGGTGAGGGGGGGGGGGCTATTTATAGGAAAAGGAATCTGAGGCAGGCTGTCACATCGGCGCAGCTCGCCGCCCCAGCTCGCCACCCCAGCTCGCCACCCCAGCTCGCCGACTTCCGGCGCATCCCAACTGAGGCTAAGTCAAAACATTACGGCTTTTTATTTAAATAACATAATTAAGAATGTTCTAAGAGTTGTTCATCACAGAAGGTGAAACTTCAGAACAGAAAAGGAGGCGCGCGAACAGGGAGGGCGTCGGGACGCGAGCGACGGTCGGCTCGGCAGAGGAGCCCGCAAACTTACCTACCCCGGCCTCGCGATCCCCGCCCCCCAAGCTGCCGCGCGCGAAGTAACTCGCGGATCCTCCCGGAATTCCTTTGCGCAACCAAGAGACCGTCGTCTATCTCATCAAGGAGTCGGGAGGGAGACATCAACTCGCCAGGTCGGCCGAGGCGCACCTCCTCAGCAAGACGCGCATAGTCGCGCTGCAGCGTCTCGTTGACTCCTTGCACCTCGCGCAGACCGCACACCAGCTTCTTGAGGAGCTTGACCTCCCTCCTCGACAGCTCGCCCTGATCCACCTCCGGACCCAAGTAAGAGTCCAGCGAGCTCGGAGACGGGAGGGGAGAATGGTGGGCTGCCCGCGAGGACTCCTCGGCAGCCGATTGACTGGGAAGGGCTGTAAAGGTAGATGTCAGCAGAGCAATAGTTTGTGAAGCACAGGGTTGAGTTAGGCGGACCTGAAGAGCTCGGCGGCTCAAAGGAGACGCGAGGAGGGATGAACCTCAGGTCCTTCCCGCGACCTGGGCCGCGAGCCCCCGGCGAGATGAGCTCGAAGCCCGGAACAGGAATGGACCCCGGACCTCCCCCGGCGGCCACATCAATTTGCCGAGGAGGAGAGCCCTGTGGTGAGGGTGGCCTCTGCGAGCTCACAGGCAGGATCCCGAAGAGGAGCGGCGGATCCCGGGGATGGCTGTTCGGTGCCGAGAGTCGCGAAGTGGCGGGCGCGACCTCGCCTCGTGGCGTAGGGACCCGCGGCGCGGTGCCCTCGTCATCTGGTAGGCCGCCCTGATCGTCGCCGACAACCACGACCTCCCTATCATTCTCCAGAATAGTTCGGGTAGAAGAGCCGGTCTCGCGAGCCAGAGTGGCCCTCAGGTCGTGGAAGATGGGCTCGGCCGCCTCGGGGAACGGTTTTGTCCTCTTGGAGCTCGGCTCGGCGGGGTCGATTTGAGGAACTTTCGCGGGGACCGCCGTCAGCGCGGCGACGCGAGCCGCGGAAGCCTGGCGGGCTCGGTCTATGCGCTCTTGAATCTCCATGGGAAGGGGCATCTTGGCAAGGCAACAGGGGGAATGGCAAGAGCCAGGCAGCAGAGCAGGTGCATATATATAGCCGCAGGTGGCCCCCACCAGAAGATTCCCTTCAACTCGCCAGCCGGAGCTCGCCGCACACTTCGGGTTGGATGTTTCTTTCCGAGCTTTTTGACAAGCTCGAAAAAAGCGGGGATTGTGTACAACCCCGTGTCCGGCGAGCAAGGTCACCAAGGGGCGAGCAGATCAGACAGAGAGCAGCAGACGAGCTCGGCAGGGGCGAGGCTGAGCTCGGCATCCGTCGGCCAGAGATCGTCGATCGGCGACCCCGAGCTCGACATTTGCCGAGCGGGCTGAGGCTCGCGCCCTCGCAGTGGAGCTCGACAGCAGCTGGCGAGCAAAGCACGCCGAGGTGGCCAGAGCTCCCAGCTCGCCTGGGGGTCAGGTACTTTTTTACTGTTTTACCCCGGCTGGTCTGCCCATAGCCCCTCAAAACAGCGGAGTTTGGCTGTTGGCAGACCCAGCCGAGGGTTTTCTGGTAATTTCTGGTCAGTTATTTTGGTTATTGGCAGTCCGAGTTTCAAAAACTATAAATAGGACCCAAGGGGTACCCCAAAAAGCAGTTTTTTCCCTGTGCTCCTCTCCCCAAAATCTCTAAGTGTTTTCTGAGGGTACCTTAGCTCGGCTTCAGGCTAAGGAGGGGAAGCGATCTGAGATCTTCCGGGTTTGTGGTGGGACCTCCCTGCCGAGCCCTTGGGTCGGTTTCTCCTTGCTTTCGTCGTTTTTCTTGCAGGAACAAAGTAGGCGCGCGACCACCCCCTTCCCCAAGGGGCGAGCTCCACAGGGAAGCCGAGTTTCGGTTTCAACAAGTATCTGCTGGGGATCCATTACTAATACCTTCGAGTGACTTCAACCCTGCCAGCTAGGTGAGAGCCTGATAGTGGGATCTTCTCAAGGCCCAAGGATGACACCGAGTGACTTCCAGCCCTGCCAGCTAGGTGAGAGCCTGACCACGGGATCTGCTCGGGGTCCACTACTAATACCATCGAGTGACTTCCAGCCCTGTCAACTAGGTGAGAGCCTGACAGCGGGATCTGCTCGAGGCCCAAGGATGACACTGAGTGACTTCCAGCCCTGCCAGCTAGGTGAGAGCCTGACAGCGGGATCTGCTCGGGGTCCACTGCTAATACCATCGAGTGACTTCCAGCCCTGCCAGCTAGGTGAGAGCCTGACAGCGGGATCTGCTCGAGGCCCAAGGATGATACCGAGTGACTTCCAGCCCTGCCAGCTAGGTGAGAGCCTGATAGCGAGGATCTGCTCGGGGTCCACTACTAATACCATCGAGTGACTTACAGCCTTGCCAGCTACGTGAGAGCCTGACAACGGGATCTTCTCGAGGCCCAAGGATGACACTGAGTGACTTCCAGCCCTGCCAGCTAGGTGAGAGCCTGATAGCGGGATCTACTCGGGGTCCACTACTAATATCATCGAGTGACTTCCAGCCCTGCCAGCTAGGTGAGAGCCTGACAGCGGGATCTGCTCGAGGCCCAAGGATGATAACGAGTGACTTCCAGCCCTGCCAGCTAGGTGGGAGCCTGACAGCGGGATCTGCTCGGGGTCCACTACTAATACCATCGAGTGACTTCCAGCCCTGCCAGCTAGGTGAGAGCCTGACAGCGGGATCTGCTCGAGGCCCAAGGATGACACCGAGTGACTTCCAGCCCTGCCAGTTAGGTGAGAGCCTGACAGCGGGATCTATTCGGGGTCCAAATTCACTTCACTTCTTCATGCAAACTCATAGCGACAATATTGGCATATTAAAGAATTTTCATTAAAAATCAAGGTACAACTTACAAGCTTCAAGGAAAAAAGCGTTTTAAGTCATCACCACTCCAGGTGAGACTTAGTGTCTCGCCCTCCACATTTTGGAGTCGATACCCCCCTGATCTCAACTCCTCTTTTACAATAAATGGGCCTTCCCAGCTGGGGTTGAGCTTCCACATGGTTTTCGATCTCCCTGCTGCATCCACCTTCCTCAGCACCAAGTCCCCCTCCACAAATTGTTTGACTCTGACGTGCTTGTCGAAGTACATGGCCATCCGTCTCTTCACCTCTTCCTGTCGGAGGGCGGAAAGATCCCGCAGTTCTTCCACCATGTCAAGGGAGAGCCGCAGCTCCTCCTCGTTCTCAGCCTGCCATTCTTCCCTGCCTTCCATGGCCACAACAACTCGAGGTGTCTGAACTCAAATTCCACGGGGCGTACTGCCTCACACCCATGAGAGAGTTTGAAGGGGGTCTCTCCGGTATCTGTGTTGGGGGTGGTCCTCAGGGCCCAGAGAACCGCAGGGAGCTGCTCCACCCAGCTTCCCTTCAGATTTTCCACTTTATTTTTCAGGAGGTTGACAATGATCTTGTTCGCAGCCTCCACCTGCCCGTTGCTCCTGGGGTGATAGACTGAGGCGAACCTGAGGTCGATTCTAAGCTGCTCGCAAAAACTGGTGAACTCAACGATGGCGAACTGGGGCCCGTTGTCCGTGACAATGGCCTGGGGTAGCCCATGGCGGCAGATGATCTCCCCCCAAACAAAGTTCCGGATAACTTGGGAGGTCACCTTGGCCAACGCCTTCACTTCCAACCACTTGGAGAAGTAATTGATCATTAGTAGGAGGAATCTCCTCTGCCCATTGGCCTGGGGGAATGGTCCAAGCAAATCCATTCCCCAAATGTCGAAGGGCCAAGGGGCCGTGATACTTTTGAGTCGCTGGGCCGGCTGTAGCTGGAGATGGGCAAACAGCTGGCATTTGTGCCACCTTCTTGCAAACTCCGTCGCATCATGGCCCAGGGTGGGCCAGAAGTACCCCTGCCTGACAATCCTCCCTTCCAGGGTCCGACTCCTGGAGTGGCTCCCACACCCTCTGGAGTGGACTTCCTCCAAGATTCTTTGTACCTCCTCCTCGGCCATGCAACGAGCAAACATCCCCGAGAGTGTCTTCCTGTACAGCTGCCCGTCCTGGAGGAGGTAGTACGCTAACTTATGTCTTAGCTTCTTCTTATCTGCCCCCTCCGGATACTCTCCCGTGGAAAGGAAAGTTACAACTGGGTCCATCCATGAAGTTCGTTGATCTATCACCATGAGCTCCCCCTCTTCAATGGAGGAGCAGAATAGGTCGGTGATGGTACCTCCCACCCGAGGACCGTACTTTGCGAGCTGATCGACCTGCTCATTTTCCTCCCGGGGCACGTGTTGGATGGCAAAAGTTTAGAACGTGTCGATAACCCCCTTTACCTTGGCTAAGTATAAACGCAAGGTAGGTTCTCTTGCTTCAAACTCCCCGTTGATCTGAGAAGCTACCACCATGGAGTCGGTAAGGACCTCCATGTCCAACACCCCTAGCTCCCTGGCCAGGCGCATCCCTGCTATCACGACCTCATACTCGGCTTGATTGTTGGTGATGGGAAAGTGAACCACCACCGTCTGCTCAATCCTAGTCCCCTGTGGGCTCTCCAAGATCACCCCCACTCCTAGGGAATGCCTCCCCGAGGTGCCATCCACCTTCACCTTCCAAGGAGTCGGACGAGTGAGCTCTTCCTCTGCCACTTCAATCATATAATCAGCCAAGAAGTCGATCATCGCTTGAGCTTTGAATGAGAGGCGCGGAACGAAGAAAACATCGAACTCACTCAACTCCACCGACCATTTGGCCAGCCTGCCAGAGTGCTCCATCCCCTCAAAGATGTTGTAGAGGGGATGGTCAGTCACCACTCAGATTGAGTGTGCCTGAAAATAAGGTCGCAACCTTCGGGCTGAGATGATCAAGGTGAAAGCCAGCTTCTCCAAAATTGGATACCGGAGCTCGACCTTCCTCAGGACCCGACTCACGTAGTAAATAGGGAGCTGCTTCTTCCCCTCCTCCCGAACTAGGACAGAGCTCAAGGCCTCCGCCCCGACCCCGAGATACAAAAACAAGTCTTCCCCCTCCTTTGGCCCTTGGAGCAGCGGAGCCTGGGTCAGCTGCATCTTGAGGGCTTGGAATGCCTCCTCGCACTCCTTGGTCCATTCGAACCTTTGACCGCCCCTTAGCATTTTGAAGAAGGGGTAGCACTTTTCCCCAGCCCGGGAGAGGAACCTACTTAGCCATGCTAGTTTCCTTGTCAAGCGCTGCACCTCCTTGGTATTCTGTGGCGACCCTAGCTCCATGATAGCCTTGACCTTGTCAGGATTCGGCTCGACCCCCACAGGGGTGAGGAGATGCCCCAAGAACTTCCCCCGGCTAGCCCCGAAAACACACTTCAGGGGGTTCAATCGCATATTATACTTGCGCAGGGTGGCAAAGGTCTCCTCTAGGTCCTAGAGGTAGGAGTCCACATCCTGGCTCTTGATCATGAGGTCATTTACGTACACCTCCAGGTTCCTCCCCTTTTGCTCTTTGAAGACCCTATCCGTCATCTTCTGGTAGGTCGCGCGTTCTTTAGCCCGAAGGGCATCATCTTGTAATAGTAGCATCCGTCCCCCGTGATGAACGAGACATCCTCGATGTCCGGGGGGTGCATCCTGATTTGATGATAACCTGAAAAAGCATCTAGAAAACTCATTACAGAAAAACCAACGGTTGAGTCAACCAGCGCGTCGATCCGAGACAAAGGATAATAGTCCTTAGGACAAGCTTTATTAAGTAAAGAGAAATCGATACACATTCGCCACCGGCCGTCTCCCTTTTTGACCATGACTACATTGGAGACCCAGCCGGGGTATTGGATCTCGGACACGAAGTCGGCCTTTAGGAGCTTTGCCACCTCCTCTCTGATGGGCTCTGCCAGCTTGTCCGCAGTGGACCTTTTCTTTTGTTGGACGGGGCATGTTCCCGGGTCCAGGTTGAGGCGGTAGCAGGCCACATCTGCATCAACCCCTGGCATCTCCGCGGCATTCCATGCGAAGATGACCACATTCTTCTGGATGCACTCCAGCATTCTGCCTTGGTCTTCCGGGGTCAGCCCTCCGCTGACGTGGACCTTCTCCACCCTGCCTCCACGGGTAAGGACCTCGAACTCCACCACTTCCTCTACAACCTCCAACCTGAGCTACTCCTCCCATCCTTCAGCATCCCTTTCTTCCGGAATGGGGAACTCCACCTCCACCTCTTCCTCCATGGCCATCACTTCGGTCGTCTCCTCATGATCTCTTCCTGTCGCCTCCTTCTCAGCGCAGCTCTCCACCTCTAGCTTCTCCCTGCCAGCTTCCTGCTCAGCCTCCTCCATTCTTCGCCCCATCTCCCCGGATCCCTCTTGCCAAGAGATGGAGTTCACGGCGGTGACATAGTATTCTCGCGCCACCTTGGGGTCCCCCCTGACCCTGACTTGAATCCCCTCAGCATTGAACTTCAAGCACTGATGGAATGATGAGGGGACGCAGTTTAAGGCGCTGATAAGGGGCCTCCCGAAGATGGCGCTATAACTGCTGGGGGCGTCCACAATGACGAACCTATAGTTCCTGGACTGCCCCCCCTAGGGTGACATGGAGACCGACTCCTCCCTCCACTTCCTTCCTCTCCCCGGAAAACCCGAACAAGGGTCCGTCCGAGGCCAGCACTCTCTTCACCTCCACCTTCATTGCGTCAAACGCATTCTTGAAGACGATATTGACGGAGCTTCCGTTGTCAACGAGGATCCGAGAGCCGGTAAAATTTTTGATGGCTGCCTTGATGACCAGCGCATCACAGAATGGATCCTCGTAATCCGACATGTCGCTTCTGGAGAAGGTGATCCTCTCTTATGGGGGTGGGGCTTGGGATGTGGAGGCAATGCTCCGACGATAAATGGTGTGGAGGCTCGCCTTTCGGGAAGCCTCGACCCCCCCCCCCCCCCCCCCCCCCCCGTGGATCACTCTGATCCCTCCTCGGGTACCAACGTTCACCCGGTCTTCGCAACGGTCCTCCTCTTCCCGAGGCAGGACCTCCTCAATCCTCACTTCCTGGCGCCCCTGCTGCTGCTGTTGTTCCCTGTTCCCTCTCATTTCAAGGAACTCCGGGCACGTGGACGTGGCGTTCCCCTCCTCCTGATGGAAGTCGCAATAGGGCAACTCCACCCTAACTTCTCTCCTCCTCCGCCTTGCTACTCTCCTCCTCTCCCCCAAGGCTATGGCCATAGCCTCTTCTTGATCGGGGAGTCGGGGCCTCTGGGCCTACCTCAAGCCCGGGGGTAGAATTGATCTTGCCCCCCTTGATGACGATCCCTTTCTTGGTATCCTCTCTGTGGCCCCTGCCCTTGCCACTCAGGCCTCTAGCCCAGCCGACGGTCGGGCTCCTGACGCCCCCACCTAGGCTGCTACGACCCCTGGAGCTGCCTCTGATCCCTCTGCCGGGGCTCTCCTCTCCCCTCTTCCTGTCCCTTTCCTCCTCTCGATTCCTTCTCCTCCTCCGTGGCCCACCTGTCCAGTTTCCGCGCAAACTCCGGGTTTGACGCCTCCCCGTCAACTTCTCTCGCCGCCCTCTCCATCAACTCCTCGTAGGAGAGTGGGGGAACTCTCTTCAGCTCCATCCTGAAGAATCCCTGCTGCAGGCCCAGGGTAAAGGCCATCATCAAACTATGGCCCGACATCTCCTGGACCTGGGTAACCTCCTCCTAGAATCGATCCACGTAGCTACCCAGCATCTCATTCACCCCCGGCTTGATGTGGAACAGGGATTTTGACTCCTTCTTCCTCCTCTTCAAGGTAGTGAACCTCAACATGAATCCCCGACGCAGGTCCTCGAAGCAGTAGATGGAGCTAGCCGGTAGCTGGTGGAACAACTCCCTTGCCTTCTCCTTGAGGGTGATAACGAAGAGTCGACACTTGAACTCGTCCGACATCTGCCGGATTGAAACCACATCCTTGAACCATTGAACGTGCTGAATCGGGTCTCCCTTCCCGGTGTAGTAGGACATTTCGGGTTCCCTGAACCCATCTGGAACTGGGGCAGAGGAAACCAAGTCACTGAAGGGGCTTCCTCCCCCCCACCGGGCGAGCTTGCGAGTCTCGCGAGCCCAGCTCGCCGAACCGGCCTTGGCATGCCGAGCCAGGGAAGAGCTCGCGCCCGGGGAGCTCGCACCCCCGACCTTCCTCGGCCACCTCCTTCCCAGCTCGCCTGTCGGGGGCGTCCTCACCTATAGAGGGGGCGGCTGCAATCTCTGCTGCTGGAGTCGAGCACTCGACCCGTGTGCCGAGTGCGAACTTGACGAGGTTCAGCACCTCACTCCTGAAATCCTCGAACATCCTTACTATGGCGAGAGGCGGGGGGGGGGAGTCCGGCCTGTCAGATCCCTATTCTCCTGTCATCGGGCTCGCTAAAGCTTTTCTGCACTGACCACGATCCACGCTCACCGCACCAAAATGTTGAAACCGAAACGTCGGTCTCCTATGGAGTTCGCCCTCGGGGAAGGGGTGGTCGCACACCTACTTCGCTCCTACAAGCAAAACAACAGAAGAAATAAGAGGAACCGACCCAAGGGATCGGCGGGGAGGACCCAACACACACCCGGAAGATCTGAGAGCGCTTCCCCTCTGTTGAAACCAGAAACCTGGTCTCTGTGGAGTTCGGGGTCCCTTGAAAGGGGTGACCTCACACCTACTACACTCAAGAGAACGTCACGGACCAAAGGATCAAGAAGCTAGGAACAGACCCTCGGCTCTAGCGCGGAGGTCCCACCTCACACCCGGAAGGCTACCTGAGCACTTCCCCTCCCTAGACAATGCTCGAGCTAGGGTGCCTTGGAGGAGCTCTCTCAACTCTACCAAGAAGAAGTCAAGGGAGGAGCAAGCAAGAAGAAGAAGATCCACACCCTACAAGGCACCCAAGGGGGTCTATTTATAGTTTTCCAAAACCCCTTGGACCAAAATGACCGAGATACCCTCACGCCCAAAAAGCCTTGGGCCAATAGAAAACAGCCACGTCGGGGGGTAAAGGGGGAATTTCCCCCGAGGGCAAGAAGGTAAAACTGCAAGGGGGGCAAGGGCGAGACCGCGGCCTCCGACCGGTCTCGCCCCGCTAGGCCGCCGAGCAAGAAGAGGCGGGGGCGAGACCCTGGCCCCCGGCCGGTCTCGCCCCGCTAGGCCGCCGAGCAAGAAGAGGCGGGGGCGAGACCCTGGCCCCCGGCCGGTCTCGCCCCGCTAGGCCGCTGAACAAGAAGAGGCGCGGGCGAGACCCTGGCCCCGGCCGGTCTCGCCCCGCTAGGCCGCTGAACAAGAAGAGGCGCGGGCGAGACCCTGGCCCCCGGCCGGTCTCGCCCCGCTAGGCCGCCGAGGAAGAAGAGGCGGGGGCGAGACCCTGGCCCCCGGCCGGTCTCGCCCCGCTAGGCCGCCGAGGAAGAAGAGGCGGGGGCGAGACCCTGGCCCCCGGCCGGTCTCGCCCCGCTAGGCCGCTGAACAAGAAGAGGCGCGGGCGAGACCCTGGACCCCGGCCGGTCTCGCCCCGCTAGGCCGCCGAGGAAGAAGAGGCGGGGGCGAGACCCTGGCCCCCGGCCGGTCTCGCCCCGCTAGGCCGCCGAGGAAGAAGAGGCGGGGGAGAGACCCTGGCCCCCGGCCGGTCTCGCCCCGCTAGGCCGCCGAGGAAGAAGAGGCGGGGGCGAGACCCTGGCCCCCGGCCGGTCTCGCCCCGCTAGGCCGCCGAGCTGGGGCGGCCTGCGACCTGGCGGCCTGAGGCGGCTTGCGGCCTGGCGGCCTGGGCGGCTTGCGGCCTGGTGGCCTTAGGCGGCTTGCGGCGGCTTGCCAAGAGTGCCTTGGGGGGAGAAATATTTCTCCCCCTACTAGTATATCTTTCAAGTTCACCAAAAATTGCCCCCTAGGAGTGCAAAACTCCCAAAAAGCTTAAAAACTTGTTTACCTTGTTTTGGGCCCACTCTTCGCGAATACGGGGTTGTACACAATCCCCGCTCTTTTCGAGGTTGGCACAAGCTCGGAAAGAAACATCCAACCCAACGTATTCGCGGAGTGTAACTTCCCTTCGGGGTCAACCTGCCATGCCAGCTATGGGAGCCTGGGTGGCGAGACGGCCTCGGGGTGCAAACACTTAGCCTCCACGGGAGGTACCACCGGCCATGTCAGCTAGTGGGAGCCTGACAGCGGGACCACCTCGGAGCAAAGGACTTAGCCTCCACGAGAGATCAACCTGCCCTGCCAGCTAGTGAGAGCCTGATAGCGGAATCTATCTCGGAGCTAAGGGACTTAGCCTCCACGAGAGATCAACCTGCCCTGCCAGCTAGTGAGAGCCTGGCAGCGGAATCCATCTCGGAGCTAAGGGACTTAGCCTCCACGAGAGATCAACCTGCCCTGCCAGCTAGTGGGAGCCTGGCAGCGGAATCCATCTCGGAGCTAAGGGACTTAGCCTCCACGAGAGATCAACCTGCCCTGCCAGCTAGTGAGAGCCTGGCAGCGGAATCCATCTCGGAGCTAAGGGGCTTAGCCTCCACGAGAGATCAACCTGCCCTACCAGCTAGTGAGAGCCTGGCAGCAGAATCTATCTCGGAGCTAAGGGACTTAGCCTCCACGAGAGATCAACCTGCCCTGCCAGCTAGTGAGAGCCTGACAGCGGAATCTATCTCGGAGCTAAGGGACTTAGCCTCCACGAGAGATCAACCTGCCCTGCCAGCTAGTGAGAGCCTGGCAGCGGAATCCATCTCGGAGCTAAGGGACTCAGCCTCCACGAGAGATCAACCTGCCCTGCCAGCTAGTGAGAGCCTGACAGCGGAATCTATCTCGGAGCTAAGGGACTTAGCCTCCACGAGAGATCAACCTGCCCTGCCAGCTAGTGAGAGCCTGGCAGCGGAATCTATCTCGGAGCTAAGGGACTTAGCCTCCACGAGAGATCAACCTGCCCTACCAGCTAGTGAGAGCCTGGCAGCGGAATCTATCTCGGAGCTAAGGGACTTAGCCTCCACGAGAGATCAACCTGCCCTGCCAGCTAGTGAGAGCCTGGCAGCGGAATCTATCTCGGAGCTAAGGGGCTTTCCATGGACCACAAATATTTTTCGGTGGTTTCTACCATTAATCATAGCTAATACAACGCAAGCTAAGTTCATTACAAAAAAGATGATTCACTTCTCTCTTACCTCCCTCTTCCCTCGTGAATCATCCGATCCTTCCCCGGGTGCCCACATCAACCCTGTCCTCACATCTCTCCTCTGCTGCCCCAGGTCGGACTTCTTCAATCCGCACCGGGTCTTGCGCTCGTTGAGGCTGATGAGGTTGCGGGGCTGGGGCTCTTGTCCTTCTCAACTCCAGAAATTCGGGGCAAGTAGATGTCGCGTGGCCTTCCTCCTGGTGGAGCTCACAGAAGGGTAACTCTACTCTGACTCTTTTCCTTCCCGTGCGGTTCCTCCTCCCCCTTCGACCAATTTCCATTGCTTGCTGTGGTGGGGGTAGGAGTTGCCTAGGGGCTTGCCTCTGGAAGTTGAACCTTCCTTGGGCCCCATGAAAGTTTTCCCCATCATGGGCGTAACCTCTTCCCGGGCCCTGAGTGGGTCCTCCCTGCTGCCTCCAACCTGGCTCTGGACCCTCCTGAGCTCTCCGCTCCTCTCTCCTTCTTCCCTCCTGGGGCCTCGAGCCACCTTGCTCCTTTTCCTCTGTCTCTGTCAGCTTTGCCAATTTCTTGACAAACGCCGGGTTGGCCGCCTCCATGGCTATCTCCTCTGCCGCCCTTTCCATCAGCTCCTCGAAGGAAAGGGGGGCCTTCCTGGTCAAGCTCATCTTGAAGAAGCCCTCCTTCAGCCCAACGGTGAAGGCCATCTGGAGAGCATACCCTGGCATCTCCTGGACCTCCAAGATCTCCTCTTGGAACCTGTCTACGTAGCGGGCCAGCGACTCCTCGGCCCCTTGCCTTATCAGGAAGATGGACTCAGGACTCCTCTTCCGCTTCTTGGAGGTGGAGAAGCGGAGCTGGAAGCTTCGGCTCAAGTCCTCGAACCCATAGATCGACCTCGGAGGGAGTTGATGGAACCAGTCCCTTGCCTTCTCCTTCAACGTGATCGCAAAGAGGCGACACTTGGAGGCGTCCGTCATCGGCCTGATGGAGATGGCATCCTCGAACCACTGCAGATGCTGGACGGGGTCATCCTTCCCGGAATAGTAAGCCATGTCTGGCTCTCTGAACCCCTCGGGAACGGGTGCTGAGATGATCAGCTCGCTGAAGGGTGACCCCCTAAGGGGTGGTCTCGCCACTTCTACTCGCGCGGCCTGCTCCCCTGGGAGGTTGGCAGTCGTCGGGCTAGAGAACAACTCTCGGCCGGTGAGGTCTCGCTCGACCCCATCGCTCATCCTCTCCTTCCCGGGCCTTCTTCCTGGGACACTTCCTTCTCCCCCTGTTGGGGTCATCTCGCCTAGACCCCTGGGAGTCGACTCGTCGAGAGGGGGAGCTAACTCCTGGGGGGTTGGGGTGGAGCTGCCACCCTGAGGAGCAATGCTTCGCAACATCTCCATGATGCCTTGGATGGAGGCCATGAACTCTTGCCTCCCCACAAAGGGTCCTGGGGTGGGGAGCTCGCCGAGATCATCACTACCTCCTTGACCTCCCGTCATGACACTCTCCCGAGATCTTCTGTGCTGGTCACTCTCCACGCTCACCGCACCAAAATGTTGAAACCAGAAACCTGGTCTCTGTGGAGTTCGGGGTCCCTTGAAAGGGGTGACCTCACACCTACTACACTCAAGAGAACGTCACGGACCAAAGGATCAAGAAGCTAGGAACAGACCCTCGGCTCTAGCGCGGAGGTCCCACCTCACACCCGGAAGGCTACCTGAGCACTTCCCCTCCCTAGCCAATGCTCGAGCTAGGGTGCCTTGGAGGAGCTCTCTCAACTCTACCAAGAAGAAGTCAAGGGAGGAGCAAGCAAGAAGAAGAAGATCCACACCCTCCAAGGCACCCAAGGGGGTCTATTTATAGTTTTCCAAAACCCCTTGGACCAAAATGACCGAGATACCCTCACGCCCAAAAAGCCTTGGGCCAATAGAAAACAGCCACGCCGGGGGGTAAAGGGGGAATTTCCCCCGAGGGCAAGAAGGTAAAACTGCAAGGGGGGCAAGGGCGAGACCGCGGCCTCCGACCGGTCTCGCCCCGCTAGGCCGCCGAGCAAGAAGAGGCGGGGGCGAGACCCTGGCCCCCGGCCGGTCTCGCCCCGCTAGGCCGCCGAGCAAGAAGAGGCGGGGGCGAGACCCTGGCCCCCGGCCGGTCTCGCCCCGCTAGGCCGCTGAACAAGAAGAGGCGCGGGCGAGACCCTGGCCCCCGGCCGGTCTCGCCCCGCTAGGCCGCTGAACAAGAAGAGGTGCGGGCGAGACCCTGGCCCCCGGCCGGTCTCGCCCCGCTAGGCCGCCGAGGAAGAAGAGGCGGGGGCGAGACCCTGGCCCCCGGCCGGTCTCGCCCCGCTAGGCCGCCGAGGAAGAAGAGGCGGGGGCGAGACCCTGGCCCCCGGCCGGTCTCGCCCCGCTAGGCCGCTGAACAAGAAGAGGCGCGGGCGAGACCCTGGCCCCCGGCCGGTCTCGCCCCGCTAGGCCGCCGAGGAAGAAGAGGCGGGGGCGAGACCCTGGCCCCCGGCCGGTCTCGCCCCGCTAGGCCGCCGAGGAAGAAGAGGCGGGGGCGAGACCCTGGCCCCCGGCCGGTCTCGCCCCGCTAGGCCGCCGAGGAAGAAGAGGCGGGGGCGAGACCCTGGCCCCCGGCCGGTCTCGCCCCGCTAGGCCGCCGAGCTGGGGCGGCCTGCGACCTGGCGGCCTGAGGCGGCTTGCGGCCTGGCGGCCTGGGCGGCTTGCGGCCTGGTGGCCTTAGGCGGCTTGCGGCGGCTTGCCAAGAGTGCCTTGGGGGGAGAAATATTTCTCCCCCTACTAGTATATCTTTCAAGTTCACCAAAAATTGGCCCCTAGGAGTGCAAAACTCCCAAAAAGCTTAAAAACTTGTTTACCTTGTTTTGGGCCCACTCTTCGCGAATACGGGGTTGTACACCCTCCTTAGCCAGAGGCCGAGCTAAAGTACCCTCAGAAAGCACTTGAAAACTGGAGCAGGAGAGCACATGAAGCATGCCTTCTGGGGTACCCCTTGGGTCATATTTATAGTTTTTCAGAATCTGAACTGTCAATAACCAAACTGAACTGACCTGAAATTACCAAAAAACCATTGGTCGGGTCTGCCAACAACCAAACTCCACTGTTTTGAAGGGCTATGAGCAGACCAACGAGGGCAAAACAGTAAAAAGTGCATTATATATCTGGGCGAGCTGGGGAGCCTGGCCACCTCGGCAGATCCTGCTCGCCTGCTGTTGCCGAGCTCCTTTGCGCGAGTGCGATTCAGGATGGCGAGCTCGCCCATCAGTCGGCTCTCATTAGTCGACCTCAGCCCAACGAATTCTGGCCTAGCTCGGCGAATACCGAGCTCGCGGTCAGCGAATGCCGAGCTCGGGTTCGACTTCTCCTTGCCGAGCTCGCCCACAATCTTCAGTCCTTTGCGGGGCTTGCCTGTTGCTTGGACGATCTGGACCGCCCGGTGTGGTTCTTGGCGACCTCACTCGCCATACACGGGGTTGTACAGTGGGGCCCAACCTTAATTTCCTATTTGCCACCTTACATTTGCAGAATATGATAAAAGCTGGCCGCCGGCGCCATCAATGGCTTACTCCATCTTTACCGCAATGATTTTGAATTGCGTTGACTTTGTTGACTTTTGTTGACTTATGCTGACGTCAGCCATCCATGGACTTAGCAAAAATCAAGCAACATTAGCATAGGCGTTGAGTGAGTATGCTTCACTCAACGCCAAAACACTTAGACGGATTTTTTGTCATCAGGCGTTGAGTGAGCAACCTTCATTCAACGCTAGAACACTTAGAAAATATTTCTGTCATTAGGCGTTGAGTGAGCAACCTTCACTCAACGCCAAAACACTTCAAAAAGTTTTCAGTCATTAGGCGTTGAGTGAGTAAGCTTCACTCAATGCTAGAACACTTAGAAAGTTTTTCTGACTCTAGGCGTTGAGTGCATTGAGTCCACTCAACACTTTTTGCCTTGATGTTGAGAGCGTTGAGTGTGTCTTCACCACTCAATGTTTTTTGCCTTAGCCAAACTTTTTGCCTCTTAGCGTTGAGTGAGTAAGCTTCACTCAACGTCATATGACTTAGAAATGATTCTAGTCACTTGACGCTAAGTGAGCAACCTTCACTCAACATTTTTGGTATCTATCAATTATATTGACATGACATTGAGTGAGTGGACTTCACTCAACGCCTCTGTCCTTAGACAGATTCTCAGTTGATTAAGCGTTGAGCGAGCAGCCTTCACTCAACGCTTTTGTCCTTAGACAACATCTTATGTTGGAAACACTATCTCTGACTGACTAAGGTTTAGTCAACGCTTTTTATCATATGGCGTTGAGTGAGCTTGCATATCTCAACGTCAGTGTACTTAGTCAAATATCTACATAGATTTTCCGTGTCTTTGATTGACTGAGCAATACTCAACGAATTATGCTATATGGCGTTAGGCCTGTGCAAAAATATCCGAAGAACTGAGAATTATACCGAAACCGAACCGAAACCGACGATTCTGATCGGTTCTCGTTTTACACGGTTCAGGTATGGATCTAAAAAACTAGAACCGCCGGTTCGGTTCAGTTCTTGGTTCCCATGGTCGGGTACCCGAGAACCGACCCGAACCAATAATTATTTTTTTTTTAAAAAACCTAATTATTAAATGCAGAATCAAAAATATCTCTCCAACGGCTCACGCCTCACGCGGTCCGCCGGTCACGCTACTCAGGGGAATATGGGATTACAGGGTTAGCCGGTTTGGGTTATTTACTTTTTTACTCTAGAATCAAGATCGAGAAATATCGCCACTCACGCCTTGTCGCCTTCATATATAATTTATGCATTCCCATGAGCTTTGTATTTGCTATTTGTTGGGTATGATGCTTTATTTGAAGGAGAATAAAAAATGATTAGTCGTGGACACCTACAATGTTAAAAAGATAATAAGCAAAAACTTAGACAACACTGCTTCAATGCTTATAGAAGCTGAAATGTAATGATATTAAAGGTAAAAATTTAAATAGTTCTGAATATTTGAAAATAAAATTAGATTATTCTTTCTTCAATATTTTTTTGAAGACGAGTAGAACCAAGAACCGAACCAAACCGAATAATTTGGTTCAGATCCGGTTCTATATTTTAGAACCGTGGGTCGGTTCCGGTTCCAAAAACTTGGAACCAAACATATATGGGTCGGTTCTTGGTTTTGAGTGAAACGAAACCGAACCAATCAGAGTTGTACCCCTATATGGCGTTGAGTGAGTAGACTTCACTCAACGCCTGTAGACTTAGCCACATTTCAGCCAATTTCTCCTTAGGCTTTGACTGGCTCAACCCGTCTCACAGCTTTTTGATGTATGAAGCTGAGTGAGTAGACTACACTCAACGCCTGTGGCCATAGGCCATAGCCATATTTTCAGCTTGTCAATCGTTAGGCTTATACTAACCTAGCTATACTCAATAATTTCGCTTACCTGGCGTTGAGTGAATAGACTTCATTAAACGCCTGTGGACTTAAGCAAATTCCTACCTCTCCACCAGGTTGCTTGGTGTCCACCTGCCCAGTTAGTGTAATAGGGACTGACCTGCATACATAAACTCAAACACACATGAAATACAACTAGTGTGTGTGTCATTGACTCGTTTGAATTCTTATAAATCTGGGTCATGTGGATCAATGGACACAACACCTGGGCTCCTTTTATAGCATCCAGGAGGTGACTGTGGTGGTTATGCGGCTATCCGCATACCATAACCACCAACATAAATATTTTTTTCATAGTCAAAGGCCGTATATTATGATCATTTATTTTGCTACATGCAACCTAATTAAATTAATAATAAATTTTCCCACTAACCTGACGGTTAGTGGGGTGGTTACCTGCGAATCAGACGGCGTGGACCGTCCCGAGATGATCGGACGACAAAGAGGCGCTCCCTTGGACGGACGACAGATATTTCGATGAACTCGTCGACTAACTTTCTGACGAGGAGGGAGGCTGCCGCCGATGACCGGGAAGGCGGACAGCGGCCAAGCGGGAGCGTCCGGATGCCGACTCGGCCGTCCCTTCAGCCACGTGCCAGAGGTCAACGAGGGGAGGCCAGCCCGGACGCCTCTTCGGCAGCGCGCTGGCAGCCTAAGAGGTGCGGCCGGCCCGGCCCCCTCTTCGGCCGCGTGCCAGCGGCCTAAGAGGGGCGGCCGTCCCGGCCCCCTCTTTGGTCGTACACCGACGGCCGGAGAGGGGCGAGCGGTCTAACTGCCCCTTTAGTTGTGCGCCGGCGGTCACAGAGGGGGGCGGCCGAAGAGGGGCGGCCTGCCTGGCCCCCTCTTTGACCGCGCGCCGGCAGCCAGAGAGGGGCAGCCGACCTAGGCGCCCCTTTAGCCGTGCGACAGCGGTCGAAGAGGGTAGGTCGGCCCAGTGTAACTTCCCGACTTTTATTGAGCCACCACAGCCCTAGTGGGCCCAATAAAAATAACCAGAACCTCTACCCGTGGCCCATACCAAGGTAGGAGGTAATCCTAGACACGAATATTGAGCTAGAAAACTCTGATTTGAGTTCTGCCACTTCCTATAGCTTCGTATAGCCGATACAAATGCATTGGAACTCGTTGCACTGCGATCCAAAGTCTAACGATGAATTTACACATTTTGACCGTTTTAGCGCACTACGACGCACAGATTTTGGATATTTAGCAAACAAACTCCGATTTGACCTCGTTTAGTGGCATTGGACTCGTATGATCAATACGAAGTCAACCAAGTTCACCTCGACAAATTTTGACACGAGTAGTCAACCAATGGTCAAACAAGTATATTCGTGCACCGAAAAGCATGCATGTACAAATTATGACCCAACACCCCGACTTTGGCCCGACTTCCAGAGTCTTGAACCCATCTTGACTTTCACCAGCAAAGGGGACCCACCCGAGGGCTGACTTTGGTCAAACCCTCCTAAAAATCAAATTTTTGGATTTTATTTCCTAAGAAGTGTTCTTTTTCCCCCTTTTAACTTGCTAGGGCCTTGTCCCCCTCCCCTCCACCCACATGGACCCCCAACCAGCAATCCCACCTTGGGGCAAGTGGAGGCCCACCAACCTTTTTCCCACTCTTCTCTCCCTCCCTCCACCTTGAAATCCCAAGGCCTCCCCACTTTTCTTTTACCCATATGAGGAAATGCCCACAAGCTTCCAGATGTCCTTGGACAGCTAGAGGGTGGAGATTAATCCCTCCTTAGGGAGGGATTAATCCCACATTGTAGGCAAGAAGGAGAACCCTTTCCCCCAACCTATTTAAGCACACTGCACCCCATACCTTAACTCCCAAGCTTTGAGAGCACATCTCACCTTGCCTCCCCCCTCTGCCGGAGCTCAGGTCCCCGAAAAAGGCCAGCCCAAGCTCCACCACCCCCGCCACTTTGCATGGCCAATCAAGCTAGCCCCTCCCAAGCCCCTCTTGTACAGGTAGTAACTTTCTCCTCCTCCCTCCCCATCTTCTGAATGACTTGCATGGGCCTCCGGGCGGCCGGAGCGATGCCAGCGCCACCCGACCCATGCTCTATGTCGGGTGGTGGCCGCAGGAAGTCCAGCCCCTCCCAATACTGGTGGTGGCACTAGAGAAGGGATAAACCATCGACGATGACTTTCCTCGGTGGGGGAAAGCTGGGGTGCCGCCGGAAAACGCCGCTCTGGTGGCACCCGAGAAACAGGGTTTTTGCTCTGTTTTAACTCCGACGGCGGTTGGTAGCCGGACCACCATCGGAGAAGAGCCCTTCCCCCGACGCGCCGGTCGGGGGTGGTTTCAGGGCTGGGCTCAACGCCGGAGAGGCGGGGTGGTGCGGTGGTGCTGGGAGCAGAACCACCCCCACCATGCTCTCGGGTTGGCTAGATTTGGCGGTGGACGGTGGTGGCGGGCCGCCGGACCACCACACTGGGACTCGCCGACCCCCGGAGAATCGGCCGGGGGTGGCGCCGGCCGGCGGTGGCAGAGGACCATCGCCTACTCATCTTCAGGATGAAATCGTCGTTGTCCATCTCCGTTGATGAGATGAACGCCATGAATTACCACTTCCCACGCCTCCATTCATAGCGAATCGCAGTTGATCCGCTGTGGGGAAACAACATCGCATTAATCTGTTTGACTCAATCTCAGCCACAAAAAATGAAATTTGATCGGCTAATTGCAGACCAAATTTCATATCAGGACTTTATGAATTTTTTTGGGCCAAATCAGAGCTACGGGGAGGGGGGGGGGAATTGTTAACATGAAAAATGTTTCCCATAATGAGGACTTTCTCCCAAAAAAGTTTGAGAATTTTTGAAATGGTTTAATATTTTTAAAAGTTTAAATAAACTTTATTAGGCAAATTAATAGCCCAAAACTTGGGTAAAAATATGAATTAATTTCTAGACCCTTAATAGGCACTTCCAAGGGTTCTATCAAAATTTGGCGACAAGGGGATAAAAAATGAATTTTCTTTCAAATTCTAAGAGTTTGGGGTCAGGCTTGGAATTTATTTCGCTCACTCTCTCTGAAAATAAAAATTGGAACGTCGCGACTCTTGGGAAATTTTGGGCATGCTTGGAAGGTGAGAGTACGAATAGTGAGTAACAGATTGTTCTTGACGATTAAAAAGGGTGGGACTCCTAATGAGACCCTGATCCGTTTAAATCGTAATAAATAAGGCGTAACTAAATTGCTATCAGATCTTAATAATGGATGTTATCCAAAGTAGCATTTAAGAACTTAAATAGAATTGAATGTACCTCCTGAAAACAGAGATGAACTGAAGCCTTCTAAATGGAATGATTGGACTACTAACATTTTTCTTCTTTATGATTATTTCAGTCTTGTACTGGTCAAGTTCAATTCAGTACTTTCAATTCCAGTCTCGTGCTGGTCAAGTTCAATTCAGTACTTTCAATTCCAGTCTCGTACTGGTCAAGTTCAATTCAGTACTTTCTATTCCAGTCACGTACTGGTCAAGTTTAATTCAGTACTTTCAATTCCAGTCTCGTACTGGTCAAGTTCAATTCAGTACTTGCAATTCCAGTCACGTACTGGTCAAGTTCTATTCAGTACTTTCAATTCGAGTCTCGTACTGGTCAAGTTTAATTCAGTACTTTCAATTACAGTCTCGTACTGGTCAAGTTCAATTCAGTACATTCAATTCCAGTCTCGTACTGGTCAAGTTCAATTTAGTACTTTCTAATCCAGTCCCGTACTGGTCGAGTTCATTTCAGTACTTTCAATTCAACTCCAGTTTCGTACTGGTCTTTCCAACATTTAAATTATGCAGCTTTCATTATCAGTAGCTTAAATCACCGCTTTTCATTTCTGCAATTTATTATTTTATGACTGGATCCTGCTCTGACGAGCAATTGCCTATTAAGGTCGAGCCTTAGATGAGGATAACCGGAGTTGAGGTATTCCTCCATCTTTAGCCCCAAATAAAGAGCTCCCTTCTTGTCAAAAATTGAGCCGAGCGCCACCGTCCGAAGTTTAAAACTTAGTAGGGCAGGCCGCCTCAGACCTAGTACATGCTAGCAAATTTGACTGTTTGATTGCTTATAAATTGTTTTGCGATGAATTGTGGCGAGTCAGTCCATTCCGCAGACCGTTCATACCGATGCGGGAAGGTCGACGACTCAAGGCGACATGAGAGATGGGTACCATGGGTGACCGACCGTCATCTTTCCCCGCTGGGTTTTTCCTCTGCTGGTCGGCCAAAATGTTGAATCGCCGAATGTCGCTCACATCCAAGAGTACACGGGATTGTGCGTTAGGGCCTGGGCTGTACGGTACGACCACCCCCAGAAGTGGCAGGACTGACCACTGTTATTGACGATCACATCGGTGAGGCCCGCGGGGCTTGCTACCCTGATTGAAAATAAACGGTCCATACTATGTCAACATAGGATGTGTGTGCACGACTGTGAATGCCTGTGATAGGATACAAAAGGTGTATTTCTGGTGTGCTGGTGTACTAGTAGTGCCTTTTCATAACTGATGTTAATATTGCTGCCACTTCAGTTATGCTACCTTTCTTTTTTTGCTGCTCCTAGATTAAATACTGTGTTAACCCTCTCATGCTTTAGCTATCTTATAGTGCTTGGTGCATGTGTGCTCGTCCCTAGGATATGGATCCGAGGAGGGGATTTGTCTCTACTTAGCCTTGTGACTAACGGTTATTTAAATGATCATTCACAAGAAACGGAGCACCGTAGCGACCCTCTGCCGCAGGAGAACGCCCAAGTGGTTAGGGATACCTGAGCAGAAACACTACTGATGTCTGTAGAGTTTCGAGACGTGAGTGCCAGTGAGCAGGATAAAGAGTGAGAGGGAGTTGCTATAAATAGAACTTGTACAGTCCACAAGCTTATATAAGAACTTAGGCTACGCCCTAGTACTCTTGTAAATATACTTGGTATTATATATATACATATTAGTGGTTTCCTGTTAAAACTTTCACAGATTTCTGATGTATTGTGAATGTTGTGATTTTAGCTAGCAAGACAGCCAACTAGTGCTTAGTAGAGTGAGTCGTTACCCCTTTAAGGAGCACTGAGTGGACGCCTTGGGCACGTAAGATTCCCTCCGGCCCGACCCAGGGCAAGGGTTGGGAAGGGGGGGAGGGGTCCTACACCCGGCGCCCCCTCGGCCCACCCCGACGACCAAATGGGGTGGCCGACTGCGACAGGAGGAGGGCGTGCGACGTATGGAGATGACGACGACCGCTCGACGCTAGCGAGCTTAGGTGGCTTCGCCATCATGCGTAGTGAGATCGATGTGCGACAGGATCGGGTGCGGCGATTGCGTGTGCAGTCAAACCCATGATCCCACAAATTTTAGTGGAGATCATGAGGGGAGTGGTTATGTGCACACCCATGCTCTTAAAAGAGATCTCATTCCCATCAGTCACTTTTTCCAAATGACCTCAGATTGGAACGGAACGATTTTTGTTACACTCGTGTCAACTATATGAGTCCAATGCAACTGACAAAAATTGATTTGAAACACGCATGCTCAATATATTAAATCGGTGTTGTCGTGACGCACTACAATACTCAAAATGACCATTTTCTTCAAATGATTTCGGATTGAAACAAAATGGGTTCTGTTGCAGTTATATCGACTATACAAGTCTAATGTAACTGACGAACTCAATTCGGAGCATATGTGCTCAATATACAACATGAGTCACATCCTAGCTTCTAGACTCCATATATGTGATCAAGTCATTTTTATTGTGTCAACTATGATCATAATGACCAAATAAAAGTCGGGATGTTACATAGTAGATCTAACAAGGGCACTTTTTCTCTCAAAGTCCGGCCTTGCCTGATAAAAATTATTTAAAATATTAGTTTAATTTTTATTTTTAAAATAAATTTAATCAGATTAATTTGATGTCTCTAATAAACATTTTTCTGATTTTAAGAGAAGTATATATTTTGAAGTTCTTCCCGTGTCATCATCATCAGCCCTGAAGCAGAAAAGGCTGCCGTCGACAATCCACATCCCCGCACTTCGGCGGCCGCCGGCGACGCAATATTCTATACACGCAGCTGCCAGCGCCCAACAGGAACTCGAAATCATCGTAAGGGGACGCGGCGAACTGGTGAAAGGTAGATCCGGCTTACTCGATGCCGTCTCCTCGGCTTCGCCTCATCGCCTCGGATTTCTTCGTTTCCTTTCTGTGGGTATGGTCCGGATCTCTCCTCAGGAGCTTAGCCTTCAGGATTCTGGGAGTTCGAAACAGCCCCGGCATTCTTATCCTCAAGGCTTCGATCGCCGTACCGTATCTTGTCTTCTTCGCCTGGTTGGGCAGGGCCACGAAAGGAGGATCTTACAATCCGCTTGTTGTTCTATGCTACGCTATCTCTGGAGATCTCGTTGTTTTTCTCTTCTCCATACTTGCTAGAATTCCTGCTCAGGTAAGCTATTCTTCCTCAGTTCCTCTAGCAATTTTTACAGTCCGGCGGCGAACATGTTCTGCCCAATTTGTACTAATTTATGCCACAGTCAGTTGCATTGTAGTTTTTTGTTCATCTAAAGTGCAAACGACTGATTTTTTTGTTTTGTTTACTGCTCTGGAAATGTCATGCGTGGGATTTATATAAACTATATGAAATGTAGCTGGGAGAAGTAATCGAAATATCTGTGAAGACTATTCGGTATGGATCATGGAAGATGACTGTTTAAGCGGTTTTCGTGGGTCTTTGAGCGGTTTTTTGGCGGAACGCATCCTCGAATTTCATGAGTTTGGCAAAATGCACCCCGAATGATTAAATTTGGCGGAGTGCACCCCCGAATTTCAATTTATTGGCAGATTGCACCCCCAACTAGGGTATTTCGGTCATTTCCTCTCATTTTGGGGTTTTAGGTTTGCTCATTGCTAAAACACACTCCCGATTTCAACTTCTCCTCCTTCCCGTGATGGCGCTGTTCCTGATTTCGCCTCTCCCACGACGCCGCTACTCCCCGTTTCATCTTCTCTTTCACCAAAGGCACTGCATCTGCAAAATTCCGCTCTCCCACAGCGCCGCTTCTCCCGATTTCAACCTCTCCCTCCTCTGACGGCGCTGCTTCTCCCGATTTCAAATCCTCCTCCTTCCCGTGACGGCGCTGCTCCCAATTTCGCCTCTCCTCCCCGTTTCGTCTTCTCTTTCACCTGAAGGCGCTGCATCTGCCAAATTCCACTCTCCTACGGCGCCGCTTCTTCCGATTTCAACCTCTCCCTCCTCTGACGGCACTGCTTCTGCCAATTTCATATCATTCACGGCGCTGCTTCTCCCGATTTCATATCATTCACGGCGCTGCTTCTCCCGATTTCAACTCATCCGCGACGCTCACACTGTTCCTTTCATATGCACGAAAATTCAAAATGTATTTGGGCACAGTGAATTCTACACGTTGATGCAAGTTCAAAAATCCTGCCTTCACCCGATGATATCCTACAAATCTGCTTAAGTTGAGACCAAGACCAAAATACCCCCTAAAAATGAGCTCGTGGTGCAATCTGCCAATAAACTGAAATTCGAGGGTGCATTCCGCCAAATTTAAATATTCAGGGTGCATTTTGTCAAACTCATGAAATTTGGGGGTGCGTTCTGCCAAAAAGCCACTTTGAGCTGGCTTTGATGCAACGTTGGAAGGTGCCCAAAGCGTCTATACGGCACCCAACCCGCGGGCATATCACTACTAAACGCCGGACGACACCTCGACTTTGGGGTCAAAGTCGATTTTTAGGCAGGATATATTGTTGCGCACGCGCGACAACGGTTCCGCGCAGCTTCATATATTCTATTTTTGATCGGAATCTATCATTAATTTGTCAGGGCAGTATGTTGATATGTATGTCAGTCTCCCTCCCTATATAAGGAGGAGGTTTGAGAGTCTTAGTTATCCTTATGCTTGGGGTTTGAGATCTCTCTTTGTGAGAGGAATTTCAAGGTGGAACCAACCTCCTGAGGTTAGGCACGAGTATTCCTCGTGAGCGTATCCAATTTCTCGAGTTTTATTGCAAGTTAATTTTTTGTCTAGGTAACTCCGAGAATGTTCGCACGAGACCAAAAAGATTTTGTGTGAGACCGGGAGTATTCACATGAGAGGAGAGCAACGAGTGATTTCACTTGACTCTGACAACATGTGAAAATTTGAAATATATATTTATTATTTCAAAATATCTGCATTATTACATGGGAGCTCCCTGCTTTATATATAGTAGAGGAGGTGGAAAAAATATATTTGAAGATGTGAGACTAAATATACATAGGAGAAAATGCATAATGGGTCTTTTTTAGACCTTTAATCTGTGAAAAATTCTCGGAAGCTGAGCAAGGTCGCAGGAACACTCAACCAAACCAAAGACAAGTAAAAATCAGTAACAACAGAAGCACAAGAGTCACTATGGAATCATCAAACTTCTTTACAGGACGAGGTATACATTACGAGACAAGATTCACAATGCACCCGATGGAAGCAAAAAAGTACAAGTAACAGTAACCGCCCAAGCCGCAAACCGCCAAGCTTGTCCGCCGAATCCGCCAAGTCGCCAAACCGTAATTCAAGCCGCGCAGACGACCTGTTATGGAAATGCTGAGAAAACAACTCTGTCCGCCACTTTAGGTCGCCTGACCGCGAGGTCACCTGACCGCAAAGCTAACCGCGAACATAACTGTTGAACGAGGAAACAATCTACCCACTGAGACCTGGCGAACTGCTTATTGAACTATCTGCAACCCCAAGGAAGAAGACTGCTGGTCGCACTAACCGCAAACTGCTGTATACCACAGATTGTTATCTGCGAACTGTTCCACACTGAGCTTCCCAACTAGTTACCTAGTCGGCCGGTGCTAGCCGCACAACCTGCACAACACATGTCAACTTCACTTAGCCGTCCTGTTAGAAAAATCTAACCACAAGTTCAAAGCGCGAGCTGAGTTTTCACTGTTCCCATTATATATGATGAGCCAGAGACCCCTATTTATAGGCGACAAGGGGAGTGTGGTCACCGTCCATAGTGATAGGATAACCCCCCATCATCCTGCAACTATCATCACCTATCCGCATAAGAGTGCCGATACCAGAGTCAGGCCGCGAGTGATAAACACTTATCCGCTCACGCGGTAATATTCACCAGTCCGCATAGCCATGCAGATAACATCCGTAGTTCGTGTGGACTTAGGCAATCAAGCTGACAACCATGGGTCCTAAGCCAATCCGTGCCATGACGAACTGTGGACTTCACATCCAGACTACGCAACATAAGCGGTCTTCGCGAACTCCAGAAGCAGACCGCGCAACCTGCGATCTCTGCGATTAGGCAACACCATGGACTTGGCACATCACCATGACCAAATTCACACACACCAGCGAACTCTGGCATCAGACCGCACGAGCAGAGTACAACGAACTGTGTGGTTAGCCTCCGCTATCAGTGCTAACCGCCTCCCTCTATCCAAGCCAGAGAACTTGCCAGCTCTAAGCAGACTCCGCCTTCTCTCAACCTAGACCGCGACACCCACGGTTAGCCATCGTTAACCGCCCGGTTACCTCCCAGGGTGCTTGCTGAGCCAGACTGCAGAATAGAGAACAAAAGCCATAACCCGATTATCCGCCAACATCAAGCCGCCTAATCGGCGGCGGACTCTGCGGTCTGTGTGGTCTGCCTAATCAGACCGCCCACTTCCACTTCAACAATTTCAACATAATCTTGGGTTTTGACAATCAGATAGAGAGGAGATGAGAAAGGAAATAGCGAGAAGAAGAGAAGTATAGATATTTATTATTTCAAAATATCTAAATTATTACATGGGAGCTTCATTCTTTATATAAAATAGAGGAGGTGGAAGAATTTACATTTGGAGATGTGAGACTAAATATACGAAGGAGAAAATGTACAATATGTCCTTTTTGGACTTTTAATCTTGAGCTTTAACAATCAGATAGCGAGAAGAAGAGAGAGGAGATTGCATGAAGACGAGGCGTTTACATTGGCACTCCCCATCAAGCATAAAGTGTAGGACTGATTCCCTCGCCCAATACAAGTTCGATGACATTCAAAAAACTGGAATTTCATTCTCCTTGCAACTCACAACTTTAGTTCGATGACGTTCAATAACTATTTAATACGTAAAAACCATTTAATATTGCTATTGTCACAAACTTCTCTTGTTTTGGAGGCCAATCCATCTTTAGCGTATGCATAACACATTATCACGTGAGTTTCAATTCCGGGCTTGAACACCCCAGACTAACATGTTACTTTTTTTTTGTATTTTCGCATGGTTTTCTTTGAGATTTTTCTTCTATTAGAACTTATGCCTTCTGCATGCTGAAGTAATGTTTGAGAGGTTATTACTTTGCTTGATTTTATTCTTTTTTATCTTAAAAATACATTGCTCACCTTACTACACAGACAAGATTTCACTTCATGGAACTTGTGAACATATTTTGTTGCGAAGAAACACTAGTTTTCACACCTACCTTTTTTGCTTCAGGTTGTTGGATCAGTAATCGGGGTCTTGTTAACCAATTCAACCTTTCCTGGAGAATTTCATGGGCCACACTTGAACGTCGATATTAATCGTGGAACATTCACAGAGGGACTTCTTACATTTATGATAGTGATTATTGTTTTAAGTCTTAAGAAGAAGGATCCTGGAAACTCTGCTATAAGAACCTGGATATCAAGTGCTTCCAAAGTTATCCTTCATCTCTTAGGATCTGACATTACCGGTGGGATAATGAACCCTGCTACTGTAAGCACCATGTACTATAAAAAGAGTCATGCTATGACTTTCATTTATTTTATTTTGTTAATTGTCCTGGAAGCAGCCTCTTGCAAAAATGCAGGATAAGATTTGCCTACATTTCATCCTTGTGGTGGGATCCTTCCTCGAACCCTTGCTATGCAGGGATGCTTTGTGCACCAAGCTGCCCCTAATTGTAATCTTGGTACAAGTAATATTGGTTGGTGCAAAAATAAGCTGCCACTTGTCACATTATAAAAGTATTGATATAAAATGCAATGATGTACAAGCAGTAGTGATAATGTATTTATTAGCATGGTTAGAGGGACATACTTACCTTTTATGTTCTAAACATTAACATTGAATCCAAATTTAACATACTAGTCAAAACTGTCTTAAAAGCTACGATTCATTTTTATACAAAACTTGAGGGAGAAAAATTCAATATTTTCTAAAACATGATTTTTTTTTACAAACAACCAAAGAAGCTCATAATGGTCTGCAGGAGATTTAAGCTCCGTTTGGGGGGACTTATTTTCACCGGTCAAGCGGTTACGACCGCATGAACCGGACTTTAATTAAGGTCCGGTTCATGCGGTCGTAACCGCTTGACCGATGAAAATAAGTCCCCCCAAACGGATCCTTAGAGATCGATTGTAGAAAGGAAATGAAAAAGCAGTAGCAGAAAATGAAAGGATACGGTGAAGTTTTTGTAGGAGATATAAAAGATAAGATGTAGGAGGAATAACAAATTATAAGAGAATTGTATAAGCCCAATTTAAATGCCCGTTTTTTTGGCTCATTATTTTTCTCCTATCATATATAGATTGGTTCCATACCTTGGTAAGATCTCAATCCTCCCTCTTATATAATATATGTGTACAAATTCTTGTATTTTTTAAATTAATGCGAAGTAATAAAATTATTGTGCTTTGTATTTCACAGTTCTAAACGATATCAAAGCTTCACGATTCCTGAAGTAAAATTTTCGACGATTGACTTCGCTCTTATTGATTGAGCAACCTTCCTCTGTAAAATCTTGCCGCCACGTGACCTTGTTGGCTTGTGCCCACGAAGCTCGCCTTCCTATGTTTGAAGCTCGCGGTACCTAGCTATGAGCTCGCCACATTTCCCCTTTTCACCTGTTGTTGAAATTAGCACCCCGCCCCGCTTTTATAGGAGAAAAAACTGTTGTTGTGCTTGCCAACCTCTGACCATGAACCCGTTGACCCCATCACACTGGTGTGCTCGCCGACTTATCTAGCACAGGTCTTATAGCTTCCATCTGTTGCTGGACACACCAACTCTTCTCATACCTAGGCTTGCTGCTTCCTCCTCCTACATGACTCGCCGATCCTTCCAGCCGGAGGGCTCGCTGCTTCTCCCGCCTTACAAAGCTTACTGCCTAACGAGCTCGCCACGCTCGACCGTCGTGGATTTGCCGCTTCTCCATTATTACAGGGCTCGCTACATCCAGAACTCGCCAAGCCCGCCTTCCAGGGCTCGCACACACCAACCCTCCCCATATTCGATTTTTGCGCATTGCCGAGTTCCTTGCTTCCAAAACTCGCCACCTCCTTCTACGCTCTGCCGTGTCCCTTGCTTCCCGAAATCGCCACATTCTTGCTTCCCTGTGGCTTGATCTTAGTCATGTTACTTAAGATCTCGACCCTTCTATCCAGTGCTCCCCCGTGCAGCTTACACCTTGTTGTTTTGCAAAAGCTCGCCTAGACCACTACCCGTAGCTTGTACTCGCACAACATGGGAACCTTTACCACGCCTGCCTCGTTAACCGTCCCAACCACATTACGGGTCCCATCTATGAAATTCGTGATGAACTTTGTATTACCACTAGCTCTCTCTCTGGTGAGAAAAATTTCTTGAGTGGGTTCACTCTGTGCACCGATTACTCCAGACTAAGAGTCTCCATCATCATCTGACTCGCGAACCCCTAGATGAGCCATTGAGCAATGACTCCGGGATGACGGTCGTGCTTAATCTTGGATTTTGAACTCCATGGATAATGAAACATATCAAATGACTTTGCCCTATGAAACTGCCAAGCTATGCAGGATGAACTTAAGTCCCTCTACTCTAGGAGGATAGCCATCAACACCTATAAATTCTTTTTTGGGACCTCCAAAATGTTGAACCCGGTTCCTACGTTGACCTCACATCATTCGTGGTGCAATATAAGACCTTTATAGTTGTGTATATTCAACACCAGCCTCTGACTCCAGATTTAGATACGCAACATGCTCAGGAGTCCGTTGGCATAAGAATAATGATGAAACGTCTACCCCCTCATCTATATAATGCCCGCTCCAATATCTTGTTCTCTCCAACGATTCCCTTGTTATTCGATGTTTGTTCCATGGTTATTGTTAGAGTTAGTAGTATTTATATTATTGAGTTTAATCTTACACCGCCTATTGGTGTTGGGTGTCTTGTCGTATCTCCTATATTATGCCATTTTGTGGAAGAATATATTGCACCAAGTATTTCTCTTTCATGATTTCCTACCCGGTATCAGAGGAAGGAATTGACTCCTCCTAAAATTTCGTTGTCCGATTGTTGGCGACCTAATTTTTCGTGGTTTCCAATCTCTGAATCCCCGTGAAATCCTCTCCCGTGAATTTCCATATGACCTAATTATTTTCCCGATCTGCTTCTCGGTTCCACTCCGCCGCAAGCCGCAGGCCGCAATCAGCGATCCAGCCTTCCGTTCCGTGCTTCCGCTCCCACTCCCGTCGACATGATCGTCCAGTGACTCCATCGACGAGAGCGGTCCTTCCCCCCGCCTGCTCTGACAGTACTTGCTGCCATCGTCGACGATCCCGTCCACCCGCTGCTCATCGACGACGATTGTCAAGGCGTCTTCCTGCTGCTGCTTCCTCTCTCCCCCTTCTTCTCCGGTGAGAACTTGTTGCGCTTCTCCCGTTGAGGTTCTGCTCCGTCGTTCTTTTTCTTTGCGCGATATCGTCGACGATTGACGATGTTTGAGATCCGGCCGGCCTCATCGTCGCTTCCGCTGCCCGTCTCTCCTTGCGAGAGCTTCTCCTCCATTGTTCCTACTGGTTCCTGCGCCTCCTCCGACGCCTCCATCTGCGCTAGATCTGCAGGGTCGTGCCTCCATCTGCGCTAGATCTGCAGGGTCGTGCCTCCTCCCGCTTTTCTGGCTTCTGGCTTGGTGGATCCATGTTGTTGCTACTCTTCTCTTCCGGTATTGTCGCTCCCGTCTTCCGGCTGAGATCTGCTGGTCGTGCCTTGCTGCTGGCCTGCTGCTGTTGCACATGAGCCTCATCTCCTTCTTCTTTCCGGTCTAGCTTTTCCGTAGCTGATGTATTTTTTTTTAAAGTTGTTTGTTATTGTGTTTGTCTGCGTCTCTATGTGATTTCCGCCTTCTTGCACATGATCTACGCGAGGGGGAGTGTACGTCACAGCCTCCAGGCGTATTCTATGCCTTCATGCACGTATTCCACGTGTGAGGGAGTGTTTGTGATAACAACGACTTGGATGCCTCTTTCCCGACTCCTGCCTTAGCCACACATGACCCCTATGTTGATTTCGTTTGTTGTTTGTGTCTCACCGTTTTTTCTTCAAGTTGAGGTAGGATTGGTTTGGCCTTTCGTGGTTGACTTTGTTTTAGCTTCGGGTGCATCCAACGTGGTCATGGTCGGTTTGTGGACCAACATCGTGTGGCTTTTTCCCGGTTGAAGTATCCCCGGTAACATGCGGTTGGGCCTCGATGGCTGTTGTTTTGTCCTATGTTGCCAACCTTCTTTTACCTTCCTTTTTATGTTGTGTTCAACCTGTAGGTTTCCCCTCTAGCTTGAGGGGGAGTGTTAGAGTTAGTAGTATTTATATTATTGAGTTTAGTCCCACACCGCCTATCGGTGTTGGGTGTCTTGTTGTATCTCCTATATTATGCCCATTTGTGAAAGAATATATTGCACCAAGTATTTCTCTTTCATGATTTCCTCCAGTTATGAAGATGACTTCTCTCATTGATGTCTTTAGGACTCCTTCCTTACTCCAAAATTCTGCTGAAGCTCACCCACCAACTAACGAGCATCGTGGAGGTTGAGATGGGTCTCAGGGCGGTGGGTGCAATGGCCAAAATTGTCCCAATAGACAAAACGCTCGCTTGCGCACCCATTATGGTCAGACAAATCATACTGAAGCCACCTGTTACAGGAAGCATAGGTACCTGCAGCAACCCTCTAATACTCAACACCATGTTTCTCTGATGGTGGATGTTCCTACCTCATCCTGCTCAGGCATTGACACCTTGCGGGATGAATTCTAACATCTGCAAGGGATGGTTATCAGTGCTTCTAGCTCCATTGCCTCCATCTCCAACGAAGGTATATTATGTTTTTCCCATAGCCCCTCCTGGATGGTGAACTCAGATGCTACAAATCACATTACTCTATAAAAACCTTCGTGGTTTACAGACACTGCTTGTCTCAAGTTTATAATTGTTTCCAATGGAGAAACCACCCCGGTCTGTGGATCAGTAGGTATATCTCTCACTCAGTCTATTTCTCTACATTCTTCATTTCATGTTCCTGACTTTCAATGTAGTCTTCTCTCTGTTAGTTTTCTTACTCATGATCATGATTACTCCATCACTTTTCCCTCTTCTTTCTTTGTGGTGCAGGATTGGCGTGCAAAGTATCATTCGTAGAGGATGACTGTCAAATGAACTCTACACTTTGGACATCCTCACCACGACTCTATCTTCTATCACTTTTGTTGATTGACACATGCGTCTTGACCATGCTCCTCTTTGTATACTGTAAAAAGCTTTCCTTGATTTCCTTTTTTCTGAATTTATATGTGAATCTTGTATCTACGAGAAACACCATCATTCTACATTTTCCCCCTCATTGTACTAGGAACTCTATCCCCTTCGCTTTAGTTCCTTTGGGCATTCAAGGCCTTATAGAATTGCTAATTTATTTAGATATCGTTACTTTCTTATTTTTATTAATGATCATTCTCACATGACATGATTGTATTTACTGCGTGATTGCTTTGAATTACTTCGTGTCTTCGCTTATTCATCGCTGACCTGTGGTTGGTAAGGGTGTCGTACAGTGTACCGACACTTTGACTATGTCCAATGTTTTGCATGCCTCTTTCTTTCCCGTAAATCTGTTATCTATTAGTGTCATTGTATCTCAGCTAAAGTTTGTTGTCTTATTTGATATTTCAAAGGTGATCTTCCAGGAGAAGGAGACTGATAGGAAACTTGGGACTAACACATGACGTAAGGGCTTGTGGTACCTGGATAGGGAAAACTTGGACTCGGCCCTTTCCACACTGATAGTGGATACTGCAGGAGTTGGAAGGAGTGTGGAGGACCAACTCATACTTCATCATAGGCGTCTGGATCATCCTTCATTTTCTATTTTGAGTCAAATGTATCAACTTTTATTTGAAAAAGTTAATCAAGAAAAATTTTTATGTAATGCGTGTGAACTGAGAAAGCATACTAGAAACTCCTACCCAAGTTCTGGTAGGAGTTTTAATTTATTTGATTTAGTTCATTCTGATTTCTGGGGACCATGTCCCACACATACTGTGAATGAATTTTGATATTTTGCATCTTTTGTTGATTGCTTTTCATGGATGACTTGACTATACCTAATGAAAAACAAAAGTGATGTGTTTGCCTGCTTCAAAGATTTTCATAAAGGGGTTCAAATGCAATACGATGCAATGGTGAAGGTGTTGATGTCGGACAATGAGACATAGTACACCAACATGACATTTGAGGAGTACTTGCCCTCTCATGGGATCCAACACCAAACCACTTGTCAGTACACAACAGAGCAGAATGGAGTAGCTGAACGGAAGAACCGACACCTTCTTGAAGTAATCCGGAGCATGGTGATTTTGATGAATGTGCAGAAGCATTTGTGGGGGCAAGCTGTTTTGACAGCAAGTCAACAACATATTTGATCAATAGGACACCCTCGCGAGTTTTAAATTGGAAATCTCCGGTTGAGATTCTGCGAGGAAAAAGTGGAGATACTCTTTCTCTTAAAACCTTTGGATGCGTATGTTTTGTGCAAGACAATAGACCAAATGTGGGAAAGTTGGATCCAAGGTCCCTGAAGTGTATTTTTGTTGGGTATTCAGCTACCTAAAATGAGTATGTATTTTGAAGCCCAACAGAGAGGAGAATGTTTGTTAGTATGGATGTCACATTTCGCGAGCATGAGCCATATTAATCCTCTCCGGTTGACTCACCATTTGGGACTCAATAATTACAGATAGTGCGACGCAGAAAGAGGATGATAGCAGTAGTGGTGAGAAGCAAGTAATAAGTATCCCTTATTCCGTGTTGCTAAGCATGAAGTCAAGTGTGATACCAGTGCATGACCAAAATGCAACTGTGGAAAGTGGACCTCATACCCAGTGGGAGCTGAGAGTATATACAAGAAAAAGAAGCAGTGTGAGATTACAAAGCCCACAGAGCCACCCGTGTTGAGTACCTTATCACTGACTACTCCGTCTCCTGCGACACCGATTCCAGCAACCTCAATCTCTGTTCAATCTACCTCAACATCCGAACCCACATGTGATATAATTCATCATCATACTACTTCTACTCCCATACCTATAAGGAGTGCCCGCAAGAATGCGGGAGTCTCACCTGATCGATGTGGCTTTCCTCACGATATTAATAAGTTTGTTTCCTATTCTCATATATCACATGCACATGAGGGATTTATTGCATCTTTGGACATAGTCTCTATTCCTAAGTGTTGGCAAGTGGTTAAGGAGGATCTGCTGTATAACTCGTAATTTATTAAGATCAGAGGCGACTGAGGATGGCTTAGAGGATCTAGCCCACATAGGATGAGTGTAGGAGTCACCTCCAAAGGCGAGATCCAAGGTCCAGAGACGAGATTCAGGGTCAAGAGGTGAGATCTAGGGTTTAGAGGCGAGATCCAGGGTCCAGAGATAAGATCCAAGGTCCAAAAGCGAGATCCAGGGTCTAGAGACGAGATCCAGGGTCCAGAGGAGAGATCTAGGGTCCAGAAGCGAGATCTAGGGTCCAGAGGCGAGATCTAGGGTCCAGAGGTGGGATCCAGGTTCTAGAGGTGAGATCCAGGGTCCAGAGGCGAGATCCAGGGTCCAGATGTGAGATCCAGGGTCCAGATGTGAGATCCAGGGTACAGAGGCGAGATCCAGGGTACAGAGGCGAGATCCAGGGTACAAATGCGAGATTCAGCTTCACTGAACACTCGCCACCCCTAGGATATGTCTTTAGTTATGCTAATATTCTCTCCAAACAATGGAATTTTGCTGTTGGCATACCACTTTGGGTTGCGTGTAGTAAAACCAAAAGATGAGATTTTGTTATTGACATGCTAGACTCGAAAAACTATAAATAGACCCTTAAGGACACTTTTGGAGGGGATCCGTTTCTTTGACTTCTCCCTCCTCTGGTAGGCTTTGATTGACTTTCTGCGCCCTCCAAGGTGCCCAACTCAGCATTGACTAGGGAGGGGAAACTCTCTTAGATCTTCCGGCTGTATGGCAGGACCTCCTCGCTGCAGCTCTGGGTCTTCCTTAGTTCTTAGCCACCAATCAAGTGTTCTGGCTCAGAAGAAGTAGGTGTGGGCTACACCCCTTGGGTCCGAACTCTTCTCGAGACCGAGTTTTGGTTTCAACATTTTTGGTGCGGTGAGCGTGGACCGTAGCCTGCACTTCAAGAGGGAGAACTTGGAGACCCTCCACCACGCATTTGCCACGTGCTCGACTCATCTGTCCCTGTGGTCGCACTACCATCCCTGGGCGAGAAAGCTCTCATCATGCGACCTGGGAAGGAGGCGGCAGTGGAGGGTAGCGAGAGGGATCTCGCCAGGCGAGAGCTCTTCCCAAGTTTGGCGATATTAACCCGGAAATCGGCGATCCCTCCCAAGGTAGCCAGCTTGCAAGTCGCGATTTGCTCCAGGTTCCCCTTGGAGGTCGCGACCAGTCCTAGATGAGCGGACATACTTCTTTGTCCGCTCAGGCCGCGCGGCTAGGGCGGTCTCCCCAGGTCTGACCGCCCAGGTCGCGCAACAACCGCTTGTTCTGCAGGGGCTGCGAACTGCTTCCTCAGTCTGCCCCTGCAGGCCGCGCGGTTTGATCAACTAACCACACCATGATTTTCCATTCCAACAGGACTACCCAACTGTGGCGGACTCGAACTCCTATCGGCCCAGACCGCTACTTCGCTAGGCGACTTGCCTCCAGGTCGCTCAACGCCAGGCGACCTACCTCCAGGTTGCCCAACAACACGACGACTCTTAATGTCGCCCACCAGAGGGCGACAACCTCCAGGCCGCCCAGCAGGGGCGACAAGCCTATCCATTCCAACAGGAGGCGGACTTTAGCGACGGGGGCGACCTGCTTCTTCAGCCCGCCAGGTCGCCCAGTCGGCCAGCTCGCCCGCCTACTGTTCGCGGACTCTAGCTCAGTCCGCCCGAGAAGCGTGGACTTGCTCCAGCTCTCTGCCAAACCGCACAACATTCAACACTCATTCCGTCCGCCGCGGGCTAGACAGACTCGTTATGCCGCTCAACCCTTTAGCCCACCTGCAGTAGACGGACACCACCAGCAGGATGGCGACCTGCTTTATTCAGTCCGACAGGTCATCAACTCACCACGCGGCAAGCCTTCGGCAAGAGGCGGACAACTCTTCAGCTCGCATAACTCACCGCGGGCTCGCTTAGTACAGCAGAGGCGGACTCGTCCCAGTCCGCCAACAACAGTTCAACTCCAGAAAAAGTTCCCAGACCGCGCGACCTGGCGCGGACTCGGCGGACTCAACATTCTACTCGCACAACTTACCGACTCACCGGGGTGACGTTACCAAAAGCCGTTACCTCCTCGGGACTATAAATAGCCCCCCATACCTCTCATTGGGGGGACACGGACACACGGCGACGCTCACGCACGAGGGCAACCGACGACAAGGTCAAGCATCATACCCAGCAGACTCCATTCTCTCAGTCCGCGCGACCTCCCCTGTCTACTCTGCCTGATCGCGCAGTCCGCTCGGCTTCCAGCGAGCTGCGGGATCAATTAACCGCGCGGTCTGCCGACCTCACAACTCAGTCCACGCGGCCTTCTCTGAAAATTTCTTTCCTTAGCAGCCAGCTTCCCTCTTTGTACCCTTTATTTGTTTTCCATGTAAAGGTGTAACCCAAGCTGTAACAACTGAATATTAATCAAAGGAAAACTCGTCGCAACAGTGACATTTAAGCCGCGACGGGCGAAGTCTGCTGTTGTCGTTGCTAGCGGCCCCCTCTTCTTCTCAACTCACCTCTCTCGGCATCAACCTGCAAAACCAACCGTCAAAGTAACTGTCTGCTCGACAGTTCCTGATCAACCTCTCAACCATCTCCGCACTCGGATCAACATTCTCCTCTCCTCTATCCCCACAACTCTTGATCAAGCGCTTGCTCCACTCTCGAGCACTCAAGCTTTTCCTTGCATCCTCAACAAACTCTCTGTTATCCCCGCAACCTTGCTCTTCAATCATCCCGCTTGTGAGACCGAACACACCCGTTAGCTGCTGGTGCCCGCGACAACCTCTCTCCTCTCCGTTTCCGCGCATCAACAGGTAACATGCGACCTTCAGATCTCGAACAGACGGTGAAAATCAACGGTTACTCATGTCAGACCGCCACCCCCCTCAAAACATTCCTCCTACCAGTGAAGACGCTCTCTAGGAAGCCCTCTTGCTAACACGTCGGGAAACTTCCCTACAAATCACAGCGATTAATGACACTCTAGCCGCTATAATTCATCAACTGGATTCGCAACCTGTAGCAGCGCTGGTTACTACAGTCAACCCAGCAGTGGGGAATCCACATTCTAATCCGTCAACTTTTCTGCCAGTTGATCCTTATACCTATCCGGCAAGTTACCCATCTAGGCAGGCCGTTGTCCCTTTGCACTTTCCAGTTGCTAAACAAAGGGAGAGTTTCTGCAAACTCTGTCCTCAAACCACCGCTTGCTCCTCCAATCACCCAAGAAAACTGCCTGAATTTTCCACGAAGAGGAAGAGAGGCCCAGAAGCTTTGCTCCATACCAGACAACCTCCAAAGTCTCCCCCAAAGGGTCTTCAATCACAAGTAAAGAGAGGAAGGAATTTCCGACGTCATCAGCGTCTCTTTCCTAGCAAAAAATCCGAGGTTAATAGCACAGTGGGTGAGGCAACTCAAGTCATGAAGAGCAAACCAAGTGATGAGGGATCTTCTCAGCCTGCTGATCAAAAGGTCAGAGACTCTGACCAGTACTGCAAATATCACAAAGAAAAGAGTCATGCAACAGAGGATTGCAGAGCTCTTCATCAACTAGTGGAGAAAATGATGAAACAGGGTAAATTCCAACATTTGCTCCAGCAGAATGATCATCCTGACCCGTCCGCTTCAAAAAGCAAAGGAGAAATGAGCAATCCTCTCAGATCAAAAGAGGGAAACTAACTCGTCGACATGAACCTTGATCTTGTCACCGAAAGCATCAATGATGACTGTGCAGACACCCTCAGAGACTTATCATAAGCTGAAGGAGAACAACGCAAAGTCCACAAAGCTCCTCGCAATCATTGCCGGTTACTCTTACTTTACATATTTCAAATATTTTCTCTCTGAAGCACTTTTAAGTATTGTTTCTTTCATTTCCATAAATTTTACGTCAGAGATCTCATACTGACACATTTTCTTTTTTGGAATGCTTATTCCTCTATTTTCTCTTTGCCTGAGAGATCACTGAACCACCGAGATATCGCCGAGTCCTGATGTTCCCTTCCATAGATTGTTCCCGAGCTTAAGACCACGATGACCACATATAGTGGGGAGTGTTCGCGTATGTGCAGTGAGTGCCGCTAAATCTATAAGGTGAACTTCAGGACTTTGGATCCTGGCCGATATCTAACACAAAGCGGTTATCAAGGGAGGTCCCATGTGTTAGCTTTGCTGTGCTCCGTTAAGAATACATTACAGTTACGATGATCTTTGCTTGACAAGCAATGCCGATCAAGTGTAGCCTTGTCTCTTCGATCATCTCATGATTGTAATAGTCGAATACTCTATGGTACTCTCAATCCGTGCTTTCGCGGGGCCCATAACTCCACTGATCTTTCCACATGCGAGCAATGTTATAGACCACTTGACGCACCTGGCCTGACTGATCAGCGATGTTGTAACCCGAGGCATGAGAGCAGTGTATCTAACGATCTTTCTCAGGATTTCCTATATTTTTCTCTTTTGTACCCTTCTAAAGGAAGCGCGGCCAACCCGATCTAAGTAGGACTATACTCGTAATGATCTTTCTCGGGCAAGCGATGCATAAGGCCCACAGGTGCTCTCCTGTGACAGCATCCGGCCTTTCTTTGTCATCTCCGAGTATAGACCTCTTTTTATCAACTGGCTCTTTCACAGGTTAACAGGTTAAATCCAACCTATCAAAAGGATTTGCAACATTCATTTTGCTTATATTCATCTTATATGCACTGCTTGCATGAAGCTCTGTCAGATGATGATTTACAAGCTCTCTACTACTCTTATCAGATACTATGCTGTTGGAGTCTAATTAAGATGGTTTCATCTTACTGATCTGGACTTCATATTATAGACATCATATCTGATCTCGCGAAAAGACCACTATCGTGGTCTGATCTTTATTTTGTTATTAGCAATGTTCGTCAGACATTTCTTCTGCTATCTGATCATATCTATTTTATCATATCAATAGTTAACATTCGCAAGTTCCGTTCAGCTACTTGCAGCTTGGTTCATTATATCATATTTGCTTCTTACTCTTTCTTTTGCAGTGATTAGCAGGTATTTGAAAGTTCCCTTCAGGTACTTGCGGCTTAGTTTTCTTTCATATCTGCTTCTAACTTTTTTCTTGCAGAGATTAACAAGTATTTGCAAGTTCCATTCAGGTACTTGCAGTATAACTTTTCTACTATATCTGCTTCTAACTCTTTTCTTGCAGAGATTAGCATGTATTTGCAGGTTCCATCCAGGTACTTGCAACCTACTTTTCTTTTATATCTGCTGCTCACTCTTCCTTTTGCAGTGATTAGCAGGTATTTATAAGTCCTATTCAGGTACTTGCAACTTACTTTTATATATATCATATCTGCGTATAACATCTCTTTTGCAGAAGCTAGCAGACGTTTGCAAGTCCCCTTTAGGTACTTGCAACTCATTTTTCTTTCACGCATACTGCTTGCTCTTCCTTTTGCAGAGGATAACAGGTGCTTGAAAGTCTTCATCAGGTACTTGCAAGTTATTATTCTTCTATGCCTTCCTCTCATCTTTTTTTTGCAGAGCTCAGTGGAAGACATTCACGTCTTCTTCATTTTGCAAAGGTAATTCAGGTACACACGAGATGTACCCCCCCTTCTTTGCTTGCATTAACTTTTCCTTTGCAGGAAGAAGGTAGACATTGAAAAAGTCCTAAAGAGAGACATCAAGTTCTATCTCCAGATAAAATACACGTGCGCTAACACATGCGCTTACAAATACCAAAATAAAAATGTGTGAAATGAAATACATGTGCGCTAATACATGCGCTACAAATACCAAAATAATATCGCAGGACATAAAATAAGACACATGATGTTGGCGCAGGTTGCACCATCTTTAGTCTCACATCTTAAATTGTGATGCATCTTCCTCTTCTTCTTCCTATATTAATGTACACTCTCTTGTATTTATTGATTAAGAAAGGAAATAATATTTCATTTTTTTCTATGTCCCAACATTTCGGGTGTTTCTCCATATGTAATCAGAGCCATCGATTTGAACACCTTTTTTTTCTTGCCGGGAGTTCTCAGTCCGTTCTTTGGGCGGTTAGATTTTCTCTAACCGCAACCTTCTCACTCTGCCCGTCCCTTTGTCCGCGGCCTGATCTTTTCTAGCCGCAGGTTGCCCTTCTCGCCCCTCCTTTTCCCTGTTTCCCCCTCTCGTTTTTATAGGATCTCCTCGGTCAGTCGCTGAACCCCACACTCTTGCTACCTCTGCATCGCTCGCGCAAACTGCTCTCCAACTCGCGGCCTCTTCTCCAGCTCCGGTTCACGGCCTCCTCTCTCGGCGACAGTTCCGCCTTTATACAAACCAGCTTGCAGCCTCTGTTCTTCATCCTCCTCTCATACAGTGGTTCTGACCGCAGCTGTCCGCAATCTCTTTCCTCAGTTTTTACCCGCTGCCGTGTGCCTAGTCGCCGACTCGCCGCTGACGCTGACCACTGACCGCTTGTCGCCGCTGCTGCCTGGTTTATCCTTACCGCTACTGCTTGTCGCAACTTTCAGCCGCTATCCTTGACCGCCCTTGCCGCTTCTTCTGTTGATACCGTTGTTTCCCTGTTCGCAGAGCCTCTATTCCACCATCGTTAGTGAACTGGCCCTGCTCCTGCTATTGCTGCTTTCCGCTTCTCGTTGTTGCAGTGCTTGCAGCCCTTGCTGCATGCGGTCTGTGTTGTCTCTCTTCTCCCAGTCCGTAGGATCCACGACTTTGTTGTGTATCTTTGCCACTTCAGTTCCGACCTGTGCCACGCCGCCCGTCTCGCTGCTTGCCTTCTAACCGCGGCTCCTGTTCTGTTGGAACCCTCCTATCTAGCCGCTGATTTCTTGTCGTCTGTCTGCTCAAGGTGTAGCCGCAAAACTCTGGCCACCCGCTTTAGCTTTTATGGCCGCCAATGTTTGGCTGCGGTTTATCGCTGTTCAGCGGTTTCTCCTGTCCAGTCCGCCGACTACCTGCAGTTTTTTTAGCCGCCTGTGAGCTCAATGACGTCTACTGATGCGCCTTCTCTACCTGTTTGTATTGTGCCACCAATTCCTGAAGTCTGCGATGAGCTACAAATCATTACTATTTCTCTAAGTGGGAAGAAGGATTTTGTTGAGTGATTGCATTCCGTCCGTTGTGTTCTTCAGACTAAGGTCCTTTTGCATCATGTCACTAAGGACGCCCTTTTGCTCCTTCTAACAACTGGCTTCGTGACGATGGTCGTGTCCAAACATGGCTCCTCAACTCCCTAGATAGTGAATCCTATCACATGGTCATGTATCATGAGACAACCAAGGCAATGTTGGACGAACTCCATTCCCTCTACTTGGGCAGGGACAGTTTTCAACATCTGTTTAACATCATCACAGATCTCCAATCTCTCAATTCAGGAGGTGGTGGCGACTTAACCTCCTTTGTTGCATGCTCTAAAACTTTGGTTAAGGCATGGATTCAGCATCAGCCGCCTACTACTAATCTTGTAGCTCAACATGCTCAAAAGGAGGTTGTTGGTATCACCATGATGATGACTCGTGTTGTCTCTTCTCCAGCACTCCGTTGTCTCTCACTCCCCTCCATCTAGCCGTGGAGTTCGCACCGACTACCGTGGGAGGGGTCGCCACAGCGGGCCTAAATTCAAGTGTACTTACTGTGGTAGGGATGATCATCTTGAGGCCAATTGTTATCGTAAACATGGCCCGCCTCCTCCGGCTAATGTCTCTGTTGTTGCTGACACATCTTCTGCCACTCGTGTCGACATTGAAGCAATCGTCTTCAACTCCAACATCTCCATTGGTTACTCAATCGTCTGTCTGGTTTCGTTGCCTCTATCTCTAATGAAGGTATTGCTTTCTCTCCAATAGTCCACGTTGGATTGTGGACTTTGGTACTACTCATCATATTACGTCCCAAAAACCACCTCAGTACTTGACATCTCCGCATCCTAAGTTTATCACCGTAGCTAATGGTGACACCGTTGCTGTCTCCGGCTCTACTGATATGCCTCTCAGCTCTTCTCTCTCTCTTCACTCGGTACTTCATGTTTCGGGCTCCCATTTCAATCTTCTTTCTGTTAGTTGTCTCACTGATGACGTTGACTGCCCTGTCACCTTCACGTATTCTTCTTTTGTAATGTAAGTTCGACGGACGCAGACTATCATTGGTAAGAGACGACTATTCAACGAGCTCTACCTTCTTGATGTTTCTCCCACCATTCTCTCATCAGTCAGCTCTGTAGGGTGACATCGGCGTCTCAGGCATGCCCCTCTTCCCATCCTCAAGAAGGCTCTTCCCGACCTCCCTCTTCCGGCATTTACCTGCGAGTCATGTATTTTTGGAAAATAACATCGTTCTTCTTTTCCTTCTCAATGTACTCAGAGCGCTGCTCCTTATGATTTAGTGCATTCTGATGTTTGGGGCCTATATAAAATTGCAAGTCTTTCTGGTTATCACTATTTCATTACGTTTATTGATGATTACTCTCATATGACGTGATTATATTTACTTCATGGTCGCTCAGATATTACTCGTGTGTTTCGTGCATTTATTCTTGAGACCCGCACTCAATTTTCCCGCACCATTAAAACTCTCCATACATGCAATGCACGAGAATACACCAGTCATGCCTTTGATCATCTTTGTGCTGAGTTTGAGATCATCCATCAAACCTCCTATGTTTATACCCCACAACAGAATGGTGTGGCATAGCGCACGAATTGACATCTTCTTGATGTTGCTCGCTCGCTCATGTTTCAAATACAGGTTCCCAAGGCTTATTGACATTTTGTTGTCTCTACGACATGCTATCTCATCAATCGTCTGTGCTCCTTTATTCTCAACTATGTCACTCCATTTAGTCTTCTCTTTCCCTCCACACCGCTCTTCTCTCTTACACCTTAGGTATTTGGATGTACTTGTTTTGCCCATAATCATGGTCATTGTATTGACAAGCTTGCTCCTCGGGATACCAAATATATGTTTGTTGGTTACTCTTGTAATCAGAAAGGCCATGTGTGTTATTCCCCCACTGATCGCAAGGTCGGTGTGTCTGCTGGTGTTACGTTTCTTGAAGATCAACCATTCTGCTCTCCTCATCTACCGCTGTTATTGCCCCGCCCCGCCATCCCTGTTACTACTCTTCTTCCACCGCTCCTCCCAACCCCGATTACTGTACCAGACAAACCACCCCTTCTTCGTGTCTACACTCGCCGTCCTCCTCACTCCGACGCCCCATCACAGTTGTCTTCAACCTCTGGTGCCTCGCGGTCTGCTGATCTGACTCCTGTCTCCACAACACATCCCCTAGCGAATGTATCCTTGCATCGCCTCTCTTCGATGCTTCTTCAATTTGAAACTTCTTTATCCTCCATCTCTATACCTAACTCTGTGCAGCAGGTTCTTTAGCATCCGGGATGGTGTGCGGTCATGGATGAGGAAATGACTGCCCTCTGGGCTAATCAAACCCGGTATCTGGTGTCCCTTCCTCCAGGGCAGACTTGTATTGGATCTAAATGGGTCTTCGCGATCAAACATGCTCCCAATAGGACAATTGACCGTATTAAGGCTCGTCTTGTGACTCGTGGGTTTACTTAACAACGAGGTCTCGATTATGATAAGACTTTCTCCCCAGTTGCAAAGTTAAACACTATTCATGTTCTGATCTCTTTGGCTGTCCATTGCCACTGGCCATTACATCAGTTAGATATCAAGAATGTTTTTCTCAATAACGAGCTTCAAGAAACTGTCTGCATGCAACAACCTCCCGGGTTTGAGACCACGGGGGAGTCACTTGTTTGTCACTTGAAGAAATCGATTTATGGTCTCAAACAATCTCCGCGTGTATGGTTTGACAAGCTCAGTAAGGTTGTCCGTGATGTTGGATTTACTCGGAGCTCGGGGAACTTCTCTCTCTTTACTCGTCATCAAACAAGATGTACTGTTCTCCTCTTAGTTTATGTTGATGACATTCTAATTACGAGAAATGATTCAAAAGGGATACACATGATCAAACAACACCTGAATTCAGTTTTTCAGACAAAAGACTTGGGAAATCTTTGGTACTTCCTTGATCTTGAGATTGCAAGACGTCCTAATGACCTTGTTCTATCCCAACAGAAGTATTGTCTTGATCTGCTTCATGATGCTGGCTATTCTGGATGTAAGCTATTGATACTCCTATGGACGTCAATCACAAATTGCATGCTCATGCCTCGGACATCGATCTACTTCTTTCAAATCCAGAGTATTATCGACGTTTTGTAGGGAAGTTGATTTATCTTACTGTTACAAGATCAGACATCTCATTTGCTGTTGGGATTGTTAGCCGATTCATGCACTCTCCACTGATGTCTCACCTGTAGGCCGTCGAGCGTATCCTAAGATATTTGAAGACAGCTCTGAGACTAGGGCTTGTATACAAAACCTCTTCCTCTTCCACTCCGACATTGATTGTTTATTCAGATGCTGATTATGCTGGTTCCCTAGATGATCGACGTTCCATAAGTGGATTTTGTACATACTTCGGAGGACATTTTATTACTTGGCGCATCAAAAAACAATCTGTGGTTGCTCGCTCTTCGGCCAAAGCTGAGTATCGTTTGATGACATCTGTTGTATCTAAGCTTACATGGTTAGAAAGTCTCCTAAATGATTTAGGAGTCAAATTTTGCTCACCATCTACTTTATTTTGTGACAGTCAAGCGGCTATACACATTGCCCAAAATCTTGTGTTCCATGAGTGCACTAAACACATTGAAGTTGGTTGTCACTTTATTCAGCAGAAAGTTCAAATGTAGAAGCTAGAGTTGAATCATGTTCCGGTTGTTGATCAAGTTGCTGATATCCTCACTAAGACATTATCGCGTGCGTTGTATTATCAGTTCTTGTCCATGCTGGGAGCTTATGATTTGTACGCTTCAGCTTGCGGGGGAGTGTTAGCAAAAAATCTTATAAAGGCCCAAAGAAAGGCCTATTTTGGGCTCTCTTCCTCCTTATATCTTTAGTCCCACATGTTAGATTGGGATGTATCTTCCTTTTCTTCTTCCTATATTAATGTACACTCTCTTGTATTTATTGATTAAGTGAAAGGAAATAATATTTCATTTTTTTATTTCCCAACATTTCGGGTGTTTCTCTACAAAGAAATATGTATAGCCCAATGTAAATGCTCATTTTCTTGGCCTATTAGGAGATCCCTCTCATGTATAGATTAGTCCCCCACCTTAATTTGTAGTTAAAATCTCCCTCCTCCCTCCTATATATATGTGTATAAATACTTATAAGTTAATATGAAGCAATAAAATTATTGTTCTTTGCATTTCACACATCTACTCAAACAATAAGATAAATTCAATTATTGTTTTTTTTTGAAAAATAGCTTAGAGGCAGAATAGTAAGTCACCTAGTTTAATAACAAAGAAAAATTGCAGGAGAAACTTGTATTAAATTGCTTATATTTGGCAGGCCTTTGGCTGGGCATATGTTCAGGGAACACATGTATCAAAAGAACATATATGTGTGTATTGGCTTGCTCCTATTGAAGCAACTGTATTAGGAGTGTGGGCATGCAGTTTAGTACTAAAGCCGATAAGCCTCACTGTGCATCAAAGATTTTGGTCTGAGTTTAAAATGGATTAAGGTCAGTTTATTGAATTCTTATTTTAGTATTTTTTCTATATACTTGGGATTTACATGTATACCCACTTAATCTTGTGTATTTACATAATTAATAACTAAGTCGTAATATCTCAACCACTTACCACCCAAACCTATTAACAACATCAAATGTACCACTCATATCACTTTCTTTATCTTTTCTTTTCAGAAACTATCTCCTTTCTCCTTAAAACACTCTAAAATTTTGACCATGAAGATCCTTCCCCTTGGCATTTCAAAGCATTCACTAATGCAAAATCTAGTTCATGTTTCTCTTGCTTCTTTATGTTTGCGTTCTCTTCCGAGGTCGTCTTTTATTTTGAAGTTGCACCATTATGTGGTCTCCTAGTTTGAAGAACATTCCACGGATAGTTATTTTCTTGATGCTAGCTGGTGAAAATAGTGTCATGTTCTTTACTTGCAAGTATTTCATTCTTATTGTGAATCCAGGCTTTTTGGGCTCTATTTGGGACCATATATAGTTTTGTTGAGTTTGCATGCTTGATACTCTTCCAGAATAATACATTATTAAGGTTTCTCCAGATTTAAAACCACGTGAAGTTCCCAATATAAGATGTCATTTTTGACGTAACATTGGATCAATCATTGTTGATGGCTACCGAAAAAGGATGCATATCGGGCTGATATGAGGGACCATGGAGAAAATGTCATAGTAATCCACTTTGTATGTTCAAGTAAAACCTTTGTCAACGAGCCTCGCCTTGTATCTATTAACTCGGTCATCAGGGAGATACTTGATGGCAAGGATCTATCAGTAACCAACAATATCACCCCTAGTGTGTGTATGAACATGAGTCTTAGCATTATGAGAAACATGAGCAGACATTCCTTCAGCATATAAGAAGTTACATCATCATTGTTGTTTATGCACATCATCTCCCCCTTTGCTCTCATGAATGTATGTCTATTTAGAGATCCAAACACTTAAATTGCATGTTCTTTTTTATTATTTCTCTTTTGATTTACTTCACATATTATATTGTTCTCATAAATGATGCTTCTACATAGAGACGAGTATCAAACTAAAAAATGTTGATCAACCTTTTCCTGAAAAAAATTGAAGTAGGAGTTGGTTGATATAACATAGAAAAAGTCTTTCATAGAAGCAGTTGACTAAGATTGTTATTAGAGAATAGGGTTTTTGTGGTCCTAAAATTGAACCATCAAATGAATCTCAACCTTTAATTTAATATATATCCCAATTCTACGCAGCACAAGACTAAAAAGTGGTCGTCTTTAATTTTAGTACGTTGACTACTCTGACCTAGAGTACTAGTTAATGAAACTAAACTGAATTAAAACATGTATAGGACACCTGAACTAATGTACTTGACATCCAAATGGTCAATTTATCACAATGGCCTCAACTAAGCCACTTAGGCTCAAATCTGGGCAGGTTGACCTGATTTGACCAGATTGACCCATAACTGGCCCGGCTGTACAACTTTTGACCCAAAGATCTAAGCAAACCAAGTATGAACTCAATACTGCATTATTAATCATATGAACTTGGAGCATGTTAGAGCGAATTTGACATATATTTGACCCTTATTGACATTGTGGTAACGTATTAGGCTTGATAACTTATGAATAAGTTCGAACCATACTTGATGTGTGAATGCCACGTGGACCCATCTAGGGATCTTATGAACTCATTATAATACTTAAGAACCCATCCTTAACCCTTTGGGTAAATGGGTTAACTATCCATAGTGTTAATGAGTCAGGATGACCAATTATGCTCTTCCCTAAGGACAGTGGCAAAGTTGATCATGGTTGTCCTTGAGAGGGCCAATAATGGGTCATTAATCTTATTCAAGGTTATTAGACACCATGTGGTTGGCTAAGTCAATGATTTGACCACCATAATGATTAATAGGTCAAATTGACTTGTTTAGGCATCTAAGTGAATTTGGGAGACTTGATGGCGAATTCATGTGGCTTTTGGCACCTTGGGAGCTCCTACTCTCTAGTGAACCTGTATATACCTCATCATATAGTTTGGTCAAGACAGTGCTATTTTGTCAAGGTGGCACATTAGTGACTAGATGATGGATTAGCATATGTAACTTACTGTATGCGGACAAATGAATTTCATACAGTTCTAAACCTATATGCATCAATTCTTGTGACTATAACCTATGTTTGACCCATATATAATGCTAATGGGTCATAGTGATCCGTTAGAGGCTTCTTGGAGTTTAGATCCTATTAAAGGGCCGAGCAGGCAAGTCTGTTTTGTGAGAGCTATCTCACATTGAGTTTAATCCTAAGCCTATATATAGATGTCCTAACCAGAAACCATAATCCCATTTCACTCCCAAAATGTCATTGGGCCTTCCACTCCTTTTCCTTCTTCATTCACTTCTTGTTGGTATTAGATTGTTATTCATTTATTTCTGTTTTTTGTTTTTTTCTCTTTCCCTAACAAAATGTACTAGCTTAATCTCTACCATTCATCTTTGGATGGTGAGATCTGTCTCTCCTTTTCCTTCTCCATTCACTTCTTGTTGGTAGTGGACAAAGCCACTGGCCTCGAACTACTCCATGGGACTCTTAAACAAGGTCTCTACCAACTACCAAGCTCCACCAACATTTCAGCCTACTCTACAGCTCAAAATACCTCCTTGTGGCACTCTACACTTGGACATTCATCAAATCATACTCTTCAGCTCCTCCACAAGCAAAATATCATACCTACAACATCCATCTCATCAAGTTTCATGTGCACTTCTTGCCAACTTGGAAGGAGCCATCAACAACATCTTCCCTCTACTGATAGCAAACGCACTTTTCCCTTGCAACTTATCTTTTCCGATGTATGGGGTCCTGCACCCAGCCTTTCTTTATTTGAGTTCAAATACTATCTTTCTTGATGCTTATACAAAATATACATGGTTCTACCCTATGAATGATAAAATTGAAACATTGTCTGAATTCATTATGTTTTGAACTATGATTGAAAAAATTCTTAATCTCCATATAAAAATTTTTCAATCTGATGGAGGTGAATACATCAAATTCACACTTTACTTAACCCAACATGGCATTCATCACAGATTCTCTGCTTCCTACACCCCAACACAAAATGGGCTCGCAGAGCGAAAACACAGGCATATTACTGAGCTTGGCTGAACCCAGTTAATTCAATCCCATTTGCCACATTAATTTTGAAAACATGCCTTTCAAACAGCTAATTTCCTAATCAACAGGCTTCCCACACCTCTACTTCAAAACAAATCACCCTATGAAATGTTCTATCATAAACCACCAAACTACTCTCTCTTCAAAACCTTTGGATGCCTTTGCTTCCCTTTGCTCAAGCATCAAGCTCCTACAAAACTTGATGCTCGATCATCCCCGAGCATGTTTATTGGCTATAGTGGAAATCACAAAGCCTACCTGTGCTATGACTTAAACTCCTCCAAAATCAACATAGCCCGACACGTTACATTCAATGAAACTTGCTTCCCCTCCCTTTCACAAAAAACCCGACCACCACAAAGCCAACCACTCAAACTTCCACTCCTTCCACTATCCCAAAATCATATCACTCCTTCAACACCTCCCAACTCCGGCCAAATTCCGCAACATACCTCACTTCCCACCTCTACACCATCAACCACTCCTCTACACCATCACAGTTGAGGGAACATCGCTATGACAGAACTGTTGTGTAATTGATGCGGCCTGCGACACATCTTAGCTTTGTTATTCTTTTGCATTTGTCGTTTATTTTGCATTTGCTTATTTTGCTTAAATGCATTTCTTTTGCACAATCATTTACTATTTGCGGCTCTTCGGGTTGACCGTCCGTTGAGACATTTAATAAAGAGGTCCGGTAATATAGTAATTAGGACGGTAGCGGCAAGCTTAGATTATTTCAGGAAAACATAAAATTAAATTAACATTGGAGCATAAGAAATATTGTGAAAGCAGACATAGATTTCTCTTGCCCAAGATTAAAATCCAATGGAGGAGCCGACCAATTAATTGGTTGATTGCACTTGCCAAATTAATTGAATTGAAATGATTATGCAAAAAAAAAATCTTATGTCAAAAACAGTTCTCTGTTATAAAAAGGTCCCGTGAAAAAGAAATTGCCCCAATCCGGACAAGAGCAGAAAACAAGCATTTTTGTTTTCTGCATAGTGCCGACCGCCGCCCCTCTTCCCCGACGCCGACGCCCGCGCCTCCTACTTCCCGGCGTGTCCCCTCCAGTAGCGGGGCCTTCCATTTCCCGACGTGTTCCTTCCAGCAGCGTGTTCCCTCCAGCGCGTGCTTCACCGTCCACATCCACGTTCCTACCTCCGGTGCCGTACATTTTCCCTGGCGCCACTCCTTATCTTCGCGTGCGGATTGCCGTCGACCACAACATCGGACTCCGACATCCTTCAGAGATTGTGCTGCCGCGACTCAGGAGTGCCACAACCATTCTACTTTTGCCTGACGGATCTTGGGCTGACCGACCTCCTTTTGGAAAAGTTTTGGATACCTCCGCTCCGATTTACTTAGTTATTTTTGTGTGCTCCTGCAAATAATCCTAAGTTTGCCGTCCATCGTTCAAATACTTATTTACCGTATTTTCATAAATTGTTGCGTGTAACTTTGGCTTGTGATCGTATAAATTTCGTGGAGGTTCGAATCATAAAACACGCGAGAACTCCACTCGAGCGAGATTGGCGAACCTCTCAAAGTCCAGAGCGACAAATTTGAATCGTGCGCTTGAAAATTTGATTTGGCCGCTCGGCCCGCTTGTTTCCTCAATTTATCTCATTAAAAAAAATAAAATCACTATCTTTTTTGAAAATCCCAACCGAGTTTACATCGGTAAATTTCATCAGTATATTTATTTATATTGTCTTTTACTTGCACTTTGTTACCATTTCCTTCAACAAATATGCATATATTTACTGCAGAAAAATTATAACTGACCATTCCTTTAACATTTAGGGAGTTCAGCAGGCGGTTTGTGTCACTGCGTCTTCATGACTTACGCGTTTGTGTTTGATACTTTCGGGAGATCCACCACCGGTACAAGCCCATGCGGCTTGTCGACGAGGTGCAAGGTTCCCGTTCGAGGCATGGCCCCGGAGGGAATGCGGTAGCTAAGGTGAGGATCTTGTGATCTTTAGCTGCTTTTACTTTATTTTCATCCTCCTTGGCATGTTTTGTGAGCCCCCCAGATTTATCAAACATTGTTCTTTAAACTTTGTTGTACTTTGGACTGTGATATACCTTCTTGCCTCTTCTTTCTTTGTTTGTCTTTATTGTTTTCTTTTTTAGTATTTCACTATGTTATACTCCTGTCGTGGCTTTCACGTACTTATTACTTTTATGCTATTTTTTACTCTTCCATTTATGCGTGAAATGGATACTAATGTTTCTTGATAATGTCTAACATTTCTGACCTGCAAATAGTATATAATATGAGTTCATTCGGGACATCACGACATACAATATCCGCTAACTAAAAATGTTAATAATTGATACAAGAAGATTACCAAACAACTCAGAGTTAGGAACTAAAATGGAAGCTAAACAGTGTCCAAGACAAAGGGTCTGAATGTCCCCAATTATTAGGAATATAAAGTAGAACCAAAGGGAGTTTTTATTTAAAACCCTAACCTAAATGTGCTTGGTTGCATCGAAAGTACTATATAGAATTAATTGTAATTGTTGTTCCCCGGCTGATTTACTAGATTTTTTTGCCTCGGTAGAAGACTTCCCTGAGACAGCCTTTGGGGGAGATGGTGTAGCTTCCCAAATTTTGAGCTTGCCAATTGAATCACATAGGGGATCTAGCTAGTTCAATTGACCTCTTTGTTTGAATAAACTCAATTGACCGTTCTTGGATCACTGAGACAATTCTGCGTCTCTGCCTAGACGGAGAGGGGTCCATGACCCTCTCTGAAGGACCTTGAGGTGGCCCTGCCACCGGGAAGACGAGTTCCTGGTGGTGGTGTGGAACTTCTCGTTGTTTTGTGTTATTCGACGATAGTGGGATCAAGGTTGTCAGGATCGAGATCCTAGATGAGATCGTTTCGAGGTAGGATAGAATCTGTTAGTAGGGTTGGATCGAGGATCGCTTTACAAAAGCAGGATCGATTTACAAAATCTGGATCGTAGGATCGTAAGATCCTATAATCTGGATCGCGATCCTGACAACCTTGAGTGGGATGCCATTGGAAGGATCACCTGCCTATGGCGTACTTGAGGCAGAGAGAGTCTAGGATAAAAATATGAAAAATTGGGCTTGGATTCTTGAAGTTGGGTTTTCATAGATCTCTAGGCCTTAATTCCTCCTCGGTATAAAGGCATATATGCTCTTACTCTTTAGAGAACCCTTAATTATGAGCCTCTACTGACCTTGCCCCAAAGGACATACATTTTTCCCTTATGATAGAGAACTCAAGGCTTAAGTGTCATCTTAATTGAACTTCAATTAGAATTATTATACTTTGTCAAACTTAGGCTATATTTGGTTCAGCGGTGACGGGTGCATCTAGTGGGATCAAAACGTCACTTTGGAACCAGAGGGGGACAGGCCGGGGTCGAAACGGAGCAGATCGGGACCGTTTCCTCCTTGCTGCGGGTGCAATCGGAGCAAATGCCGGCGACGGCCGTTCATTCACCCGTCGTGCGGCAGTTGCTTCAAACGGAGGCGGCAAAATATATGGAACGCTTGTTGCTTTAAAAATGTGTAGTACATGAATATACTACAGTAATAAACCTGTAGCTTTAATTCTTCATTTGACAGCAAAGCATTTTTTAGCACGCGTATGAGCCTACAACCCAACTACCAATAAGCCTTAATTAATAGCTTACATCATGCAGAAGCATTACAACATATTTTATGCATTAAATTATAATTTAGGCTCCGTTTGGTGGACTTATTTTCACCGGTCAAGCGGTTACGACCGCATGAACCGGACCGTAAGTCGTAACCGCTTGACCGGTGAAAATAAGTCTCCCCCCCCCCAAACACAGCCTTAGGTTATATTTGTTTGGGCGTTTCGCTGCTCCGTTTTGGGCAAACACCGCCAGAAGGAGGGTAAACAAATGAACCTCCGGCGGCGTTTGCTCCGTTTCCACCCGCCCGCCCGCCTTGAGAAACGTCCCCAAAGCTCCGTTTGGAGCAGCCACCTCCCCCCCTCCGGTTCGAACACTCCGTTTCCACCCGCCGAATCGACCCGCCGGAAAAGACGAAGTGTTATTATTTAAGTGATAATGAGGTTTGTAGTCGTTTGGCACGGTAGTGCCGGTCATGAACATGAGAGTTAAATTGTCATTCGTTAACGCTCACATAAGGAACTTCATTCACTTTTATGTTCAAAGGGATGATGTTTGTTAGGTGATCCTTAACGAATGACGGTTTAACCCATGCGTTTAAGATTGCCATCACCATGCCAAACGGAGCCTTCGTTTCCTTTGTAATTTCTCTCTCTTAAATTTTATGCGCAAATCAATTTTGAGTATGTGCAAATCACGCTTACAAAAGATTTGCCAAAACAACTTTGTGCAGACAAGCCCTTTATGAGCTCAAAAGTCTCAATGATTTTTTTAATTTGATTTGCAAATGACTTGATTTACATATACCCAAATTGATCTGCACATAACAGTACTCTAATTTTATCCCTTGCATGCTTTTGATTGGAAGACTTTTTTAAAACTCTGATGGAGCAATTGTGTTCTTTCCCCCTTGAACGTGGTCATACATAGCCTGTATATTAATAAATATAATATAAAATGCTACACAGCAGTAAAATCATGCAGGATGAATCGTGAGAGCTTTGGTGTTGAGGCATTTCTCTTTCCCACTCAAAATTCATGACATGCAATTTTTGCAGCGCGATCAGCGACGACGACATTTGCATTTCGGTCATTGAGCGAAACCACAAACCTTGGAGCCTCCATGAGAATACGAGCAAATTAAGGCCTCGTGTCACCTGAGGGATAGCACGATAGGATCCGATTGATAGTTCCGGCATTCACATAGGCCCGTTTGACAACCCAGCGCCGCTCCGTTCCGGCCGGAACGAGCCGGAGCAATCATGTTTGGAACTGGTTTGCCAGCGCCCTTTGAAAACGACTAGCTTGAAAGGGTAACAGCCTGGCCGTTTTGCCGTTTTGCCGTTTTGCCGTTGGATTGCCGAGCATCATTCCGACGTTCTGATCGGGCGTTGTCTCTCTCCTTGTCTGCATGTCACCGGGCCGCCGGAGTGTCAAACAGACCCATAATCACAGTAGAGAGAAAAAAAAATATTCTGCTTAAAGCAGCTCATAATTTTCATACCCGGATCGGATGCTGTTGGTCACTTGAGTTGTAGGTGCATATATAAGTAATATAAAAAAGCCACATTATTCAACTCTTGAGCTGAGATATTACGTCAGCCATGACATAATCTGCCCGGGCTGACCAACAAGATAACTAATCTGGCCGGTGGTTAGTTGATAAAATTTAATTATTCTCTCCCTCTCTTACTCTCTTACTCTCTCTCGGGATCCTCGTCCTCATTGATAAAGCACGGCCGAAGTTCGCAAATCACTTTTCGCTATCCGCAAACATTTGATATTCGCAAACTACTGTTCAAGCAAGACAGCGAGACCTTTCAAATTAGCTATCCGCAAACATAATTGTTATCCGCAAACTACTGTTTTATAAATTAGGGTAGGGTTATCTATCCGCAAACATAATTGTTATCCGTAATTATTAAATGTTTGCAAAAAATAAAGGATAAAATAATGAGTATTTCCACTGGTTTATAAATTAGCTATCCGCAAACATAATTGTTAGCCGCAATAATGACACCACAAATACATAGATATTAATAAACTTCTTAAAACACCATCATAGTGTAATTAATTTCAGTTTTTCTAAAGTCCACACTTAACTATTTTAAGAACATAGTTAACATTCATGCGCCGCCGCTTTAAATAAGTCATGATTGTAGTCTAATATGACATTGCTCACGACCACGAGAAGAAATCACACCGATGTTTTAACCTGTAAAAATGAAGAAGATAATAATATTAATACGTTGAACTAAAACATATAAAGTGTGATTTAATATTAATAGTCCAAAATTTTGGCAAAATTAGACCTCTAAAGTTTCCTTGAAAATATTTAGCATCGTTTTTGGCCTAATTTGTCACTGTATTTTGTCGGTATTTTTGCCTGCATATGAAGAAAAATTAATATTAGTAGTTGTAACATGACCATTTGAAAAAAAATTGTAAGTGAAATTGCATAAAAAACTTATACATACCACTTTTCATTATCAATTATCCAATGTCAGTAATGTATTTGGTCCCGTTGCAAAAACTGTAAGTGAAATTGCATAAAAAACTTATACATATCACTTTTCATTATCAATTATCCAATGTCAGTAATGTACTTGGTTCCGTTGCCGGCAGTGGTCCTTGCAACAGTGGTGTCGACACACCCTGGTGTCGACACACCCTGGTGTCGACACACTGATGTCGACACATTAAAAAAATCCAAAAAAAATTAAATAATACATAAACATTAAAAAAAATAAAATTAAATCAAAAAAATCCAAACAAAAAAAAAATTTAAATAGGAGTTCCGACCCTATTCTTGCTGTTCCGCATTCGGCATTCCGCTCTTCTTCGGAGTTCCGGCCCTATGCTGCATCTCAGCTTCTCGGCATTGTTGTTGTATTCCGCCTGAGTTAGAGAAGATCTCGACATTGTTGCTGTATTCCGCTCTTCCTCCAAGAAGCTTTGGATCAACAAAATTGGATTTATTGCTCTTCCTCATCTATATCGAAATTGGATTTATTGCAATGTCAAAAATTTTACATTATCTTGTTGTTTCATTTAAAAAAAATTTGTGCCCCCCATTACAAAATTCCTGGATCCGCCACTGGACGTAAGGATGGAATCTTTGGGTCAACCCACATTGATTGAACAAATTGCAGAATTCAATAATGAATAATCTTAAATAATTGATGTCCTTTCCGTATCTAATGCAGCGTTAAAATATGATCACTGTAATAAATCTCTTATCCAGACTAAGGAAGATCAAAGGTGAAGAAATCACCTATTCATCGGAAGCACTGAGTCGGAAACCAAAGCAGGAAGAGGTAAAAACACCAAGTTCTCTAGATCTTCGTCTCCAGCTCCCGTCTTCTAACACTCTTCTAACACTATAGACAAACATAACTGAACAAGAAGTACAAAAAATAAGTAAAAAACAAGTAATAAGAACTGAAAACCTGAAATCTGTAAATAAAAAGACCTAGAAGTAGAGAATGAAGGAGGAGGAGAAGAAGAAGGGCGAACCTTTGCCGTCGAGCCTGGGGTGCGCCGGAGAAGGAGCGATCACGGGGCGATGGAAGCACGAGCGATCGGGGGGCGGCGGAAGCAAGACCGATCGTGGGGCGACGAAAGCAGGAGCGCCGAGCGTGGGGTGCGGCGGAGGATTTAACGTGGGTTGCGGTGGAAGAACCCCTGTTTGCGGATAAAAAAACCAAAAACTCTAAAAAAGAGTTAACCTGGTTTGCGGATAGCGATTTGAGGTTTGTGAATATCAATTCCCAATTTAATTGGGCGCTGATATTCGCACCGCAGTTTTGGTTAGTTGCACCGCACTTTCTCCTAATTTTTTTGCGTCTTTTGAAAATACGCTTTGTACATGTATTTTTAGGAAAAGTGTTCAACACAAAAGTTGTAGATCTTGACGAGATCGACAACTTTCGTGTTGAACACTTTTCCTAAAAATACATATACAAGACATACTTTGAAAATACGTTCAGATTTCACGCCTTTTGAAAATACGCTTTGTACATGCATTTTTAGAAAAAGTGTTCAACACGAAAGTTGTACACTTTTCATATACAACTTTCGTATTGAACACTTTTCATATACAAGACGTATTTATAAAAGGCGAAAAAAATTTGGAGAAAGTGCGGTGCGAATACCCAAAATTGTTGTGCGGATATTAACGCCCATTTAATTTTCTTTTCGTCTCGGAGATCTCTCAGGAGATCATTTTGATCTTTCAGGAGATCATTTTGATCTTCCAGGAGATCATTTCGGTCTTCTAGGAGATCATTTTTGATCTTCTAAAATTTGAAAATGTAGATGGGTCCCAAAAATTTCCCAAGTAGTTGGATGCCGTTATGGAACTCTGTTTCATTAGTATAGATTTTATTTATTTACAATTTGATTAAATTATTTAATCTGCAGCGGCTTTATTAATGGGCGTTTATATTGGCAGCCCGCATATCGATATTGGCAGCCCAATTATAATGGCAGCCTAAAATATGGCTATTGGCAGTCCGATGGATAGTGGCAGCCCAAACAATAAATTTTTAAATAGACATTTTTAGAAAAAGTGTTCAACATGAAAGTTGTAGATCTCGTCGATATCTACAACTTTTATGTTGAACACGTTTTCTAAAAATATCATATAGTCGGCCTATTTTCAAAAGGCGCGGAACCCGGGCGGAAATATGCTATTTCCGCCCGGGTTCCGCGCCTTTTGAAACTAGGCCGACTATATGACATTTTTAGAAAAAGTGTTCAACATAAAAGGTGTAGATCTCGACGAGAACTACAACTTTCATGTTGAACACTTTTTCTAAAAATGTCATATAGTAGATCTATTTTTAAAAGTCGCGTGTTCTACATTTTGGGCTGCTATTAGCGGTTATATTATGTATGTTTTTACTTATTTTCTGGGCTGCTAATATCAATATACGGGCTGCCAATATAAACGCCCTTATTATTAATAAGTGAGCTCAACCGGGGTCGGTCTTCTTCTTCTCATTAACAAGACGAGAAAAGAAAAAATATTTATTCATGGGGGTGAGCGTGGGCAGTGTTGCAGGCTTGCAGCCGCGCTCAGCGTGCAAGAATAATATCTCTTCACAGTTTTTATTAGCCCGATCCTCTTCCCCCAACCCTCGCTTTAGGGTTTCTTCTCCTTCTCGTCTTTCCTTTTCGCATTTCAATGTGCGAATCGCTTCTTCTTTCTATCTTCTTAAAAAGGGAAGGAGATAAAGAAGGAATCTACCGCTGCGGCGCTTGCCGGAATAATCACGTCGGCAATCGAGGAGGAGCGGGAAGAAGAATGAGGTCGGGAAATCACGGCCTGCTTCGGAGGCTCCCTCAGAGGTTCCGGTTGGTTACTTATTATCCCTCTGTGTCCAGCGGCGGCGGAATCAACGCATCATCCGCCGGTAACATGAAACCCTTGATCTGCCTATGTGTAGGCATCACCGCCCTACTCATTGCCGCCGGCGCCGCCTCCTCGGTGGCCGTTCAGGCCATCTCCAGGCTTCGCAGTCCAGTGGATTCCATCGTTCTGGATACAGCGCCAGCTGCCCGGTCAGCTCTTCCCGCTCGATCTTATTTCCCCGGGCAAATTTTCTTGTCCCTGAAACAAATAATTAGTAACCGGACCTGTTTTTTTTAACCTGATCTCATGTGTCATATTATATGTATTGTAGAAAAATTAGGTAGGATTACTATTGTCGCCGGATCGCTCAAGGCCCTCGTAGACCGGATTAAATTGAATCTTCTTAGTCCGGGAGCGGTCGGGCGTGCAAACAGTCATGGGAAATAGAAAGCTGGAAAAGTTAAATTTTTAACGTGAAAAACTCGTCAACTGGGCGAAAAATCACGTGTCTGGATCTGTGCCGGCCAAATCTCCACTACTTGTTTAGGGTTGCACAGGGCTTCTTTGGAGAACTCTAAGACGACAGGCCTCCTCTCGTTACAGTTTGAGAGAGAGTATGCGTGTTGGGCTCGAAAGGTGACAGACCACCTCTCATAGAGGTAATTTTTTTCCACTACAATATGAAGCTTCACACATGGATGCTTTAGAGCCTTCGACTTTAACTTAGAGGCAGGAGTAGCTTGTTGCACTCGTTTTGATGTCTGAATCTTGGAAGCACGGGTGGCGCGCTCGAGCGCCTTATCCTTTGGGGTTTGTCCTATGTTGCGCTTTGAGGAGTCGGAAGTGGCCGACTTGTCGTCGACTGGTAAACTTGTTATTGAGTTGAGGGCGCTGGGAGTACTGAGTTTTCGGCACGTCTTGACTGTAGTTGAATGATCTTTGGAGGGATCTGAGGTTGGTCTTTACAGCTGCTAGCAGTGAGGGACACATAAACTTCGGGAGCTTCTTGACAGCTGCTAGCACTGGTGAGCTTGGCTGTTTGCACTGAGGAAGACCACGGTTGACTCGGTCGCCACACAGACGACTGATGGCTGAAGGCAGTTATTGGATCTCTTGCGGTCTTCGAAATGCTTAATGTATCTTGCATGAGGCTTTGGCAGTTAAGACGAGCTTCGATGGATTAGACAATCTCTTGCTGATTAGACAGAGTGCTGGCTGGAGCGATCTGAAGAGTGGAGTGCACGACGACGCACTTGGAACGGCGGGCGTACTAAGGAAATCACGCAAGGAGGAATGTGCACGATGGGACGTGCACACAAAAGGACACGTTGAGGGGGAGCACGCGCAAAGATGAACGAGCGCACTAGGAGGTGTGTGCACGTTGGAGGAGAGGCACGCACAAGGAGGAACGAGAGCTCGAAGGGGCGTGCGCACGTGGGAGGAGAGGCGCGCGCAAGGAGGAACATGCGCGCGTTGGAGGAGAGGTGCGCGCAAGGGGGAGCGCGCGCAAGGTGAAACAGGCGCACGAGGAGGTGTGCACACATTGGAGGAGAGATGCCCGCAAGAGGGAGTGCGCGCAAGGAGGAACAAACACACGAAGGGGTGTACACACGTTGGGCGAGAGGCGCACGCTAGGGGTAGCACGCACAATGAGGAACAAGCACACAAAGGGGCGTACGTACGTTGGAGGAGAGGCGCGCGCAAGGAGGAACGAGCGTGCGAAGTAGCGTGTGCACGTTGGAGGAGAGGCGCTCGCAAGGAGGAGCGCGCGCAAGGTGGAGCACACCCAAGGGGGAACGAGCGCACGAAGGGGCAGACACATGTTGGAGGAGAGACACACGCAAGAAGGAACAGACACACGAAGGGGAGTGCGCGCGTTGGAGGAGAGGCACGCACAAAAAGGAGAGCGCGCAAGGAGGAATGAGCGTGCGAAGGGGCATACACACTTTGGAGGAGAGACGCGTGGAAGGGGGAGTGCACACAAGGATGAACGGGTGCACGGAGGGGTGTGTACACATTGGAGGAGAGGCGCGCACAAGGAGGAGCGCGCGCAAGGATGAACAGGCGCACGTTAGAGGAAAGGCGCGCACAAAGAGGAACGAGCCCACGAAGGGGCGTGCACATGTTGGTGGAGAGGCGCACGCAAGGAAGAACGACACACGAAGGGGTGTACGCACGTTGGAGGAGATACACGCGCAAGGGAGAGCGCGCGCAAGGAGAAACAGGCGCACAAAGGGGCATGCACACGTTGGATGAGAGACGCGCACAAGGGGGGAGTGCGCATAAGGAGGAAAGAGAAAATCCGAAGGAGAGAAAATCCGTAGGAGGAGAGAGAAAATTCAAGGAGGATTTTCCGGGCTGAGAAGAGAATTCAAATGAAGAAGAATAATGGTTTATTTATAGATTTTAAGAGGGGCAAACCGGTAATTTCCCCCGATAATTACCGGCTGGATGAATAAGAACGCTCCGTTTAGAGCACGTAGATCATTGATTTTACGAAAATGACAGCACCTCTCCCAGGCCGTTTTGAGTTCATCGGAAAAGTAACCGCCACTCTCGCGAGGGGAGGCGCGGCCGGCGAGGCCGGCGGCCGGGGAGATGGGCCCCCGATCAAGATCGGGCATTCAATTTGGCCGTCCGACCCGGGCAAAGGGGAGGACGCCCCTGATCAGGGGCGGTGGCGGAGGACAGGCAGCCAAATGGCCGCCCGTCTGCGGAAACAGGGAGGCCGCTCCTGTTAGGGGCGACGGCCGATGACGGGCGGCCAAATTGCCGTCCATTTGCGGAGCAGGGAGGCCGCCCTTGTTAGGCGCGGCGGCTGAAGACGGGCGGCCAAATGGCCGCCCGTTTTCGGCAACAGGGAGGCCGCCCCTGTTAGGGGCAGCGGCCGAAGACGGGCGGCCAACTGGCTGCCCGTCTAAGGCGATCGAGAGGCCGCACCAGTTTGTGGCGGTGGCTAAGGACGGGCGGCCAAATGGCCGCCCATCTGAGGCAACGGGGAGGTCGCCCCTATTAGGGGCGCCGGAAGGGGCTGGGCGGCCAGATTGGCCGCTCATCCAGGGCAAGCGGGAGGCCGCCCTCGTAAGGGGGTGCGGTCGAGAAAGGAGGACGCCCTTTCCCAGGATGGCGGCGGAGGCCGTGGGGTCGTGCAGTTGCTTTAGGCACGCCAGACGGCGAGGGGACGAGCAGGTTAAACGACGATAGTTACCGCGGCGATTACGCCGTTAGCTGGGGGTTATTGGATAACTGCACCTCATTCAAGGGGTGCGGCTAGCGCTCCTAAGGGGGACCTCATCGATTATGATAACTGTTTACCCGAGATCCCACTGTCAGAAGGATTGGTAAAATCTCATGTCAAGACGAGACAAACAGTGCAGTCAGGAATTTAGTATCCGCCCAGACCACCTCTTCAGTAGTTATACCCTCCCTGTGTCTGCACAACCTCAAGCCCCAGCTATCTACAAATCATGAAGACTCCTTGATTGTGTGTGTGTGTGGGGGGGGGGGGGGTATCGTCCGGTCATAAATCTTAGTGTGCCCAGCTTGGCTTTTGAAGGCGTTTCTCAACCGGAGTGATCCACTGTTCGATGGCTCGAGCGATCAGGACAGCCATACTCGCTCCGCCTTTGCAAACCTCTCGTGTCTGCAACAAAGTCCAACACCTGGACTCTGGGCGATCATTCCTACAATGACCACACGCCCTGTTGTTTTTAGTTATTCACACATCATCTTCTTACCACTGTCGGTTCTCATGTAACCCAAACATCCCGTATTTTTCTAGAACTGCCAGTTTGGGTAGCTTCCACTAGCATAAATATCAGTGAATACTGAATAGTGCCTTGAAAAGGATCCTCATTCTCGGCAAATCTTGCCAGAGCTAGTGACAACTTTCCGCAAACTTGGACCGAGAGTCTCTTAGGTGTTGCAAACTTTCTAGCTAGAGCGGACACTCATTTGTAACCTTTTCTGATTAATGAATAAAATCACCCGCAACACTGAGTTGTAGTTGTGGGAAGTCTTGTTTTTGCCGTTCGTGACATTGCTCTTCTCCCACCCATCCCGACCGCAAATTAGTCAGCCTCTCCCAGTTTTCCTCTTTACCTCTTTCCCCTTAAGCGTAAGTTTTGTGGAGTGCACTTTTGGCACCAACAGAACGAACACACGACCTTCATATTAAAGTAAGTCGAAGAACCAGTTTGATCATCTTGAGTGACCATGACAACCTGTAGTACCATCTTGAAGGGCCCTGTCCTACCTCGGAGGGCGCGACCTCTTTGGAGTACTTTGATCTTAGGTTTGTGCAGGCCCATTAAGAGACTCCGCAACAAATGACCATCATGTTGCAGGCGATCTCTCAGCTAGCCCAACGACTAGCCCCTTCTTCAGGAGCTCTTGTGACTCCCACAGTCTGTTTGCAAAACCCTGTGACTGTGCCGCCTCTACGTCCTCAAGCAGACGTGTTCGCCGCTACTTGCAGTGACTTTTTTAGGGAGACCGCGAACTCTCGCCCTGCAGGAGAGCTTAATTTTTTGGGAGGTATTGTCTACGCTCAGTTGCTGAAAAAGAAGAGTTTTATCCTTTTACCGAGAATGTCCGTTGGGAAGCTGTCCCTAACCGATTCAGCGAGCCTCATCTTCCTCGTTTCTCTGGAAGAGAGGATCCCTCCAACCATCTCTAGGTCTTTGAGTCCATCTCTATTAGAATTTTGACCGATGTAATTCGGTGCAGATTACATGCCACAACCTTTGATGGCAAGTCGAGGGAGTTGTTAACCCAAATCCTGCGACGACAACCAACATACATCGACAACGGTCACAAAGGAGCCAAGCAGAATCTTAGAAATGTTCTTGGGCACTCCCCATGAGTCTGCATGTTCCTCCACCAAGGGTGCACACAGTTACACTCAACAGGGTTCGCGCGGTCCCCCGGGAGCTTCCTCAGCTACTCTGCAGAGAAACCGCGACGGGTACTTCTCAGAGCCCGCGCGGATCCTTTTCCCCTTCAACAACGGAGCGCGCGGCCACCGTGTGGTTTCTTCTCTCACCTCCCTCCACCCGACTCTTCTTGTACCTCGGGTGGCTGCGCATTAAATGCCCACAACCGTTCAGGTAGCCTACCCTCAAGTATAAATAAAGGGTCATGGGTGTTTGAAAGAGACAGAGGACTTGGGCCAAAATCTACCCTGTTGTAGGTGCGGTTACCGAGTTTGTCTCTCGGTTGTCTCTTCTTTTCTAGCACATCTTTATACTAGCTTGTAATATTTCCTGGAACAAGTGGTAATATTTCCCGCCGCAAGTGGTATTGGCTGCGACGGGTAAGACTGGTGTTCGCGCGATCCACTCTTTTCTGTTTTGTCTTCTGTTCGCCAAGCCCTCACTTATTAGTAACCGGTCGATTGTGATTTTCAATCTCTTCACCGAACTCTCCCAGTGAGTCGTTGAGTGTGGAATGTTGGGTGATAGATTTTAGTTCAATAAGAGTGGTTCTGCAAGTTGCCCTTTGGTTCTATTTCCTCCGGAAATCTCCGAAGAGAGGTTTTGATAAGGTTCACAACCTCAAAGAAACAAAAGAGCGGCCCTTCAATCGTCTTACAAATTGTTCAAGATGCCAATGAGACTCTGGCCCACTTCATGGACAGATTTCAGGAAGAGATCTTGGATATTCATGATGCGGATTCCGCTATGTATCAGGTAGCACTCACTTGTGGCCTTCAACAATGGCTTTTCAAGTTTGAGGTGGGCAGGAAGCCACCAAACTTGAAACACATGAGAGCCCCCATCGACCTTGTTCCCCTCCAAGGAATAGGCCTGATCCTCCCTCGCAACACATTCCTCACTCTTTTCAACATTCATCCTCTCGAACCTTGCCTCCGCCTCCAGCATACCCTGCTCAAGGCCAGTATGATGACTCATGAGAGTCATATACTGAGCCTAACGTTTCATTCCCATGGAGGAAGTCGTGCGATTCCTCTAGAGGCCGCCTGATTTCAAAAGCTCCCCCCCCCCCCCAAGCTTGACCCAAGGAATCACAATCAAAAACTCTTCTGTGAGTTCCACAGAGAGAGGGGTCATTCCCTCTTCAACCTTATTGAAAAAAAATGCTAAAGGAGGGCAAACTCTAGGATTTGGTCAGCAAGCCGGTCGCCAAGCCCACCGTCAACAAAGGGAAACATGTTGGAGAAGTTTACCTCCCGACCCAGTGGGAGTGCGTCGAAGTGGAAGATGTAGGCTCCCTCGGGAGTATTAATTATGTTGATGAGCTCATAGAGATAGCTGATGAAGGTCAGTTGGCCAAATTAATTGCATTCACGGAGAAACCGAGCTCGAGTCCTTGCAAGGAGACCATCGTAAGGATTTATCGCCAAGAGGTTGATGCAACCTCATCCTCAACCCCGCTGCAGGGAGAAGTCATCTTTAACCAAGAAGGCAAGAAGACATCTCGAAGACTGCCAACCCTTTCAACAATTTGTCGCCGTCAAGGCAGTCTTGGAAAACTGCACAGTGTCACGAATTTTGATAGACATCGATAGTTTAGTTAATGTGTTGTTCAAACCTGCCTTCAAGGCGATGAAGATTGGGAAAGCCTTCTGGGCAAGTGATAAACCACTCTATGGGTTCTCCGGGGAAAAATAATCAAAGGAAGTGTCACACCCTCAGTGACCATGGGAGGGGTGACAAGGTCTGCCACCTTTTTCATTATAGATGCTTCTAACAGCTTTAACGCCATTTTGGGTGACCTTTCCTAAATGAGTATTAACCAATAGTGTCAACCTTCCACCAAGTGTTTAAATTCTCCATAAAGGGAAAGCAGTTTCGGGTCAGGAGTGACCTAAAAATATCAAAACAATGTTACGTTAACTCTGTTAATGTCATCGAAACCCCTCCTCCTACAGCTGAATAAGTACCTAAATTTTCCCCGCCTCTTATTGTTGTGGAGTGCAGTGAAATAGTAGGAGCTGAATCTACTAAAGAGATGTACTATATAAGCAGATAGAGATGGTGTTCACCCGGAACCTTCCTAGGAAATCCAAAGCTTTCTTCTATTACTCGAGGAAATGGAGATAGAGCACTTTCCGTCAATGATGAGCTGCGAGAGGAGAATGTTGAGTTGGTTGCCTTCTTCCTCAAGAACCTTAATGTTTTTGCTTGGTCAGCGGCCAATATGACTGGGGTGGATCTCGATGTCGCTTGTCACTGTCTCAACATTGATCCATCTTTCAAGTCGATCATGCAAAATAAGAGTTGTATGTTCTTAAAGGCGCACCTAAGACTCAAGGCTCAGAGGTTTGTGCCTCCGTGCACTTTATTTGCGCCTTTGAAATATAAAATGCGCGTCTGAGTGAGATTTTTGTTATAATTTTTCTCTTCAATAATTAATTAAAAAATAATGCAAGAACTCAGTAATTTTTTATTGATTTAATGTTTGTGAAAAATAATTGTGCGTTGAGATTTAGATATGATGCAAGTGACCTTATTAATTCTATTTTTTAAGAGATATAAACGATAGTAATGAATGATTAATTAGTAGATTAGATGAAGAATTTGATTGATAAGCTAAAATGATGTTTGATGCTGATTATTTAAAATGGATGCGGTTGTGCCTTGCCTTCATCAGGTGCGCGTCTGCGCCTTGAGCTTTGCGTTTAGGCTCGAAGACCCCTTTGCGCCTTTAATACTAAGGCTGTGGCGAAAACCCTTGAAGAGCCCATCCGGGAGGAGGTCTCTAAGTTGTTGAGGGCCAAGTTTATTAAAGAAATTTAATACCCCGAGTGAGTTTTAAATGTTGTAATTGTCAAAAAAAACCAATGATAAATAACGAATGTGTGTAGACTTTACTCGACCGAATAAAACTTGTCCTCAAAAATTGTTACTGCTTGACTCAGAGAGATTCTTTAGTGGCTGCTTCTCCAGTTGATATTGCTCCTCTTTCCTCCAAAGTTGTGGTTAAATCCTCCTGATTTCCTCGAAGACACGGGCGTTAGAGATTACATCATATTGATTGCTTCTCTAGCCAATGACGTTAATTTTTTTATGTTTTAGATGTTCCCCGTGCGCAGTGTCTAAGGCAACACTATGTTCAATCACATCATAATTTTCTACATTATAGTACTTTATTTTCTCTATCATTTATATTTGTCTAATTTATTTTTCATTGTTTTTTTCTTTTTCTCTCCTTTAATAGTTTATATTAGTTTAATGTAATTTATTTTATTTTATTACAACTTTAAAGATGAAGTAAAAGTGCAGCCTGGTGCACAAAGCATCCCCACACAGTGAGGGTCCGGGGAAGGATCCCTCTCACCACAAGGGTGAAATGTAGGCAAACTTTACCCTGCATTTTTGCAAGAGGCTGCTTCCAAGACTCGAACCCATGACCTCATGGTCACATGACAACACCTCAACCGGTGCACCAAGGCTCCCATTCAACTTTAAAGATGATGTAATAAAAAAACAAAATTATTGAATGGCTCTGATGCATTTGATGTAATGCCTACTTTATTAATAGTAATAAATAAGCATTATATCTTATACAACAACACTCAAGCCTTTATCACACTATAGTGGGGTTTGCTATGTTGATCCTTTGTCGTCATTGTGTCCTATTTTTAGTCATAATCTCACTAATGCCTAAGTACAAAGCATTATATCTCATAATTAAGAAAATACAAGATTATTGAGAATTTTGTAAACTGTTTTGTCCAAATGCAATTATTGAGTTAAGATTACTTTCATGCTGAGTACTTTTGTAAAATGGTGGTTGTGCAGGAAAGGATACACGATACTAATCAACACATGGAAGAGAAATGAACTTTTGCTTGAATCTGTTCTTCATTATTCAAAATGCGACGGAGTTGATTCCATCCACGTCATATGGAGCGAGCCTGAGCCTCCCTCCGATTCACTTTATGATGCTTTAAGTGAAGCCGTGGATTCAAATTCTAAAATTGGCAGCAATGTTGACCTAATTTTTGACCTGAATGATGAAGATAGTTTAAACAACAGATTCCAAGAAATCAAGGATCTAAACTTTGATGCTATATTTTCAATTGATGATGATGTTATTTTCCCCTGCAAATCGGTTGAATTCGCTTTCACTGTATGGAAAAGTGCCCCAGAAACAATGGTGGGATTTGTTCCACGTATGCTTTGGTTGGACACGTCAGTATGCTTCAATACTTCCTCATCAATTCCTTTGCCGCCTTTCCATGCATACAACTTCCTATTTGTTATCGTAAAATAGTATTCTCCAACTTCATTTACTTTTATTTGCTGCCGGATGGCTTGGTATGATCAAATTGAACACTAAACAGTTCATTATTGTATTCTACCATCAGTTTATTAAATTTACTATGCTGATATTTGTATTATTCTAATAATTCTCCTTTTTAGGAAATTGTTAGAAGCGCCACGCTTTTCTCTAGACACACTCTTTTGTTAAAGACACTGCACTTCTTTTAGAATTGTTAAGAGGCACTCCTAATTGTTAATTACACTGCGGAATTGTTGAAGCATCACACATGATTCTTTTATTGAAGTTTGGAAATCACAGAACTACAACATGTTTGTTAGCAAAAAAAGCAAGATTTTGGAAAGAAAAGTCTTTAATATTCTCTTCATTGATGTTTATGGTCTTCATATTCCTACAAAAAATAAAAGAAAACAGCATAAGCATATAAGTAAATATGTAATATAGAATTGAAAAAAACACAGTAATACTTGTTCGTCTTGATCAAAAATCCTCCAAACCGATAGTTGAACTACACTTTTTGTTTGCTGGTGGTAGTGTAATCCGTGACATGTATGTAGATGCCCATGTTTGTACAATTTCCTCATGAAACCATCTCCATGTAGAGAATGTTAAGTGCACCACGCGGAATGTACGATGATGTCCAAGCGTGTGTTGTGACTCGTTAAAGGTTGAGGTTTAGTCCTACACTGCCTAGCGTGCTCCTTGGTCCTGTGTGTATGAACTGGGTGATCGCTCCTCCCCTAACCGCGTGGTTTGGGGAGTGACGCAACAATGCTTTACATGGTATCAGAGTAGGGGGGCACGTGGTGATGTGGGTTGTTGAATGCGCCACGTGGAATGGACAGTGATGTCCGAGCGTATGTCATGACTCATTAAAAGGAGCGGTTTAGTCCCACACCGCCTAGCATGCTCCTTGGTCCTGAGTGTATAAGCGGGGTGGTCGCTCCTCCCCTAAGTGCATGGTTTTGGGGAGTGACACCACAATGTTTTACATGGTATCAGAGCAGGGGGCACCTGATGAGGTGAGGTTTTGAGTGTGCCACGTGGAATGGGTAGTGATGTCCGAGCGTGTGTCACAGCTCGTAAAAAGGGGCGGTTTAATCCCACACCGCGTAGTATGCTCTTTGGTCCTGAGTGTATGAGCGGGATGATCACTCCTCTCCTAACTGCGTGATTTTGGGGAGTGACTGCCACATTGCTTTGCAGAAAACCATGGTGACAATGAATATTTTTCACTTAAAAGTAGCAAAACAAAGTGATTCTCATTTATGTATCTAATGAAATGAGAATACAGTGGAAGAAATGTAAAACATTGATCACTTGAAAGCTCTACTACTACTACATTGTAGAAAGATGCAATTAGAAGACCTATATCAGATAATGACATCCATTTTTCAACCAGGGCAGGAGAAGTTGCGCAATCAAGAGAGTCTAACAACTCTTGTCTTCTCGTTTTGCCGAATACTGCATCATATAAGTTTTTATGATTTTCAAGTTCTAAGTGGTGATCATTCCTTACTTGAACCCAATCTTCATCTTTATTCAAGTCTCGACAAATAACCCAAAATCCACAATGGCCATCGCCTAGTACATGTACCACATCATATCCTCGATCAACTTTGCATCGTCATGATCTGACCGTCTTTCTGAATTCCTTTCTTTACAAAGGCCTTCCTGTTTTGATTGCCTCAGTAACGGCCGTCTCTATCGCACTCTAAGAGCGCACAATGTGTTAGATGATCAATTAGCTTATCCGAACGTGCTATCATGATAACAAAACCCAAACTTCGCCCGACTATTCGAATCCACTCAATCAAGGTTATTGGGATCGAGATTCTAGGTGAGATTGTTTCAAGGTTAGAACGAATAGGATCGTAGGATCTGATCGAGGATCGCAAGATCCTATAACATTCATAAATTAAGACCTAAAATATATAATTGAAATTTGTATCATCCAATTACATGCTCAATTAACAAAAAAATCATTAAATTGATCATTATGTGAATAATTATATCAAAAAGTAATGGAATAAATAAATCAAAAAGATTATATCGTTCTAACCTCATTTTAAATTTCAAGTACAACACCCAATGACTACTAACAGTACAAACGAATCTTGAGCGATGAATTGCTAGAAGTCTGGAAGGGTTTTCACCGTTGAATGGGGAGGGAGCTCCCCACAATGGGTGTTTTGACCTTGGCTACTTGTGCGGACCGAGAAAGAGAGGTAGAGACTTAAGAGGAAGGGAGAAAGAAAAGAGATTAGGGCAAAGCTTGATAGTCTCATTTCATTTCCTCTTCATATAACCCCAAACAGAATATTCTAATTGCTGAAATAATGATTCCCTTTTCGTGCCCATTATCCCTTTCTGCACGCACATTGTTGTTAGTACTGCTGTGTATGTAGGTGCATACTCAGTGTGTATCCACAATCACCTCCCTCTAGAGCGAGATTGGCAACAAGCTTGAATCACTCATATTCTTCGGGAAATGCTTCCCACGTCTCCTAAATACCTTATGGTTCTTACAGTGTACCAACACATCTTTTACGGTCATATTGAATCAGTTAGTACCTAGGCTTCCAGGAGAATAGGTTATTTCTTTTTTTTTTTCCATTCTTCCATGTCTTATAGCACGAAACTTTGTCACGGGCTTCCAATTTCACTTTATTTTCATTCAATATGGGAAGAAAACTGTGTACTTTTACATTGCTCATTTCCAAGAAATTCTTGACAGTGAAAGTGTATTTTTGTACTTTATTTCTTCAATAGCCAGTCATTAAGCTAGAATACTACCATCTTGAATCCCTTGATGTACATATTATAAATCAATTTCATTATAAGCACTACATTGAATTTCTTTTGATAATTTCGGTAAATTTGTCTTAAATAATTTTATGGAAGCATTTTAATCCTGAAGTTGTCCTACTCCTTTCTATTGCAGAATAGTAATTCAGAGCACTATTTTTATGGTGGGTGGTGGTCAGTCTGGTGGACCGGCACTTACGACATGGTTCTTTCCAAGGCAGCTTTTTTCCATAAGAAATATCTTCATCTGTATAGTAATCAAATGCCTCAGTATATACGGAATTATGTAACCAAAAATAGGTGAATATGACTTGGATATCAGCAAATTTTCTATTTTATATGATTTGGCTACTCATGGCATAATCTTTCTATTGCATATTTATGCACTCCAGAAACTGTGAAGATATTGCAATGGCATTCCTCATAGCAAATGAGACTGGATCCCCGCCTATATGGGTAAAAGGTCAGAAAATGCTTAATGCAATGGCTGCAGATTACTGAAGAACTGATAATTGGGCTCGCCTTTTGTTGTCTTACAGGAAGAATATTTGAGATGGGATCAACAGGAATTAGCAGCCTAGGAAGTCATGAGGAGAGGAGGACACAATGTGTGAATGATTTTACTGATGTGTATGGGCATATGCCCTTGGTTTCGACCAACGTAAAGACCATTGATAGCCGAAGCAGTTGGCTTTGGTGAATGGCAAATTCTCAGTGTTTGTAGATAGATACGATGTGTAAGTTTCCTAGTTTACTTGCTATAGGTTTTTTAACATTATTTGCAAATTGTGATGTTGATTAAAAATCCTTGTACCCTTGTTTGCGAATTAAACTTTAATCAATAATAGAAGAATCAATTGTCTTGACAAGAAGTACCTTTTATTAGAGAAAAATGTACACTGTTGTCATTAAGAACCGGAAAAGGTTACTTTGAGAAATATTACACAACAAAAGAAAAATGCAAAAATCAAATTATACGTAAGAGTTGACTATAAAAATATTACAAGGAAAATGAAGATCTTCAGTTGCTGGCCTTCAGTTACCTCCAACTTGTTTGCTTTTATGATTTTTGACATGATCGCCCTAGGAGAGCACTGTTATGGTCCCACACAGGGGGTGATGACGCGTGTCTGAGATGACGTGTATCTTCTGTTTCATAGTATCTTTACTTTTCTGCTTTGTTATATTTCTCACGTACTCTTATGACTTGTGCGTTATGTAGCCTGGATGAGGGGTATTTTTGGTAAATTTTGTGAAACCTTTCCTCTCACTATATATAGGTGAGGAGGGTGGGCTTGATGTGGTATGGATGAAACAATCTAATTTCCTCTTCTCTTGAATCTTCTCCCTCTCCTGCCATCTTCTAAGCTAGGGTTAGGGTTGAACAAGACTCCCCTCTCTCCTCTCTTGGTCAAACCTGACTCCCGTTGTATCTCCCATCATTGGGAAGGCTATGTCAAGGAAGGTTCAGGATGATCCTCTTCGAGATATCTCCCTCTCAAGGTCGCTCTGTTGGAACCAAGAAAATCCCAGTTCCAAATGTTCAGACCAAGGGGGACCAAAAACCACCTGTCTCGCGGTAGACTCGAGGAAGTAAGACTAGATAGAGCTGAAGAGATATAATATTCTTGAACTGCCTATAAATTAGACCTCGGGATGCAGAGTGGAGGTCCCACCTCTTACCCGGAAGTGTATAGGAACTTCTCCTCCCAAGCCAAGGTTGACCTCGACACAAGGCAAAAATTGTTTGGATTGAATCTTAGGGTGGGGGGGGGGGGACATGCCTTTTTCTTGTGCTCTGGGGTCCTATTTATAGACAATCCAAGGGGGTACATGGTATGCGAATAGCCTCCCTGACGAGGTGAATTCAGCTGGGCTGAATGCTGCACGAGGTCAAGATGATGAGTTGAATTCTGCCGAGGTCAGGATGAAGAATTGGAGCTTTCCGAGGTTAGGATGATGAGTCGGAGCCTGCTGAGGTCAGGATGACGAGCTGGAGTCTGCCAGGGTCAATATGACAAGATGGAGCCAGTCGAGGTTAGGATGACAAGCTGGAGCCTGTCGAATTTAGGATGACGAGTTGAAGCCTGTCAAGGTCAGAATGACGAGCTAGAGTCTGCTAAGGTCAGGATGATGAGCCAGAGTGTGTCGAGGCCAGGATGATGAGCTGGAGCCTGCCGAGGTCAGGATGACGATATCTCCTGACGAGGTCTCCGCCTTATTTATTTTTAATTTCGACGAATTACGGGTTATACATAATCCCCGCTTTTTTCGGGCTCGATACGAGCTCGAAAAAACAATGCATGTACCCACAGTTCAAAGAAATGGGCACCAGATGATATGTCACGCGAGGTCCCTCCCATGAGTGGAGTTCAACTGGAGGAGGTGGAGAAATGTCGACATCTTCCATTCCATTTGCTAAACGAGCGATATCAACTAGAGGTGGAGAAGAGTTGACACCTCCCATGAGTGGAGCTCAACTGGATGAGATGGAGAAAAATTGACACCTTCTAGGTCATTCGCTAGATGAGCAGGCTCAATTGGAGGGGGTAGAGGACCTCCCAATAGTGGATCTCAACTGGAGGATGGTGGAGAAATTCAACACCTCCCTGGCCATTTTCTAGACAAACGAGCTCAACTGAAGGTGGTGGAGAAAGTCAACACCTTCTAGGTCATTCGCTAGATGAGCGAGCTCAACTGGAGAAGATGGAGATGAGTCGACACCTCCCAGGAGTAGAGCTCAACTGGAGGAGGCGGAGAAGAGTCGACACCTCCCAAGCCATTCACTAGACGAGTCAGTTCAACCTAAGGAGGTGGAGAAGAATCGACACCTCCCAGAAGTGGAGCTCTGCTGGAGGAGGTGTAGAGATTCAACACCTCCCAGACCATTCACTAGACGAACGAGCTCAACTGGAGGGGTTGTAGAAAAGTCGACACCTTCCTGGAGTGGAGCTTAACTGGAGGAGTTGGAGAGAGTCGACACCTCCCATGTCATTTGCTAGACGAGCGAGCTCAACTGGAGGAGGCGGAGAAAGCTGACACCTCCTAAGTCATTCGCTAGACGAGCAAGCTCAATCGAAGGAGGTGGAGAAGAGGCGACACCTCCCATATCATTTACTAGACGAGCGAGCTCAACTGAAGGAGGTTGAGAAAGTCGACACCTCCCAGGATATTCACTATACGAGCTCAACTGGATGAGGTGAAGAAGAGTCGTTGATAGACTCACGTTATCAAGAACTGAAATTGCATGCTTAAACACGAAAGATACAATCGAGATGTAAGATCTCTCCATTCCCCTGGAGACTGGATCCTCTGAAGCACTCGTCTCTCCAAAGAGATCTCAAGACACTAAGACTCAAAAAGATACATAGCAACTTCCTAAGGGCCACTACCGGACAAGACTATATGACCAAATACATCTAGCATGCGTATCAATACACTCGTCCTGAAAAACAACCTTGCCCTCAAGGTCGAATCGGGCAAGATCTCATTGGTGTGTCGTCGAGACTCATGCGTCTCCTTTGGTCGGCAGACCAGGTGAAACATCACAAGCGTAGAGGCATCGGGGAGGGCCAGTTGCTGCAGAGCTGTTGTACGGGTGACTAAAACGACCGTAAAAATCGGCATGAGACTGCCTAATAGGTGAAACATAGTCATACCCGCAAAATAGCTCATCCTCAAGGAGAGCGATGGACACACCAGTTGGGCCAAGGTCTCAGTCGGAGGCTAGATGTTATGAAGACTGGTGGGGAAAACCCATCTAGGTCCTGAATGAGGGTCGTAGGGCCTTACATTAGGTCGATGATGAGTAGGTAGTGATGATTTTGAAGGAGAACCGATTGGAAGGATGTTCGAAGTAGGAGAGTGCCAATATGTGAGGGTAGGGTAACAATGGGCTCGCGAGATGTGAGAAATGATGAATCTGGAGATAGGAGAGTTGACAGGAGGTCGCGGGTCTCCAAGAAATGGCGGGGGGGGGGGGGGAGTGAATTATGGTGGGAATCGAAGATGAGGGGAATTATGGGGGTGTGTACCAAGGTCGACAATGGGAGAACGAAGGGGGTGTCAGAAAAGGAAAAAGTGTGGGAGGTTCTAATGGTCGAAGACCCACTGAGGGGTGGCGGTGGGATGGATAGAGGAGGTGGCTCATCGGGAAGCAAAATGGTCGTCCGGGGCTGTAAGGAGGCATGTGGAAGAAGCCAATGACGAATCTCAAGCGCCATGTCGAGGATAGTATCCAAGGCAGCTTCAACTCAATCGAGAGGTAAGATCTCTCCAATCATCTGGACACTGGATCCTCTGAAGCACTCGTCTCTCCAAAGAGATCTCAAGACACTAAGACTCAAAAAGATACATAGCAACTTCCTAAGGGCCACTACCAGACAGGACTATATGACCGAATACATCTAGCGTGTGTATCAATACACCCGTCCTGAAAAACAACCTCGCCCTCAAGGTCGAGTCGAGCAAGGTCTCATTTGTGTGTCGTCGAGACTCAGGCGTCTCCTTTGGTCGGCGGACCAGGTGAAACATCACAAACGTAGAGGCATCGGGGCGGGCCAGTTGCTGCAGAGCTGTTCTACATGTGACTGAAACGACCATAAAAATCGTCATGAGACTGCCTAATAGGTGAAACATAGTCATACCCGCAAAATAGCTCATCCTCTAGGAGAGCGATGGACACACCAGTTGAGCCAAGGTCTCAGTCGGAGGTTAAATGCTATGAAGACTGGTGGGGGAAATCCATCTAGGTCCTGAATGAGGGTCGTAGGGTCGTACATTAGGTCGATGATGAGTAGGTAGTGATTATTTTGAAGGACAACCGATGGGAAGGATGTTCGAAGTAGTTGAGTGCCAATATGCGAGGGTAGGGTAATAGTGGGCTCGCCAGATGTGGGAAATGATGAATCGGGAGATAGGAGTGTTGACAGGACGTCGCGGGTCTCCAAGAAATGGGGGGGGGGGTGAATTATGGTGGGAATCGAAGATGGGGGGAATTATGGGGGAGTGTACCGAGGTCGACAGTGGGAGAACGAAGGGGGTGTCAGAAAAGGAAAAAGTGTGGGAGGTTCTAGTGGTCGAAGACCTACTGAGGGGTGGCGATGGGATGGATAGAAAAGGTGGCTCATCGGGAAGCAAAATGGTCGTCCGGGGCTGTAAGGGGGCATGTGGAAGAAGCGGATGACGAATCTCAAGCGCCATGACGAGGAGAGTATCCAGGGCAGCTTCAACTCAATCGTAGTGAGGATGCACTTAGTCCGAAAGGAGAGCCATGGTGGATTAAAGAGAGGAGGGCCGCCAGAAAGCAACATAATGATTTGGAGGGCTTTCAGATTGCTGCAAGCGTCGTTGTAGGGCTGCTAAATTGTTGTAGGAGCCTCTGGAGGGTTGCTGCCTTGTTGGGTTGCAGTCGGAGCCGCAAGAGGGTTGTGAGGGTAGCAAACGGCCACTGGAAGGGCGCAGAAGCCGCAAGAGGGCTGTGGGGATGATGAGCGGTTGCTGGAAGGCTACAGAAGCCGCAGGAGGGCCTCCAGAATGCGGGAGAGAGAACGGGAAGGTCGCTGGAAGCTGACAAAAATACATGAAATCGTTGGAAGGAGCAGTACGGAGGCGTAGCAGGCTGGAGAATGCACTTACGGTGTTCTACTCAGAGGAAAGGTTGTGGGAAGCAAGAGACGACACTGGAAGGGTTGAAGTAGACGACGAGAATGAGGATCAGGGACGCGGAGATGAAGCGATGCAACCCGCGATCAGAATAACAAGGTGGGCCGTAGTGGGAACCAGCACTAGGTCGGGCACTCGAGCCCTTGAGTTGAAGGCCACGAGGAGAGTAAGAGAGTTTGGGATGATCGCGATCCAGCGCATGTGGGGACGAAGACGAAAAGACGCGAAGAGCTCAGTCGCACAACAGTCTGACAACGTTCGACGTGTGTGTGAGTGGAAAAACGACCCGAATATGTAGAAGATTCAATTAGTGTTCCGTATGAAACCCTAATTATTGAAATTGCATGCCAAACACGAAAGATACAATCGAGAGGCAAGCTCTCGCCAAGCGCCCGGACGCTGGGTCCTCCGAAGCACTCCTCTCCAAAGAGATTTCAAGAAACTAAGACTCAAAAAGGTACATCATAACTCCTTAATGTGGCTCTTTATACAGATGGAGGCTCTAATACAGGACAAGACTGCATGACTAAATACACCTCGCGTGCATATCAATTGACACCTCCTATGAGTGGAGCTCAACTCAGGAGATGGAAAAGAGTTGACACCTTCCTTGAGTGGAGCTCAACTGGAGGAGGTGGAGAAGAGTCGACACCTCGCAGGTGTGGTGCTCAACTGGAGGTGAAAAAATTCGACACCTGCCAGGTCATTTGCTAGACGAACGAGCTCAACTGGAGGAGGTGGACAAAAGTCGACATCTATGTTGTTAAATGCGCGCATCAGGCTCACCAGGCTTAGAGGTTTGCGCCTTCGTGCGCCTTATTTGCGTCTTTAGAACATAAAATGTGCGCCTGAGTGGGTTTTTTTGTTGTAAATTTTTTTCCAAAAAAATATAAGAACTTAATAATTTTGTATTGATTTAGTGTTTGTAAAAGATAATTGTGCGTTGAGACTTAGATATGATGCAAGTGACCACATTATTTCTATTTTTAAAAGAACAATAGTAATGAATGATTAATTAGTAGAATAAATGAAGAATTTGATTGATAAGTTGAAATGATGTTTGATGTTGATTATTAAAATTGGATGTGTTTGCGTCTTGCTTTCGTCAGGCGCGCGCCTAATTCTTGAAGATTGCGCCTAGGCTCCAAGACCTATTTGTGCCTTGGTGTGCCTTGCGCCTTGGTGTGCCTTGCGCCTTGGTGCGCCTTCCGCCTTTAATAACTAAGGTCGACACCTTCCAATCCATTCTTTAGACGAGCGAGCTCTACTGGAGGAGGTGGATAAATTCGACACCTCCCAGGTCATTCGCTAGACGAGCGAGCTCAACTGGAGGAGGTGAAAGACAAAGTTCAGCACGAGGTACATGCACTTCGAGTTTGTAGTCATGCCTTTCAGACTTACTAATGCCTTGTCTTCCTTTATGGACTTCATAAACATAGTGTTTTGAATATTCTTAGACCGTTTTGTTATCGTTTTTATTGACGATATTCTGGTTTATTTATAGAGTCAAGAAGATCATGCTGAGCATCACAGGATAGTTTTGAGCACTCTCGGGGGGAATCTATTGTCCGCGAAATTTTCTAAGTGTTAGTTCTGGCTTTCAGAGGTTGTCTTCTTGGGACACACTATCAGTCAGAGAGGTCTGACAGTGGATCCAAAGAAAATAGATATAATCTGAGATTAGCCAAGGCCGAAGCCAATCACTAAAGTTTACAGCTTTCTGGGCTTTGCAGGTTACTAGAAAAGATTCATTAAGGACTTCTCAAAGATATTTTTATCGATGATCACGCTTATCAAAAAAGAAAAAAGTCTTTAGTTGGATAGTTGAATGCGAGTTTGCTTTTGAGGAGTTGAAAACTAGACAGATGCCCTCACCAATATTGTGTTTACCTTTAGGTACAGAAGACTTTTTGATTTATAAAGAGTTAACGACGCATTGAGTCAAGGCTTGGGATGTGTGCTTATGCAGCATGGAAAAATCATTGCCTTCACCTCCGGATAATTAAAGGTGTAGAGAGGGAAAAAACCAACCTTGTATATATGTTCACTTGTGTAAAATACAAATAATGAGTACAAATATATAGATGAGAGAAAGAGAGAAAAATGTCCTATACAAGATGTGGGACTAAAGAGAGGAGAGAAAAACAATAAATGTTACAAAATGGGCTTAGATTAAATGGGCCTTTTCTAACACTCCCCCGCAAGCTGGAGCGTATAGGTCATATGCACCCAGCTTGGACAAACACTGGTAGAACAGGGTACTTGATAAGGCCTTTGTGAGAATGTCAGCAACTTGATCAGTGCCCGGAACATGCTTTAACTCAAGTTTCTTCAATTGAACTTTCTCTCGAATGAAGTGACAGTCAACTTCGATATGTTTTGTGCGCTCGTGAAACACCGGATTTTTTGCTGTGTATGACGGTTTGACTATCACAGAATAGAACAGCAGATGAGGGGAATTTTACTCACAGGTCAGTAAGGAGACTTTCGAGCCATGTGAGTTCTGAGACAACCGAGGCCATCGATCGGTATTCAGCTTCCGCAGAGGAACGAGCGACCACAGCTTGTTTCTTACTTTTCCATGTAATGAGATGACCCCCAAAATAAGTACAGAACCCACTTGTTGACCTCCGATCGTCCAGGGAGCCGACATAATCGACATCAGAATAAGCGACTAATGCGGGAGCCGAGTCGGAGGTTTTGTAAACCAGCCCTTGACCCGGAGCTCCCTTAAGGTATCGGAGAATCCGTTCAACCGCCTGGAGATGAGAAACCCGGGGCATGCATAAACCGACTGACAACCCCAACGGCAAACGATATATCTGGGCTCGTGACCGTTAGATAGATCAACTTGCCCACAAGACGTCGATCGTATTCTGGGTTCTGAAGAAGCAAATCGTCATCAGAAGCATGAGCACACAGTTTGTGTTTTGCCTCCATCGGGGTACAAGCTGGTTTGCAACCAGACTAACCAGCGTCTTTGAGAAGATCGAGACAGTACTTCCGTGGGGAGAGGACCAGCCCGTCCGGCCGTCGTGCGATCTCGAGACCAAGAAAGTAGGGAAGATGCCCCAGGTCTTTGGTCTGAAATACAGTGCTCAGATGTTATTTGACCTCGTGAATCCCCTTTGAATCATCCCCAGTGAGTAGTATATCATCAACATAAACCAGCAGAAGGACAGTTCCAGTGGCCCGGTGTCGGGTGAATAGGGAGAAATCTGCAGAACTCCGAGTGAACCCCATGTCCCGAACCACCTTGCTGAACTTGTCAAACCACGCCCGAGGGGACTGTTTGAGACCATACATGGATTTCTTGAGAAGACACACCCGAGACTCCCCCGTGGTCTCAAACCCGGGCGGTTGGCGCATGTAGACGGTTTCCTGAAGGTCACCATTCAAAAAGGCGTTCTTGATATCGAGCTGATGAAGGGGCTAGTGGCGGTGCACCGCCACGGAGAGAAGAACACGGACGGTGTTGAGCTTAGCCACCGGAGAGAAGGTCTCCTCATAGTCAAGGCCCTCCTGTTGCGTGAAGCCACGAGCCACAAGACGGGCCTTCAGTCTGGCAATAGTGCCATCTGGAGCATGCTTGATGACGAAAATCCATTTACACCCAACCGGGTGCTGACCTGGAGGTAAGGGAACCAAGACCCAGGTCTGGTTGGCCCAAAGGGCCGTCATTTCTTCGTCCATGGCCGCCCGCCAGCCTGGATGTTGAAGCGTCTCCTGCAAAGAGTTAGAGACAAAAACAGAGGATAAAAAGTGGCAAAGTGAAGAAGAGGTGGAGAAATGCGATGGAGAGAGACGTAATTTGCCATCAGATGAGCGGTGGATGCGGGAGCCGGAGCAGCAGGTAGCGGAGCACCAGAGGTCGAAGTCGACTGCAGAGGGGCAACGGGATGAGAATAGCGACGAGAATAGACCCGAATAACTGGTGGTGGTGGACGGACCAGAGGTTGGGCCGGAGGAGTAGAGGATGAGGAGCAGGGAGCAGGGATGACACGACGAACGACGGGGTTTGGACTAGGAGTGATATCCAGATCAGAGAAAAAAGGAAGATTTTCACGGAAAGTGACATCCGCAGAGACAGTAACTTTGCGGGTAGCAGGCGAATAACACACGTAACCCTTTTGAGTGCGCGAGTAGCCCACAAAGATATGTTTGGCGACACGTGGTTCCAACTTGTCGATGGAGGGACCAAGTCGGTGAACGTAGCAGGTACACCCAAAGACCCGAGGAGGAATGGGAAAAGGCGGAGTGGAGGGAAAGAGAAGGCTGAAGGGAGTGGCATGCTGGAGGACGGAAGAAGGGAGGCGATCGATGAGAAAACAAACTGTGGAGAGCGCGTAGTTCCAGTACGGTTTGGGAACCTGCATTTGGAGCATAAGAGAACGGGCGACAACAAGAAGGTGACGATTCTTGCGCTCGGCGACACCATTCTGTTGTGGAGTATACGGACACGAGGTTTGGTGAAGAATGTCGAACTCAGAGCAGAGAGTCGGGAAGGTATGACTGGTGTACTCACGCGCATTGTCAGTACGAATAGTACGAATGGAGGCAGAGAATTGAGTGCGAGTCTCAAGTATGAAGGCCCGGAAGACGCGGGGAAGCTCAGAGCGATCCCTGAGGAGATACAACCACGTCATGCGAGAGTAGTCATCAATAAAAGTAAGAAAATACCGGTAGCCAGAAATACTAGTGATTTTGTACGGACCTCATATATCGGAGTGTATCAAAATAAAAGGAGCGGAGCTCCGAGTACAGTGAGAAGGAAAAGATGAATGAGGCTGTTTGCCCAAAATACATGTGTCACACTGAAATGCAGGAAGAGAAATATCTGGAAGAGCCTTCCGGAGGACTGGAAGAGGAGCATAACCCAGGCGGCGATACCAATGCGAAGAGGAGATAGACGCGAGGGTAGTAGGAGAGTCGTCAAGAAGATAGAGCCCATTCTGCATCCGCCCCCTACCAATGATAATCCGCGTCTGCTGATCCTGTATGAGAAAAGAAGAGGAAGTAAACGTCACGGAGTAATTAGAATCAGTAGTAAGACGAACAATAGAAAGTAAACTGAAAGGAGAGTCCGGAACGTGAAGAGCCGAGCGCAGAAGGAGAGAAGATGTGAGGGGAATATCAGCACATCCAGAGACAGGAACAGATGCCCCATTGGCCACAGTAATGTACTTCGGGTGAGGTGAAGACAAGTACTGAGGCGGCCGAACAGAGGTGATGTGATGAGTGGCACCAGAATTGAGGATCCATCGCGGGCCTGAGGAGAGGCAGACGATACCTTTAATGGAGATGGAGGCAACGGAGGCAACCGAGACAGGAGGGCGGCTAAGCAGTCCATGAAGATGCTGGAGCTGAAGACGAACCTCGCCGAGGTCAGGACGAGCGGAAGAGGAGTCGGTGGCAGCAACAGCGGCCTGCGGACAAGGAGGGCGACCATGTTTGCGGTAGCACGTGGCTTCAAGATGCCCATCTTTGCCGCAAAACGAGCACTTAGGGCGAGGCCGGCCACCCCGGCCCCGGCCGCGAGAGTCAGAGCGGCCTCCACGAGCAGAAAACAAAAGAAGCAATAAGGGAGCAGGGGCCTGCTGAACAAGGGCCGGAGAAGGTGGCCCGGGCACATCCGGAGGCGGGGAGACCTTGAGAAACATAGAACACGCATCGAAGAAAGATGGGGTAACAGTAGAGGAGAGGATATGAGTCCGTACACTGTGAAGATGATGCGGGACCCGGGCCATCATCATTGCAATACCCACAGCTTCCTTCTAGGCACGTTGGGCAGCAAGATCCAGAGCAGGAGGCTGATGGTGGATCCAAGCCTCGACCAGAGACTGAGCCTGAGCAACAAAGGACGTCAGATCGGTCGCACCACTGCTATCAAGGGCCTGGAGAGCAGTAATAATGTCATACAGATGGTGGAGACTATCCTTGCCTGAGTAGAGAGTGTGTAGTTCGTCCCACATGCCTTTGGCCGTCTCATGGTACATGGCCAGACGATAAGATTCGCCATCAAGAGAATTAAGAAGCCAAGTCTGCACCCGATCATCATTGCGTAACCATTCATCTGTAGGAGTACCGGTAATGGCTTGAGTGAAGTGATGAAGGAACCCTTGGATTGCAAGACACAACGAACAGAATGTGCCCATTCCACAAAGTTTTTCTTGCCGGTCAGAGAGATTGTGGTAATACGAAGCTCATCGCGGACTTCCGGGAGAGAGGCCGGGCGGTCAGCAGGAGGAACCGCCGTGCCAACGGAATCAACAGAGGAGGTCATGGAGAAGAGAGGCAGCTAGGAGAACAGACCGGGCAACAAAGAAGACCGCGCGACCTGAGCAGAAACCGCCAGCCACGACGGGAAGGAACCAACTGCGAGAGGAGCCCACGACCAAAGGCGGAAACCGGGAGAGAGAGCCGGCCGCAGCGGACAGAGAGAGGCCGCAGCGGACAGAGAGAGAGGCCGCAGCAGACAGATAGAGAGGCCGCAACGGACAGAGAGAGGCCGCGAAGAAAGGAACGAGGAGAAGACTGCGACCAAAATACGGGAAGGCAGGAGTCTGCACGGTCTGGCGGAGCACAACAGCGGTCCAAGAAACAGGAGGCCGGCGGCGATTAGAGAGAAGAGACCGCAAGTAGGGAGACTCGAGCGGAAAGAGAGAAGAGACCGCAACGCCCGGGACCAACCCGCAGGAGAGGCAGGCCGCAGAAGAGGCAGGCCGCAGAATAGGCAGGCCGCAGAAGAGACAGGCCGCAACGAGCCGGAGCAGGCCGCACGAGAGGTAGTCCGCAGCGAGGAGGAGCAGGCCGCTGCGAGCTAAGTCAAGCCGCAGCGAGTTGAAGTAGGGCGGGAGAGAGGCAGGGCGCAGTGAGGGAGAATAAGCCGCAGTGAACCGGAGCGAACCGGAGCAGGTCGCGAGCGAGGCAGGCAGATCAGCAGGCCGCAGCGAGCTGTACCAGGCCGAAAGAAGGACAGGCCGCAGAGGGAGAGAGAACAGGCCGCAAGAGACAGCGGTCTGTAGGAGAGAGAGAGGGAAGGTGTACCCGACGAGAGAGAGAGAAAGGGGAAGGCTATAAAATGCCGGAGGGGAGGGGTGGAGCCACGAAGAAGAAGAGGAAGCGGAAGAAGCGGAGCGGAGCGGTCAGGCAGGCAGGCCGCAAGAAGCCGGGCGGGTAGCGGACAGAAAACAGACCGCGCGGGAAGAAAGGGGAAGCCGCTCAAGGAGAATCCCTGGCTCTGATACCATGTAGAGAGGGAAAAAATCAACCATGTATATATGTTCACTTGTGTAAAATACAAAGAATGAATACAAATATATAGATGAGAGAAAGAGTGAAAAAAGTCCTATACAAGATATGAGACTAAAGAGAGGAGAAAAAAACAATAAATATTACAAAATGGGCCTAGATTAAATGAGCCTTTTCTAACAAAAGGATAACGAGAAGAATTATCTAGTGCACGATTTGGAACTAGCAAACATCATTCACATACTGAATATTTGGAGGCACTAGCTCTACGAAGTTCGTTGTGAAGTTTTTACAGATCACAAAAGTCTTAAGTATATGTTTGATCAGTAAAAATTCAATATGAGGCAGCGTAGATGGATAGAATTTCTGTCAGATTATGATGTGGATATCCAGTACCACCAGGGGAAAGCAAATGTGTTGGTAGATGCTCTTAGCAGAAGAAGTCTGAGTTATTCCCTCATTTCTTAGTAGGAGGATCTAGCGCGAGCTCTAAAGAGACTGAAGATCTGTGTGATTCAGCGTACCGGTATGAGTTTTGCAAGTTTAAGTTGTATAGAAGTCATTTGTGATATTAAAGATAGAATCTGATAGATTTTACCCTTAGCTCTGAAGATGACAGAGATTTTGGAGTTGAATCAGATAGATCAGAAAGAGAAGTTCATAATTCAGGAGGGCTTACTGCTACACGACAGAAGAGTTTGCATTCCCGATGTTGGTGCTCCGAAGACAATCATTTCAGACATAGATGACAGATTTACCTCCGAGTATTGAAATGACGTTCTGGAGCGTTTGTGCACTAAGTTAAAATTCAGTACAACTTTCTACCCCAGACGGATGGGCAAAACAGAGCGCACGAATAGAACCATGGAAGATATCATTCGTATGTGTATTCTAGACTTTGGAGGTAAGTGAGAGAAATATGTCACCTTGGTAGAATTCTCCTACAGTAATAATTTTCAGGCAAGCATTGGGATGACACATTTTTTGGGTCTTTATGGCAGACGTTGTCAGACACCATTATCTTAGGCTGAAAGCGAAGAGAGGATGACTAATAAAAAATCATGGATTGACAAGAGCACAACTCGAGTCAAGCTCATTCAGGAGCATGAAAATAACTCGGGATCGTCAGACCAAGTATTATGATCAGAGACACAGATCGGTGGAATTTTTCGTTGAGAATTATGTTTATCTTAAGCTCAGATCAGTTAAGGGCATTTCCAGAATCAAGCAGATGAATAAATTGAGTCCTAGATTCGTTGGTCCATTCGAAGTATGTGAACACATCGGTGATGTTCTATATAAGTTAGTCTTACCTGAGGAAATGAGTGGATTAAATGATGTATTTCACGTCTCCTATCTGAGGATAGTAGTCATAGATCCTAGTCAGGTGATCAATACTGAGGATGCACCAATCAAATCAAACCTTAGTATCAGTATTAAGCCAGTCAGAATAGTTGATTCAAAGATTCAGAAGCTCAAGAACAAAGAGATATGTTTTGTAAAGTTCATGTGGATGAACTGTGGTCGACCATAGTATACTTGAGAAAGAGAAGACGAACTTCGGAGCAATGAAGACGATGCCTTCCGTTTTGACCATGTATGATTGTAATTTTCGAGTATGAAAATTTTATTAAGAGGGAAGATTTGCCCAAAATTTCAGTTGCGTTATTTCATTTTGAGGGTACGATCGCGAATGAAATTGATGGAGTCAGCGTCATATCGAGGTATGATTTTTTTATGGTCAATTGTTGCGTGTTAATCTATACGTTAGATGAAGACATTTAAATAAAGTTATTTGGAATTTTATCAGGGACAATTTAGAGTTTCGCGATTCAAAATAATAGTGTCATAGAGAGAAATGAAATAATTGAAATTATATTGAAATATTCTGATTCCCCCTCGATTAAACAAAGACATGTTCTTTTTCGCATTTAACTTCCCTCCCACGGCTCAAGAAATTAAAATAGGGCTTCTCCTCCTTTCATTCCAGCCTACCGACATTGCACGCACATCTCTCTTCCTGTTCGACGACGGGAATCAGTGCTGCTCACGCCTCCTCCAGAAATGCTCGACGTCGCTCCCTTTCAGCGTGAGAAGGCTAAACAACAGACCTTCAACATCCCTAGCTCTAGACAGATCTTCCCAACCTCTGTTTTCTCTCGGTTAACCACAAGAAAAAAGTATTTTGATTGTTCTAGGATTTCTCCTCCCTTCTTTGACCAATTTCAGATAATATGGATTTGATTTCTCTTCTTTCAGAAACTACAACAGCCCTCTTCAACTCCTATTAGTGGAGTTTCTTCACCAATTGACTCTCGTTCGCCTTCCACTGGCAGCCGACCTTTCTCCCTCATTCCTTACAGGTAACTGCCGAAATTTTCCATTTTAGTGAATCCTTGGGCATTTTATTGACTTCCTTTAGTCATTTTATGTTCCATACCTCTTCGTTTCCAGGAATTGGAGACCTCAAGTTAACTTTTGTGGAGTTTTCATTGTTGGAACGAGGTATTGACCATTTACGTTGTCTTTCTTTGATTTAATTCCTCCGACTTAGATAGTCAATTTTCTTCCAGCAAAACCCTAAAAGATTTATATTTAATTAGCTAGGGTTTATGTAATATTATAGATTTTAGGTGCAAGTTGTCTTAGATCGGGGAAGGATTTGAGTTGTCCAAATAGTCGAGAAGGAATCATGTTGTCGCGTCGTGTGTACAAGCGCTGCAATTCCTAGGTAAGAAACTCTATTTCTTTTGGATAGTCATACCACATAGTTTATTGCATGATTTATTCTCATATAGTTAAGAGAATATACAAAGTTATATGTGCCCGTATGTACCAAAATTTGATTGTAGGCTATCATAAGAAATTATAAACCCTTAGGAATATGATGTAATCGTACAATATGTGACATCCCAAAATTTTGTACATCAAGTTGATGGTAAAAAGATTAGTGAAAATGTGTTTTAAATCATGACAAAATTACTTTATTTTTTTGTCACACTTTTAAGTATTTAGAAAAATTAGTAAAAAAGACTCATTTAATCAATTATAATTATGTATGTGTTATGAGAAATATAATAAAAAGAAATTTCATGTATAATGAAAAATATTTAGTTTGGCCTATATAGATATTTTCAAAAAATTTAAGATAAGAGGAAGGGTTAAGAAATAAAATAATATATGCTTTCATTTTTAGTGGGCTCATTTTCATAACTAAAACTATCCTAGCCATTCAATATAAGGCTTAGATTAATTAGGATTTTATAAAACCCAATTTCCTTACATATTAAGCCTTAAACCGAGCCTTTAATTATTTGTTCATGCTTTTAAGGAGCAGCCGGCCCTTATCTCCCACACAAACCGAGCGCTTCACGCACGAAAGGAGCACCCGACGCGTCTCCTTCACTTGACACATGCGTGTAAGCTCTCCGTCGGCTCCATCTCCACTCGAAATCATATGGGAGCACCTCCATAAGCGGCGCTCGACCCTCTCCAGTCTTCTTCACCTTGATTTAAAGCCTCCATTTCTTATTTCAGAAGTTTCTTCACTCAAAACCACGAGTATCTTTTTTCCCTAGCCCTAATTCGAGATCTCTTTGCCTTCTTCTTGCATTCAGGAGTTTCTTCATGGATTCCAGGAGGTATTCAAGGAAATGAAAAGCTCCCTATTGTCAATGAGGTGAGATTTCTTCTTTCCCTAATTTCCAAGTATTTTAAGAATTTCTATAAAACTTAAATTTGATGAATTCTTGTTTCTAAATTGAAGATTACATATTCTCCATTTGATAAAGAATCTACTCCAGGAGTTCTAAATTTATAAGTAAAAGAAATTAAGGATTATTCAATTTTAGGCTTTTTGATTTCATATGCCAAAATTTGTAAAATGATAGTCGTATTTATTCTACCATGAATAGTATTCAAGTATGTTGCTTTAAAAATGTAAATGGATGAAATATGATTCTCCATCATGTATATTATTCAAGAATGATGTCTTTGAGTTCTAATTTCTATCAAGAATGATGCTTTATTTAAAAACTGTTAAATGACTCTCATGTAGGCTTTCTTTTCTTTTATGTTTAAAACTATGATCAAGTAAAGATTAGTCTATCTTTTCAAAAATTTGAGAGCTCTATGAAAGTTCTTGACACTATGTAACTGATGGGGAGCCATCGGATGCACTTGGTGGAGCTCGCCGCAAGGCGGGGCCCACATACATGTACTCGCGCAGGAAGACTTGATCGGATCGCCGATCGGACTCCGCGGTTGCGTCCGGGACGTCGCCGCGAGTCAAAACGCTATATTACTTTATATCTTTTGAGTTTATTTTTGTGTATTTGATGGGTTAACCCACCGGCCAATCATAGCCGTTGATTGGGGTTGCCCTAAGTCATGTTTTCTTATAAATAGGATGCTAGGGGGCTGATTTGGGGTATTGCAGAATTTGGAGAGATCTATTCCCGGATTCCAGCGATCCCTCCCCGGTGCCGACGCCGTGGAACCCTAGGTGACGACTTCTAGGCCGCCAAGCTTCCCCCCAAGGTATCCCCTTCCCCCACTTTCATTTTCCACCCCTCGAAAGCTTGTTTCAGCCTCCGGAACCCATCCAGAAACCGGTATAGTAGCCGACTGCTGCTATAGTCCTTGAAGGCCTTTTCCGCCCCCCTGCTACAGTAAAAAGTCGGGATTTCCGACTTCCCCTGTCCGCCGAATTTGCTGCAGGTCCAGCACCCCCTCAGCCCCTCCTTTCCCAAATCCGATCTCCTCTAGGCCTCTTTAGCCCTACCCGCCCCCTCCTTTCCTTCCCCTCGTGGATCCACCCCCCCCCACCAACACTCCGAAAATTCTAGATCTAATTGATCTAGCACTACCTTCCCCCGATCTACCCTCCACTTACATATTCTCCTAAAATTAGCGGATCTATCCACCGACACTCCGATCCGTTATCCCCTCCACCCAAACCTTCCATTTTTGTCCGGATCCGCTCCAAATCATCGGATCTATTTTCCCCCGGCCCGGATCTACTCATTTGTGGCCGGATCCGCCGTTTTACCGTCCATTACCGCCACTCTTCGCCGAGGGCAGCCACCACCATCGCCGCGTCGCCTCCGATTCCACTTCCGATCGCTCGTTTTGCATCCGGTTCGTCAAATCCTCCATCGCCTCGGATCAACCCACTGCATCGTGAGTATTTCATGGTATTATGTTTGTACTTGACATTGGCACTTGGTCGTTTATCTATATTTGTGCTGTGATTCTAGTTTGGTAGTTGTTGTTTTTTATACGCTAATAATTATTGTGGAATTAGTCGCCGCCGCTTGCTCAGGCCCTCCGTGCGGAGGAAGCCGTTGCCAAATTGCCAAAGTTATTTAACTGCTTTCATTTCGATTAACTGCGTGGTGCTGCCGACTTTCATTGCTTACATTATTAGTCATTGCTTTCCGACTGCTCATTGCATGTAGCATCGCATTCGCATATTCCCTCACACGTGCACGTTGAGTCCTAGCTTCCGAGCACCACTAGCGTACCCCTACATCATTTGGTATCAGAGCCAGGTTAGACCACTTGCATGTTCCGTAGTGGTAGGACTTTTAGAGTAGGCATGGTAGAACCACAGAACACTGAGGACCGAGCGACGAGTTCGAATTCGGACGCCGCTTTCGCTGAGTTCCAACGCCTTATCCTAGGTCGCCTTGACACCATAGGAGCCCAGTTCGACGATGTGCGTCATGACCTTGCCGAGGTGAACCTTCGTTTAGGCCACTTAGAGGATGCCAGGGACACTCCGACACAGCGTGACGATTCTCTTGAGGACGACCCTGACGCTCCTCCACGTCGAGGGCAACGCCCGAGGGATGGCCCACCTCCCGCAGACCGTCACCATCGTGATAGTCCTCATCGAGCCCCGATTTCGCCAGTAAGGCGACATCCTGATTTTGCGAGAGATTATAGGCAAGTCCTGGCGAGGGATAGGCTGCCACCCCAGCGTGATGAGTACCGTATGCCACGTAAGCCTCAGCCGGACCCCAGAGATCGTGTGCCCCCACACGGTCGCCGCGACCATCACCAGGATGATTATTATCCCCCGGGTCGGAGAGAGCGTGGTCCCCCACCCGCTCGATACGACTACGCTCATGATGACTACCCCGAGGACTACCCCGATCCTAGGAGAGGGGGCCACTATCATGACATCACTCGTCGCATCCGACTCGATGCCCCTTCGTTCGATGGTCTCCTAGATCCGAAAGCCTTCAGCGATTGGCTCTTGGACATGGACCACTACTTCGAGTGGTACAACATGAGTGACGAGCGTTGTGTCCGCTTTGCAAAGATGAAACTGATCGGGCAAGCTAAGGTGTTCTGGATTAGTGTCGAGAGAGCTCTAGAGTGGAATGGTTACTACCCCATCGCCAGATGGGACGAGATGAAGGAGAGACTGAAGGAGAAGTACCTCCCCGCGTCATATCGAGATCAGCTATTTGAGCAGCTACAGAACCTACGGCAGGGGACACTTACCGTCGCCGAGTACATGGCTCGCTTCGATGAGCTGGTCGTCAGAAGTGATATTTCAGAGGAGCCTATTGCCACTGCCGCCCGCTTCAAGGCGGGGCTTCGTTCCGATATTCGGAGAGAGCTAATTCCCCACCGCTTGGAGACTGTTGATCAGATATTCCAGCTCTCCCTCGAGTATGAGCAGTACCTTCGTTCGTCTAGTACGAGGCAGTTCACCTCTCGAGCTGATTCCTCGACCTTTAGGAAACCCGCTCCGCCCCAGACCACCACGGCCGCATCCTCGCGCATCCCCGCGGATGCGAAGGGTAAAGCCGTAGCCACCGATGGCCAGCGATCTGGGGGCATTGTATGTTTTAGATGCTCTGGCAGGGGCCACGTGGCGGCGCAGTGCCCCACGCGGAACCTGTTACTTGAGGAAGAGGAGGAACAGGGTTTAGAGGGGGAAGAGGAGGCCCAGAGGAGGTTAGGGCTGCAGTCGAGGAAGGTTGGGAGAGTGACGCCGAGCGATCATTAGAGGTGGGAGTGATTCAGCGCCTCCTACACACCCCACGTGTGGACGAGGACTGACGACGCACGACCATCTTTTACACGTACTTCCCTAGTGCAGGCGGTCCCTGCAAGCTAGCCATTGACGGTAGGAGTTGCGTGAATATTGTAGCCCAGAAGGCGCTTGACCGTATGCAGGTGAAGACAGAGCCTCACCCCCATCCGTACCGTGTCGTCTGGGTTGGCAAGACAGCGATTCAGGTCACCCAGCGTTGTTTAGTCCCGATCACCATTGCGTCCTTTCAGGACAAGGTCTGGTGCGATGTTATTCCCATGGACGTCGCTCACGTGTTGCTTGGCCGCCCCTGGCTTTTTGATCGTGATGTCACGTGCTTCGGTCGCTCGAACACGTGTGTCTTTTATGATAAGGGGCGGAAGATCACGTTGACGCCCACCCAGCCCCGAGATCGACCCAAGGGTGTGGTAGAGTCATCTCCGAGCACGAGCGCCTCGCGACCACTGCATATTCTGAGGCGAGGTGAGTTTCTACGAGGTAGTGCTGAGTCCGACGTTATTTATGTAGTCGCCGCTACCCAGGTTACTGAGGACGCCCCAGTCGATTTCCCACTCGCGGTGCGTCCCCTGTTAGGCGAGTTTGCGGACATTATGCCAGACGAGCTCCCCGATGAGCTGCCTCCCCCTCGGGACATTCAGCATGCCATTGATTTAGTCCCGGGAGCTTCCCTCCCGAACCTGCCTCACTACCGTATGCACCCGGATGAGCACGCTGAGCTCAAACGGCAGGTTGACGAGCTTCTTCGGAAGCAGTTCATTCGCGAAAGCATGAGTCCTTGTGCAGTCCCCGCCCTCCTTACCCCTAAGAAGGACGGTAGTTGGCGTATGTGCATCGACAGCCGCGCCATCAATAAGATCACGGGCAAGTACCGCTTTCCTATCCCACGACTCGATGACTTACTGGATACTATGTCTGGTGCCCAGATCTTCTCCAAGATCGACCTCCGCAGTGGGTACCATCAGATACGAGTTCGTGAGGGGGATGAGTGGAAGACCGCATTTAAGACCAAGGACGGCCTGTATGAGTGGCTAGTCATGCCATTCGGGCTATCCAATGCCCCGAGCACGTTCATGCGCGTTATGACGCAGGTGTTGCGACCCTACATGGGCAAGTTTCTGGTGGTGTACTTTGATGACATATTAGTCTACAGCCAGACTCAGGCCGCTCACCTCGATCATTTGAGACTTCTCTTTGGCACCCTCCGCCAAGAGAAACTGTATGTGAACCTGAAGAAGTGCGCCTTCCTCTCCGAGTCCGTCCATTTTCTAGGCTTTATTATTTCCTCCACTGGAGTTTCCGTGGACCCTGAGAAGGTCAAATCTATTCGAGATTGGCCTGTACCCAGGAATATCCACGAGGCTCGTAGTTTTCACGGGCTTGCCACCTTCTATAGGAGGTTTGTCCAGGGGTTCAGCACGATCATGACCCCCTTCACGAGCTGTCTCAAGAAGGGAGAGTTTCAGTGGACCCCCGCAGCCACTAGAGCCTTCGAGGAGATCAAGGAGAGATTGACGACAGCTCCCGTCCTGAGGTTGCCAGATTTCAGTCGCGCCTTTGAGGTCGCCTGCGACGCGTCTGGTATCGGTATAGGTGGCGTATTGAGCCAAGAGGGACACCCAGTTTCCTACTTTAGTGAGAAGCTGAATGACGCAAAGCAAAAGTACTCGAACTACGATCGAGAATTTTATGCTATTGTCCAGTCTCTGCGCTACTGGCGACACTATCTCCTTCCCCGGGAGTTCGTGTTGTATTCCGACCACCAGGCCCTCCGTTACCTCGATTCGCAGCGCAAGCTGGGCCACCGGCATGCGAAGTGGGTTGAGTATCTGCAGGATTTTCATTACGTTCTCAAACACCGCGCGGGTGTTGAGAACAAGCCGGCCGATGCGTTGAGTCGCCGCGTGTCCCTATTGCAGACGATGACAGCGAGTGTGCAGGGACTTGAGCGACTGATGCTCGATTACCCTACGTGCCCTGACTTTGGTGAGATTTATACCGCCCTATCCCGAGACCCACCCGACCTGTTGAGGGATACCAGATTTACGAGGGATATCTATACCGGGCTTCCCGCCTATGCGTTCCTCAGACGTCTTACCGAGATTACCTGATTTGGGAACTGCATGCGGGCGGAGCCGCGGGTCACTTCGGGCGAGATAAGTCCATAGCCCTTGTTGAGGACCGTCTTTACTGGCCTAGCCTCAAGAAGGACGTAGCTCGGGTTGTGCGCCACTGTCGTATCTGTCAGACGGCCAAGGGAAATAAGCAGAACACCGGCCTTTATACCCCCCTACCTGTTCCACATCGCCCTTGGGAGGACATCAACATGGACTTTGTTCTCGGACTTCCCCGCACATTACGGAAACACGACTCCATCTTCGTGGTGGTTGATCGGTTTTCGAAGATGGCACACTTTATTGCTTGCCGCAAGACGGCAGATGCGACCCACGTTGCATCTATATTCATGAGGGATGTCTTTCGGTTGCATGGCCTGCCCAAGTCGATCGTGTCTGACCGCGATGTGAGGTTCATGAGCTATTTTTGGAAAACCCTGTGGCACAAGACTGGTACTATCCTTAGGTTTACCTCGGCATATCACCCACAGACGGACGGTCAGACTGAGGTAGTGAATAGGAGCTTAGGGAATCTGTTGCGGTGTCTAGCTGGTGAGCATGTAGGTAGTTGGGACTTAGATTTGCCGATCGCCGAGTTTGCCTACAATAGCTCAGTCAATAGATCCACCGGGTTGAGTCCATTTCACGTAGTTTCAGGATACAACCCTAGGAAACCTATAGACCTTGTCCCGAGCCCTTTAGAGTCCCGCCCTAGTGAGTCTGCTGAGTCATTTGCACGGCATTTGCATGATTTGCATGAGTCGGTCCGCCGACAAATAATAATAAGCAATGATAATTATAAAGCCCATGCAGATAAGCGAAGGCGAGAGCAGATATTTAATGTAGGCGAGAAGGTAATGGTGCGAGTCCGCCCCGAGAGGCTCCCTTCGGGGCCTGCCAAGAAGTTAAGCGCGAGGCGAATAGGTTCATATTCCATTATTAGTCGTATTGGGACCAACGCCTACCGGCTTGACATCCCGGCCAGTATGGGAATTCACCCCGTGTTTAACGTTGAGGATCTGACTCCATACTATGAGCCTCATGAGTATGTGGACCCGAGCGAGGGGGATGCTCAGCCACCCCCACCACCTGCTAGCCATCCTAGCCGATCCACTATTGCCACCCACCCACCTGGGATTTCGTCCCCTTTGGTTCCCCCGCAGGCACCACCGATCGCATCGGGACCCACCTTCCGAGAGGCGAGAGATGAGAGCGTCACAGAGATCAGATCCCACCAGTTTGTTCCCACCTCGGCCGGACCACGTTGCCGCTACCTGGTACATTGGCGGGGCCGACCTGACACAGATGATACTTGGATACTACCGGCAGAGTTAGATCGGCTCGTCCCCGGACTTCGACTTCAGTACGATCATCTCCATTCATCGGAGATGAAGGCCTTTCAGTCGGGGGGAGTTGATGGGGAGCCATCAGATGCACTTGGTGGAGCTCGCCGCAAGGCGGGGCCCACATACATGTACTCGCGCAGGAAGACTTGATCGGATCGCCGATCGGACTCCGCGGTTGCGTCCGGGACATCGCCGCGAGTCAAAACGCTATATTACTTTATATCTTTTGAGTTTATTTTGGTGTATTTGATGGGTTAACCCACCGGTCAATCATAGCCGTTGATTGGGGTTGCCCTAAGTCATGTTTTCTTATAAATAGGATGCTAGAGGGCTGATTTGGGGTATTGCAGAATTTGGAGAGATCTATTCCCGGATTCCAGCGATCCCTCCCCGGTGCCGACGCCGTGGAACCCTAGGTGACGACTCCTAGGCCGCCAAGCTTCCCCCCCAAGGTATCCCCTTTCCCCCACCTTCATTTTCCACCCCTCGAAAGCTTGTTTCAGCCTCCGGAACCCATCCAGAAACCGGTATAGTAGCCGACTGCTGCTACAGTCCTTGAAGGCCTTTTTCGCCCCCCTGCTACAGTAAAAAGTCGGGATTTCCGACTTCCCCTATCCGCCGACTTGGCTGCGGTCCAACACCCCCTCAGCCCCTCCTTTCCCAAATCCGATCTCCTCTAGGGCCTCTTTACCCCTACCCGCCCCTCCTTTCCTTCCCCTCGTGGATCCACCCCCCCCCCCCCCAACACTCCGAAAATTCTAGATCTAATTGATCTAGCACTACCTTCCCCCGATCTACCCTCCACTTACATATTCTCACTCCCGTAGCCCGGATCCGTCCTAAAATTAGCGGATCTATCCACCGACACTCCGATCCGTTATCCCATCCACCCAAACCTTCCATTTTTGTCCGGATCCGCTCCAAATCATCAGATCTATTTTCCCCCGGCCCGGATCTACTCATTTGTGGCCGGATCCGCCGTTTTACCGTCCGTTACCGCCACTCTTCGCCGAGGGCAGCCACCACCATCGCCGCGTTGCCTCCGATTCCACTTCCGATCGCTCGTTTTGCATCCGGTTCGTCAAATCCTCCATCGCCTCGGATCAGCCCACTGCATCGTGAGTATTTCATGGTATTATGTTTGTACTTGACATTGACACTTGGTCGTTTATCTATATTTGTGCTGTGATTCTAGTTTGGTAGTTGTTGTTTTTTATACGCTAATAATTATTGTGGAATTAGTCGCCGCCGCTTGCTCAGGCCCTCCGTGCGGAGGAAGCCGTTGCCAAATTGCCAAAGTTATTTAACTGCTTTCATTTCGATTAACTGCGTGGTGCTGCCGACTTTCATTGCTTACATTATTAGTCATTGCTTTCCGACTGCTCATTGCATGTAGCATCGCATTCGCATATTCCCTCACACGTGCACGTTGAGTCCTAGCTTCCGAGCACCACTAGCCTACCCCTACATCAGTAACCTTATCAAATTTTATGATAAGAATTTTCTATAATGTGATTCCAACATGCTTAACGTTGCAATTGACTCATAGTTCTATATAAATTACATGATTAAGGGTATTGTGAATCTGTGATGTAGGTTTACTGTTAATAAGATCTGAAATTTCTTATATGAATAAGTCTTGTGAAATTATTTGAATCAAATTATTAAGATTTATATTTATGTTAATGAATTCTTTCCTAATTTATATGCAACATGTATTTACAGTATATATTACTGTTTGAAATTTTAAAATCCTTGCTACAGTACCTTAAAGATGCTTTTGTGTATAATAGTGCATGAATTGAATTGCCAATCAGCAATCCCCATTACTGATTGTAATGTCCCCAAATTTTGGGTGCCTAAAAAGATCAATAGATGATCAAATACACTAATTAAAATCCCGATCAGCAAACCCTATTGCTGTTCTCGTATTCTTTAAGCCTTAAGGAGCTTATTAAATACGATTTTTCATAAATTTAAGAGGTCAATCAGCAGCATATAGTGTTGTTTGTAATTAAATGGCATGTAAGGAACTAAAATTTTATGAGGTACACATGTATCTAAGGCTCAACCAGCTACCTAAATATTGTTATAGAATTATTTAAGTTATTAAAGGGCCTCCCAACTTCTTGAACCGTCCCTTTTTGTACACTCTAGTAAGGGACAAGCAAATACCCACTTAAAGAGGCTAAATTTTAGTAAAAATCTCAATTAGAAGTGTTTACATCTATAAGAAAGTAACTTTCAAGAGAATGAATAATAAAAGAGTGTGATTAGGAAAATGGTAAGCTTACCAGTGAATGCACTTAGGAGTAAATCCATGAGGGTATGGTTACACCTTGCCATAATTAGGTGGAGCCCCATCATAATTCATAACATGATTTGACTACTCAGGAGTTAAACTGATACGACCCCGCCTGGCGTTGGGCTGCTCGCAGGGCCATCTAACCCAGGATCCATAGCCAGCCGGCAGCCGGTCGCACCAGGGCACGCGGCCCATACACCCCAACCCATCTCCACTGCGGGACCTGGGCTGCTCACAAGGCCCAACGCGAAGTCAGCCACCCAGGATCCATAGCCAGGCTACCCGCAGTGACGGGATGTTGAGGCGGGGGCTCGATCCCCCTACCTCCTAGACATAAGACTCGCTTCCGCTGAGTCTCCATCATCATAAGACTCGCTTTATGATGATCGAAATTCTCAAAGACCCAGATTAGAAGTAAGTGCCAAGTTGTGCCTATGTAATTGTTTATAAGCAAATGATGTATAAATATACTGTGAAGGTAATGAATAATAAATGTTATTCTTCACTAGATGACTCTCTATGTGTTCATGGGGTATGAGATCATTACGTATAGTTTCTTATTGTTACATTGTTAATTAATGCAAAGCTGGGTGATTATGTTTTACAACTTATTAAGTCTAGATGTGTGCTAGGATCCCCTTTAGATGTTACATAATATATATGAAATCACGTATTTCTTTAGAGAAGTAATTGTCAAACCACCAACATATGGCATAAGGGTGAACAAGCATTTAATTCAAAATCTAATAGAAAATAATTATGCGGTACAATCGAGGTTTCCTCGCGTGATAGATTGATGCACACTATTTTACTCATATGGCTTACAAGACCTTATAAGCCTCTGGCTGGGGAGACGACACCCCCACAAAAATTAGTATATGCAAGTCTGTATCCGTGAGACACTAGAACACCTGTGTTCGCTAGTAGGGACTCAGATTGTTAGAATGCGCATAATATTCCAATTAACCCGGAACAAGATGAAAAAAAATCTTTAGACATCTATAATTCAAGTATATGCCGAAATCTAGAATCCTTAATGGTTAACGATTTTGAAACTTCAGCGAAAGTTTAGATTATGATCTCATTAAAACAAACATTTATGTTTAAAGTATTTTGGTAAATAAACATACATAGAATTGTAGTATATTTTTCCTCAGTTTAAACTGTTATTTAAAAGCATGCGCTGTAACACCCCTTCCCAGTTTTACAATAATCAGTCGTCCGGTCGGGTCAACGATATAGAGAGAATTAGGAAACAGTATCAAAATTAGTACACATCAGATATAAAGAAGAAACTGCAACATCCGTTATTTGACGCAAAAATTTATTTAAATTGTAGGGTCGAGTCGCGACAGATTTTGATCGAGGCAGCGCAACGTCAAGGTACAATGCTACTATTCCTAAAGGTCGCGTTCATTAATTGGTGATTTATGTTAGTCATAATTATAGTGAGACACATTTTAATTTTAGTAACGAAGTGCGGCAAGAAATCGTTTAGTGCAAGGGCGTTAGTATGGTGTGGAGTGAGTTGCGTATAACAAAAATTAATAGCTTTTGGGGTGCCAATAGCAATTCCCCCCTCTCTTCATACGGTTATCAAAAACCGCAAGCCATGTTTATTTTCCCGTAAACCTCATTCCACAGGAGAAAAGAAACCGCGCCGAGCCGTGCTTCTCCCGTTCCGTCTCCCGCAAGCGACATCTCCCGATATTTCTCCCGTTCTGCATGCAACGACGCCAAGCCGATGACCTCTCGCTGCCTTTCCGCCGGCCGACCCCCCTCCAGAGTCCCTCTCCGACTTCTCCTCCTTCCTCCACGAGCGCCGGTGGGTATTTCTTTTCCTTCCTTGGCCGTGGAAGAGCCGAATTCAACCTTAATCGGTGGAAGTTGAATCGTTCGTTTCCGGTGAGTTTATTTCTCCTTTATCTCTATTCCTTCATGGAAATTTTTTGATTTGGAAGTTAATATAATCTAGGTTTTCATCTTATTGCCTTATAATAGGTTTTGGAGTGCGGAATCCACCGCAAAATTTGAGTTGGGCGCATTGAGAGCCTCAATCACTCCCTCGTAAAGGTAAAACACTAAATTAGTTTTGGATTTATGGGTTATCCTAATATTTTGAAATTTTTCCGAAAATGAAACATATAGTTAGCTTGATTGCAGGATTTTGGTGGCCTCGGGGCAAGATTCTGAAAGTCCATACCAGTCGGATTTCGTTGGGAAAATCAAATGTCGTCACGCCGAGTGTACGAGCGCTGTAGCACCACTGTAAGGAAACCTAATTCCTATTAGTTAGACATAACAAACAATATATTTTTGTATACGCATTTGTAGGTTTTGTACAAATATCATGACCATGCATAGAAAGGTGTGGTGGTAGGAAAATGGTCGCGAAAAATTTGTCGGATGACACCCTTCGCCAAGACCAAAGTAGTCAGATCCTGAACAGTAATGTTAGGTACGAAACCTTTACTCGCGTACATAGGCTTGAAATTTGTCCAGCCCAAGGGCGTGAATGTCCCTTCTACTCGATCACATGAAAGTCAAGGGTCGCTCAGTAGTCCACCAAAGAGATATCCCAAGCAGAGTGACATCAGACCGAAAAGGTCAGTCAGCACTCATAAGTCATTTTCGTGCTAGGTAGAGACGCACTACCTTTCTCATAAAGCATATTGTACCCTATGAGCAATACAGTCTTGGGAGTTTGCTCCCCTTTGAGACAGTTAGTAGATTCGAGACCGTGTCCGCGTGACACTAGAACAATTGAGTTCGTCATATGGTCTCGGGTCGTCAGTTTCAGATGCGCGTTAGGAGCTACTCTGCATAGAGCCTTCCTAGTAGAGGTGCAAGCTAGAAGTCACCTAGAACTCAAGTATAGACCTGACATGAGATAGTACTCTAGTTAATGAACGCCGGGACTTGAGTTAGTGAATTGAAAGTCGCGAACATATAACAGATAGATGTTTTGACCAGGTAGTGTTCTGAAGGCATGCATAACATACAACATAAATGTTTTTAATGCACAAAACTATTTTCTAAAGGCATGCATTCATCATATGAGAAAAGGTTTTTTTTAGTGTCACTAGGAGAAATTATTTTTCTTTACCCTGACCCCTCGTGGGAAATGTTTTACCGTAACCCATGTGGGAAACTACGCCTAGAATGAGCGTTGGTGGCGTCAGTTTGTAGTGTTTTCCCACTCAGTTTTTCTTTACTTTCAGCATATAGTTGTAGTTGTAGGCAATGTATCTTGTTAATATTTTATGTGTCTTGTATCAGACTTATTATGATATTACAGATTTTCAGTCATTTCAATTCTATTCATGTTTAGTGGCTCTGTGAATCCAGATATCAGGTACGTGGTTACCCTTAGTTTACATTCTTAGCTTCCGTTGTAAGTTTTAAAATTTTAGTAGCTTCTACTTTATACCTACTGCATACTAGTTTTAATACTGTTTCCTAGTTCTTTTTATATCGCTGACCCGGCCGGGTGGTTGATTATTGTAAAACTGGGAAGGGGTGTTACAAATTGGTATCAGAGCCAGGTTTAGGATCCCTTGACCCAAGAAAGATTCACAGAGACATAGGAATGTGTAAGAGTAAACTCTTGTTAGTAGAATATATAAGTTGCGTTTAAGCCCTAGTTTTCGCAAGAGTACGAAATAAAATTGCTAAGTCAAATTTCTCAGATGCATGGTAGATAATTATATTTCTTTTATATGTTCTATCAGACACCAAAAGTCAGTGAACCGGGTGAATCTTCACGTCAGGACCCTGTTCCTAACGCGACTATGGGAGACACTGTCGTGCCACAGGTACCACCAGTTCCAGCAGCTCCAGAGGGCACTGACATAGCATCTCAGATTGTCAAGGCGGTCACTGTTGCCTTGATGGAGTTTCAGCAAGGACTGGCTGTAGGGTTTCCAGCTCCAGTACAAGTACCAGCCCCTGCACCAGCTCCTGCCCCAGCACCCGTGGAGATGACCCTGGAGCGCTATTTGAGGAACTTTATAGAGCTTCAACCCTCGAACTACAGTGGGGATGAGACCCCAATGGACACCGATGATTGAATAGCAAACACCAGAGACCTGTTGGATGTTTTGGAGTGCCCAGAGAACAAGAAGGTTCCTCTGACGGTTTTCCTCCTTCGAGGTGAGGCAAAGGTTTGGTGGGACAAGTACCGGGCAGATGACCCTGCAGGTAAGTTTCCTCTTATTTTGGAAGTGATGCGTTCTTTTTAAATAGTATGACCATATTTGTTGGTCAGGTCGTACGTCAGATATGTTTACGTGGAGCGAATTTTCTAGAGCCCTTGCAAGTTGGTTCGTGCCTCCTTCCGCACGACGAGGCCTGTAGGAGAAATTCCTTAGGCTTTTCCAGGGGGACAGGACTGTTGCTGAGTACGAGCGAGAGCTTACCCATCTGGCTCGATATGCGGGCGTGATGCAGGGAGATCGGACTGAGAAGTGCAGCCGCTTTGTGGATGGTTTGCTTGACTCGTTGAGGCAGCCGCTGATGACCATGGTCAATGCTGACTACAGGAGCTTAGTGGATACGCCTCGCAGGCTGGAGGCTGATCAGCAGAAAGTTTAGAAGCGAAGTAATTTCCGTGCGAAGCGATCTCAGGATTCGCATCAGCCGCATCAGAGCAGAAATGACCAAGGGAAAAACTGGAACAAGAAGCAGAAGCCTGATGCGAGGAAGAATGGTCAGTTTGGAGACAGGAGCAAGGACTACCCCCCTTGTCCCAAGTGTCAGCGTCGCCATTCAGGAGAGTGTTTGGCCGGCGCGTGCGTGTGTTACAAGTGTCGTCTACCTGGACACATAGCTCGCTTCTGTCAGGAAGTTGGTTCGAATCAGGCAATCAAAACCTAGTTGTATTTATTGTATTTTTGAAATTACTGTATATGACAAATGTAATTTGTTTCTGCAATCGAAGTATGAGGTTGGTGGCTCTAGCAGAGCAGACAAGGACAAAGCTTTGATGATTACTGATGTAAGACCACAGCAGGGTCGGGATTTGGTGCAGCCCAGAGCTTATGGGCTTGGTCAGCAGGAGGCAAAGTATCAGGAGGATGTAGTGACAGGTAAGTGTTTACTTTGCTTAACAAGTTTATTTAATGCTCCGTATTGACACTCTTTTCATCTTTGTAAATCATTCATGTAGACATCCTTATGATTCGTAATTTACCCTCCAAGATTCTGTTTGAAACGGGTGCTTCGCACCCGTTTATCGCAGAATCTCTGGTGCATAAGCTGAATTTAGAAGTCTTTCCAAAGACAGTATCACTGGAAGTCATGATGCCGAATGGATCCCTTCTGCAGACCAGAGATAAGTGCAGAGTACCAGTGCAATTTGGGGACACCGAGATTATCGTGGAAGCTTTGCAGCTACCCATTGCAGGATTCGATCTGATCTTTGAAATGGACAGGCTTTCGGCAGTCAACGCCAGGATTGATTGTAGGGCGAAGCAGATATAGTTTGAGGGCTCCAACCAGACTGTATTTTCTTTTCAGGCCTTGAAGGGAGTAGTGACGATATCATCTTCGCAGTCCAAGCTAGAAGGTGCATCAGTAAGGGTTGTGAAACCCTTGTAGTATTGTTGAACACGGAGGCTGAGGCTGACTTATTAGAGGTACCAGTGGTGCAAGATTTCCCCGATGTTTTCCCGGAAGAGCTCCCTGGTCCCCCTTCGGATAGAGAGATTGAGTTCCCGATAGACTTGCAGCCTGGGGCTACACAAGTAGCCAAATCCCCTACAGGATGGCTCCAAGAGAACTAGCGGAGTTGAAGAGTCAGTTGCAGGAGTTGCTTGATTTGGGTTTTATACGCCCCAGTACTTCGCCTTTGAGTGCTCCAGTACTTTTCGTGAAGAAGAAGGATGGTAGTCTGAGACTGTGCATAGACTACCGTGAGTTGAACAAGCTGACAATAAAGAACAAATACCCGATTCCCAGGATTGATGATTTGTTCGACCAGTTGGTGGACTCGTGCACCTTTTCCAAGTTAGATTTGAGGTCGGGCTATCATCAGTTAAATATTCGGGACGTGGATGTTCAGAAGACGGCTTTCAGTACCAGGTATGGACACTTCGAGTTCGTGGTCTTGCCGTTTGGGCTGACCAATGCCCTTCAATATTTATGGACCTGATGAACAAAGTATTTTGGGAGTACTTGGATCGTTGTGTTATCGTTTTTATAGATGATATCTTGGTGTTCTCTAAGAGTGCAGAAGATCATGTTGCACACCTCAGGATTGTTTTGAGCACCCTCAAGAAGAATCAGTTGTACGCTAAGTTTTCTAAATGTGAGTTTTGGCTTTCAGAGATTGCATTATTAGGCCATATGATCAGTCAGAAAGGGGTTAGTGTCGATCCGAAGAAGATAAAGGCCATTAAGAATTGTCCAAGGCCGACGACAGTTTCAGAGGTTCGCAGCTTTTTGGGTCTAGCTGGTTACTACAGGAGATTCATCAGGAATTTCTCAAAGATAACCTTACCACTAACTTCCCTCACCAGGAAGGGAAAGGGCTTGGATTGGACAGTTGAGTGTGAAATGGATTTTGAGGACTTAAAGGGCAGATTGATGACCGCACTGATCTTGAGTTTACCTTCAGGGCCTGACGGATTTCAGATCTATAGCGATGCGTCAGGTCAGGGTTTGGGCTGTGTTCTCATGCAGCATGGAAATGTTATAGCCTATTCCTCGAGACAGTTAAAGGTTCATGAGATGAACTATCTCGTGCATGACTTGGAGCTTGCAGCAGTCATACATGCTCTGAAGATTTGGAGGCACTATCTCTATGGAGTGCGTTGTGAGATCTTCACTGATCATAAGAGCCTCAAGTATATCTTTGATCAGCGGGAGCTCAATTTGAGGCAGCGCAAATGGTTAGAGTTTCTATCAGACTACGACGTAGACATTCAGTACCATCCAGGGAGGGCGAACGTTGTAGCTGATGCCCTTAGCCGTAGAGGTTCATGTTTCTTCCTTCTCACTCAGCACGAAGATGTATGCAGATCTCAAGAAGGTAGTCTGGTGGCCAGGCTTGAAGAGTGATGTTGCAGATTATGTAGGGAAGTGCGAGACGTGTAAGTTAATTAAGGCCGAGTGCTAAAGGTCTGGAGGCAAGTTGCAGCCACTTCCCATTCCTGAGTGGACATTCGAGGATATATCCATGGATTTCATCCATGGTTTGCCGAGATCGTAGAGTGAGAATGACTCTTTGTGGGTTATAGTAGATCGGCTTTCTAAGGTTGCCCATTTCATTCCTCTTAAGAAGACAGATCAAGGTCCCAGATTAGCACAGTTATATGTAGACGAGATAGTTCGACTTCACGGTGTTCCCAAGACTATAGTTTTAGACCGAGATGGCAGATTCACCTCCAGTGAGTGGAGATACGTTCAGGAGCGGTATGAGTACCAGATTACATTTCGACACCACATTTCATCCCCAGACAGATGGACAGACTGAGCGCACTAATAGGACTTTGGAAGATTTGCTACAGATGTGCATTTTGGACTTTGGAGGAAAGTGAGAGAAGTATGTTACTCTTGTGGAGTTCTCCTACAATAACTGTTTTCAGACGAGTATTGGAATGACACCGTTCGAGGCCCTCTATGGTAGACGTTGTCGGACACTGTTATGTTGGGCTGAAAGTGAAGAAAGGTCTACCATCAGAGAATCATGGATTGATAAGACCATCAACAAAATCAAACTCATTCAGGAGCGTATGAAGACAGCTCAGGATCACCAGGCCAAGTATCATGATCAAAAACACAGGTCAGCAGAGTTCAGTGTTGGAGACTACGTTTATCTGAAAGTCAGACCAGTCAGAGGAGTCTCTAGAATAAAACGGATGAAGAAACTGAGCCCCAGATTTGTTTGTCCTTTTGAGATGCCGGAAAGAGTTGATGAAGTTGCTTATAGGTTGGCCTTATCTGAGAAAATGAGTGGTGTACATGATGTATTCCACGTTTCCTATCTGAGGAGAGCAGTCAGAGATTCCAGTCAGATCATCAGTACCGAGGAAGCACCAATCGAGACAAATCTTAGTATTGGGGTTAGACCAGTCAGAATCGTGGATTCAAGGATACAAAAGTTCCGGAATAGAGAGATTCACATGGTCAAAGTCTTTTGGATAAACTGTGGCCTACCAGAGTATACTTGGGAGCGAGAGGATGAGCTTAAGAGCAATGCAGACTATTCTTTTCTCTTCGATTCTGGTATGATTACAATTTTTGAGGACGAAAATTTTTGTTAGGAGGGGAGATTTGTAACATCCGTTATTTGACGCAGAAATTTATTTAAATTGTATGGTCGAGTCGCGACGGATTTTGATCGAGGCAGCGCGACGTCAAGGTACAATGCTACTATTCCTAAAGGTCGCGTTCATTAATTGGTGATTTATGTTAGTCATAATCATAGTGAGACACATTTTAATTTTAGCAACGATGCGCGACAAGAAATCGTTTAGTGCAAATGCGTTAGTATAGTGTGGAGTGAATTGCGTATAACAAAAATTAATAGCTTATGGGGTGCCAATAGCAATCCCCCCTCTCTTCATACGGTTATCAAAAACCACAAGCTATGTTTATTTTCCCGTAAACCTCATTCCACGGGAGAAAAGAAACTGCGCCGAGCCGTGCTTCTCCCGTTCCGTCTCCCGCAAGCGACATCTCCCGATATTTCCCCCATTCCGCACGCAGCGATGCCAAGACGACAGCCTCCCGCTGCCTTTCCGCCGGCCGATCCCCCTCCAGAATCCCTCTCTGACTTCTCCTCCTTCCTCCACGAGCGCCGGTGGGTATTCCTTTTCCTTCCTTAGCCGTGGAAGAGCCGGATTCAACCCTAACCGGTGGAAGTTAGAATCGTTCGTTTCCGGTGAGTTTATTTCTTCTTTATCTCTATTCCTTCATGGAAATTTTTTGATTTGGAAGTTAATATAATCTAGGTTTTCATCCTATTGCCCTATAATAGGCTTTGGAATGCGGAATCCACCGCAAAATTTTAGTTGAGCGCATTGAGAGCCTCAATCACTCCCTCGTAAAGGTATAACACTAAATTAGTTTTGGATTTTTGGGTTATCCTAGTATTTTGAAATTTTTCCAAAAATGAAATCCTAAGGGGAAAATGGGTAATATAGAGTTAGCTTGATTGCAGGATTTTGGTGGCCTCGGGGCAAGATTCTGAAAGTCCCTAGCAGTTGGATTTCGTTGGGAAAATCAAATGTCGCCGCTCCGAGTGTACGAGCGCCGCAGCACCACTGTAAGGAAACCTAATTCCTGTTAGTTAGACATAACAAGCAATATATTTTTGTATACGCATGTGTAGATTTTGTACAAATATCATGACCATTATAGAAATGTGTGGTGGTAGGAAAATGGTCGCGGAAAATGTGTAGAATGACACCCTTTGTCAAGACCAAAGTAGTCAGATCCTGAACAGTAATGTTAGGTACAAAACCTTTACCCGCATACATAGACTTAGAATTTGTCCAACCCAAGAGCGTGAATGTCCCTTCTAGTCGACCACATGAAAGTCAAGGGTCGCTCAGTAGTCCACCAAAGAAATATCCCAAGCAGAGTGACATCAGACCGAAAAGGTCAGTCAACACACATAAGTCATTTTCGTGCTAGGTAGAGACGCACTACCTTTCTCATAAGGCATATGGTACCCTATGGGCAGTACAGTCTTGGGAGTTTGCTCCCCTTTGAGACAGTTAGTAGATTCGAGACCGTGTCCGCGTGACACTAGAACAATTGAGTTCGTCAGATGGTCTCGGGTCGTCAGTTTAAGATGCGCGTTAGGAGCTACTCTGCATAGAGCCTTCCAAGTAGAGGTGCAAGCTAGAAGTCACCTATAACTCAAGTATAGACCTGACGTGAGACAATACACTAGTTAGTGAACGTCGGGACTTGAGTTAGTGAACTGAAAGCCGCGAATATAGAACAGGTAGATGTTTTGACCAGGTAGTGTTCTGAAGACATGCATAACATACATTATAAATGTTTTTAATGCACAAAACTATTTTCTAAAGACATGCATTCATCATATGATAAAAGGTTATTTTTTAGTGTCACTAGGAGAAATTATTTTTTTTACTCTGACCCCTCGTGGACAATGTTTTACAGGTGACCCAGGTGGGAAACTACGCGTAGGATGAGCGTTGGTGGCGTTAGTTTGTAGTGTTTTCTCATTCAGTCCTTCTTTAATTTCAGCATATAGTTGTAGTTGTAGGCAATGTAGCTTGTTAATATTTTATATGTCTTGTATCAGACTTATTATGATATTACAGATTTTCAGTCATTTCAATTCTATTCATGTTTAGTGGCTCTGTGAATCCAAATATCAGGTACGTTGTTACCCTTAGTTTACATTCTTAGCTTCCGTTGTAAGTTTTAAAATTTTAGTAGCTTCTACTTTATACCTGCTGCATACTATTTTTAATATTGTTTCCTAGTTCTCTTTATATCGCTGACCCGGCCGGATGACTGATTATTGTAAAACTGGGAAGGGGTGTTACAAAAACTACTAAAAATTTAACCTTACAACGGAAGATATAAAAGAAAATTAAGGGTAACCATATACCTGTATACTGGATTCACAGAGTTATTAAATATGAATTAAGATAAAAGAACTGTAAATCTGAAGTAACATAATAAGTCTGATACATTATATTTCAAACATTAACCAAATACAATATCCAAGGTTACAAGTGTGTACTGAATGAAAGAAAACTGAAAAGGAAACCAGTACAAACTGACACCATAAGGACGCTCATCCTACGCGTAGTTTCCCACCGGGGTCACCTGTAAAAACATTGCCCACGAGGGGTCAGAGTAAGGAAAAATAACTCTTCCTAGTGACACTAAAAACGTTTTCTTAAATGCTGAATGCATGCCCTTTGAAAAATAGTTTTGTTCATCAAAATCTTTATGCTAGATGATATGCATGTGTTTACAATGCTTCCTGGTCAAGACACACCCGTGCTATGTTCATGAACTTCCTTTATATTTACCCAAGCCCCGACGTTCACTTACTAGTGCGCTGTCTCACGTCAGGTCTATGCTTGAGTTCTAGGTGACTTCTAATCTGCACTTCTACTTGAAAGGCTCTAGGCAGAGTAACTCCTAACTGAAATCTGACGACCCGAGACCCTTTTACGAACTCAATTGTTCTAGTGTCCCGCAGGCACGATCTCTAATCTGTTGTCTCAAAGGGGAGTCAACTCCCAAGTCTCTACTACTCATAGGATACCATATGCCATATGAGAAAGGTAGTGCGTCTCTACCTAGCACGAGTAGACTTATGCGTGCTTACTGACCCTTTTCGGTCTAATGTTACTCTGCTTGAGACATCTCTGTTGGTGTATTACTGAACGACCCTTGATTTTTTTGTGGTCGGATAAAAAGGACGTTCACGCCCTTAACTAAACAAATTTCCAAACTTGTGTGAACGTGTATAGGTTTCGTACCTATCGCTAGCATATATGATCTGGCTATTAGGGTCTTGGAAAAGGGGGTTACCCTACAACTAATTCCGCGACCGTTTTCCTACCGCAACAGCTTTAAGTGCATGATTATGATGCTTGTACGAAACTTACACATGCATATATAAAATAATTTTCGTGATACGTCTAACTAACAGGGATTAGGATTCCTTACTGTGGTGGTGCGGCGCTCGTACAATCGGCGCGGCGACATTTGCTTTTCCGACGAAAATCTGACTACTGCGGACTTCCGGAACCTTGCCCCGAGGCTACCAAAAATCTGCAATCCATGATAAACCTAGATTACACATTTCTCCCTTTAGGGTTATCGGTAAAGGAAACTTAAAACGGCTAGGGTAAACAAATGAAGGACCAACATAGTGTAGTACCTCAACGTGAGGGCGATTAAGGCTCACAACGCGTCCAACTCCAGATTCACGGTGAATCTAGAACTCACAACGCGCCCAACTTTAATTAGGGCAAGAGGAAAATGAGAAGAACGTTAAAATAAACTTCCAATAGGAGGATATCCACGCAGAAAATGAAGACAAGTGAGGAACTAAACTCACCAAAATCAAAACGAACTTCGGCACTCTTGATTCCACCGGTTAGGGAAGACACCCGCTCTCCTACGGCACAGGGAGGGAGGAGAAGACTTGTCGGCGCCTGCAGAGGAAGGAGGGAAGGTTTGCAATGAGAAACGAAGTCGGGGTAGTCGTCGGCTAGGGTTGCTGGAGGCGGAGTGCTCGACTTGCGGAAAAACGAAATCAGGAGCGTTTGCGGTTTCTCCCGTGCCGCCGGGGTCTAATAAAACGTGTCGGCAGAGTTTGCGGTTTCTCCCGTTCCGCTGGGGGCTTGAATCGGCGCTCCTCTTCAAACCCAAACTAAGTTTTAAACTTAATTACGCTAATGCCCCTCCCTTCAATACTTAGAAAAATTCTGCTACGTTATCCCACAATCACCCGTCTAGACAGAAAACAATTGTGGCGATGAATGAATAAAACGTCATACCTCGACAAATTATCCGCTCGGTAAATTTCTCTTGCAATCGAACCCTGCAATCGAAACAAGTTTTTTTGTAAAACTTTTCACGGATGTTACATGCGCACACTGTTCTTTCATATTATTTTTAGTGTCATTAAGTGAAATGATTTTTCTTACTCTTTTGTGGGCTCACCCGTCTTCAGACATTTTTTCAGGGGATACAAGTGGGGAGTTGCACCTAGGATAAGCGTTCTCGGTTCTTCACTTTTGTTTGTTTTTCTTCCAGTTGTCTTTCATTTTAGATGTTGTACCTTTCATTCAAGAAAACAATGTATTTGAAATATCTAAAAAATTTCTTTGTATCAAACAATGTTTAAGATTTCAGTAGTACAGATGTGTGATTTCTTTTCAATTCTAGTTAGCTCTGTGAATCAAAATTTGAGGCTTCCTTTTACCCTTAGTTTTCTATTTTACTTTTGTTGTAAGTTTTCAGTTATTACTTTAGAATTTACCTGTTATGTATCAATTTATATATTGTTGTTTAGTTTACTTTGTATCACGGGTTTCAGCCGGACTGTTGATTGATGTTAAAGTAGATAGGAGTGTGACAAAAAGTCATCTTGTGCACATAGCAGTCACTGCACATCTCAACGAAGGCCTCCTGGGCAGAGTTGGAGGTAGAACACTTTCTGCAATATGTCGAGCACCTTGTAGGTGGACCAGTAGGTCTTGTCTAACTTGAAGTAGTTTCGTAGTCAGCCTCGCCAGTCTTCTGCATGCCCTTCTCCAATCCCTCTGTGGTCACCTTAGCATACATCTGCCCGCTCTTCCCTACAAAGTAGTGGTCTTTGCCGAAACACTTGATCACATACCCGACAATGTCCCCCTATTAGCATCACATGACCCAGAACTCTGCATGCGGGCATGCCACATGTGCTCCACTGTTCAAAACTGCATAAAGCAGGTGAATGAGGCGAGAGAAAAAAGAGATCAAATCTCATACCTATGAAGATTGGGTACTCCGGAATAGGATGAGCCTCGACGCGATGACATGCTCGTAATCTCCGACGAGGTGGAAATGCCGTTGTTGAGGAACCGTCACCGTGGAGTTGCTTTGCGCAGGCTGGATAATCGTGCATGGAGGAGAGGGGAGACAGGAGCACTAGGGCTATAATGGGGGAGTCACATGTGGGTGGATGAAATGTTATTTTCGTGAGGAAGAAATCGGACGACTCAGATCATGTGGATGTATATCGACTATTAAGGGAATTTTCTTCCTCCCATACAATTACCTCAGTAGGTCGATGTTGCTCAGGTACATCTTAGAAAATCCAATAGGGAGAGGTCTATAATTTCTTCAAACTATGAAGTTTATTTAGGTGAGAGTTATTTTGACATAGGTCATGTGGTTGACCCGGTGACATTTACTGAAGCTGTTTTTAGACCTTAGTAGGATTTATGGTGGGATGCGATGAGAGATGAAATTGAGTTTATGAGGCATAATAAAGTTTGGGAATTAGTTGAATTGCCTGAAAATTGCAGACCCATTAGTTCGGAGTGAAGATTTCAGTTAGACCGGATTGACGCATGAAGAGAACTCAAGATGCAAGTTTCACTATGGTACCCTTAATTTAAGTGGAGTATTTTGATTCAAGATCGACATAAATTACGTGTGGATTAATTCAACCGAGTCATCTCGATCTAGCGTATGTATTATTTGGAGTTCATTTGGATCTCCCTCGAGATTGCTTCAAATTTGATTTGCGCGAATTGTCAAAACTCATGATAAGGTGGACTAGACTAATTCAGACTTTCATTACCCGAGCTTGGTATTCCTTGACGTTCAGATCGATCGGTTCTAGTTCATGCGTTTGATTTATTTTACGTACGGTCAAATTTACATTAAGAAAGAGTGTAGTGCTTTTAGTAATTTCTCTCCACTCCCCCAATCCCTCTCCTATTAAGGGATTAAGAGCCGATTATTTCATCAGTTAGTTCATTTGTGAACTAGTGCCAATAGTGGCGAGCGGTTATTCCACCTCGCACGTCTTCTCTTCCATCCGAGAAATCCATGGCAAGTTTTTACGTTCTTCTGCCTGCAAAAGGATCGAAGCCATTGGAAGGATGGAGGTGCGCATACGTACAAAATTTTGTGGCCCTGAATTCGAAGCCATCGAAATTTTGTACGTATGCGCACCTCCATCCTTCCAAGGCAAAGAGAAAACGATGATTTCTCTTCTAAGGCAAAGAGAAGATAAAGTTGATTTGGCTGAATTCGGATAAAGTTGAAATATTTTGTGGCCGCGCAATCCACTTCATTATGAATCAGGTTCGAGTTTATATTGTGCATGTCCCCTTCTTCATCACGCGCATCAAACTTTATCCGAAGAAATACAAACACATTATTAAGAATGTCGGCAACCATGCGATATGAATCCGAGTCCAAAAATCGTACGCACTTTGTTTTCCGCATTTAATTTTATAGCCAGGTGTTTACTCCATTTTGAGTTTACATTGTTAATTTTTTGTACAATAAATCTCTCTTCTCGAAGGGGGCACAGATTCGCAATGAATGCAACAAAGCCTCCAGCCAGTGAAGCAGCAGCAAATTTACATGATGAACACATATCTATCTATACAAGAGCACTTGGGAGTTTATATATCCTTCACCAGAGCCAGCTGCTTCGCCCGTCAACAGCCTTCACGTTGGTCAAGACCAAGGGCATATGACCGTACACAGCGGCAAAATCATTGATGCACCGTGTCCTTGTCCCCCCGTGGCTTCCCAAGCTGCTGATTCCCGTCGATCCTATCTCACGTATTCTTCCTGCACAAAAACAAAAAGAGCGAGCCCGATCAAAATCATTTCTTCAGCTATCCGCAGCCATGTCATCAGGCCTTTTCTAACCTTTCACCCAAATAGGCGGGGCTCCGGTCTCATTCGCCACGAGGAACGCCATCGCAATATCTTCACAGTTTCTGGAGAGCATCAGAGGCGGAAAAAAGGTTATATGCCAGAGCGGACGAAACATATGAAGTAGGAAATTGGTTGACATCAAATTAAGGCAGCCATGCTCGCCTGTTTTGGGTCACATAAGTCCTTATAGATTGAGGCATTTGATTGGTGTACAAATGAAGATATTTCTTATGTAAAAAAGCTGCCTTGGAAAGAACCATGCTGTAAGTGCCTGTCCACCAGACTGACCACCACTTGCCGTAGAAATAGTGATCTCCATTGCTCTTCTGCAACTGAAAGGAGCTTGTAAGATAACTTAATTCCTTGGATATGAGCTATTACAATCATAGAATTGTTAGCGCTCACGAAGAAAGAAATAAAGAACGCGAGATTGCTTCCCACATTGATCGGAAACCAGAGGCAAAGTTCTCTACCATAAGACGCCGAAAAATCAAATTGGCAAAAAGAAATCCCCTATCAAATCTTTGAATGACAAGAAATCCTAATTAATGCACTAACTATATAAAAGGCGCATAATAATAATGCATTACATTTAAACAAACAGGACATGTAATTGAATTCCCGAGTTCTCTTCTTTCTAGTTCTCGCGTGCTCTTGTTATCTTGATCATAACAATTGGTATTAGAGTCAGGTTTTAACATTCGTTATATGTGATTTCAACAAATTTTAAGGTGGAGTAATTTGATAGGAAATATAGCTTCATTCAGCCTATGAATGATCAAGATGATTACTTTATTTAAGCAACAAGATGCTTAGAGAAGATTTTAACTTCGCCTCCATTCTCAAATTTCGTTATCTCCTCATTCGCAAAACAGTCTCAACAAATGAAATAGTTGTGAATGCATTCAAACATAATAAAGAGGCAAACCCAACTAAAGCACCAAGTAAAAACCACGCCGCCGCACGTAAAGCCATTAAGCTAGAGATAAGAACGTATACAGATCAAAAGAGTGTATGTAGAGCATACCGGGGAATTCAACCAATGCATTCGCGGAACAAATCCAACCATTGTTTCCGGGGCACTTCTCCATACTGTGAAGGCCAAGTGGACCGATTCGCAGGGGAAAATAACATCATCGTCGACCGAGAACACGGCGTCGGACTTGAGATCCTCGATGTCCTTGAATCTGTTGTTCAAACTGTCTTCTTGATTCAAGTCAAAGACCAGCTCAACATTGCCGCCGACTTTAGAATTCAAATCCACGGCTTCGCTCAGAGCGTGGCGGAGTGAATGGGAGGGCGGGTCGGGCTCGCTCCATACAATGCGAATGGATTCGACTCTATCACACCTGGAATAATGAAGAACAGACTCCCGCAGCAAATCATTTCTCTTCCATGTGTTGATCAATATCGTGTATCCTTTCCTGCACAGCAAACCAGTTCACAAAACTAAATACCCGCACCTAATTCAACAAACACTATACAAATTTCCCAACAGTATTCTCGTAATGTACAGCACCCCCCCCCCCCCCCAGTGCACAAAACATCCCCGTGCGGTGAGGGTTCCGGAAAAGGTCTCATCATCACAACAAGGGTGAAATGTAGGCTAATCTTACCATGCATTTTTGCAAGGTGCAGTTTTCAGAATGTAAAGTGCCAAAACTTAGTATTCCAAGGATACAAAGTGCCCCCCAAAAAAATCATTTCTAACCAATTAACTTAAATACGCCTTGTACATGCAATATCAGGAAACGTGTTCAACACGAAAATTGTAGATATCAACGAGATCTACAACTTTCATGTTGATCACTTTTCCTAAAAATACATGTACACGACGTACTTTGGAAATATACTCAGTTTTTGCGTCTTTTCGAAATACGTCTTGTACATGCAATTTCAGGAAGTGTTCCACACAAAAGTTGTAGATCTCGTCGATATTTACAACTTTCGTGTTGAACACGTTTTCTGAAATTGTATGTACAAGGCGTATTTCGAAAAGGCACGAATAATTGAGAGATTTTGGGGTGCGACTAGCCAATTACGGTTGCGGTTAACAATCACCTTTAATTATATATTTATATACATTAATATATATTTAGACGCCTATAGGGGGTCAAAAGGATGGATGAGAGGGAAGAGCGAACCAAGCGGCGGGGGCGGAAGCCGGAACGATGGAAGAAGCCATGGGGCGATGAAGGTGGTGGAGGGCCAGAATGGCAAAGAAGGCAGTGGCGGTGGCGGCAATGAGGAAGGCGGTGAGGCCGATACAGAGGAATATGAACGCCTTCATCTTAGAAACCGACATTAATGGGTTGGCAGCGGCGGCGGCCATGCGGAACTTCTGATCAGGGAGTCTCCGGCATAGGCCATGGTTTCCGATCCTCATGCTCTGAAAAACTATTTCCTTGCAGCAACGGAATTGTATTTAGCAGCAGCAGCAGCAGCAAGGATTAATTCCCCAAGCTAGCAAAAGAAGAATCGATTCCCATCGACCGACCACTTTTCAATCTCTTATGCGAACAAGGAAAGAGAGACGGAAAGGCCAGAAATGGTCGGGGGAGATGGCCGGAGCAGGCAAATCAGGCCTTCAGCTTCCTACCATTTCTTCGGCAGCGAGCGAGGGAGGGGTTGTAAATACTAAATAAAGAGATAACCCCTTGTACAGGATGCGGTGGCCAGACGCAGCGCTGCCTTTCCGCCCCCCTTGGCCCCTTACCGATTTTATTTATTTATTTATCTATATTATTCTAAAAAAATAAATTAATGTCTTTTAAAAATCATGAATTTAAAATTCACGAAAATAATTCTAACTCTCTATTTTTATCATCCACGGGTCCTATTAATAAATGCACTTAACGCCATTTCAATACCACGCAAAATCTAATCCTCGCGACCCTTTTCTCCCCGATGTCACGGAAACAGCGGCTACTCCCTCATGGCATTTCAAGTCCAGACCTCTCCCCGATCTCTCCCGAACGCGCCACGCGACGGCGCCGCCCCTCTCCTCTCCCACCTCTCGCGAACGCTTCCTCTTCTTCGCAAGTACGGGCTTCTTCAACCTCCGATCTCCCTCGCAAGATGCTCTTCTTCGCGAGTAAGGGCATGAGAACTACGCCGACCTGATCGTCTTCGTGAAGCAAGGTCTCGGGCTTCCCAATGTTGTCTCCACTTCCTGCTCCGTTCTTCTCATCCGAGCCCTAAAAGGTCCCTCTCTCTCTCTATCTCTCTCCCTCTTTATCTCCATTCATCTCCCTATCTATCTCTCTCTCTCTACATGAAGCTGAGATGTTTTTTTTGTGCTGGAGCATTGTTGGATTGAGTTGGATTACATTAAAATATGAAATGATTCAAGATCTTTGTATTTAGCTTGTGAATCTGTATAAAAAGATTTCACAGTTTGTGCTTTCATTTAATTTTAAAATAAATAAATTTTGGTTTGGAGGTGCATTGTTGAATGGATATATTAGGAATTTACCAAATGTTAATAATGTTAACCAGAGAGTTAATTTAGGTTGGGAGAGAGAGAGAAGGGGCGAAGCCCGCTGGAAGCTGGCGAAGCCTGCTGCCGTGGTCGAGTACTATCGCGTGAGGCACGAGAGCCGGAGACTTCACCGGTGTGTCTATATCTTTACCATATATAAAGATATATGAATGTGATGAAATAAAAATTCATTGAATCTATATCAACCATCAGATTTTTTTCATCAATATTCATCGTCAATTGATATTTTTATGATTAAATAATTATAAATGTATAGATATCCTAAAGCTAATGTAGTTTAGAAGAGAGAGAAAGAGAGGGAGAGAAGCGGTTGAGAGAGGATGTGTGGAATTTATATAATATAATATATATTAATATAAGGGATTGGAGAGAGAGAGAAAGGGAGAGAAAGAGGGGGAGAGAGAGAGAATTGGGGAGAGAAAATAATCTTTTTAGGTGAATACGTATATGTTTTTGCAAAATAAAAATTGTAATATTGATTTATATTTTTTTGCGGTCATTTTAAGTACTCATATGTATACGTTGCGGACATTGCCCGCAAACACATTAAGCAGTGTTGAAGCCCGTGCTGAGGCAGGTGAAGCCCGCCTGAATGCGGGCGAAGGCCGCCCGTGAGCATCGAGCTGGGGGGGCGGGCGAAGCCCGCCGGGGGACGGACGCAGCCCGCCGGGGGCAATGCGAAAATTATTTGTGAAGCAACCGAAGGCCGCATGAGAACATCGAGCACGAGCGAAGCCCGCCTGGATGCGGCCAAAGGCCACCCGAGAGCATCGAGCACGGGGGGCGGGCGAAGCCCGCCGTCGGCGGCCAGGTACTGTGCTGCGTAGCCATCGGATCGGAGGCCTGTACCTGCAAGTCGTGTATATATATATATATATATATATATATATATATATATATATATATATATATATATATATATATATATATATATGAATCTTATGAAATATAAATTCATTGAAACTATTTTAACTCTTAGATCTGAATTCATTAAACATCAACCATCAAATCTTTTATTATTAAACAAATAAAAAACTCTAGTGATCCTCAAGCTACTCACGGTGAATGACATAAATTCGGCAGGAAGGATTGAAGAGAGAGATAAGAGAGTGAGATGGGTGGGAAGAGAGAATTTATTTAATGTTTTTGTGATATATAGGAGTTTATTTTGTTAAAATCGTATAGAGGAGGGAGATTTAGAGGGGGCCAAAGAGAGAGGAGTGGGGAGCAAGCTTTTGAAAATCGGACTGGACCGGCCGGTCCGACCGATCGAACAGCGGACCGGACACACACCCGGTCCGGTACAGGTCAGAAACCCGCTCCAGCCGCGGACCGCCCGAGAACCGCTAAACCGGGCGGGCGGACCGGCGGGCCGGGAACCGGGCAGAGTTTTACTTAACCGGGCGGGTCAAGAAACCCCCAAAAATTTTTACCGCTGTGAGGGATCGAACTCATACCGTTTATTAAAGTAATGGGAGAATCAACCACAGCAGTTTTTAGTCTTTTATGTTTTGTGTTGTATTATATTATATGTATATAAATAATAATAATGTATATATTAAAAAACTTATATAATTAATATACATGATTATATAATATAAATTAAGTATTTCTTAAATATATTATTATAATAATTTATTAAATTATCTATTAAAATTTATGAAATATTTAAGCTCTGTTTAGCAAGGCGGTGACAGTCATAAACGCGTTTCTTTTGAACTGTCGTTCTTCATCGTCCGACCTTATCTAAAAGCTTCATCCACTTTTATATTCAAAATTCAAAACTTGTTTTATTTTCTTGATTGTGTTCTTAACCGTTGTCATGTCAAAACTCCATTCTATTACTTTATTACAATGTCATTTTTGTCCAAACTCAACAGAGCAAAGACGTCACGCAAAATGAAATTTTATAAGTATAGTGATAATATATACATCATTTTATTTGTATCACAATATAATGATTAAAAATTATCAATTTATAGATAAATTTCTGAGATAATGGTAATTAATTTTATTTCATTATATATATATATACCATATTATAAAGAAATATGATGGTCTGCATATAGCATGAGTTCGAAATTAAAGGATAAATAGGTGACCGTCGGATTTCAGAGTTTTGATCATGAACCGTTGGATCAAACCAACCCTATCTCCAGAATTTTTTATGGACCTCCGAAACCTACTGTAGGACAGTCCTAAACCTAGATGAATTAATTTCAAAATTAAATTAGCAAGACCCCCATGCGGACCCGCAAGCTGGCCAACACGCGAAAACCCGGCCCGGTAAAAGCAACGGCTAGAGAGGCCCGCCAGCACGCAAGACATTCAGGCCCCCAATCAGGAATTCATCCAGCCCACAGACATGACATCTCACATTATTTCAAAGTCCAATAGCAGAAGTTCTTAATATAAACTCGAAAATACAACTTCAGGTGGCAGTGTGGGACTAATGAAAGGGAATGAGTTACCTGTACACCTCCCGCAATGTATTCATATATTATATTAATTAATATATTATATTATATTATTTAATTATATTATATTACCTGTACACCTCCCGAAATATATAAATATTTCGCGGGTGAACAGTGTCACGGCACTGTTCACCCGTGAATGATTTTATTATTATTTATTTTATTTAATTAATTGTTTTATTTTATATTCTAATGCTTTCAATTTAAAAACATTAAATTTAAAACAGTATTCACGGGGGCGGGCGCCGTCGCCGGACGAGTACTGTGGCCCGTGGCCATCGGGCCGGAGGCCTGTGCCTGTCACGGGGGCGGGCGAACCCCCGACTCAAATTTATTTATTTTTATTAATTGTTTAAAAATATCAAATTTACTTTTGCGAAGCCCGCCGGGGGGCGGGCGAAGCCCCGACTCAAATTTATTTATTTTTATTAATTGTTTATAAATATCAAATTTACTTTTGCGAAGACCGCCGGGGGGGCGGGCGAAGCCCGCCGGGGCCGGCCGGGTACTGTGGCGCGTAGCCATCGGGCCGGAGGCCCGTGCCTGTCACTCGTATATATATATATATATATATATATATATATATATATATATATATATATACTAGTGCCCGACACGGGGCTCCGCCCCTATGGCTACGCGCCACAGTACCCGGCCCGTGACGGCGGGCTTCGCCCGCATCGGGCTGCGCCCGCGCCGCAGAGCCGACCCCCTCCCCCCAGCCCCGCCTAAGCAGGCATAAAATCCCGCACTTAGGCGGGATTTAATCCCCCCGGCGGGCTGCGCCAGCCCCCCGCCGGGCTGCGCCCGCCCCCCGCCCCCGCCCCCGCCCCCGCCGGGCCGCTGGGATTTAATCCCAGCGGGATAATCCCGCTGGATTTAAATCCAGGATTTAAATCCAGCTGGGATTAAATCCAGCAGGATTAAATCCCGCTGGATTAAGGGATTAATCCCGCTGGGATTAAATCCAGCGGGAGTAAATCCCTTAATCCAGCGGGAGAGTAAATCCCGCTGGATTTAATCCAGCGGGATTAAATCCAGCGGGATTAATCCAGTGGGATTAATCTCGCTGGGATTAAATTCAGCGGGAGTAAATCCCGCTGAATTTAATCTCCCGCTGGATCCCGCTGGATTTAAATCCAGCGGGAGTAACGAGATTTAAATCCCGCCTGGGATTGTATTAATTCCAGGCGGGATTTAGTCCCACACCACCATTTTGATTTGCTCTCTTTGGTATATATTGTTTTTTGTTTTTAAAGAAGAAGTGTTGTTGTGGTGGGCCTTAACATGGCTTTGTTTGGGCTGAGTTTGCATTACATACTGAGCAGGAGTACTTTAGGCTCCTGCTTTGGGCTGGGCTGGCAGTATATGCTGAGCAAGAGAATTTTATGTTTTATTTTGTAGCCCGCATATTCAATTGAGCTGGCGGGTTGTAGGGTGCCCTATAAAAAAATGTAGATTTCAGAGTCCTATCCTAGGTTTAGGAGACCTAAGAAAAAATATGAATGGTCATGATTCACTGTTGTGATCAGATGGTTGCGATGAAATGTATGATTTATATTCAACGGTCGTGATCTCATTTCGATACTTCTTTATAATAGATAAAGATATATATATATATATATATATATATATATATATATATATATATATATATATATATATATATATATATATATATATATATATATATATAACGGTTCAACCCCGGTTGAACCGGTTGGACCGGATCAACCTTGAACCTCTCCCTCCACCGGTTCGATGTCCGGTCCGGTTTTCAAAACCTTAGTGGGGAGAGGAATAGTGCGGTAAGCCCCCGGCATTTAAGTGAAAAGAGAGAAGAGTGGGGAGAGAGAAACAGATGGAGAGAGAGAGAAGAGAGAGGCGGTGGGAGAGAGAAACAGATGGAGAGAGAAACAGAGAGAGAGAGAAACATATGGAGAGAGAGAGGAGAGACAAAGACGGTGAGAGAGAGAAACAGATGGAGAGAGAGAGAGGAGAGAGGGTGGGAAAAGAGAGAAAAGGGCGGCGGATGAGAGAGGAAGAGATAGATGCAGGAGAGAGATAATTTATAAGTAAATAATTTAGGTCCGTGATCGCGTGTTTCGTTTTTTTAAATTTTTAAAATTTAATAAATAAAGTATTTAAACTAATTTAAAAAAATGTATAAATTAATATCCGAACGGGTTTCTCCCGTGCTCGATGCATCGTTGCAGGATGCACACACTTCAAGACGGGCAGTGCCCGCAATATATACATATGAGTACTCAAAATGACCGTAAAAAAATATAAATTAATATTAGAAGTGAGTACTTGATGGTTCGGGTGTGCAGGCGGGCGAAGCCCGCCTGATGCGACCGAAGCCCGCCCGAGAGCATCGAGCACGGGCGTAGCCCGTGCGGAGATGCTCGTGTGTGTATATATATATATATATATATATATATATATATATATATATATATATATATATATATATATATATATATATATATATATATATATATATATGATATATATATATATATTGTATTTTTTGGTGGTCAAGATGGTCCCAAATCGAAAAAGGGCCCCGAAATTGGGGGCGGCGGAACTGCTACAGTAAACGTTCCGCCGCCCCCGATTTCGGGGCCCAAATCGAGGATCAAGACGGCTCCATATCAAAAAGTGGTCAACATGAAAGTTGTTCGTCTCGCCGAGATCTACAACTTTCATGTTGATCACTTTTCGATTGGTGACCATCTTGACCCCCAAAATGGCTTGCCCGTACGCCCGCACCTAATGTTTGCCGGCACAGTATACGCCCCCATATATATATATATATATATATATATATATATATATATATATATATATAATGATTTTTAAATCATGATTTTAAAAGCTATTGGAAATTTGGAGTAATTACAGCTGTTGGATCTCAATCACTCTTTATACAATCATTCATTGTTTAATTATAAAAAAAAATCATACAATCCGAATCCTACAAGCCACTAAGGAGGAGAGAGATGGAGAAAGAGAAAGAGAGAGAGAGAGAGGGAGAGAGCAAAAGAGAGGAGAGGGCCAGAGGGGGAGAGTGTGCGGCGGAGAGGGAGAGGATCCTGGAGCGGGAGAGAGCGGGGAAAGAGAGAGAGAGAGGGAGGATTAAGGAGAGGGAGAGGGAGAGGGAGAGAGAGAAAGGGATAGAGCAGAGAGAGGGCCCTGAGCTTATTATATCTAACGTAATATACATTATTTTATATATATATATATATATATATATATATATATATATATATATATATATATATATATATATATATATATATATATATACTAGCATCTTCGAACGGGCTTCACCCGTTCTCGATGCGTCGTTGCGAGTTTTGCCCGCAACCAAGCGGGCTTCGCCCGCTTGGCATTTCGGCGGGCTTCGCCCGCTAGCCCGGCTTAAAATTTTAAAAATTTAAAGTTAAAAATTTTAATTTTCTGATTTTTTTAATAATTATTTAATTATTTATTAATAATATAAATTATTTAAATATATATATATAAAGAAAATAATAAAAAAAACCGCGCGGGCAGCTTTCGCCTCCTCTGTCGCCGGCGGCGGAGCCGCCGCGGGCTGCCCGGCGCCCACCTGCGGGTTCGCAGGCCTCCGGCGAACCCGCCGGGGGTTGTCCGACGGCGAGCGGGCAGGGCCACCGCCGGCGGTGGCCCTGCCCGTGAGCTCCAGTTTTGGAGCTCACGGGCAGGGCCACCGTCGGCGGTGGCCCTGCCCGCTCGCCGCCGGACAACCCCCGGCGACGGGCAGGCCGCCGGCGACTCCGCCGCCGGCGACAGAGGAGTTGGGCTGGACGGTAGGCGCAACGGGGGGGGGGGGGGGGGGGGGGGGCATCGGGTTTATTTCCTGGATGAACAGTAAATCAGGATGAGTTTTTTTAAATTGCAGGCCAATATGTATGAATCCAATGGCCAGAATCCATTTCCTGAAGATCGGACGGTCCAGATGCCTTTCATGGTGTGATACAAATATGACTATTGTATTATATAATAAATATATATATATATATTATTAAGAGAGTGGAGAGGGGGGAGAGTGTGCGGTGCAAGGGATAAAGTAATTTTTAGGTCAGGACATCTGACCATAAGCAAGGTCCTGCACCAATGAGGAGTATGCAAAGGTGGGGCCCACACAGTTGTGGCTTGTGACATACACTTTTGCGCGGGGCCCTCATCATTTCAGGCCCCTCATTGGTTGTCCTGACCATGTTCATGATCAGGAGTCCTAACCTAAAAATTTTCCGGATAAGAGGGGGAGAGTGTGCGGTGCAAGGGAGAGAGTGAGAGAAATATGAATAGAGGGAGAAAAAAATTTAGGTATAAAAAATATATATTTTTATGAAATAAATATAGTAATATTGATTTATATATTTTTAGGATCATTTTAAGTACTCATTTGTATACGTTGCGGGTGCATCCCGCAGCGACCTGTTGGGGGGCGGGCGAAGCACGCCGTCGCTGGATAGGTACTGTCGCGCTTGGCCATAGGGGCGGAGCCCCGTGTCAGACACTCGTATGTATATATGTATATATATTAATAATATACAATATCTTTGAAATTATATATGAAGAAAATGTGTTATTCACATGTCAAATAAATTTTTTTAAAAAAATTACAAAGCAGTCCACAAAAGAATCTTAAAAAAAAATAAGAAAGACAAAGCTATATATACACACACGAGTGACAGGCACGGGCCTCCAGCCATCGTGCCCCACGCGACAGTACCCAGTCGCGGCGGCGGGCTACCCCCGCCCCCGGCGTGCTTCCCCCGCCCCCGGCGGTCTTCCCCAGCCCCCGGCGGGCTTCGCAATATAATATATATATTATATAAATATATATAATATATATTTATATAATATATTATAAATATATATAATATATAAATATATATTATATACATTTATATAATATATTATAAATACATATAATATATAAATATATATTATATATATTTTTATAATATATATATTATAATAATTTTTGTATTCCTAAATCCCCCCCCCCCTCGTTTTTTGGCCCAGCCCCGCACTCCCCCCATTACAACCCTCAGAGGGTTCGCCGGAGAGGAGTGGTTTTTTGCGAAAATTTTATTTGCAGTCCAGTGTTAGGATTGTACCACCTCACGCATGGACTCGGACCGTCCAGATCGCGCCACGTCCGCGATCCATGGCCACCTCTTATTATGGGAATTTCAATTAAATGAGATGACTGATTTTTTGGAGGGATTAAGGGTTATTCCTATCCAAACTTATCGTTTAATTGAAAATTCATTCAGTTTTGGCAAGGGCCATTAAGGGCCGGCTGGCCTCCTTCCTCATCTGGCCGGCGTCATCAATGAAAACCATTGGTGGCCCTCTTCTTCCTAGTTAGGAGAGGGGGGGGGGGGGTGCTCTCTTATATATATATTTGGGAGAGGCTGCTACAAAAAAAGGATATACAACACTAGTGAGAATTCAGAGAGGGAGAGTTTTGAGCTTTTCAGGCGGTTCTTCCGGCGAACGGCGGCAGCAGGCGGAGGCATCTGGCGCGCAAGGTTGCGGCGCATCCGGTCACCTCAGGCGAGGCGACATCCGACCGGCCACCTGCAGTAGGCCCCAGAGGTTCGGCGGAATCAGGCGCGGCGACGGCGGCAGCAGGCGTAGAGGCGACGATACAGGCGGAGCTAACGGAGGCGGCACATCCGGTCACCTCAGGCGAGGCGACATCCGGTCGGCCTCCAGAAGTTGACTCCAGGCATTCGACGACTTCAGGCGGCAGATCTAGGCGGGATCGGCATCAGGCGGCAGAAGCAGGCAGTGATTCCAGCGGGGAAGATAGACAGTGTTCTCTTTTCAGTGTTTTCTGTTTTCTCTTGTTGTATCTTGTAAACCTCATCAGTTTTAGTGGATCTTTCTGGCGCGCTCTCCCCGTGGAGTAGGAGTCCCAACTCCGAACCACGTAATTATTTTGTCATCTGGTTGTGCTTGGTTTTGGATTTAATTTTGTTTTTTTTTCTGCTCAGACTAGCTTCCGTTGCTAGTTCCGCGGTGAACCACCGTAGACGCGGATCCTGTCCCAATTTCACAACAATTGGTATCAGAGGGAGGTTCGACCCTTCGGACCCCGATGAGCAATAATGACAGCGAAATTTGAAGTCCCCAAGTACGACGACAAAATTGACTTTGGTCTGTGGCAGAAATGGGCCAAAGCGGTTCTCGTCCAGCAAGGTTTTCATAAGGCTCTCCTCGGAAAGGAGAAGTCCGGGAAGAAGGACGATGAGTGGGATGAGCTAGATCTGAAGGCCATCAGCACAATCCAGTTGTGCTTGGCCGATGAGGTCAGGAGAGGCACGCAGACAGTCTTGAGAAGAGAGCGTTCCGGATCGCTCTATAGACTGATTGGCACCACGATTGCCAAGGGAGATGCGAGGAGAGAGGTCAGACCGTCTCTCAAGCTGCAGGATACGATAGCGTATGCATTTCAGGCAATCTCCTCAGATCGCGGTTCCTTCGATAGAGCTTTAGAGAGCAGAGATCGTTCTCAGCGAAAAGCTAGGAAGGACCAGCGGAGGAGCGGGGCAGGATTCATGGCTAGGGCGTGTGCTCGGAGAGAGGACCTTGGCGGAGGTAGAATCTTCGCAGCCGTAAAGGAGACGGGTAGAGAGTCATCTCAGGAGTACCCAGGCACCACAAGGGGAGCCATCTGGCTCAGGAGTCCCACCAAGGAACTCAGGTTTACTCAGAAGAAGGTGGAGCTGCACAGTAGTGTGCTCCACCAGGAGTCGAGGGAGTTCGCTAGGGGTAGAGGCATGGTGTTGCGGGAGTTTCCTACAGAGGAATGCGTTGCGAGCATGCGGGAGAAATCAGTGAGGCGAGTCAATTTTGACTTGACTCAGACTGATGCATGTTGATCGTGAGGGCCCCAGGGAGAGGGGGCTTGTAGTCGTTAGTAGGGTAGATCCAGGTTGGAGGTTCAGATACGTTTTGTTTGACTTCGAGGTGGAGTTCGGTTGTGACATGAGGCGTCAAGGTGGAGATTGTTAGGATTGTGACACCTCACGCATGGACTCGGACCGTCCGGATCGCGCCACGTCCGCGATCCATGACCACCTCTTATTATGGGAATTTCAATTAAATGGGATGACTGATTTTTAGGAGGGATTAAGGGTTATTCCTATCCAAGCTTATTGTTTAATTGGAAATCCATTCAGTTTTGGCAAGGGCCATTAAGGGCCAGCTGGCCTCCTTCCTCATATGGCCGACGTCATCAATGAAAACCATTGATGGCCCTCTTCTTCCTAGTTAGGAGAGGGGGTGCTCTCTTATATATATGTTTGGGAGGGGGCTGCTACAAAAAACAGGATATACAACACTAGTGAGAATTCGGAGAGGGAGAGTTTTGAGCTTTTCAGGCGGTTCTTCCGGCGAACGGCGGCAGCAGGCGGCGACATCTGGCGCGCAAGGTTGCGGCGCATCCGGTCACCTCAGGCGAGGCGACATCCGGCCGGCCACCTGCAGTAGGCCCCAGAGGTTCGGCGGAATCAGGCGCGGCGACGGAGGCAGCAGGCGCAGAGGCGACGATACATGCGGAGCTAACGGAGGCGGCGCATCCGGTCACCTCAGGCGAGGCGACATCCGGTCGGCCTCCAGAAGTTGACTCCAGGCGTTCGACGACTTCAGGCGGCAGATCCAGGCGGGATCGGCATCAGGCGGCAGAAGCAGGCGGTGATTCCAGCGGGGAAGATAGACAGTGTTCTCTTTTCAGTGTTTTCTGTTTTCTCTTGTTGTATCTTGTAAACCTCATCAGTTTTAGTGGATCTTTCTGATGCGCTCTCCCCGTGGAGTAGGAGTCCCAACTCCGAACCACGTAATTATTTTGTCGTCTGGTTGTGCTTGGTTTTGGATTTAATTTTGTTTTATTTCTACTCAGACTAGCTTCTGTTGCTAGATCTGCGGCGAACCACCGTAGACGCGGATCCTGTCCCAATTTCACAACAGTCCAGATCTGATAGATCGAACAGTTTAGATTTGTATGATGTCTTTTTTACATTGTCATGAAACTTAAAACGATACTTCTTTTTAATATAGTATATATATACCCCGTCTGTATGGCTTCAGACAGAGACGATATTATATATCTGCCAAGGCAGGGTATCTCAACTGAAATACTACACTTAAGCTATGAGTCAACATTATAGCAAAAGCATTAATGAAAATAACTCTCAACAAAGAGGAAATCTTATTCTTTATATATAGACAATAACTATGTGCAAGCCGCACACAATTTCATGATGGTTTATTTTCTATGATTTTTAGTGTTTTACCTGCATTTATTTTTGGACTTCACATAATCAAAAATGATTTGCATATAACATCCACTATACGGTTTAGGGTCCATAAATTCCCTCATCGCTCACGATTTGAGAGGAGCAAAGCGGGATGCTGTAGACTCCGCCGCTTTCCCTTTGGCCACCCACATGCCTAATCCTAAAGACTATCAACCTACCTTTACATCCCTCGACGCTCACGATTTGAGATTGTGGGGAGATTGCCGGATTACGTCCTGCAGTAAAAAAAGAAAAAGAGAAAATCGCTTGCACTTGCAGCTAATAGTCTCTTAAACCATACAGACGGAATAACATGTACTACTAGAGTATTCACACCAAGACCACTAATATTAATTTGACATTTAATCAATATTTTCTAAACCCTAAAAAAATTTATAAACCCTTAAAATATAATTAGGAGAAATGTAGCTTTCAAGGGCGCCGGGGGTCAATGTTCTGGAACTCTAGCTTCTCTTCTTCTTCTTCATGCTTGGATGACTCCTCCCGCCCCTTGAAATTTGAATAAATCTGTCAACTTGCAATGAATCGTACAAGAAAAGTATACAAACTGTTGCGGACTGACTCGGCGTCCCGGTCGGACCAGAGTAAATCGGACCGTCTTAGCTCTCGGGGCCGTCGAGCGCGCACACAGTCAATGAAATGGGTCAGATGTGCACAAGAGGTTTTAACGTGAAAAAACCCCTCAACTGGGTAAAAAACCAAGTGACCGGGTCTGTGCCGGCCAAAAATCACTATTCGCTTGCGGTTACTGGGCGTTTAGGGAATCGAGCGCGACATGCCGCTCCTCGTTACAATTCTGTGGAGAGAGAATTCTATGATTCGCGTCGGGCAACAGGCTGCGTCGATGGAGTGCAGATTGCAAGGCGGAGCCTTTGAGCGCGTGCTTACGGCGGTTGTCTTCTTCCTTGAGCGCGTGCTTACGGCGGTTGTCTTATTCCTTGAGCTACGCACTTTGGGACTTGGGCGTCTCCGCTGCTCGTTGGCGACTTGTTGGCGGCTCGATCGCGGTCTGAGGGTGGATCGAAGGTGGCTAAGAGACGATGATCCGACAGAGCTTTAGTCTGAGGAAGAAGGCTGCGAGCCAAAAAAGTGAGAAATGAGGAGGTCTGAGACTCTTTTTATAGCTTCCAGGAGGTGGTTATGGTGTCCCCCCACTAACATGGTGGTTAGTGGGTGGTTACCTATAGATCGGACGGCGATGAATGCTCCGTAGTGATCGGACGGTGGCTAACCTTCAAGCGGCGGTGGCCTGACGGCCAAGCGGCGGCGGCCGGCGGTAGTTATTGAAAGGGTGACCCCCCATGATCCTCCTATTGTGGATGAGATCATGGGAAGTGGGTTGATCAGTCAAATCCATGATTTCTCTTTATGGGGGTGATCATGGGGGAGTGGCTAATTGCACCCCTAAACCTACAAATGGGACTTCATCTACATCACAAACAAAACGAAAACATGGTCAGAATATGTACAAAACTATTAGACTACAACGTCTATTACCTATAACGTCAACTTTAGTTTAGTCTACAGGTGCAAGTTGAGTCGGCTTGTCCGCCCGCTCGATCAACAGTCTTAAAAAACTCAACTCAAGCTCTTTGGTATGCTAAGTTTTAGCTCGTATATTTTTGTTCATGAGCTCACGAAAAAAATTCATTTTTTAAATTTAATTTCATTATAAGGGGGCTGCAGAAAAATTTATATTTTTGCAGCCCCTTATAATGAAATTAAATAAAAAAAGGGGGCTGCAAGGAGAAACGGAGGGTCCTTACGCAATATGCATGCACAACTTCAAATTTATTTTGAACATAAATCTTTTGATTTATGTAGATATAATTTTTTATAAAATTAATATGTTTTCTATTTATTGTGGATCGCTCGAGGCTTCTGGTACATCGGACCTTCCGAACCGTCTTAGCCCGGTGAACGGTCGAGCGTGCAATCAGTCAAAGATCCACATAACAGTGAGACGTAGACTTGATGACGCGGAAAACCCACAATCAGAGTGAAAAACAACGCAACCGGTACAGTGTCGGCCTAACTTCCACTGTGACAGTTTATTACATGCTTTTTTGGATGAAGACGAGTGTGACAGGTCGCTTCTCGTTACGCTTAGAGAAATAAGAGTAAGACAACTCTGGGCTTGGCAGGTCTCTGTGGCCTTCTGGTAGCGTTGCAGGCTGCTGTTGCGTTGGGGGTCAATGTCCTGTCATGTTGGCGGTATGCGGACTTGTCTCTAGCTTCCCCGCCTTGCAAGCGGCAAGAGGTTCTATATCTCGAGCACGTGCCTGCGCGCTTCCCAACGCTCGTCCCACCACTGGGACGACTTCACTTCACTAGGCTCGACGTGCTTCGTCACCGCTCCATTGGAGCGCTCCGGGGAGGAAATCATGCAGAGAGAAGGAGAGGAGAGAGGGAGAATGAGTGAAGAGAGAGAAAGAGGTCAGGAGAGTGATTAGAGAATTTCCCGAACCGGAAAAAGGATTCAAATGAAGTAAAAATCGGTCTATTTATAGACGTCTACGGGGGCTGCGTTGTAATTTTGCCAAATAACTACCGGTCCGATAAATAGAGTACGTGCTCGATTTAGGGCACACGGATCGCCATTTTTGGGAAAATGGCGGACTTGCCTCCGGGCCAAAAAGAGACCCGCCCACGCTAGACAACGGCTCGAGACCAGGCGACGGCGGTGGCCGCCGCCCCTCCTGTTCTTAGCGGGCGGTTGGGAGGGGCCATCCACGGTCGACCATCCCAAGCGGCCCTGGCGAGGAGGGCTACCGGCCCTTGCCGCCCGGTCGCGGTCAAGGCCGCCTTGTGTGGCCAGCCCTTAGGAGGCCTGTCGTGGCCGAGGCCGCTTCCGGGCGACCTCGGCAGAGAAGGCGGGCGACCATCGCAGGTTGGCCGAGGCTACTCCGTGCGGCCTTTGAGTAGAGGGCGACAAGCCCCAGCAGGGTTGGCCGCGGCCAAGGCGCTCCGGGGCGGCCTCGGTGGAGAGGGCGGCCGGGCCTCGTGTGGTCGGCAACGACCGTGGCCGCTCTGGGTGACCGCGACTGAGGGGGCGGTCAACCTTCGTGAGGTCGACCACGACCGAGGTCGCTCCGGGAGGCCTCGGTGGAGGGGGCGGCCAGCCCTAGTGGGGTCGGCCACGGCCGAGGACGCTCCGTGCGGCCTAGGAGGGGCGGCCGACCCTCGTGGTGTCAGCCACGACCGAGGCTACTCCGGGAGACCTCGGCAAAGGGGGCGGTCCAGGATCAGTCGAGGCCGCCCAGGATCGGGCGAGGCCGCCCAGGATCGGGCGACCCTTGCCGGGGCCGGCCACGGCGAGGCCGCCCGGGCCCGGGCGTCCGCCGCGGGAGAGAGAGGGAGAGAGGGGGAGGTGGCCGACCTAGGTAGGGCCGGCCGGTGACGCTGGTTGGTGTTGGGTGCACCATGTTTTGGTATCCGGTGCGCGACGGTTATTGCGTGGATCGGGTGTGCGGATCGCAATTGCGGTGGTTACTGATGTAACTTCTCATAACCTTAGTGGGGGGAGATGGTGATTTGGCTACGTACAGCCCGATTTTTCTATAAATTAGGATTGACTTCATCAATAATTAATTTGTGGCCACTACATATATTTATGGATGTCAATAAATAGGAAAAATGTAGCTTTCAGGTGCTGTACCATGTGGAACTCTGGATTCTCTTCCTTCCGCGCTTTGAAATTTGAATGAACCTGCAATAAATGGTACAAGAAAAGTATACATGCAAGATTATAAAAGTCCTCACAAACCCAACACATGGTCAGAATATGTATAGAACTTGGCTACAACATCTATTATTCATAAAAGATCAACTTAGGTTCCGTTTGGGGGGACTTATTTTCACCGGTCAAGCGATTATGACCGCATGAATCAGGTCTTAGTTATGACCCGGTTCATGCGGTCGTAACCGCTTGACCGGTGAAAATAAGTCCCCTCAAACAGAACCTTAGTCTAGTCTAGAGGTGCAAGTTATGTCCGCTCTTGAGCTCGATGGACGGTCTAAAAAAAGTTAACTCGTGTTTTTTTGCATGCAGAGCTTGAGCTCATATATGATTATTGTTCACGAGCCCGCGAAAAAGTTGACGAGTTTTTTTTAAAAATTTTAATATACATATATCATACAACTCATGAGAAGAAAAATTTGTGAATAGCTTAAGCCTGACTAAAGCTGGCGAGCTCATGAGTTGAGCTCGTGCTTCGTATACAAGTCTTGTGCTTAGGCATATATGTGTGCTCGTCGAGCTAGAGCATCAGTTCAAAGCTAGAGCTTGAAATTTTTGTCGAGCTTGACTCGTTTACATGCATAGAGGCCGCAATGGTCATCATTCCGACGGTGCGCCGGGACGCGGGTTCTGACTCCCTTTTCTTCTTAGAAAATCCCTCAAATTGCTAGCGGTGGGCCACAATAGGCTCGTCGACCGCGATTTGAGCTTCCACCCGGTGAATGTGGTCGGCGTAGCATGGAACCTTCTCCCTCATCAGAGTAGAGTAGAATTTGCTTGGGTGGAGCCTCCGAGAAAGACGTCGCGAAGAAGCTTTGGGTCGACTCCCGAGATTTGACGCGCCTCGAGGGTGAAGCAGTGAAAGAACTCCTTGAGCAACTCTCTTTCGCTTTGGCGGATGCCAGAGAGGTGAGAGGGGTCTTTGAAGATTCGTCGGTTGGTTATGAACTGATCGATGAAGAGGAAGGTGAGTTCCCCGAAGTCATTGATTGCCCCCTCTCACAGGGAGTGGAACCATGTGAGTGCTTTCTACTTCAGAGTTGTGAGGAACACTTGACACAACAGTTGATCGGGCGCGTTGAAGAGACACAATGTTAGAATTAACAAAAGCCTTTGTATTCATGTGTATAAGGACCCTTGGAGTCTACATATAGGAGAAGAGGAGAAGGAGAAAACACTACAGGCGGTGTGAGACTAAACCTAAATACAATAAAGAATAATAAATACATTTAATATTAACATCTCCCCTCAAACTCACGGTGGATCTTGAACTGAGAGTTTGCTAATAAGATATCAGAATCTTGCAGATGTGAGAGACTTGGTGAGGAGGTTCGCAATTTGTTCTCCAAAGGAAATGAACGGTAGAGATATGGTGTTGACGAGGAACTCTTGGAAAGTGAAGTGACAATCAATTTCGATGTGTTTCATCCGTTCATGAAACACCGGGTTGAAGGCAATTGGTATAGCACTTCAATTATCACAGAATCAGGGAGTGAGTCTAGGTATCAATACATCAAGAACATAGAGAAGACGACGAAGCCAAACGATCTCAGCAGTAGCGGATGCCATGACACGATACTCGACTTCAGTGCTGGAGCGCGCAATGGAGTCTTGTTTCTTGCTACGCTAGGATATAAGAGAATCACCCAGGAAGATACAGAAGCTCGTAGTGGAGCGACGAGCTGTAACATCCCCGGCCCAGTCAGTATCTGAGAATGCTCAAAGGGGTGAGTGTAGAAGTGGCAGAGAGTAATAGTGACTTGGTGACGGAGGTGCGCAAGTAGCGAAGAATTCAGAGGACTGCGACATAGCTGAGGGAGGAGCTTGGACAAACTGACTGACAAAGCTAACATCATAGGCAATGTCAGGCAGAGTCATAGTAAGATAGACTAGCATCCCGACGAGGCGTCGATAACGGGTGACATCTTGAAGAGGTTAACCGTTAGTGGGGAGGAGTTTCAGATTGAGCTCGATCGAAGTATCAACTATCCGGGTGTCAGTGAGAGCTGCAATAGAGAGGATGTCAGAGTACTTCTGTTGGTAAACCGGTATGCCACGTTTGGATCGGGAGATTTCCAGCCCAAGAAAATATCAGAGTTTTCATGTGTCCTTCATTTCGAACTAACTGCGAAGGTGTTGTTGAAGAGTAGCAATGGTGGCTTGATCATTGCCAATGATAATCATATCATCCACATAGAGGAGGATGACATATCCCTGAGGAGAAGTGCGAGTTAACAAGGCATGATCAATCTGTCTCTCAATGAACCCGGCCTTGAGAACAGCTGTGCGGAAGTGCTCAAACCAGGCATGTGGGGCCTGTTTGAGACCATAGAGAGCCCGATAGAGATGATAGACCTGGCCAGTGGCAACAGTGAGACCTAGTGGAGGAGCCATATACACCATCTCTACAAGGTCACCATGAAAAAAGACATTAGTGACATCCATCTGATGTAAAAACCAATCTCGGGCAGTAGCAACTGCAAGTAATGTGTGCATGGTTGTCATTCAGGCAACCAGTACAAAATTTTCATCGTAGTCAATGTCATGCTCCTGTAAGAACCCACAAGCAACTAAACAGGCTTTGTGTCGCTTAATGGACCCATCTGGCCGGGTCTTAATCTTGAATATTCATTTTCAGCTGACAGGAGTGGTGCCAGGAGGACAGGGGACGAGGTCCCAGGTATGGGTTCTGTGGAAAGCCTGAAGTTCAAATGCCATGGCTTGTTGTCATTCGGGATGTGCAACTGCTTCTCGGTATGATTAGGGCTCCCGGTGGGAGTGGAGAGTGGTGAGAAATGCCTGAAAGATAGGGGAATAGGAGATAGTCGTGTTGAGTGTGGATGGGTTATACCTGGCCGGGTTGTGGTCGTAGCGAGCAGGTGGGTGTCAAGGGCGAGCATGGTTACGTTGAGAAGGAGCAGGATCCACGCGTGGATAGGCGGCTGGAGCATCAGACATTACCGTATCGAAAGGAGCTGGAGCTGGAGCTGTTGTGGGAGGAGAATCTGTGGTCAGAGGGTTATCTGGTAATGGTGGAGGAGCAATGTGAGTTCTGGGACGGGTGGGTATAGGAGGAAACAAAGGAAGATTGAGAGGTGGAGCAACAACAGTTTGTTGGGGAAGTGTTGTTGGGTGTGATGTGGAGGAAGAGAAGAACATTTCATGTTCAAGGAAGGAAACATAACGAGAGATGCGGATGCGACGAGTCATTGGATCATAACAGTGATATCCTTTGTGGTATGGACTGAGGCCCAAGTTGACGCAACGAGACGAGCAAGAAGAGAGTTTGGTGCTCTCAGGGCCAGGAAGGAGAACAAAGCAGGTGCACCCAAACGTATGGAGAAGTGCGCAGGTTGGTGGGCGAGAGTACAATCGTTCATAAGGAGTGATCTCTGAGATGGCCGAGGAGGGACTGATGTTGATAAGGTGAACCATGATGAGAAGAGCTTCGACCCAGAGGGAATGAGGAGCAGAGTCTGATATGAGAAGGGAACATGCAGTTTCAATGATGTGACGATGTTTCCGTTTGGCAACCCCGTTGAAACCAAAAATCATCTTCTGTGGAGTTCGAACCTTTGGGGAAGGGGTGATCTCGCACTTACTTCGCCTTCACAAACTCAAACAGCTAGAGACTTAGAACAAGAAACAGACCCAAGGCTCCAGCACGGAGGTCCCACCAAACACCCGAAAGATCTTAGAGCGCTTCCCTCCTTAGCCAAGTCCCGTGCCAAGGATACCTCAGAAGGCGCAAGAAGATCTGGTCACAAGTAAGGATGCCTTTTGAGGTACCCCCTGGGCTCTATTTATAGTTTTCTGAAAACGGTCTGCCAACAACCAACCTTCGTTGTTCTAAACAGCTATATGCAGTCCAGATTGACCTGCCAACATCGTAACTTCACTGTTCTGAAAGGCTATGAGCAGGAAAATAGGAGGAGAACGGTAAAAATACATCATAAAACACTAAGTGAGTGGCCCCTGAAAACCTCCACTCGCATGGGTGACGAGTGCTTGATGATGCTAGTACTCGCCGCCTCCCTATGGCCCTGAGCGGGTATGGGACAGAAATGCCCCACTCGCCAATTGCCTGCCGAGATCCATGGGCGAGTGCGAGCCTGCTGCTCTACTCACCAATTGTTCCGCCCCATCCCATCTAGGTGAGCCGACGGGGCTGTCGAGATCTCACTCAATGCTAAGAAAGAGGGTTGAGTGTCTGGACTTTGCACAACGCCAAGGAAGAGGCGTCGGGTGAATAAACCTCACTAAATGCCGAGATCAAAAGCGTTGAGTGAGTTTGTATCACTCGACGCCTGGGCGGAAGGTGTTGAGTGGACTCGACGCCAGCGGAAGGCATCGAGTGGACTCGACGCCAGTGGAAGGCGTCGAGTGGACTCGACCCCAAGGACCCGGCTCACCTGGGTCTTGAACATGATGTCTTGGCTGGTTTAGCTCCTGTCGATCCCCACTCGGCGGATATGGGGTTGTACACAATCCCAGCTCTTTGCGAGGTTGTCCCAATCTCGGAAAAAAACATCCAACCCTGCAAAATACGACGAGTGTGGCAGGAGCCAGAGAGAATCTTTTGGTGGAATCCACCAATGGCTATATATATGCCCGCATACCTAGGCGACCTTTGTCATTCCCCTTACTGTGACCCTGCTGAGATACCTCTTTCTAAAGAGCTCCAAGAGAGGCTGGATTGCGCCCATGGGCTCAACGCCGCTCGCGCTGCCAGCCTGGTCAATGTGTCTTCTAGTGCTTTGTCGTGTGAGCCTCCTAATCCTCAGCCTGCCAAAAAGGCCAAGTCAGATCCAAAAGCTGCCGAGTCAGCCTACCATGATCTGGCCTCCACCCCAGATCATGGACTCGCTTCTTCCTCTGGGCTAGCTCCCGAACAAAAAGGAAAGATCATCGAGATTCCTGCCGACCCGGGCAGTCATCAGATTGACGACAAAGCCTCCACACCCCGAGTCGACTCCCCCCACGATGACTCGCTGCCTCAAACTCCTCCTGCTACTCGCCTACAAGACCTATCTCCCCCTTTGTGACCATGGGGCTGGACTCGCTGAGGCCGAAATCGCCAGTTCGCGCACCTTCTCGGCAACCCACACCTGCTCCTGCACTCGCAGGGGGAGATGCAAGGGACAACCCTATCCCGAGCTTCGAGCTCATCTCCCCAGGATCTCAACTTTACGGTAGAGCAATACCTTTACCTTGCCCCCACATATATCTTCTGGGGGCAGCCGAGCTCATCCCATAAGCTCCACTCTCATGGGACCGTCTCACATAGTTCTTTTGAAGCACTCGCATATTATATTCACCAGGATTAATTATCCTTGCAGGTCTCCCTGGGCAATCCAAGGCGGAAGAATCTTCCAAGCTCGCTCGCCATTCGCCACCCCTTCCTCCAGCGTGATAGAAAGCTTCGTGGATGCCTCGCTAGAACCTCCCGAGTTGAGGAGGCGAGTCGTTGAAGTCCTGAAGAAGCAAGGACTCGCGCTGCGCAGGATCAAGGAGGAGAATGATCTCAACGATCAGAGGCTGCAGGCACTGGAGCGGGACTATGTGCTGCTCGCAGACAAGGTGAAGCATAGCACGGCGAGCGAGATGACTTCTCCCACCCCGCTCATGGAAAGGATCAGCAAGAATATGCGGTTCATGCACCAGGATCAGGAGCTAGTCCGTGAGTTCAACAACCTGCGCCGACCTCCAGGGGTGTGGACGTGAGGCCGGGGTAGATGGAAATGACTCCCTATCTGAGCCTACAAGCACTCTCCCCCATCCCCCAGCTCGTGCGTGTAACAGCCCAAAGTTCTGAAACAGGAAAATTTGGGTGACACGGCCTGGGACACGGGCGTGTCCCAGGGCGTGTCAGGTGACACGGCCTGCGACACGGGCGTGTCGCAGGGCGTGTCGAGGTTGTGTCGATGATTGGGCTTTGTCTCGACGATTTTTGCTCTCGACGATTCGTCGAGAGGAGGCACACGGCCCAGGACACGGGCGTGTCCAAGGCCGTGTCGCATGCTCGACGATTTTTGCTCGACGATCGTCGAGTATCGAGAAGTGAGTGTCGAGTGTTGAACACGGCCTGTGACACGGGCGTGTCACAGGGCGTGTCAAATCAGGCGACGAACTCAGCCCGCCGAAGATTTCGACAGGGCGTGTCTTTGTGCCGTGCCTGGGCACACGGCCTGGGACACGGGCGTGTCACTGGCCGTGTGAAGTCTCGGGATGATTTGGGATTTTTTTCCCCAGGTACATGGCCACAGACACGGGCGTGTCTCAAGGCGTGCTGGTGACACGGCCCATGACACGGGCGTGTCCCGTGGGCGTGTCACTGGTTTGGATAAGTCGGTTGACCACCGCTTGAGGCACACGGCCTGGCACACGGCCGTGTTCGAGGCCGTGTTGGGTCAAAATTTGTGTTTTTGGCAGAATTGTGGCCGTCCATTCCTTCAATCTGGATCCAAGGGCTGAAGCTTCTTCTTCTTTTTCCTTAAGGGCCGAAATCAGAGAATGATTTCTCACTTTGCTTTGGCCTTCATCTTTCTTCAAGAGAGAGAAAGAGAGAGAAAAAGGAGGAGGAAGAAGAAAGGGGGCTGCTGCTGGTGGTGCTGCGGTTTACCGACGAGAGATCCGAAGCCAGCGTTGCGGAGGAAACGCTCTTGCGAATCTTGCAAGCTAGCTTGGAGGCCATGGCACCGAAGCGATCGTCAAGGGTAACGACTTTTCTTCCTAGCCATGTGAAGGCTTCCTTTTTGGCATATCTTGTGATTTCCCCCACCAAAAGGTGGCTGATTTTGGGAATCTTTGGGTGGATGCTTGAAATCCCCTTTGTGTTGCATATAGATCCGGAAATGGAGTACGGAATAGGCATGCTGTGTGAAGCCCATCTGGACAGGTTGGTCTGGATTGGTGATGTTGCATACGAACCGGAGAAGACTCCGTGATAAGCGTGTAGTTTAAGGAGTCTACGGGTTATACCTGCGAAAAGGAGTAGCAGAAAGTACTGGGGTGGTAGCCCAGGAAAATAGCCATGTGATGGTTTTGGGTCCAACCTGTGAATGAGGCACAGGAAGTACTGGTGGGACCAGGAAAGACCCTTTTTGTGATGTTTGATGTCATAGGGTGTCCACCTGTGAAGCGAGTCACAGGAAGTACTGGTGTGCCCAGGAAAGACCCCTGACATTTGTACTTATGCGGTGTCCACCTGTGGAGAGAATCACAGGAAGTACTGGTGCGCCCAGGAAAGACCCGCTGTGGCTGTGAGGAAATGGGTATAGTGAAATACCCAGGCTTGAATGCCAGGAACAGGATTGGTGAGACCGACCCGCGCCTTTTATATAGCCATGAGTACGCTGTACTCGGAGAAGGCAAGGCGATTTGAGCAACGGGGGGTGGAGGATCCGACCTGCGCTATGTCCGTCTGACGTGAGACCAAAAGTGCGGTCTGTTGGAGCGCATAGCAAGAGTCTTCGGCCTGCGCGCCATGACACAACGGGGGGCTACGGGCCATCCCGGTGTCCGAGGACTAACTCCGGCTGCACGCCATGGAGTAAATTCTCAAGAGATTTACCGTTGGGTGATAACCCTGATACGGTGGTGGGCAAGAGGTTGCCAGAACACCAAGAATGTGCCCTGAGTGCACGGACCGTTGGGCCGGGTGGCGAACGGTTGTGATGGCTTGTGTGCGTGAAAGCACTTTTTGATGATATAGCTTGCCATACTTGTGATATGATATGCCTGCAGGGAAAAATACCGCTGCCCCGAGAGAAGGGGTAGGGTCGTTATAATTTGGTCAGCTGAACGCTGACCGTTGCTTTTGTTTGCCACCGGTGGGTGGATTGTCCCTTGCACAGGTGCTGGAGAGCCGAGCGGGACGCATAGAGGTTGATGCTCCTGCTGGTGTTGCTGCTGCTGCTGTTAGCCCTCGAAGGCTAAATATGTTCTTTTGAGTGTTTTCTTTTATTGTGGCCGGCCTGCGCGCCAATCTGTTTTAGGCCACTGTGTGAAAGCCATGTAAGGCCATAAGGCCAACTCTTTGTACATGTTGTAAGACATTCCTATATATATAAAATGTGGAGTTTTATGTTTGGACATTCATGAGGAGTTCAAGTAGTTTAGGCTTCCGCTAGAATGCTTGTGATAGGTGCGATGCGCTACTCTGGTATCATCTTGTACCTTCACCGACTGTTTTGTGGTATATCCTGTGGGGCCCCGGCCGGACCTTCTAGAATATATCATATGAACGGATGAGGTTGTTACATTTTTGGTATCGGTTGTCTTGGTCTTTCCCTCTCGAAGTCGTGGCCGACTTCTTTTGTGGGGTGGCGAGCACGTGTTTGTGCACACCAAAGTCTACGATTGAACTCCTGAATGTCCATGATAGGAATGCAACTTGATGTGTTTGCGGAACCTGTGTGTTCCTATTTTGTGTTGTTGCTTGGGTACGACCGCTAATGTGTGTGTCTTGTCCACCTTTAGGTGACACGGAGTGGAGCTGGGCCGTCTGAGCCCCAGCGTTCTGATGAAAGTACGGCACCAGCCGCGGTGCCTACACCTCCACCGTCTGCAGAACATGTCCGTTTAGTTGCGGAGGCCTTGTTTACCATGATCCAAGGCCAGCCACTGAGGCAGGAACAAGCGGCTGTGAGGACAGAACAGGTGGTGGCAAGGCCTGAACCTGTCGTGGATGTGGTTCCTCGAGCGGCTGAGAAGCAGCTAACACGGTTTATGAGTTTCCATCCGCCTACGTTTTCGGGAGCGGGAACCCCGACGCAGGCTGAGGATTGGTTATCGCGCGTCAAGCGAGTGATGACGGCGATAGAAACGGCGAAGCACCAGAAGGTTACCTTAGCCACCTTCTTGCTTGAAGGAGAAGCGCGTTTATGGTGGGATGAGATGGAGTTGCATCATTTGGCGGGTCGTCCGTTAACCCAAGTGTCGATGGAAGAATTCTCCCAGCTCTTCCTTGCGAAGCACCTTCCTGTGGCTCAACGGATAGCCATGGAAAATGAATTCCAACGGTTGACTCAAGGTGAGGGCAGTGTTGACGCGTACCTGCATGAGTTTACGCGCTTGGGGCGGTATGCGGGTTCGATTTTTGCTGATGAGCAGAGGAAGACTAATCGGTTCTATGAAGGGCTGAGGGACGAGCTGAGGTTCCTTGTGTCCAGTTCTGTGAACCAAGGTTTCCAAGCGTTGGTCGACACCGCGACAGCGTTGGAAAAGGATATGAAGAGGGTGCAAGGGAAGAGAGCTTTGGTTGTGTCGCAACAAGAGTGGAAGGCGCCCCGATCGGGAAAATCATTTTATAAGAAGAGATGGGGTAAGAAGTCCAAGCTTAGTGGACAAGCTCCTTCCTCAGTTGCAACGGGAGCAACATCAGGGGCAACCTCCAAGCCAGAAACTCGTACCTGCTTCAATTGTGGTAGGATGGGGCATATTGCGCGAGATTGTCGGATGCCGCCGAAGAGTGAAAAGAAGGCGGGAGCATCCTATGCGGAAAAAGGAAAGGCGGTGGTGGATTCCTCTGCCTCGCAGGCGCAACCCCGAGTCTACAATCTTGGCCTGCAAGAGGCCATCAAGCAGAGTGACGTGGTCACAGGTATGAGTTTAGTTTTGCATATGCTAATGTTTGTCTGCTTAGCTTAGTACCCCTATGTTTGTGGTTTGTGTGTGTGACATGTTTACCATAGGCTTTGTGATGATTCGGGACACGCTGACGCGAGCACTGTTTAATACAGGGGCATCGCATTCTTTTCTGTCGAGTGAGTTTCTTACGCGGCTTGGGATACCCAGTCGTGCAAAGACAGATAGCGTCAGAGTGGTGTTGCCGAATGGTTGTTGGATGCTTGCGGATCAAGCTTGCGATGTGGCGGTTCAGTTGGGAAGTCGGGATTTTTGTTTAACCGCATTTGTTTTGCCAATATCGGAATTCGATGTGATTTTTGGGATGGATTGGCTTGCGGAGCAGCATGCTATGATTGATTGCCAGTCCAAAGAAATCACGTTGGGCCAGAATACCGAACAGGAGACCAAGTTCGCGGGTATGCGAGGAGTGAGCGGGACGTTGATGTCTGCACTCCAGGTAGTCAAAGCTGTTCGGAAGGGTGCGGAGTGTTACTGTGCACTAATTCAGGCTGTTGAGCCTAAGGCCACTTTGTGCGAGGTTCCGATTGTGGCAGAATTTACAGATGTGTTTCTCGCGGATCTCCCTGGGCTACCACCCCAGCGGGAGATTGACTTCACAATTGAGTTGGTGCCAGGTGCGAAACCCGTGGCCCGCTCGCCATATCGCGTTGCGCCTAAAGAGATGGCTGAGTTGAAGGTTCAACTACAAGAAATGCTAGAGCAAGGTTATATCCGCCCAAGTATGTCACCTTGGAGCGCGCCTGTGCTTTTTGTAAAGAAGAAAGATGGTGGATTATGGTTGTGTATCGATTACCGTGAATTGAATAAGCTGACCGAGAAGAATAAGTATCTGATACCTCGGATTGATGAATTATTTGATCAGCTGGTGGGATCTACCGTCTATTCGAAGTTGGACCTGAAGTCTGGTTATTACCAGTTAAGAATTCGGGAAGGTGACATTCCCAAAACCGCATTTGGAACGCGCTATGGGCACTATGAGTTCACAGTCATGCCCTTTGGATTGTGTAATGCGCCTTCGGTGTTTATGGATTTGATGCACCGTACTTTCCGTGAGTACCTGGATCTGTTTGTGATTGTGTTCATTGATGACATCCTGGTGTACTCGAAGTCTAAAGCTGAGCATGAGATTCACTTGCGGTTGGTGTTGAACACGTTGAGGCAAAATTAACTCTATGCCAAGTTCTCGAAGTGCGAGTTTTGGCTATCGTCAGTGGCATTTTTGGGCCATGTGGTGAGTGGAGCGGGCATTGCAGTGGATCCAGCGAAAATAAAAGCCATACAAGAATGGCCAATATTGTCTTCCGTGGCCGAGGTCAGAAGTTTCCTTGGACTTGCGGGCTACTATAGAAGATTTGTGGAGAACTTCTCGCGGATCGCTTTGCCGCTAACCACACTGACGCGAAAGGATCAGAAGTTCGTTTGGACGCCAGAGTGCGCACGAGCTTTTGACGAGCTGAAGGTTCGGTTGACCACGGCGCCGGTGTTGTCTTCGCCATGTGGAACCGATGGGTTTGTAATATATAGTGATGCCTCAGGAAGCGGTTTAGGCTGCGTTCTTCTGCAGAGCGGAAAGGTGATTGCTTATGGCTCACGCCAGCTGAAGGTGCATGAGCGAAACTATCCCGTCCATGATTTGGAATTAGCGGCGGTGATTTTTGCACTCAAGTTGTGGCGACACTACCTTTATGGCGTGAAGGTAGAGATCTATACCGAGCATAAGAGCCTAAAGTATCTTTTAGACCAGAAAGAGTTGAACATGCGACAACGAAGGTGGTTGGAGTTCCTTGGGGATTACACTTTCGAGATTCATTATACACCCGGGAAGGGGAATGTTGTTGCGGATGCCTTGAGTCGGCGAGTTCCGGCTAGAGCAAATTGGTTACAAAGGCATGATGAACGTCTTATCCAGGAATTGGAGGCATTGGAGATCTATTGTGTTGATAAGAATTCCACTGTCATTGCATGTTTGAACTGGACCGAGGTGCAATGTGACCTTGCGGACCGAGTTCGACGGGCAACGGAGTTGGATGAAGATCTCTTGCGCTATGTGAATGAAGGGCCAGAGGGCAAATTCACCTGGATTGATGGTCTTTTGCGAAAAGAGGGCCGTTTGTGCGTCCCGAATGTGGGGAAACTGAGGGAAGAACTGATGTATGAAGCACATTATACGAAGTATTCCATTCACCCCGGGAGCACAAAGATGTTCAACGATATGAAGAAGCTTTTCTGGTGGCCAGGGCTTAAGAAAGATGTTGCCCTATATGTAGCCAAATGTCAAACATGTGCGATGGTGAAGGCGGAGTGCCAAAAGCCGGGCGGTTATTTGAAGTCACTGCCGATCCCAGTGTGGAAATTTGATGATATTTCCATGGATTTTGTGCATGGATTGCCAAGATCGCAGCGGGGAAATGATTCCATTTGGGTGATAGTTGACCGGCTAACAAAAGTAGCACATTTTCTCCCAAACAGGCGGGATGATTCGGTTGAAAGTTTGGCAAAGTTATATGTTGATCAGATTGTGCGGCTTCACGGTGTTCCTCGAAGCATCGTAAGTGATCGAGATGGGCGATTCACGTCAAATGATTGGAGGCTAGTTCACCGACTGTTGGGCACGAAGTTGACTTTCAGTACGGCCTTTCATCCCCAAACGGATGGCCAGACTGAACGTACCAACAGAACAATGGAGGACATGCTCCGAATGTGCGCCCTTGACTTCGGAAAGAGATGGGAAGATCATCTCTATATGGTCGAGTTTGCATATAATAACAGCTACCAAGCAAGCATTGGGATGGCACCATATGAAGCCCTATATGGAAGGAAGTGTCGTACTCCCTTGGCTTGGGTAGAAGCGGGTGAAGCCCGGGTTGTTAAACCAAATGAGGTGGATGAAGCAAACTCAACCATTCGGACGATTCGAGAGAGATTGCTTATTGCTCAAGATCGACAAGCCAAGCACCGGAATGTTGCATTTGCGGTTGGCGATTGGGTCTACTTGAAGATCAAGCCATTCAAAGGTGTCTCCAGGATTCGACGATTGAAAAAGTTGAGTCCAAGATATTTGGGTCCTTTCGAAGTGGTTGAGCGAATTGGCGAAGCGGCTTATCGGCTAGCTCTGTCGGCGGACTTGGGTGGGTTACATGATGTCTTTCACATCTCGGTGCTTCGGAAGGCTGTGAAAGATCCAGCTCAAGTGATCGCGGATGATCGGGTGCCGGTGGAGTATGGGCTAACGACGAGAGTTAGACCCATTCGAATCGAAGATCGAGCCGAGAAACAGTTGCGGAGCAAGACGGTCGGTATGGTGAAAGTCCGATGGGACAACTGCGGCCGTGAAGAGCTGACATGGGAGCGCGAGCAAACCATGCGAGCAGAGTTCCCTGAGCTGTTTGTGTAATTTGTAGCAAGAATGTTGTAACATAAAATGTTAGATGTTGTAACATTTTTCTTGCTGTTTCTGTTGCTTTCCTGTCTCTAAATTTCGAGGACGAAATTTCTTGTAGGAGGGGTGGATTGTAACAGCCCAAAGTTCTAAAACAGGAAAATTTGGGTGACACGGCCTGGGACACGAGCGTGTCCCAGGGCGTGTCAGGTGACACGGCCTGCGACACGGGCGTGTCGCAGGGCGTGTCGAGGTTGTGTCGACGATTGGGCTTTGTCTCGACAATTTTTGCTCTCGACGATTCGTCGAGAGGAGGCACACGGCCCAGGACACGGGCGTGTCCAAGGCCGTGTCGCATGCTCGACGATTTTTGCTCAACGATCGTCAAGTATCGAGAAGTGAGTGTCGAGTGTTGAACACGGCCTGTGACACGGGCGTGTCACAAGGCGTGTCAAATCAGGCGACGAACTCAGCCCGCCGAAGATTTCGACAGGGCGTGTCTTTGTGCCGTGCCTGGGCACACGGCCTGGGACACGGGCGTGTCACTGGCCGTGTGAAGTCTCGGGATGATTTGGGATTTTTTTCCCCAGGTACACGGCCACAGACACGGGCGTGTCTCAAGGCGTGTTGGTGACACGACCCATGACACGGGCGTGTCCCGTGGGCGTGTCACTGGTTTGGATAAGTCGGTTGACCACCGCTTGAGGCACACGGCCTGGCACACGGCCGTGTTCGAGGCCGTGTCGGGTCAAAATTTGTGTTTTTGGCAGAATCGTGGCCGTCCATTCCTTCAGTCTGGATCCAAGGGCTGAAGCTTCTTCTTCTTTTTCCTTAAGGGCCGAAATCAGAGAATGATTTCTCACTTTGCTTTGGCCTTCATCTTTCTTCAAGAGAGAGAAAGAGAGAGAAAAAGGAGGAGGAAGAAGAAAGGGGGCTGCTGCTGGTGGTGCTGCGGTTTACCGACGAGAGATCCGAAGCCAGCGTTGCGGAGGAAACGCTCTTGCGAATCTTGCAAGCTAGCTTGGAGGCCATGGCACCGAAGTGATCGTCAAGGGTAACGACTTTTCTTCCTAGCCATGTGAAGGCTTCCTTTTTGGCATATCTTGTGATTTCCCCCACCAAGAGGTGGCTGATTTTAGGAATCTTTGGGTGGATGCTTGAAATCCCCTTTGTGTTGCATATAGATCCGGAAATGGAGTACGGAATAGGCATGCTGTGTGAAGCCCATCTGGACAGGTTGGTCTGGATTGGTGATGTTGCATACGAACCGGAGAAGACTCCGTGATAAGCGTGTAGTTTAAGGAGTCTACGAGTTATACCTGCGAAAAGGAGTAGCAGAAAGTACTGGGGTGGTAGCCCAGGAAAATAGCCATGTGATGGTTTTGGGTCCAAGCTGTGAATGAGGCACAGGAAGTACTGGTGGGACCAGGAAAGGCCCTTTTTGTGATGCTTGATGTCATAGGGTGTCCACCTGTGAAGCGAGTCACAGGAAGTACTGGTGTGCCCAAGAAAGACCCCTGACATTTGTACTTATGCGATGTCCACCTGTGGAGAGAATCACAGGAAGTACTGGTGCGCCCAGGAAAGACCCGCTGTGGCTGTGAGGAAATGGGTATAGTGAAATACCCATGCTTGAATGCCAGGAACAGGATTGGTGAGACCGACCCGCGCCTTTTATATAGCCATGAGTACGCTGTACTCGGAGAAGGCAAGGCGATTTGAGCAACGGGGGGGTGGAGGATCCGACCTGCGCTATGTCCGTCTGACGTGAGACCAAAAGTGCGGTCTGTTGGAGCGCATAGCAAGAGTCTTCGGCCTGCGCGCCATGACACAACGGGGGGCTACGGGCCATCCCGGTGTCCGAGGACTAACTCCGGCTGCACGCCATGGAGTAAATGCTCAAGAGATTTACCGTTGGGTGATAACCCTAATACGGTGGTGGGCAAGAGGTTGCCAGAACACCAAGAATGTGCCCTGAGTGCACGGACCGTTGGGCCGGGTGGCGAACGGTTGTGATGGCTTGTGTGCGTGAAAGCACTTTTTGATGATATAGCTTGCCATACTTGTGATATGATATGCCTGTAGGGAAAAATACCGCTGCCCCGAGAGAAGGGGTAGGGTCGTTATAATTTGGTCAGCTGAACGCTGACCGTTGCTTTTGTTTGCCACCGGTGGGTGGATTGTCCCTTGCACAGGTGCTGGAGAGCCGAGCGGGACGCATAGAGGTTGATGCTCCTGCTGGTGTTGCTGCTGCTGCTGTTAGCCCTCGAAGGCTAAATATGCTCTTTTGAGTGTTTTCTTTTATTGTGGCCGGCCTGCACGCCAATCTGTTTTAGGCCACTGTGTGAAAGCCATGTAAGGCCATAAGGCCAACTCTTTGTACATGTTGTAAGACATTCCTATATATATAAAATGTGGAGTTTTATATTTGGACATTCATGAGGAGTTCAAGTAGTTTAGGCTTCCGCTAGAATGCTTGTGATAGGTGCGATGCGCTACTCTGGTATCATCCTGTACCTTCACCGACTGTTTTGTGGTATATCCTGTGGGGCCCCGGCCGGACCTTCTAGAATATATCATATGAACGGATGGGGTTGTTACAGTGCGTGTTGAAATAACTATTCTGCTTGTTGTTATTGTACTTTTTTCCCTCGATTGCGAGAACTGCTATCTGTAATAACTTGAATAATTTTTAGATCATAATGCCTATTGATTCTGCAAAATACGTTGCTCTTTAGATTCAGCTCGCCATAGGACTGACCGGTCGGCTTGGCCATTAATTCCGTTTTCTATAAATAGGCCCCCTAACCTACCCCCAGTCCATCGCCATTACTGCAGACATACACCCTCTTCTTATTGCCCATCTCGTCATTTCCACTCGCGTCAGAACCATTGAAACAATGGGCAACACGCGACCTGATGTCGATGGGAGGTCCAAATGTGCCTGACAATTCGCCGAGTACAGCTTCTACAAGGGAAACACCTTCGAGCAAGAGTACCTTGACTTTGTTGTCGACTACATCCACGCGGGGTTCTCTACGCGCTGACCCGCAGCATGAGAGGCCATCAACTCATTATTTTAGGATGAGTTCGTCTTCCCCATTTCGCACTTCGATGTGGGGTTGCGCCTCCCTCTATGACCAAAGATTCGCCAAATCCTGAAGTACTACGGGGCGGTCCCGGCCCAACTAAACCCGAATGCCATCGCCATGATGGTGGCATTCGCCTGCTTCCTCCGCTGAGAGCGGATAAAGTTCAACCTGATGGTCTTCAGGAAGCTCTTCATCTACCGCGCGACCAATGATGAGGTCTCCTTCCTGGCCGGCTCGCAGTTCAAGGTCCGCGAGATGGCCAACAAGAGCCACAACTGGTTCTCGAAGCTCATCTTTATCAAAGATGAGCTCGACAACATACCCTTCTCGCCTCGGCAGAGGAGCGAGGAGGTGTACCGACCTCCGACGGTGACGGGCAATGACGCCGAGCTACACAAGTTCTTCCTCGGCAAGGACTTCGAAGTCGCCTTCCTTCGAAGAAGCCTCGACTCCCCCCCTCGGTTCTGCCTGGCGAAGGTATAGATCTTTCCCTTCTTTCCTTATTAGGCTCGCCAAAAATCAAATTTTTTCCTAACTCTTAAGTTATTGTGCAGGGGAGCGGTTGATCCCCGAGCATCCGCCATTTGCGGACTCAGACTTCACCCCGACCCACTCGCGCGCTAGAGGGCAGCTGCCGAGGCCTACCAGAGTGAGTTGGGGTCGGCCGGGCCTCCCTCCACCAAGATGCGAGCTGACCTTGCGAGCTCCAGCTTGCCTCGCCGTCCCCGGCCACCAAAGAGGATGAAGAAGGCGATGGCGGTCTCCAAGGGGAGACAACAACAACAAATATACATGATCTCCCCAGAGACCACGTCGGAGAAGTCGCCAAAGAATGACCAGAGCGAAGGCGACCCGCCTGCCTCCAATATTGTTGAGGAGCTCGCGGCCCGCGAGCCGGGCCTGCCGAAGGACCACCAAAACTTTGGTCTCGGTAGGAAAGCCAAGGACCGGCTTGGCAAGCCGATGGTCTAATGGGACGAGCAGGCTCACCGAGTCTACATCTCCTCTCTCATCCCCTCTTGGTAGGAGAGCTACCCTCCCAGCGGGCACGCCTATTGTAACACTTGCATCTGTCACATGAAATATAATAGAAGGTCCGGTCGGGGCCTATGCCATTTCCCACAGACAGTCGACAGAGTTACATGTTAATATCAAAACTATACGCATCCTAACTCAAAACATTCTAACGGAAGCTTTAGGGGTTGCACTTTGAACTCAAGCAGTAGAAATGTCCACTAATGAAAACCAAATAGGAATGTTTACAAAAATACACCAAAGTCAAAATGGATTTAAGGCCTTACAACGGTTTTATTTTTACATAAGTATTTTCATGCATTGGCACGCAGGCCGGACACACATGAAAACGCTAAAAAGCCTTCGCTTGGCCTTCGAGGTTCGGCATAGCAACAAGGGCAGCAACCCACTATTTCCCGCTCGGCTCTCCAGTACCTTCACGGGGACAATCCACCATAAGAGCAACAAACAAGGCAATGGTCAGCTTTCAGTCGACCAATTTATAACGGCCCTACTCCATTCCCGGGCTAGCGGTATTCCTTCCTTCTAGGCATAACATTAACACAACAAATATATCACAAGAAGGCACACTTAAGCACCATTCAATATATCACAAACAAGTGCCTCATCGGCCAAACGTTTCGTGCACTCAGGGCACATTCTCGGTGTACCAGATTTTCCTGGGTCCCACCACCGTTCAGAGGTCCCAGACTTAACAGTCAACTTTGAGCATTTCAGTCTGTAACACCCCCTATCCGTCGCATAGTATATAGTAGTAGGTCCGGCCGGGGCCCGACGCCATATACCACAGACAGACCAGGTGGTTACTCAATGGAAACCATCCAACCAATCTAACGTCCTACACAGAGCAATCTAGTAGAAGCAGTTTTATAAGTTGCAAATAAAAAAGAACCCAGCACCAAGCACTTACCCTCGGGGTAGAATTACCTATTTGCCCCCCTGACGTGGCTGTTTTTCTATTGGCCCAAAGCCTTTTGGCCCAGCGGTATTTCTGGTTTTTTGGTCCATGGGGTTGGAAAAACTATAAATAGACCCTTAGGGGTGCCTTGAAGAGCATCACTTCTTCACTCTCTCTTCATCCTTCAAGGAACCATAGCTCTGCATTGGTTAGGGAGGGGGAGACCTCAAAGGTCTTCCGGGTGTGAGGTGGGACCTCCACGCTAGAGCCGATGGTCTATTTTTAGCTTCTTGATCCTTTGGTCTGTGACGTTCTCCTGAGTGTAGTAGGTACGAGGTCACCCCTTTCTAGGGACCCCAAACTCCACAGAGGTCATTTTTGGCTTCAACAGTACCCAGGGTAATGGGAGTCGTTACCTGCACAACTAGGGTCATAACTTGTGCTGCCGCTGCAGCTTGGGTCGCTATCATCTCTTCTGCAAGCATGCAACAGAAATCGGCAGGGGTTACCCCCATGCCCAAAGGACCAAGAGCAGTAGCACTACTCGCCGAAGGCTCTTCTCTTGGCCTCAACGTCCCTGCCTCGTCGCTTGCACCCTTAACAAAAGCAAGGTAAACCAAAATCAGCTTCTAATCGCAAAAATAGACACAAGGACACTCACGGTCCTGAGATACTCTTATGTGGATAACTTCTTAACACGATCCGATTAGGACATTCGACCACAAAAACTCACCTTGGACACTAACCTGGCTCTGATACCAAATTGTAACACCTCCCCTATAATGACCATATAATATGGGTCCGGATGGGGCTCAACAACATACAGACGACACAGCTTAAGTATTATAAGATGATATAAAATACCCAACTCAAAACTCAGACTAAACACAGCGGAAACAAAAGAGTAAGACCAGAAGTTATCCATTAACAAATGAGTATCAACATAGCCTTATGACCTTACAACATTTGAGAGTCCAAAACTCAACCATAACATCAAGTGTCAATGTGCATAAGCACTCCTAGGCTACCACGGCGTGTAAGCCTGAAATATAGTATGTTAAACATCACATTCCACAAAACAGAGCAATTACTCTACATGTAACACTTCATGAGGCTTAGGCCTTTTTGGCTGGCGAGCTTGCTCCCGCTTGCGATCCTTGCCCTGTAAAAATTGGTTGTAACATAGGTCAGCAAAGGCTGACCTCAACTGTGTAACCCACACATCTCCTCTCAGCCGTCCCTAGCGGACCCCGGGACACTCCATCACCCTGCAGGTCAGTACTTTGTATGCAATATACATGTATAGTGAAAGTAGTAAAATAGTTTTAGATGTCTCATATAACAAACACGTTTCTATGTTGAGCACATAGTAAAAGGGGCCTATAATGCAACATGTATGCAAACCCGAGCTTCACCCAGAGTACCCTAAAACATATGCTTCTAACACATCATCAAATGGGTACAATCAATTTCCCCATCGACGCTCAAGACGCAAACACAAGGGTACTTCTAATTTCCCCCAAACGACATAGAAGCTGCCACACAGAACACTTGCCTAAGCCCCACCCGCTCGTGGGTCTCAAAACCCGGGGCTTGCCCGCAAGCTTTGACTTCTCACGTCAGCATTCCACCATACAAACCAACTGATACTAAGAACTCTTGCTAGACCTCACCCGTTCGCGATGACCCAGGCCCGACTCCAATATCGAGACCAAGTCCACCGAAGGAGACCTAGTGGGACATAGCTGGTATCGTCCGGGCTTGTCCAAAGCTTGGCGTTCTCGTCAATTTCACAAAAGAGGGTTTGTCTCGCCGAGACACTCTCCCCATATGACTTGTACGTCGCGGGCTAGCCAGCCGACCACAGAGACAAACCGCGCCTTAGCATATCACAATCCCAAGCCTTTCTCACCCTAATCCACCATTCGTACCGTACCATCTCTGTGCCCCCGTGTGTACTCTAATTTCCACCCGGTCAGGTTCCGATTACACGTACTCACATGAAATAGGGGGAAAACAACATCACAAATGACGTCTTGCCACTAACGGATCTCTACAAGATCCTTAAGGCCCGCTATGCATTATCACCGAGTCGGACTAACGGTCGCGACTACGGCTTCACCCACAATGCCTAATCCGCTAACGGAGCGGATTTCTAATGCAATATCATGTCGGGGACGGACACAAACGACCTGGTGGCTCCTCTTGAACCATGACAACCCTAATCCCTCTCATTTGAGAGATCTGGTGCCTAGAATGCTTGAAAGAAAGCGAGAAAAGTGTAGATGCCATGCACGCATCCTAAAACCGAGGGGAGAAGTGTCGTTATCTTACGACTCCTCTTCCTAGCCATGAAACCCTTGTCTTGCATGGATGAAAATGAGCACCTCCAAGTCCTCTCCACGGATCTGGACTCGGATCAACGATTAGGGCTCCGAAGCTCCGTCAATGGCGGAAGAAAGCTTTCTCCTTCCTCCTCTCACTCACTCTTCCAAAACCATAAGTCCACTCTAACAAGAGGAGAAATGAGGAAGAAAATCCGCTCAACCCTATATAAGCACTCTGGAGGGAGAGTCTTGGGCCTTAGGATCGAATTCCAAATGAAATCGGATGGCTAGAAAGCCAAACGACGGAAGTGCTTCCGTCCGCTACCGCCATACGCTAACGCTAACGCCAAGTGATAGCTTCCCGAGCCGCACGTTAGAAAAATATTGTCGCGCTAACGATGGCGGTAAGGCTAACGCCGTGCGGTAGCATCTTTCTCGAGAAATCAACATTTTCTCGAGAACTCAGCTCTTTCTTGAGAACTCAACGCTCTCGACGCAACCCTGGAGTTACCGCCGCGCGGTAAGGCTAACGCAGCGCGGTAACTTCTTTCTCGAAAACTCAACACTCGACGAACGGGGTTTTCATTTCGCTATTCTCTACCCAACGAAACAAGGCTATCGCCGGGTGGTAGCTACTATCGCCGGGTGGTAGCTACCGGAAATTGTTTTGGAAAAACTGGCGTGTTACAGCTGTGGTTTGGAAAGCACTGCTGGAAAATGATAGAGCATGGTACTTTGCCAAACGACAGCTCGTACAGACAGAGGTGGTGCAGGGTGGGGGTTGGGGGAGAAGAGACACGACCCAAAGCTCCGGAGTGGTTAACACTTTGAAATCAGTCACCAGACAAATGACCTAAACGTCTGTGCCATGTTGAGATTATATTAGCCAGAGGACACGGTCTTTTCCTCCTGATTGTGTGCGCTCTCTGCTTCTCGCCGCTTGTTTCTGCTTCTTGCGACCTGTCTTCGCGGCTTGTCCTCTCTTCCGCCCGCTACTCTGTTCGGGCGGCTTGTTGCCTCTCTTCCCTTCTCTTGCTGCTCTTCGTCGCCGCGACCTGTTTAGTTGTCGCAGCGACCTGTTTCCTTCTAGCTGCATGTTTTTCCCCTAACTGCGCGGCCTGAATCTGTTCGCCCGGCTTGCGACTTGTTGTTGTCGCTGCTCCTCCTTCTTCCTCTTATCTTCTGTTCGCTCGGACTTTTCAGTCCGCGCGACCTCTTCCCCTCTGTTCCTTGTTCTACTTCCTAGCCGCTTGTGTTCGTGCGGCTTCTTCCCTTTAAACCGCTGTGGTTTCACGCGGGTTGCTCTCTTTTCCTCTCCCCGCGGCTTTCTCTCTGTTCGCGCGGATTCTTCCTTGTTTAAGCGGCCTCTCTGCCGTTCTTCCTTTAGCCGCTCCTGCTTGTTAGTCGCCGCGACCTCCTGTTCAGTCGCGCGGTCTTCTTCCCCTTTTGCCTTGCTCTGCACCTTGGTCGTGGCCCTTCTTGCCGCTGGTGTGCTGTCACCGAGACCACTGCAGTTTCTTATTCCTCCCTTCATGGCTTTCATCTCATCCTCCAAGCCGTTCGCCTCGGTTGTCACGTCTTCTGGTCGTGCCCACGTTGTTACTCAGGAAAAATGGCTGATCGACACTGGTGCTACAAATCATATGACCGGCAATCTCCAGTGTTTCTCTCTCCTAGAAAAACATGATCGGTTGCCCCCGGTTATTCTCGCTGACGGCTCATCATCATCAGTACATGGAACGGGGATAGTTCATGTCACTCCGTCTCTTCACTTGGCGGATACTCTATACGTGCCCCAGTTCCCGTGCAACTTATTATCTGTTACCTCTCTTTGCAAGCAATTACAGTGTTCCGTCACATTTACTTCTACTTCTTGCTCTTTTCAGGATCCGGCCTCCCAACGGACGATTGCTACTGGGACTGAGAGTGGCGGCCTATACTTCCTGGACAACATTTCTGCTTTTTCCACCTTCTCCTCCACCTCCACAGATATTCTCCAATGGAATCTCCGCCTTGGTCATGCTCCTCCCCGTCTTCTTCGTCAACTTCTGCCCCACCTTCCTCCACAAAGTCCTCCGCTCAACTGTGAGGCCTGTCAGCTTGGCAAGCATCACCGCTCCTCCTTCCCTCCAAAGCACGTTCGTGGCTCTACCCGTCCGTTTGATCTTATCCACTCCGATATTTGCGGTCCTTCTCCTACTCTTACCATTAGTCGGGGTAGTTCATATTTTGTCACTTTCATTGATGATTTCTCTCGCTGTACGTGGGTGTATCTAATAAAAGATCGCTCCGAATTATTCTCTGTCTGGACGTCCTTCTATCTCATGGTCAAAACTCAGTTTGGTGTTTCTATCAAAGTTTTTTGATCTGATAATGCCAAAGAATATATCATTCATGACTTTTCTACATTCTGCATGCAAAATGGGATTATTCATCAAACTAGTTGTGTCTATACTTCACAACAAAATGGTGTGGCCGAACGCAAAAACCGTCACCTCCTCGATGTCGCTCGCACCTTGATGACCCAGATGCATGTTCCTCGCTCCTATTGGGGCTATGCTGTTCTCCTTGCCTGCTACCTTATCAATCGCATTCCCTCCACAATCTCCACCCCTACACCGTCTCCATCCCCTCCTCTCCCTCCACCTCTCTCTTTCCCTTCTCCACCACCCTCTCCCTCATCTCCGCTGTCGTCGCTCTCTACTCCCGGGCTAGCTTTCTCTACCACGGATGCTCCGGATGCCGCGGGCCCGGCTGACCTGGATCTTCCTATAGCTCTTCGCAAAGGGGTGCGGACGTGTACCCTACACCCCCTTGCTGCTGTTGTTTCCTATGATCGTCTTACCCCTTCTCGCAGGGCATTTGCACTGGCTATCTTTGCCACTGCCATACCCCGCTCCTACCAGGAGGCCCTTGCTATTCCTCATTGGAAGATGGCCATGGATGAGGAAATGGCGACCCTAACGGAGCGGGGTACCTGGACTCTTGTTCCTCCTCCCTTCGGCACTGATGTTGTTGGCTGTCGCTGGGTCTTTGTGGTCAAATTTGGCCCCGACAGCACTGTGGATCGTTATAAGGCTCGCCTTGTTGCTAAGGGCTTCACTCAGACATATGAGGTTGATTACTTTGACACCTTCTCCCCAGTGGCTCATCTCAGCACTATCCGAGTCCTTCTCTCTGTGGCGGTAAATAAGGATTGGTCGATTTCCTAGCTGGATGTCAAGAATGCCTTCCTTTATGGTGATCTTCATGAGGTCGTTTACATGGAGCAACCTCCTGGGTATGTTGCTCAGGGGGAGACACGCGTATGTCGGCTGGAGAAGGCAATCTATGGCCTCAAGCAGAGCCCTCGAGCTTGGTTTGACAAGTTCAGCGGGATCGTGGTGGCCGTTGGTTTTGTGCGAAGCTCTGCCGATCACTCTCTCTTTATTCGCAAAACTCCTTCTGGGCTGATTGTTCTTGCTGTGTACGTCGATGATATTCTTCTCACTGGCGATGACTAGGAAGGGGTAGCCCTGACAAAGCGTCATCTTCGCCAACATCTGATCACAAAAGATATGGGCTCTCCAAAGTACTTTCTGGGGATCGAAATCTCTCGGAAGCCCGACTCTTTAGTTCTCTCTCAGCATAAGTATGCCCTTGATCTTTTAAAAGAGGCAGGATTGACTGGAGCGAAACCTGCCCGATGCCCCATGACAATTGGAGAATACAAAACCGGGACAGATGATTCGCCTCCTCTTTCAGATAGTTCGCGGTACAGGCGTCTGGTTGGTAAGCTCATATATCTCACAGTGACCAGGCCTGATATTTCCTATGTTGTGGGCAAGATGAGTCAATTCATGCAAGCACCTAGGGAGTGCCATCTACAGTCTGCCTTACGGATCTTGGAGTATATCAAAGTAGCGCCTGGGAAAGGATTACTGTTTCAGAGGAATGGTCATCTGAGGATTGAAGCATACTCAGATGCAAGTTATGTTAAAGACAAAGGGGATCGCAAGTCAACCTCAGGTTTTTGCACCTTTGTTGGGGGAAATCTGGTGAGCTGGAAGAGCAAGAAGCAGTCTGTTGTCTCCAGGTCCAGTGCAGAAGCTGAGTATCGCAGTATGACATCGACCACTTGTGAGTTAAAATGGCTGCGGGCTCTCATGCTAGATTTAGGAGAGGTCTACAACCATCCTCTACCTATGTTCTGTGATAACAAGGCCGTCATATACATCTCTAAAAATCCGGTATTCCATGAAAGAACAAAGCACATTGAGGTCGACTGTCATTTCATTCGTGAAGAGATCTTAAAGGAACAAATTTGCACTTCCTTTATCACTTCTGATAAAGAGCTGGCTGACATCTTCACCAAGCCAGTTTCCGCCTCGTTTCTTCATGTTTGTGACAAGCTGGGCATGATCGATATATGTGCTCCAGCTTGAGGGGGAGTGTTGAAGTTGGTGACTGGGCGGTCTGGCGGTCTGTCTTGGCGGGTTGAAGACCGCGCGGTCTGGCGGTTTGTCTCAGCCGGCTTGGAGACCGGGCGGTCTAGCGGTCTACTTTGGCAATCTCTCTTTCTCTCTGGTGGTAGCTGTGCGGTTAGCCCGTCTGTCTAACCGCGCGGCTTGTGCGGTTTGTTCTGTATAGTCCGCTTAGTCCTGTAAATTTTTAGTCCCACATCTCTTATTTGTATTCTCTCTTTTCTCATCCATTCTATATAAGGGAGGGCATACCTTTGTAATAGATATTCTTTTTGGATAATAAAGTTTCAATTATTCAAAACTCTATCCGTTTGCTACTGCATGTTCACTACTTTTAACATGGTATCAGAGGCAGGTTGTCCTGCTGCGGGGGTGTGTTGAGATTATATTAGCCAGCAGGACACGTGTGTGTGGGACCGCATGTTTGGGCTTTCCCCATCGCGTTCCAGGTCTGGGTGTTGACCCCGGTGGGTCCCCCTTGTGTGGCGGAATATCCCCGCGGTCCTGTGGTTGGGGTTAGTCCCACATCGCCTGCAGTAGGCGATCCTTTGTGTTCATGTACCCCTGTCCCCCCTTCCTACTACCTCGGGGTTTTGGGAAGATGTGTGGTGACGGGTGGTTTTCACATGCCACAAGTGGCATCAGAGGTAACAAAACGAATAAAAGGTGATGAAGATAAAGATGGTGGGCCGTGAAGATACTCTAGATGATACAGGTCACCGGTCCTATGGCCCTATCCAATCCTCTGAGCTATCCGTGAATTCTGCACAACACAATTAGAGGAGGAAAATAAAACAGTTAGTCCAAGATCACAAAGAGAACTAATAGAAATAAGGTTCACGTGGAGGCGAGGGGAATGATTGATGTTGGAGAGGGTAAGATGACAAGAGGGAGCATATTTTGTGGTGATCGAGCCAGACTGCATAATGGAAACAGAACCCCCGTCAGCAGTGGTGACCTGAAGGTGAGTGGGGTTGGAGGTACAGTTGGTGAGAGTTTTTGAATCGTTGGTAAGGTGGCAGGAGGCCCCGAAGTCAAAATACCAAGGCGCAGTTAGTGGAACCCGAACAACAGTAGTACTAGGAGCGATAGATAGGTTGTGAGCTGCAGAGGTGGCGCGTTGAAGCAGTGGTGACTGAAGAAGTAATTCCTCGAGATGTTGTAGTCGATCTATAACAACTACAGTGGTGGGATTTGAACTTGGGCCACAACTACAGCGGTTGTCATTAGTTTGTGGAGGACGGGTGGGGCATTCAAACTTCATGTGACCCATCTTTTTATTGTAGTTGCAGGTAATAGTACTGTCCCACAGTTGGACTGCAAGAACCGTATCAATCCCAGGAGGATGCAGAGGATCTAAGGGAGGACGAAGATGAGTCTCTTCATCAAGGAGGGCAATGAGGGCTTTCATCCAATGTAGAAAGAGAAACTCGATGAAGGAGCTGGGCTGCGAGAAGAGCAAACTCGGGTCGCAGGGCAGCGAGGAACTAATGGAGATGGTCCTCAGAAAGATGGTGCTGAAACTCCAAGGAGCGAGCACAACCGCAGGGTAAAGGGATCATGAAGTCCAATTCATGCCAAAAGGTGCTCATCATGGTGAAAAAATCCTGAATGGATCTTCCTTACTGTGGTGCAGACTGAGAATCACAGATGAGATGATGACGTCGTGCTCCACCGCGGAGAACAAACCGATCCCGAAGATATTCCCACATAGCTAGGACTGAGGAGAGGCAGCCAATGGAGGTGAGGAGCGGACGAGCAACATACCCCAGGATGTAAGTCTGAATGGCCTGGTCACGACGTCGCCAAAAACTATCGTCATCAGGAGTGGTGGCGACATCAGTAGTGTTGGCAGAGCTGATATCCGTAGAGCTTGCAGAGGTGGGGGGAGCACCGATGATGTGATCTTAGAGATCATGGGTGGAGAGAGCGGCTTCATCAATAAGGGCCCAGTCTGACCAGTCGCTGGCCGTGGCCAGCTGGAAGGAAGTGACCTTCAGAGGAGGCGAGATCAAAGGGGTAGCTATGAAACTGGGCGACAAGCCTGATGGGTCGGCTAACAGAGCAGGTCGCAGCAGGCAGGATATGTCGTTGGAAGGCTGGCAAACATGCGGCTAGAGGAGCAGGTCGCGACGAACAGATCAGGCCGCTGCGGGAACGGGTCGCTGTAGAGCAGGTCGCAGACAGGAGAGGTCGCTGGAAGGTTGGCGAATAGGCAGCTAGCGGAGCAAGTCGCTGCGAAAAGGGCTTGTTAAGAAGCTAACAGTAAGAGTGGATAGAGCAGGTCGCGGCAAGGGGTGGATTGCCGGGTTGTCGCGACAGGTTGCCAGGTTGTCACGACAAAAGCGGACTGAGCTCGCGGGCAGAGCTGACTGAAGGTCGCACGGGCAGAGGGCGGAGGTCGCGGACAGTATGCGAGCAGCGCACAGAAGGGTGCGAGCGCGAAGAAAAATTAAGAACCTAGCTCTGATATCATGTTATAATTAACAAAAGCCTTTGTATTCATGTGTAAAAGAAGGACCCTTGGGGTATACATATAGGAGAAGATGAGAAGGAGAAAACACCACAGGCGGTGTGAGACTAAACCTAAATGCAATAAGGAATAATAAATACATTTAATATTAACACGCATAATTGTCTCGAAGTCATTTGCGTGCTCCATGGGGTCTTCTACCCCGTTGAAGGCCTCAAAATGTGACAATATGAATTCATGCAGGACGGGATGTGCCTGGATTTGAGGGGCGAGTGGGGATCCCTGGTGAAAGAGGCACCGTGCGTTCACGGGGTGACGACGTTTATGGGTGTACTCCTCTTCAATCTAATCTCTGGTCTCTTGGCGAGTGAGTTCATGATCGCTTTGTTGGGCATTCACCTCCATTGGACGAGGGTCGGGCTGCGACTCTGGTCTTCGAGTGCCATGCATGGAGCTCGCTATGTCGGAGAGTCCTCCGGCGGGGGATCCTCGGAGCGAGCCACTCCCTGAAGCGGGATGCGCTCTGGTGCCACTGCCGGTTGCACCTTATGCGCGTTAGCTGTGCGAGGAGGATTAGACACTCTCATACCCCGTAGAAGGGTGAGTACTTCATCCTAGCTTTCCTCCATTAGTCAAACTCACTCCTCAAATGAATCAGTGGGAGCGGCAGCGACGGTAGTCCTGTTGGACAGTGGAGCGTTGCCTGCGGGCGAGTTGGTTGTGGCCAATTCGGGACGCTTTTTCGGGGCCGTGCTGTTTGCAGTGCACCCACTCCTTTTTGCCACATGCTTAAAATGATGTTTAAATGAAGTTGAGATCCGCTGAAATGCTGATGGAATGCTACTGAACAAGTGTTGAAACACTGATAAATGGAGTGTTTGCAGTGCACACACTCTTTTTTAGCTGATGGAGATGATGCTACTATTGTAACATAGTCGAGATGAAGTTAAAACGGATAGAAAGACTAATAAAACTTAGGTAAATTGGGTTAAAACGTTGTTGAAACGAAGCTAAAAATGCTTCTGAAACAAGGCTAAACCGCTTTTAAAATAATCTTAGAATGTTGTTGAAATGATGGTAAAACACATGTAAAACTCTGTTGAAATGCTCCAGAAATGCCGGTGAAACGCTCGCTTTGAAAAGCCCAGTCTGAAAGAGCGGTAAAACGTTGCTAAAATGACGTCAAAAGGATGATGAAACGGCTTAAAAACGGTGTTTAACGGTGCTGAAACGGCGTAAAAACACTGCGAAAACGGAGTAAAAATCATGGGGAAATTGACGTTAAAACGGCGGGGAAATGACGTTAAAACGGTCCGGAAACGATGTTAAAACGCCGCGGAAACTACTTTAAAATGCTATGGAAACGACGTCAAAATGCTGCGGAAACAACGTCAAAACACAATCGAAACAACGGCAAAACGTTCTTGTAATGACATTAAAACGATGCGGAAATGACGTTAAAACGCTGCTGAAACTACATTAAGGCTCTATTTGTTTGGGCGTTTCGCAGCTCCGTTTTGGGCAAACGCCGCCGGAGGGAAATAAATGAATCTCCGACGGCGTTTGCTCCGTTTCCACTCGCCCGCCTTGAGAAACGTCTCAAAAAGTTCTGTTTGGAGCAGCCATCTCCCCTCTCCGGTTTGAACTTTCCGTTTCCACCCGCCTGATCGACCCGCCACCGCTAAAACAAATGAAGCCTAAACCGTTGTTGAAACGACGTTAAAACTGTGCTGTAATGGAATTACAAGAGTGCTAAAACGACGTTAAAAAGCCGGTAAAACGGCATTATAACATTGCGTAAACGTCGTTAAAATTCTACTAAAACGGTGTTAAAACACAATCAAAACGGCGGCAAAAGCTTTAGAAATGACGTTAAAACGATGCCAAAATGATGTTAAAACGATGCAAAAATGGCGTTAAAACGACGGTGAAACGGCGTTAAAACGCAGCGGAAACGGCGTTAAAATGCTGTGGAAACGAAGTTTAAATGCGCAGAAATTGCGTCAAAACGCTGCGGATATAGCCCAAACGTTAACAAAATGGGCCCAAATCAACTGTTTGAAAACATCCCTTTAAAAAAAAGTTTGGAAAAACGGACATAAAAACGGAGCTAAAATGGACAGAAAAAAGAAGGTTTGGAAAAGATCATTAAAAAATGTGGTTGTTAACCGTAATCCGCAATTTTACTTGTCGCACCTCCAAAATTATCCAATTTTTCGCGCCTTTTTGAAATACGTCTTGTACATACAATATCAGGAAAAGTGTTCAACACGAAAGTTGTAGATATCGACGAGATCTACAACTTTCGTGTTGATCACTTTTCCTAAAAATGCATGTACAAGACGTAATTTGGAAATATGTCAAGATTTTGCGCCTTTTCAAAATACGTCTTGTACGTGCAATTTCAGGAAAAGTGATCAACACAAAAGTTGTAGATCTCGTCGATATCTACAACTTTCGTGTTGAACACTTTTCCTGAAATTGCACGTACAATGCGTATTTCGAAAAGCCGCAAAAAATTGGGAGATTTTGGGGTGCGACTAGCCAATTTCGGGTTGCGGTTAACAATCACCTTAAAAAATCGTGCAAACGTTCATTTTCCAACGTTCGTTTCCAAATCATCCGTCTTGGGCTTAGTTGTGGGGTCCAAATTAGATCTCTAAAAAAAGCCCAAAACTACTAAGCCCAACCTGTGAGCACAAACAGAGGCCGAACAGAGCCCAAACGCTTACAAAATGGGCCCAAAAATGTCCGTTGGACAACCTCCTTTTTAAAACGCTCATCAAACGGAGCTCAAATTTTCGATAGAATAACGGCAAAACGGAGCTCAAACGGAGCAACAACGGAAAGAAAAAGGAGTTTTCGAAACGTGCTTTTCCAAATGGAACTACTAACGCTCGTTTTCGAACGTCCGTTTCCAATTTTTTTTTAAAAACCTATAAGAACCAGGGTGCGAACAGATGCTCGCGGCTGGGAGTTGGTGGGCCTTTCAAATGTGGCGAGTCGGGGCGAAGCTGGCCGCTGTGGCAGCGCTCATCGGCGGTGGTGCTGCGTCCGTTGCCATTTCCTCCTCCGACGATCTCTCCACTGCCTTCAAGATCTGTACTGTGGTGCCCGCACGCCTCCTTCGCGACGCATTTACAGCTGCTACCATCGCCTTCGGTCTGCGCACATAACCCTATTTCTCCCTCTACATGCCTCCAGTCCTTCTTATTCGCATGAGTATTGTTCTTCTATTCCAGTCCTTAATTGCTAATACTTTGTGATTATGGCTTCCTTTAGCGGGGCGGATCGCCGGTGGCGCGGTCGAAACCGCCCGGCCGCGGTTTCCGCCTGTTTGGCGGAGCTGCGGTCGGGCGTTGGGGCTCCGCCCCGCCTCTAACTACCGCGGGATTCCTGCGGATTTCTTCTGTACCGCGGGAACTGCGGTGGCCGTTGGGCGGAAGAAATCCGCATAATCCCGACCGCCCTGCCAAACTAGCCCTATATTTGATCAATTTTAGGGTAAATTTAGTTTTTCCCATTTTTATTTTTTCTGATCCTCTATGCCTATTGAATGGTGGATTTGTTTAAATTTTGTCTCTTCCCGACACCTTTTAGCTATTTAGTGATATCAAATGTCTTCTAATAGCATGAGATATTTTCAGTTAGAGTGGGAAATCATTGACTTTTCTTTTGCTAGGTTATAGATTCAGAATGATATTCCTTGTCACTTGAATTGGCATGTCACCGACAGTTTGCTAGGAGCACCTCACTATATATTAACTTTGCATATTCAGAAGCAGAAGTGTGATGAAATCAAAGTTACTTATAAAAGCATATTACTTAAACTAATTTTCATGAAGAACTTTTAAACTTGCAACGACTCAATATTAAAAAAAAGAATTTTTGAAAGCATCATCTTACCTTTTATCTCATTTAACACCCTCTTAGATGTCTTGAACGCACATATCGTAAATGATCCAAATAAAGGCAAATTGTTAGAATCTCTTTTCGGGCAAGAGGGCATCTCCTTGGATTGTAGGCAGGAGAATGAGAAAAAATAAATTAAATGTTACTATCTTTATGGCAAGAAAAATTTTTATTCATATATTATGTTGTAATGACTTATAAAAAATGCTTAAACATACTACATTTTATATTAATTGTTAATGATAGTCAACAAAAGAAGTTTGCCGTTTGGTACTTAGTAGAGGTTACTCGGCAAATGATGTTGGAAGAGAGATGTTGGTGTATGGTTGTTTTCGTTCATGTATTTTAAGCATGCAGTATAAACTAAATGCATTATGTTTATTTTACTTGAAACCGTTTCATTTGACGTGAAATAATTGTAGGGCAATATGTATTGTTGTTTGGTTGTAAGATTTGTTACCTTTATTATTTAGTTAATGGAAATTTTATTATTTTACTGTGGAATAATTTAATAATTAGATGTCTTGTAGAAGTTGTATCACCCTTTTTAAACTCACAACTCGGCCGTTATGCAATTTATATTATAAGGTAGAAAGAAGTCATAAAAGGATATATAAAGCTATACTTAAACATGTTTTTCATATAATATAACAAACTGTACACGGTCAAGCTGTAGCTAAAGTAAATACTACAATATTAAGAATACTTAGGATTTAGTTTAAAAACATCACAAAACCAACTACTACATTTATAGGTGCTTTACATATAACTCTATTACTTTATAATTGTGACCACAAGTTACAACATTCAATTACAAGCTTTTCCTATATACAAACACTCATGCATCAGTAATTATATACAAATACTCCAACTGTTTAGCTCACTCTTGTTATCCCGCAAAATTTATAAGCTAAAAGCATTATAATTAATCACGACACTTTAGGCCAAAAGAATTAAAATTATTCATGTTTTCAAGTTTAATGCATCATGCGATATAATACAAATGCGATAGTGCTAGCTTTTACTGAAAACATCATCACAAATACACTCTTTAAAGACTTTGTAAGCACATGTTTTCATCCCATGTTCATGCATTATTAAAGATGAGGAAACACTTAAATTATATACTATTGTATGTTTTGGTCATCATTCATCTTACACTAAATTCATGCATACAATATCATACCATAACATGTAATAACATCTACACGCATTTCATTGCAAGGAAAAGAAACTGACAACTATTATGTTTTTAATAGTTTCTCATTTCTTGCTAAGCATGACACATTGTATAACAAATTAAAAGTTTATACTTCCCTTTTCAAAATTTCAATGTGCACACCCACTATTGCCAACCAAATATTCATATCTAATACATGTTTCTGTAAGGACCACACATCCCATGTATGTATCATCATGCTATTTATTCATTTACTTCAATATATGATATCCTATCCCAAAGTAGAACAAAAAAAATTCACACTTCTCTTAGATTATGCCAAATAAAATTTCTATATAATAGATTATGCATATAGTAGAGTAACCATTTTTCTCCTCACTAAAGTTTCTTTTAACACATCACCCACAATTGTCCCATTTTCTTTTGATTCCGTTTTCTTAGGAGTCAAAGACAAACCAGAAGTTTGATTATTTATCAAAGATGTCTATTATATAGGAGTTTAGAAGTCCATACATTCATTCAATACATACAAACGGAAGTGTACACACATCCATAATGAATTGTGTTCGTGAAATCATTTTGTCTAAGACCATGAAGAAGATCCTATCTTCCTTTCACCATACTTATAGTGTTGGATCAGAGTCCCAAATACATTTTACAACTATGAATAATTTATTGAGTCCCACATAAATTTTTCTCCTTTACTTTTAAGCATCCTCCCTTAAGGAATCAAAATCTTCATCTTCCTTTAATGAGGAATATCTTTCTAACTGAAGTATAAAATTGTCTAATGAAGCTATAATAAGATTATTTCAGCCACCCAGAACCTTTATCTCACCTCTTCAACATATGCATGGATAATAGGTCTTGTAATTCACGACAATTTAAGTGAAGGAAAACAACATTGAAGTCTCCAAGTCTACTTTCTATAATATGCTTGGTAATAGTTTCTAAACGATTCACCCTCATTATGTATATAACTATATATGAACATGATTTGTTATATATTTTCTTACGGTGGATGTAAAACCAAAGTAACCCTAGTATATCACCTAAAACACTAATTTTATCAAAACTACAATATACTTGCATAGAAAGTTAAAGAGTATAATGCAGCGCCATTCCTCACTAAAAAGAAAGGAAAGCCCTGAACTTAATAGAATAAAACATGTTACCTTTGAAGATCTTTTAGGAGGCATGAGTGGTAATGTGCTACTCCTGGCTAAAAATTGAAGCTAAATACGCGCCCAGGCCTAAAAATGCGCTCCCGGGCAAAAAATGGGCGCTCGGGCAAAAATTCAAACATGCAGCGGAGCAGTGGAATTATTAATTTTAATTGCTGTGATAGAATTCATGCATTCAATCGAACATCAGAATTGAAATTGACTCACATTCCTACGGGAATTGGAATTGAAGTCAATTCCAATTCTTGTGAAACGAATGTAGGAGCCTGAGAGAATTTTCACAAGAGATCAAAAAATCCTCAAGTCCCTTTAAAACAACTTATTGCATTAGACTTGTTTTATTAGATCACTATGTTCCTCTCATGCAGTAGTTGCATCAGATGGACAACGTTCACTTGTCACTTGTTGCACTAGACATGCGACTAATGATGACCTTAGCTTTAGGCAATTGAAGGTGCTTGCCTAAGGCGACTCAAGTTGGTATGCCTCAACTCTCCAAATATGCTGTCTTCACCCACTTTACTTTATTCATCATGACATCATGCAAAACACGAGCCATAATCCCTGGAGGGGCAACAACTACATTGGATTTTCGTGATGGGTGATGATGGATTAAGACAACATTGAAACTAGCTTTCAGCAGTCATGTCTTGACTTCTGGTAGCAACAAGCTTGCTTCTTGCAATGTTCTGGCTTCCTCGTGTTAACATCACCAATGTAAAAGTTCAAGCAAATAACTTAGAGAAATGCGGAACATAATATGATAAATATGAATAGATAGGTAATGGTTGGCAAGTGCAAACAAGCTTCAACCTATTTGTTCGAATTTCGTATGCATATAAATTAAGTGATTAATGTAACATTGTCTTATTATTTAATACCAAACGACAAACACTTACAAACTTAAAATGCACCCATTAATTTCACGCCGCACTGGCTATTCCTCAAACCAAACAACCTAAAGAATAATATTCTCTTGGTTGAGTTTTTGTTTTAATTAGTTATTGGTTGGTCTTATTTTAATATGGTTAACATTGCCATTCTCTCTTTCTCTATATATATATATGTGTGTGTGTGTGTTTGTGGGGGTGTGCGTGTGTTTAGGAATGGTTCTGTCTTCATTTTCTTTGATTAAACTATTATGTACTGACATTTATTGCTTCACTTATTCTGTTTAACTTTAGGATTGATTTGCTACATCAGTATCGTCGTTCCTCTGAAAAGTTCATCGTCATTCTCTTTCTTTTTTATCCAGACTATGAATATTCAATGCGTGGGCTTAAGGAAGGGAGCATTGAGTGGTCTAAAGCCAAACATGAAGTGCACAATAGATGCGCTTACAGGCTGCGAGAATTGTGCTTTCGTAATGGGGGAATCTATATCAAGCTTGGTCAACATCTTGGCCAACTGGTAGGATTGAATTCTATACAGCGAGATCTTGTTCATATATGCATTATTCCTTTAGTGCAATTCTGTAAAATCATTAGTGAGATGAAATAGTGGTAAGCCCAAAGCTGCGTACTCTATACAATATACACGATTATAACACTTTTGTAGGTGTAAACTTCTGATATTAGCGAGAATCCTTGTGCATTACATGCCAACTTTATTGAATTGGCTGCGTTTAACTAGTTTGCGAATGTTGAAATTGCATAAACTTATTTTACCTTAAGGAAGATAGTTTGCAATAAGCTATGCACAATCATTTGGGTTATAATCTTATAAAGCTTGATTGCTTATGCTATTATTTAGTCAATTATCTTGGAGTTGTATCAGCTAGTTGCTACAAATTACTTCCATTGCATGACTTGTTTCAACTGTTCAGAGTGGCAGTACGTTCAAATAATCCTTTAAGCTGTTGAATTTTTTTAAGTACCTATTTAAGGATGGATCAAGTACTATTTCCTACAAAGAAATATAATCCTTAGTAAACTGATATGATTTACAGAAGGCATGTTCATGACATTAAGTATGTAAGCACTGCTCCGATTGACGGGATATATTGCTAGCTATATTTGAATTCTATGTTGGCTTTACCTGATTGCTGGAATTATTCAAAATCTTATGCATTGTTTCAACTTTTTTCTTGTGTTTACTATAGTTTTTAATTTCTATTGCCTGAAGAACTTCAGCGTGTGTGCATAGAGCGTCATATGTGAACATTATTGTTGAAACCGAAAACTCGATCTCTATGGAGTTCCCCATTGGGGAAGAGGTGATCGCACACTTACTTCTCTCCCGCGAGCTAAACAACTAAGGAAAAAGAACAGAGAACAGACCCAAATGCTCGGCGTGGAGGTCCCACCACATACCCAGAAGATCTTAGAGCGCTTCCCCTCCCTAGCCAAATGCCGAGCTAAGGATACCTCAGAAAGTGCAAGAAGACCGAAGCACCAGTAAGCATGCCTTTTGAGGTACCCCATTGGGTCTATTTATAGATTTTTGAAAACGACCTGCAAATAGCCAAACTCCGCTGTTCTAAGAGGCTATGGACAGACCAGCGAGAGTAAAATGGTAAAAACACCTCACAGGAGACTGAGCGAGTGACCCTCTGGAACCTCCACTAGCCGAGGGCGGCGAGTGCTCGATGGAGCTGGCACTCGCCGCCTCTATCCCCCTGGGCGAGTGAGGGCCCGACCAGCCCCACTCGCCCGCTGCCTGCCGAGCCTCCGGGGGCGAGTGAGAGCCGGCCTGCTCCACTCGCGCGCTGCTCGCCGAGCCCCCGGGGCGAGTGCGATCCGACCCGCTCCCCTCGCCCCTCAAACGGTCCACCCCACTTGGACGAGCCGGACTGCTGGTCTTGGCCGATCTGGTTCCTGTCGCCCAGTACTCGCCGGATATGGGGTTGTACACAATCCCCGCTCTTTGCGAGGTTGGTCCAAGCTCGGAAAGAAACATCCAATCCCGCGATATGCGGCGAGTGAGACAGGGACCAAAGAATCTTTTGGTGGGCTCCACCAGCGGCTATAAATACATGCCCGCGTTCCTGGATGGCCTCCGCCATTCCCCTTGAGTTTTGCCAAGATGTCTCTCTCCAAAGAGATCCAAGAGAAGCTTATCCGCGCCCGCGAGCTCAACGCCGCTCGCGCTGATGCACTAGTCAGCATGTCTCTCAGTGCAACACTGCGCGAGCAGTCCAAGTCCAATCCTGCCAGGAAAGCGAAGTCTATCCCAAAGGATGCCGAGTCCATCTACCGCAACCTGGAGTCCACCTTGACTCTCAGGCTCACCTCCTCCAAACCGGCTGATGACCTCAAGGGGAAGATGGCCGTCGACATTCCCGCCGACCCTGAACGCCGCTAGACCGACGCCGAGACCTCCACGCCGCGAGTCCACACCCCACACGACGACCTGCGACCTCAGACTCCCCCCGACGCTCGCCTATAGAGCAAATCGCCTCCCTTCTGGACAACGGGGCTGGACTCGCTGAAGTCCAGGTCGCGAGCTCGCACCCCTTCTCAGCCGGAGTTGATCATTTTTTGCAGGTCTCCTCGTTCCATCTGAAATCGAGGAATCTTCTGAAGCAAGCTCGCCACTCGCCACTCCCTGACCCCGGGATGGAAAGCTTCTTGGACGACTCGCTGGATCCTACCGAGCTGAGACGACGAATGGTAGAAGTGCTGAAGAAGCAGGACGCCGCCTTGCTCTTGCTTCGAGCGGACAACGCATATGGCGAGCAGAGATTGCAGGCGCTGGAGAAGGATTTCGTGCTGCTCTCGGATAAGGTGGAGCACAGCTCGACGGGCGAGATGATGTCCCCCCCACCCCCCAGTTATGACGAGGATCCATAAGAACCTGCAGACCTTCGACCACGACATAGACTTGGTCCACGAGGTCCTCACCCTGCGCCGACCTCCGGGGATGGGGGCGCGAGGCCGGGGTAGATGGAAATGGCTACCTAGCTGACCCTACCGGCCCTCGGCCCCCCCGGCACCCCAGGTCGCGCGGGCTGACTGAACTGCTTCTCCTCGTTATGAACTTCTTTATTTTCGGGGCTGCGATAGTCCCTGTCTGTAATAACTTAAACAATTTTCTTAGAATTTTGTATGCTATTAGAAATAATAGGATGTGCCAACTAGATCTTTGCTCGCACTAGGATAGGTCACGTTGCCGGAATGACGAGCTGGGGCCGGCGAGCGGGGGCCGGCGAGCTGGGCTGACCGGTCAGCTCGACCATAAATTCTATTTTCTATAAATAGGCCCCTTCACCTACCCCCTGGGCCATCGCCTTTATTGCATTCATACCCCCCTCTTGCCGCTCTCCTCGCCAACTGCTCTCGCACCCCAACCTTTAGCAGATATGGGCAAGGCACGACCCGACGCCGACGAGCGCTCCAAGTGTGCTCGACAATTCGCCGACTACTGTTTCTTTGATGGAAACACAACCGAGTGCGAGCTCGCCACCTTCAAAAAAGAGTACCTGCCCCCCGGTTATGAGGCGCGCCGACTGGCAGAGGGCGAGGCCATCAACACCTGCTACCGGGATGAGCTCGCATTCCCCATCTCGCACTTCAAGGTGAGGTTGCGCTTGCCCCTCTGGCCTGAAATCTGCCAGACCCGAACGCGATCGCTATGATGGTCGCGTTCGCCTGTCACCTCCGTCGCGAGCGGATCGAATTCAACTTCGTCGTCTTCCGCAAACTCTTCACTTACAGCGCGACCAACGATGGGGTCGCCTACCTGATGGGCTCGCAGATCAAAGTTCGCGAGATCGCGAACAAAAATCACAACTGGGTATCCAAGATCGTCTTCATCAAGGGCGACCTGGGCAACATACCCTTCTTCCCCCAGCAGAAGAGCGAGGGGGTATACCGGCCTCCAACGCTATCCGGCGACGACGCCGAGTTGCACAAGTTTTTCGCGGGGAAGGACTTCGAGGTCGCTCACCTTCGAAGGGGCCTCGACTCGCCCCTCCCGGTTCCACCCAGTGAAGGTATACTTCTTCCCTTTCTACTTACGGCGTGTCTATGATTGTCATCATTTCTAATCCCAAGTCTTTTCTTGTAGGGGAGCAATCAATTCCCGAGCACCTGTCTTACGCGGGCTCGGGACCCAACCCAGACCCGCTCGCGCGCGAGCGGGCAGCTGCGGCGGCCTGCCGAGACGAGATGGGGTCAGGCGGACCTTCCTCCAGTCGGAAATGACCTGGCCTCGAAGTGTCCAGCTCGCCTCGCCGCCCCCCGCAACCAAAGAAGATGAAGGCCCTGTTGGTCTCCCGGGGGGGACTACAACAACAACAAGTTCGGGGGAGACAACAACAACAAATTTACATAAGCTCGCCGGAGACCACCCCCTAAGGATCGCCAGCGAGCTCGCTGAAGGACTCACCAGAGAAAGACCAGGAGGGTGGAGAGCCCTCTCCCCCTGCTGCAGTGGAAGCCGCGTTCCGCGAGCCGGGCCTGCCGAAGAGCCATCCCTTCTTTGGCCTTGGGGGGAAGCAAAAGGACTCGGCCGACGAGCTGATGGTTCAGTGGGATGAGGAGGCACATAGGATCTCCATTTCCTCCCTCCATCCCTCCTGGTCAGGTCGCCAACCCCCCTTGGGTCATGGCTACGCTCTTGGCTTCGGCTTGTATGGCCACAAGGATGCCGAGGCCTACAATGGCATGACCCTGCGCCAGCTCGGCCACGAGGGCTTGCAAGCCCAAATGCGGGCCCTGGAGATGCACCACATGCTGGTCTGCCGAGCCTTCAACCTCAACAACCTCCTGCTGAAAGCCGAGCAGGAGCGGGACCTCGCCAAGGATAATGCTGCCGATCTGGAGAGGCGACTTGGCATTGTCGAGGACATACTCGCGAAGGCGGCCGTCGGGATGGTAAGCGCTGGCTACCCCTTTCCTTTTTCCCTTAGGATCTTTCAAGCATATTAATCTTACCTTGCCCTTCTTTCCAGGATGCCACAACCACGAGTAAGTTGCAAGCTCGCGCCGCCGAGCTGGAGAAGGAGAATCAGAAACTGAAGGGAGAGAATGAGGGGCTCCAGAGCGATCTCATCTGCCTGAAGGATATCTTCTTGCCCCAGGACTGCGGCGAGCCGGGCATCCCCCTAAGTGGCCGAAGGTCTACGACGAGGCTGAGGTTGCTGAGAAGTTGGGATCAACTCTATCAACACCACCGACTATACCCTCCAGATGATGAAAGACATGGAGATGTTGATGGAGGGATACAAGGAGATCATGACGAGGGACCTATTGCCGAATCTGTTCCCTCCGGCTGCCCCTCCCAGCGAGGAGGAAAGTTTCGAGTCTCTCTTCAAGGACGTCAAGGGCTACAAGGACGGCCGCACATCCGGAGGGGAGAGCGAGGAGGACCACCCGTCAGGAGGGGAGGGCGAGAGCTGACTCGCGCCTCCTGTTTTTTTTGTTTTTTTTCTTCCACTGTAATTCTCTTCCCCCTTTTGTAACCTCGCCGAGGCGAGCTTCCCATATGTAGAGTACTTGTTAATGAAAAGAATACTTTTGCTCATTTGTCTCTTTTTTTTGAATTTACTTGTTGCAACGCGCTCGCCTGCGAGCTGTCCTCTTCCATAGAGCGACTTCACCAGGGTGGAGCGAACCGCTAGAATGCATCTGAGTTAGGATTCGTGCCCGCGGAGAGGCCTTAAGGGCTCGCCAACCTCGGTCAATCATGTGCGGATTACTCGCCGCGCTAGGTCCGCGAATACCCGGCTCTCCCCCGAGCTTTCCTCTTTCTTACCAACGTCAAGCTGAAATCGTTAGAAATTCATAAGTAAAATTTTAGGAGGGTAGAAATATACTGTCGAGGACCACCTCCTTTTGCCTTCCTCAGCGGATGCCGAGACCCCAGCTCGCCATCCTTTTTACCCTTTGTTTTTCCCACGGCAACCGGGCTGGTAGCTTGCTGAGCTGGGTCTGCGAATGCCCAGCTCGCTTGTCACGACTCTCCTTCTTTAAGACTTGGCAAAAAGCCAGGAATCTTCCAAGTAAAATTTTGGCTGGATGAACTGTAATAGATGCCAGTAGTTCCGGCTCCCCGACCTGCCGAGGTCTCGGCTCGCCACTTCCGGTTCGCCGACTTGCCGTGCTCAACCTGTCACCCCTGCGATCTTTGCCTCCGAAGTTTGAATTTCTGGGTCCCGGCTTTAGATATCACTATGTCCACCGAGAACCCTAGCCCTTACAGCTAGATGGAAGCCTGACAACGGTAGCCTCCCGGGACCTAACCCCAGAGCGAGAAGACTTCCCATCAATCAACCTTCGGGCGCTACCACCTGCCCAATCAGCTAGGTGAGAGCCTGACAGCGGGTGTTGAGCATCCACCGGACTCGACCCTCTAGGGTCATAACGACGTTACTCGAGGATCCCGACCCTGCCAGCTTGGTGGAAGCCTGACAGCGGGTGCATCTCGGGACATAACCCCAGAACGAGAATACTTTCCATCTATCCACCTCCGGGCGCTACCACCGGCCCAATCAGCTAGGTGAGAGCCTGACGGCGAGTGTTGAGCATCAATCGGACTCAGCCCTCTAGGGTCATAACGACGTCACTCGAGGATCCCGGTCCTGCCAGCTAGGTGGATGCCTGGCAGCGGGAGCGTCTCGGGACCTAACCCCAGAGCGAGAACAATGTCCACCGAGGACCCCTGCCCTGTCAATTATATGAGAGCCTGACAGCGGGAGAAAGCTTGGGACTTTGCTCCAGAGCAACAATCATGTCCACCGAGGACCCCTGCCCTGCCAGCTAGATGAGAGGCTGACAGCGGGAGAAAGCTCGGGACTTAGCTCCAGAGCAACAACTATGTCCACCGAGGACCCCTGCCCTGCCAGCTAGATGGGAGCCTGATAGCGGGAGAAAGCTCGAGACTCAGCTCCAGAGCGAGAATATTGTCCTCCGAGGACCCATGCCCTGCCAGCTAGGTGAGAGCCTGACAACGGGAGAAAGCTCAGGACTTGGCTCTAGAGCAGCAACATTGTCCACCGAGGACCGAGAGCCTGACAACGGGAGAAAGCTCGGGACTTGGCTCCAGAGCAACAACACTGTCCACCGAGGACCCCTGCCCTGCCAGCTAGGTGAGAGCCTGACAGCGGGAGAAAGCTCGGGACTTAGCTCCAGAGCGAGAATATTGTCCACCGAGGACCCCTTCCCTGCCAGCTAGGTGAGAGCCTGACAGCGAGAGAAAGCTTGGGACTTGGCCCAGAGCAACAACAATGTCCACCGAGGACCCCTGCCCTGCCGGCTAGATGGGAGTCTGACAGCGGGAGAAAGCTTGAGACTCAGCTCCAGCGCAAGAATATTATCCACCGAGGACCCCTGCTCTGCCAGCTAGGTGAGAGCCTGATAGCAAGAGAAAGCTCGGGACTTGGCTTTAGAGCAGTAACAATGTCCACCGAGGACCCTTGCCCTGCCAGCTGGTGAGATCCTGTCAGCAGGAGAAAGCTCGGGACTTAGGTAGACTTTCTCATCCGTTCATTCACTTCATTGTGAGAGACTAAGAGTATCAAGAAAATCCATATTAGAAAAAAAGGGGGTTACGTACACAATTCATGAGTAGAAGCATTTCAAGTTGTCATCCATAACTTAAGGCCCACCCATTCTGGCTTCCTGCCTCCTCCTCGGGTTGCCTCTCCTCCTCCACAGGGCTATCTCCATAGTCTGATGCTGATCGGGGAGAGGAGCCCTCTGGGCCTGCCTCCAGCCTGGTGGGTTGTACCGACCCTGGCCCCCCCTGGCGGTTGTTTCCTCCATGGAAACCTCTCTGCTCCCCCTGGTCAAGCCACTCCTGCTGCCTCCAACCAAGCCGGTTGTTCGGATCCTGACGCCCCCACCTGGGCTGCTGCTGCTGCTCCCTCTGCCGGGATTCGGCTCTCCTCCCCTCCTGACCTCGGCCACCTCCTGGCCCCTTCTCCTCTTCCGTGGCCCACCGAGCCAACTTCTTCGCGAACTCGGGGTTCGACACCTCCCCGTCGACTTCCCTCGTCGCCCTCTCCATCAGCTCCTCGTAGGAGAGATGTGACACCCTCTTCAGTTCCATCCTAAAGAAACCTCACTGCAACCCCAAGGTGAAGACCATCATCAGGATGTGCCTTGACATCTCCTGGACCTGGGTAACCTCCTCCTAGAACCGGTCTACGTAACTCTCCAAGGTCTTGTTCACCCCCTGCTTGATGTGGAACAGGGACTCCGACTCCTTATTCCTCTTCTTGGAAGTGGTGAATCTCAACATGAACCCCCGACGTAGGTCCTCGAAGCAGTATATTGAGTTGGTCGGTTGTTGGTGAACCCACTCTCTCACCTTCTCCTTGAGGGTGATGGTGAAGAGTCTGCATATGAATACATCAGGCATCTGCCTTATTGAAACCACATCCTCGAATCATTGGATGTGCTGGATCGAGTCATCCTTCCCGGTGTAGTAGGACATCTCCGGCTCCTTGAACCCCTCTGGAATTGGGGCAGAAGAAACCAACTCACTGAAGGGGCTGCCTCCCACTGTTAGGCGAGCTGGAGGATCTCGCACCCCCATCTCGCCAAACCGGCCTCCACTCGCCGAGCCCGGGAAAAGCACTCGCCTGGGGAGCTCGCACCCTCTCCCTTCCTCTGCAATTTCCTTCCCAGCTCGCCGAGCCGGGGCGTCCTCGCCTATAGCCGGGGCGGCGGCGATTGGAACAACTGGTGTCGAGCACTCGGCTCGCGCGCCGAGTGCGAACCTGACGAGGCCGAGCACTTCCTGCCTGAAGTCCTCGAACATCCCCACCGTGGCAAGAGGGGGAGGGGGTGGCGAGTCGGCCCTGTCCGAACCTCACCCTTCTCCTCCAGCTATCGAGCTTGCTGAAGATTTTCTGTGCTGACCACACTCTATGCTCACCGCACCAAAAATGTTAAAACCGAAAACTTGGTCTCCGTGGAGTTCACCCTTGGGGAAGGGGTGATCGCACACTAACTTCTCTCCCGCGAGCTGAACAACTAAGGAAAAAGAACAGAGGACAGACCCAAGGACTCGGCGTGGAGGTCCCACCACACACCCGAAAGATCTTAGGGTCCGTTCGTTTCGCAGGAATTGAGCTGCAGGAATTGGAATTGAATTCAATTCCCATTCCCGCAGGAATTGGAATTGAATTCAATTCCAATTCTGCTGTTCGGCTGAATGCAGGAATTCTGTCATGGGCATTGGAATTAGTAATTTCACTGTTCGGCTTCATATAAGAATTTTCTGTCCAAACGTGCATTTTTTGCCCCGGAGCACATTTTTTTGCCCGGGGGCATATTTTTTGCATGGGAGCGCAATTTTCGTCCGGGCGATCATTTTTCGCCAGGACACACAGTTTTCGCACGGCCGCACATTTTTTCGCACGGCCGCACATTTTTTCGCGTGCTCGGACGAAAAAAGCGCAACCAGACGAAAAATGGGTGCTCGGGAGGAAAAATGGGCGTCCGGACGAAAAATGCGCGCCCGCGCGAAAAATGCCCGCCTGGGCGAAAAAGCGCGCCCGGGCGAAAAATGCGCGCTCGCGACGAAAAATGCGCGCCCGGGCCGAAAAATTCGCGCCCGGCCAAAAAAATCGGTTCAAGGAGAAAAATTCGCGCACGGGCGAAAATTTTGCATCGTGACGAAAATGCGCGCCCGAACGAAAAATATGCGCCTGAGCGAAAAATATGCGCTTGACCGAAAAATACGCGCCCGAGCGAAATATTCGCATCCGTGCGAAAAATGAGATCCCTGGCGAAAATACGTGCATTGGAAAAAAAATGCGTGCTCGGGCAAAAAATACGCGTCGGGGTGGGGGGGATACGTGCCCTGACGGAAAATTCGCGCCCGAGCGAAAAATTCACGCATGGGCGAAATATTCGCTCTCGGGCGTTAAATTCATTCCCGAGCATAAAATTCACTCCCGAGCGAAAAAAATCGCGCTCATGCGAAAAATGCTCCCAGGCGAAAAATATGTATCCGGGGAAAAAATGCGCGCACGGGCAAAAAATGCGCTCCATGGCGAAAAATGGTTGTTGTGGCGGAAAAATGCACGCCCGGCCGAAAAATGCGTGCTCCGGCGAAAAATGAGCTCCCGAGCGAAAAATTCGATCCCAGGCAGAAAATGTGCGCTTCATCGAAAAATTTGATCTTCGGCAAAAAATTCGGTCATGGGCGAACAACATTATTTGCGTTGATGTTTTTTTGAGAGAGTTAGGGACGCGCTTGTAGGGGTGGGAATCACGAATTCTTACCTCATGAGGTAAGAATTGAGGGAGACATGTTTCTTCTATAATCAATTCTCATGGGAATTGAAATGAATTTCAATTCCAATGTAATTTTATGACCGCCGAACAGCCACAATTGGAATTGGCAAATGAATGCCAATTCCAAAGACCCAATTCCCGCTTAACGAACGGAGCCTTAGAGCGTTTCCCCTCCCTAGCCAAATGCCGAGCTAAGGATACCTCAGAAAGCGCAAGAAGACCGGGACACTAGTAAGCATGCCTTTTGAGGTACCCCCTTTGGTCTATTTATAGATTTCTGAAAACGGCTTGCAAATAGCCAACCTCTGCTGTTCTAACAGGCTATGGACAGACCAGCGAGCGCAAAATGGTAAAAACACCTCACAGGAGACTAGGCGAGTGGCCCTCCGGAACCTCCACTCACCGAGGGCGGCGAGTGCTCAATGGAGCTGGCACTCGCCGCCTCTATCCCTCCCTGGGCGAGTGCAGGCCCGGCCTGCCCCACTCGCCTGCTGCCTGCCGAGTCTCCTGGGGCGAGTGCGAGCCGGCTTGCTCCACTCGCCCGCTGCTCGTCGAGCCCCTGGGGCGAGTGCGAGCTGACCTGCTCCACTCGCCCCTCAAACGGTCCACCCTACTTGGACGAGCCGAACTGCTGGTCTTGGCCGATCTGGTTCCTGTCGCCCACTACTCGCCGAATATGGGGTTGTACAGTTATGTCTGTTTTTCTTTATGGTGCTACAAACTTGTCTTCTAATGATTATTACTACTCACAAATTTTGATGAAGAGATTTTAAAATTAACTTCAATGTTTACATGACCCTTAATCTCAAAACCCTGAATTGTGTTATAATTCATGATAAAACCATGAATTGTGTTATATTTCATGATAACGTCAAATTAAATTATGAAATGCATATGCTACCTCCATATGATAATGGATCAAACACAATGGAAAACAAATATGGATAAGTGTAGTTGACTAGTAGCACTGTATCTGAAGGTAAAATTATGAAAATGACATTATATTTTTCTGCGAAGCATCTGAGATATGTATATGAATCTATTCATTGCCTCTAAATAATTCATTTGTGTATGGATTTAAAGCTTGCCATTGACAAATTATTTTCTTCACAAGTAGCGCAATTTAAAATTCCTTGTTTTTTCTTTTCTTTCTATTGTGCCTGATCAATCAACTCCCCTATAGGAGTATGTTGTCCCTCAAGAATATGTACATATTATGAGAACCTCCATGTTGAAAAGATGCCCAGTTTCCTCATATGATCAAGTGCGTAAAGTCTTAATCAAAGAGCTTGGAGGACCACCTGAGGAAGTATATTCTCTTGAATCTCATCCAGTTTTTCTTGCTTTTCTTAGAATTATTCCTTTTAGAGTGTCTCTATTTCTTTTATATCTGATGTTAAAGACCTTAATTTCCGTATGTAAGTTGAAATTGTATTCAACTGATATAACTGTGCATACATCTAAACTGACTGTCTATCTAATTTTTAATGTGTTTTCAGATTTTTGAGGAGTTTAATCCCGAACCTTTGGCAAGTGCTTCTCTTGCACAAGTTCATGTTGCTCGAACTCATGATGGAAAAAATGTTGCTGTGAAGGTTTACCACGATGCATTTCTTATGAAAGATTTCATGAGATGGTTGTATATTGATATATTTATTACTGATTTTGAAATTGATGGATACATAGGTGTAGCTTTTGGTGCTAATACATGGGTTTTATTTATTTTGATGACAGATTCAGCACACACATCTCACCGACACTGCTATTGCTGATATTGCTACTGTGAAGTTGTTAGTGAATGGCTTGAACTGGTGTTTCCCTGAGTTTGATTATAGGTATGAATTGGGATGATTTCTCATACCGATCTAGATCTTATCATAATAATATTTTGCTTGATAGATTCTTATGTGGGACTATCACAAACACGAAGACAAAAAAATACAAAATACTCAAATTTACATGACTAGATGAGCACTAACTTGTACACAAATATACATGAACACTAACCTGTACATTCATTCACGTCCCTTGCATATGTGTATTCATTTCTTTACCAATTTAAAGGAAGAAGATTTAAGGATGATAATTTACTTATGAGAGTTGCCCTGAAGAAAAAACATAAAAACTATTAACAAGTCCTATGTAGATAATATGCTTGCTTTTCAACTTCTTCCTAAAAAATTTTATTTGCATTGCACTTCATTCAAAATTGTGTCAATTACAGAGGAATTAAATTAAGGAGTCATACCATGAAACTATGAGATCAAGTAATAGGGAGAAGAGTAAGTCGAGATTTGCATATGTTAGGGTGGTCGACCATGGAAGCTATACACATCTTGAGGAGACTCATTGACAACTATCTGGAAAAAAAACAAGATTTGCATATGTTTATCGATCTTGAGAAGGCTTATGATAGGGTTCTAAGAGAGGTCTTATGGAGAATTTTAGAAAAGAAATGTGTAAATGTATCATACATTGATATAATCAAAGATATGTATACAAATTCAGTGATGAGGGTGAGGTAGGCCTGCCCAAAAGGCCCGATCGGGCCGGCCCGGACCGGGCCTGATCGGGCCCGGGCTTTTGCAAACCGGGCCGAGCCCGGGCCCTTTCTTTATCGGGCTCGGGCCGGGCCCGGGCTTTGACCCCGGGAAGGGGCCCGAGCCGGCCCCCCGGGCCAGGCCGGCCCCCCGGGCCAGGCCGGGCCGGGCCGGGCCGGGCCCAGGCCGGGCCCTCTTAAGAAAAAAAAATACTTAAAAAAATTAAAAAAATGAAATAAAAATTAGAATAAAAAATTTTATTAATATTGAAATTTTAAAAAACAAAATTACATTTTTAAAAAAAAAATAGAAAAAAAAAGAAATTTATTATTTTAAATGATAATAAAAAAAATTACATTTTTATAAATTCAGATTGTCCATCTCCTCTTCAATTTCCTCGGAGCTCTCCTCCAACGCTGAAATGTGTTGCTTCCTATTCGTAGCATCCAAATAATTCTTGTAGCAGATGCATAGTTCGAGTGATTCTTCATTTAGTCGGCTCCTCCGCGTGTTCAAAATCCTGCCACTAAGAGAAAAAGCGGACTCCGAAGCTACTGTAATAGCTTGAATTGTTAGTAAATCACGGGCCATATAGGCCAAAATAGGATAGGTATTAGCTTTACTTTTCCACCACTTTAAGATATCGAAGTTTTCGATCTCTTCCGTAGTCATAAAATCACGAAATTGTGTTTTCGTATATAGTCCTAATTCGTTTAAACTACTCGATGTGCGTGTTTTTTTTTCTGGAAGCTAATTCTAAAATTTTATTTGTAAAAGAATCTTTTGTCCTAGGTTGTGTTATTTCTTCTCGTGGTCGTGAGCCATATAAGTTGTCGTAATAATTAAAACATTCGGTAAAAATAGAATTAAATTTAGTAGTACTAACGTCGTCAACGTCATCGAAACTTATATTTATGTCTAAGTTAACGTTAATTTCATCTATTAAATTTTCTACGCCGTCTACAGCGAATAACGGGTTTAAAGCGGCGGCGCATGAAAATGCAGGAGGCATTTCTCTATAATATTTTAAAAATTTTTCTTCTATTACTTCAATTAAAGGAAGCCATCCGGAGTGTTGCTTAAAATAGTTAAGTTTTTGTGCGATATTTACAAAATTTTCAATTACTAACGAGCTAGTGGGATAATAAACACCAGATAAAAAAACAGTCGCCCTATAAAAACATTTTAATAAATCCATGTAATGAAATAGTACGTCCCAATCGTTATCAGTTAAATTATGATTATTTGTCATAGTGTAATATTCCATAAGAAGTGTTTTTTGTTGAAACGCTCTTTTTAACATTTTATATGTGGAGTTCCATCTTACAGACATATCAAATTGAGGTTTCAAATATTTTTGACCTTGTGCGATCACAAATTTTCGAAAATCTTGACTTCGCTGTTTGGTACAATAAATAAATCTAAGCATAGTACGAATTTTCTCAACATATGGTTCCATAGCTTCTAAACTATCCTGTACCACTAAGTTTAAAACGTGACACACACATCGAGTGTGAAAAAACGCACCGTTGAGCATTGGTTTTAATTCACGTTTTAACCACTCTACTGCGGTGTTGTTATTACTAGCGTTATCAAAAGAAATACTCATTATTTTATCCTTTATTTTAAATTCACGCAAACATTTAATAATTACCGAATATATAGCCTTACCCGTGTGCGGAAATTCAAAACCTTCAAAACATATTACGCGCTTATTTAAATCCCATGAAACGGGATCGATCCAATGAGCCGTTATACAAATATAAGATAACCCTACCCTAACGCTACTACTCCAAACGTCGCTCGTTAAACTCACACGTCCCTCGAAAGTTTCAAAAATTTTTATTAAATCTTGTTTTGCGTCAAAATATAATTTAAGTGCGTCGCGTCTAATAGTGGATCTACTTACCTGTTGATATTTGGGCTGAAGCCCTTCGTGTATATACTCCGTCGTCTCATCGTTGTCGTAGTGACTGAATGACAACCCACGTCTGATGACGTTTTTCACCTGTAGGTCTCGCTGTCTTGCTTGATCGTACGTCCAAATTTGTCCTGATGCTGATATTTGTCCCTGACTGGACTCGGGAGCTTGCTTTGCAAAACAGGACTTAGCGTGTCTCGCTAGTGTTGAGTTGCCGGTAAGAGTTAGCAACTTTGAGCACAACTTGCACCGCGCCTTGAATTCGTCGCCGACTTTAACCTTGTCGAAATGCTCCCAGACGGGCGCCCTCCGATTATGCTCCACCACTTCGGCCGTGCTTTGAGTCGACGACGCCGGCGTTGAGGACGACGATGCCATGCAGCGAGAGAGAGTAAGAGAGTAAGAGAGGGAGAGAATAAGTGAGAGAGAGAGTGGAAGAGAGAGAGAGTGAGTGAGTGGAAGAGAGAGAGAGAGAGAGAGAGAGAGAGAGAGAGAGAGAGAGAGAGTGGAAGAGAGAGAGAGGGGGGATCGGGTAGGAGGGGGGGGGGGATTTTATAAAAAAAAAATATATTTCTTTTTAAATAAAATATGGCCTAGGGCCTAGGCTTTTGCCTAGGCCCTAGGCCAAAACACTGCAGCCAGCAGGGCTGCTGCAGCCCTGCTGGCTGCAGTTCCAACGGCTCTAAGAGCCGTTGGATTTCCAACGGCTCTTAGAGCCGTTGGCAGCAGGTCCGGGCCGGCGTGCGGGCCCGGTCCGGGCTTCGCCTGGGCCCGGGTCCGGGCCCAGGCCGGCCCGATTTTCGGGCTTTGCCCGGCCCGGCCCGGGCCGGGCTAGCCCCCAAAACCAGGGCCCTGTAAGGGCCCTGAGCCCGGTCTCGGCCCGGGCTCAGGGCCCTTACAGGGCCGGGCCGAAAAAGGCTTTCGCCGGGCCGGGCTCGGGCCGGCCCACTGGGCCCGGGCCTTTTGTACAGGACTAGGGTGAGGACATTTGGAGGATCAACACATCAATTCCTTATCACTGTTGACTTACATCAAGGCCCTTATCTCTTTACCCTTATCTTAGATGAGCTCACGGGACATATCCAACTAGCAATACCTTGGTGTTTATTGTTTGCAAATGATATTGTTTTGGTCGTTGAGAGGCGTGAGGGTGTAAATGCGAAACTTGAATCTTGGCAAGATACTTTAAAAACAACGGTTTTAAGTTGAGCAAGAAAAAAACAGAGTATATGGAGCTTAAATTTAGTAGTGCAAGAAGGACGGATGACTCCATCATAAAGTTGAGTGACCAAAATATTTCCCACTGTGAGTGCTTTAAATATCTGAGATTATGACCAAAGATAGGGAGCAATTGTGACAAATAATCCATATAGCCAACCCCACTATGGTGGGATAAAGGCTTCAGTGTTGTTGTTGTACTTCACTCAAAAGACTAGTTTTCTGTATTGATTGATGGATTCTTGAATCAACACTCAAGGTATGGTCATTTCTGATGTGCCCTTCGACACAGCTTAAGTCTCACATTTTATTTTTAAGCATTTATTTATTAGCATGTATTTCTTTCACGTTTTTTTAAATTGTTGGCTCATCGGTTTGACTGGCCGACGAGACCTTCAATAAGTAGGTCCGGTAATTTAGGTGGTTAGGACGTCACAGACAAGCTCAATTTATTTAAAGAACGCATAAAGTTAAGCCAAAATATTGGAGCATTATTATTAAAATCAATACCTATTGATCTTATTCTTCCAATTCAACGTGAAAATAGTTTTGGAAACAAATCTTTGAGAATACAAGAAAATATCAATTCATGAGAAAATTTGGGAGAAAGATATCTGTTTGGAAAAATTAGAAAGTTGCTAAAAGGGAAAAAAATGAAATAAAATACATTTTTGCTCTATTCAATGAATAATGAATCAACGGGAAGAGGAAAGACATCGGGACAAAGACAAGAGGAACGATTAAAAAAACCGTTCCCTCTGTTATACCGGGAACAACCCCCCGTGCCTTAGTCTCCAGCCGAAGATCCAACCGCCGCATCGTGTCCAACGAAGCTTCCTGCGACCCCCGCTGTTTCTGCGACGCTCCCTCCCGCACGAGCCAACGGCCGAAGCTTCCGCCTGCCACGACCTCGTCAGACGCCATCAACTCCGCCTCTCAATCCCGGCAACCGCCCACTCCAGTTGCACCAGGGGCGTCGTTGACCTCAGTACCCTATTCCGGCACCCCCTCTGTCGCTCAACCCGCCGGCTGGAGTCCGGAATGTCAAAATCAGGATCTCTTCCTACTCGCCCGATTTGACCCGCCAACAACAATTATAGCAACTGCTCCTCAACTTGTAATTGGGCCGGCCTCTTGTGGTAACTTGCCGTATTCTTGCTCGCAAATAATTGGTCTTAGATTTATGCGTATGATAATTAATTAAGAGTTTGCCTTCGACGTTCTTTTTTCTGCTTGTATTACCGTTATTTCATAAATTGTTGCATGTGGGTTATGCTTGTGCTCGTACAAATCCCGCGACAGTTCAATTCGTTAGGCGCCGCGGAATATTTTTCTAACGATTAACGATCTCGTGAAGCTCAAACGGTTGGGAGTGGTTGCGCACGCAAAGCTTCGATTTTGGCCGCTCGGCCCCTTCTTAAAATTAAAATTCACTTGTTTCTCAAAACTCCTGATTTTATTTTATAAAAGATAAAATATTTTGGTTAAAAAATATTTAATTTTCAAAACACTAATCGAGTCTGCATCAATTTCAAAGGGACCTATTGAAGGATAGGGCAACCCTCATCATAAACATACATTTTCTGCACATGCATCATGAAGCCTCATGAAGTTTCCACCTTAAGTCTTTTGGCCAATGGCAAGCCTTTTTCTAACCCATATTCTACCCACATGCAAATACCTTTTTCCTCTTCCTTAGAGGCCATGATGCCAATAGTTGACTTCCCTTGGCCATTGATTTTGAATAATGAGCCCATTAATTTTGAAATGTTAGCCCATTAATTTGAAAATGTGTGCTCATTAATTTTGAAATGTGAGTCCATTCTAGCTTGACCCATGATCATCCTTGTCAAAGTCCTATTTATCTGATAGACATAACTAACATCATTGTATCTTCTTTTTCATCAGCTTATTAATTCGCGATTTTGGTTATTTGATGAGTTATTAGGAAATTAAATATTTTCTTCCAACATTTTGTTTTTCAGTGGGTTCTTCATTCATGTTTATTCACCATGTTGGTTCCATAAATTCACAAAAACCTTTTATCCTGTTTTTATTCATAGAGTTATTAGTTGGTCTTAGTTATTTGTAGCTCTTTTTTAGTTCTTAAAGTTAACTTTTTGCCTTGCTGAACCAATTGTTTTATTAAATTTCAGCTGTTATCTCAGGAATTATGAGGGGCGAACTTGACATGCTAGCCTCATTGATTAGATAGTTTTCTTAAAGTTTAAGGTTCATTGTCAAATGTCAATTTACATTATTACTATAACACGTGTATTTTTCTTTTCTACGCTCTGTTTTTGGGAATGAAGCATTGGCTAAAGATCTGTTAGTGCACATCTTTTGAAGTCGACCCCACATAATTATAATTGTTGCTGTGAAATTTTTAAAAATAGTTTTTTACAGGTGGTTGGTTGATGAAATACGTGAAAGTGCACCCAAGGCAAGTATAGTCACTGAGCTAATATATCCTTATGCATTAAATTCTTCTATTAGTATATGTGTATGCATTCTAAAGATATATTGTGCAGGATTTTAACTGCTGACTTAACCTATTCCGCTTTGAAACATCTGAGACAAGTAAACACTATGTAGCAGTATAATTTTACCTAAAGTGCTATTAGCTTCATTTTATTATTTTTGTATTATGTGTGGGTGATGGTGAAAGCAAAATTGTTCTACCTAGGTTTATTTTTGTTATATTTTTAAGATTAATTATATTCTAGTAATTTTTTATGTGAAGGTGAGGGTGAGTAGGTCCTTGATTTATTCCTGCCATTTTCATCAGTCCATGTTCTAATTTAATCAACTGATGTATATTCAAAATCAGGAACCCTGGCATAGAGTGATCTAAAAAGTTTTAAAATAAATAATGAGTATGTTTTTGATGGGGATCCATCAGATCGTGCACCTGGAGGGGTTCGCCGCAAGGCGGGACCCACGTTCATTTATTCGCGCCGGAGGACTTGATCGGATCGCCTATCGGACTCCGCGGTTGCTTCCGGGACGTCGCCGTGAGGCAAAATGCTATATTAGTTTATATTTTTCAGTTTATTATTGATATATTTTAAGGGCCGAACCCACCGACCAATCATAGTCGTTGATGGGGGATGCCCTAGCATTTCTTTTCTTATAAATAAGACTTATAGGGGCTGAATAGAGGTATTGCAGAATTTGGAGAACTCTAATCTCGGATTCCAACGATCCTCCCCGATGCCGACGCCGTGGAACCCTAGGTGACGGCTCCTAGGCCTCCAAATTCCTCCCCAAGGTAATCCCTACCCCCACCTTCGTTTTCCACTCCTCACACCTCTCACCCAGCCGCCGGCTGCCCTCAAAACCCCACACAAACCGCCGGCCTGCTGCTCCCAGGCCCTACAGCCGCGGCTCCCTTAAACCCCCACCGCCGGCCTTCCCCCACCCTCCAACCCACCACCACATGCTTTCCCCCTTCAAGCCGACCACTCCCCTTCAGCCTCCCATCCAGACGACCACCTTCCTCCCCCACACACCGCCCAAAAATCTCCTCAAGCCCTAGCCGGCCACTCCGTAAATCCCCTCTCCGTGTATCCACTACCAAATAACCTATATTCTCTAGATCACGCTAGATCTGAGAATTTCAGCCCTCGTTCCGATGTTTGCCTCCACCCTTATTACCATTTTTGTCCGGATCTGCTCTTACACATCGGATCTACCCTCCCCCGGCCCGGATCTACTTATACGTGGCCGGATCCACCGTTTTATTGTTCGTTTTCACCGTTTACCGCCGAGGACAGCCACCGCCACCGTCGCCTCGCCACTGGTTCCATCTCCGATCGCCGATCTACACATCTGGACTTCAAATTCTTCAGTGCCTCGGTTCAGCCCTCTACTTTGTGAGCTTTTGACCCGACATTTTCTATTTAGTGGTTTGCTATATTTTGCTGCGATTCTTGTTTGTGGAAATTTGTTTTTGTACACTAATAATTTGCAGGAGGAAACATTCGCCGCGCTTCGCTTTGGCCCTCCGAGCGGAGGAAACCATTATAATTTGCTAAAATTAAATATTTGTTTTCTATTTAAATATCTGCGTGGTGCTGAAAATTTACATTGATTTAATTTATTCATCAAAATATCGATCATTACATTGCATGTAGGTTTGGATTAGCGTGTCACCCTTACACTACCACCTAGAGTCGTAGGTTTTGTGCACCAGTAGCCTACCCCTACATCATTTTGGTATCAGAGGCAAGGTTAGGCCATTTGCATATTCCGTAGTGGTAGGATCTTTAGAGGAAACATGGTAAAGTCGCAAGTCACCGACGACCGCGACGAGCTCGAATTCGGGCGCCGCTTTTGTTGAGTTTCAACGCCTTATTATAGACTGTTATGACGCTTTATGTGCCCAGTTCAACGATGTGCGTCATGATCTTGCCGAGGTGAATTTTCGTTTAGACTACTTAGAGAATGCCAGAGACACTCCAACACTGCGTGATGAGTCACTTGAGGACGACCCTGATGCTCTTTTGCATCATGACCAACATCCGAAAGATGGCCAGCCTCCAGCAGACCGCCACCGTTGTGATATTCCTCATCGAGCCCCAATTTCGCCGGTAAGGCGAAATCCTGACTTTGTGATGGAGCATAGGCAAGCTCCGGCTCGAGATAGGCTTCCCCATCAGCGTGATGAGTACCGTATGCTACTTCAGCCTCAGCCTGACCCCAGAGATCGTGTGCCCCCACACGGTCGCCGTGATCATCAACACGATGAATATTATCCCCCGGGTCGGAGAGCGCGTGGCCCCAGACCCGCTCGATACGACTACGCTTATGACAAGTACGCCGAGGATTATCCCGACCCACGGAGGGGAGGCCACCATCACCCCATCACTCGTATTCGACTCGACGCCCCTTCGTTCGATGGTTGCCTAGATCGAAAGCCTTCAGCGATTGGCTCGTGGACATGGACCACTATTTCGAGTGGTATGAGATGAGTGATGAGCGTTGCGTTCGCTTTGCAAAAATGAAGCTGGTCGGGCAGGCTAAGGTATTTCAGATTAATGTAGAGAGAGCCTTGGAGCGAGATGGTTATTACCGCATCACTAGGTGGGATGAGATGAAGCAAAGGTTGAGCGAGAAGTACCTCCCCGCTTCCTACCGAGACCATTTATTTGAGCAGTTACAGAACTTACGGCAGGGGTCACTGATTGTCGATGAGTATATGGCTCGCTTCGACGAGCTAGTCGTTAAGAGCGACGTCTCAAAGGAGTCTATTGCCACTGCCTCCCGTTTCATGGCGGACCTTCGTTCTGAGATTCGGAGAGAGTTGATTCCACATCGTTTAGAGACAGTCGTTCAGATATTTCAGCTCGCTCTCGAGTACGAGCAGTACCTCCGATCTTCTAGCACGAGACAATTCACTTCTCGGACTGAGTCCCCGACTTTTAGGAAACCCGCCCCGCCCCAGACCACCCCGGATGCACCCTCACATATCACCGCGGATGCGAAGAGCAAAGCCATAACCACTGATGACCAACATTCTGGGGGCATTGTGTGCTATCGGTGTTCTTGCAGGGGACACGTGGCGGCGCAGTGCCCCACGCGGAACCTGCTAGTTGAGGGTGAGGAGCAGGATTTGGAGGAAAATGAGGAGGGTACAGAAGAAATTAGGGCCACTGTCGAGGAAGGCTGAGAGAGTGACGCCAAGAGATCTTTAGAGGTGGGAGTTATTAGACGCCTCTTACACACCCCTCGTGTAGATGAGGATTGACGACGCACCACCATCTTTTACACATACTTTCCTTGTGCAGGTGGTCCCTGCAAGTTGGCTATCGACAGTGGGAGTTGCGTGAACATCGTGGCCCATAAGGGGCTTGACCGTATGCAGGTGAAGGCAGAGCCTCACCCCCACCCATATCGTGTCGTCTGGGTAGATAAGACGACGATTCAGGTCACCCAGCGCTGCCTTGTCCGGATTACCATTGCCTCATTTCAGGACAAGGTCTGGTGCGATGTCATTCCATGGACGTCGCTCATGTGCTTCTTGGCTGCCCCTGGCTGTTTGATCGTGACGTCACATGTTTCTGCCGCTTGAACACGTGTCTTTTACGACAAGGGGCGGAAGATCACATTGACGCCCACCCAACCCCGAGATAGATCCAAGGGTGTGGTCGAGCTATCTGTTAGTACGAGCGCCTCGAGGCCCTTGCATATTTTGAGGCGAGGCGAGTTTCTACGAGATAGTGCTGATTCGAATATCATCTACGTTGTGGCTGCCACCCAGGCATCAGAGGATACCATAGTTGACCACCCACTAGCGGTGCGTCCCCTTTTAGGCGAGTTTGCGGACATTATGGTTGACGTGCTCCCCGACAAGCTGTCTCCTCCACGGGACATTCATCATGCTATTGATTTAGTCCCCGGGAATTCCCTCCCGAACCTGTCCCATTACTGTATGCACCCAGATGAGCACGCTGAGCTCAAGCGACATGTTGATGAGCTTCTCCGGAAGCAGTTCATTTGCGAGAGTATGAGTCCGTGTGCGGTCCCCGCCTTTCTTACCCCTAAGAAGGACGGTAGTTGGCGTATGTGCATCGATAGCCGTGCCATTAATAAAATCACGGTCAAATATCATTTCCCGATTCCACGACTCGATGACCTTATGGATACTATGTCCGGTGCCGAGATCTTTTCCAATATCGACCTCCATAGTGGGTACCATCAGATACGAGTTCGTGAGGGAGACGAGTGGAAGACAACATTCAAGACCAAGAACGGTCTGTACGAGTGGCTAGTCATGCCATTTGAGATATCTAACGCCCCGAGCACGTTTATGCGAGTTATGACGCAGATGTTGCGGCCCTACATGAGCAAGTTTCTGGTAGTATACTTCGATGACATACTGGTCTATAGCCAGACTCAGGCTGCTCACCTCGATCATCTGAGACTTCTCTTTAGCACCCTCCGCCAAGAGAAACTGTATGTGAACCTGAAGAAGTGATCGTTCCTTTCCGAGTCTGTTCACTTTTTGGGATTTATTATATCGTCTACTGGAGTATCCATAGATCCCGAGAAGGTCAAATCCATTCGGGATTGACCTGTGCCCGCGAATATTCACGAGGCTCGTAGCTTTCACAGACTTGCCGCCTTCTATAGGAGGTTAGAGGTTTGTCCAGAGGTTCAGTACGATCATGACCCCTTTCACGAGCTGTCTCAAGAAAGGAGAGTTTCAGTGGACCCCCGCAGCCACTAGAGCCTTCGAAGAAATTAAGGAGAGATTGACGACGACTCCTGTCCTACGATTGCTGGATTTTAGCCGCGCTTTTGAGGTCGCATGCGATGCGTCAGGTGTTGGTATAGGTGGCGTATCGAGTCAGGAGGGACATCCAATTTTTTACTTTAGTGAGAAGCTGAATGAAGCTAAGCAGAAATACTCGAATTATGATCGAGAATTTTATGTCATAGTCCAGCCTCTGCGTTACTGGGGACACTATCTCCTTCCCCGGGAGTTTGTGTTATATTCCGACCTCCAGATGCTACGCTACCTCGACTCTCAACGCAAACTGGGACACCAACATGCGAAGTGAGTCTAATATCTGTAGGACTTTCATTATGTTCTCAAGCACCGAGCTGATGTTGAGAACAAGCCGGATGATGCGTTGAGTCGTCGCGTATCCCTGTTGCAGACGATGATTGCGAGCGTAGAGGAACTGGAGTGATTGATGCTGGACTATACGACATGCCCTGATTTTGACGAGATTTACACTGCCCTGTCCCGAGACCCACCCGACCCTGTTGAGGGATATCAAATCTATGAGGGATATCTGTACCGGGGCTCCTGCCTGTGCATTCCCCAGACATCTTACCGTGATAATCTAATTTGGGAGTTGCACGCGGGCGGAGCCGCAGGCCACTTCGGGCGAGATAAATCCATAACCATTGTCGAGGACTGCCTCTATTGGCCCGACCTTAAGAAGGACGTAGCTCGTGTTGTTCGTCAGTGCCGTATCTGCTAGATGGCAAAGGGCACTAAGCAGAACACGGGTCTGTACACGCCTTTACCTGTCCCACACTGCCCTTGGGAGGACATTAGCATGAATTTTGTTCTCGGACTTCCCCGCACCATACGAAAACATGACTCAATCTTTGTGGTGGTCATCGGTTTTCGAAGATGGCATACTTCATTGCCTGCTGCAAAACGGCAGATGCGACTCACGTTGCATCTATATTCATGAGGGACGTCTTTCGACTATATGACCTGTAAAAGTCGATTGTGTCAGACCGCGATGTGAGATTCATGAGTTTGCCTACAATAGTTTAGTCAATAGGTCCACCAGGTTGAATCCATTTCATGTAGTATCAGGATATGATCCCAGGAAACCTATAAACCTCGTCCTAAGTCCTTTAGAGTCACGCCCTAGTGAGTCTGCTGAGTCATTTGCACAACGTTTGCATGAGTCGATTCGCCGACAAATAATAACAAGCAATGAAAATTATAAAGCCCATGCAGATAAGCGAAGGCGAGAACATATATTTATTGAAGGCGAAAGGGTAATGGAACAAATCCGCCTAGAGAGGCTCCCCTCGGGGCATGCCAAAAAGTTAAGCGCTAGGCGAATGAGTCCGTACTCTATTATTAGTCGTATTGGGACCAACGCCTACCGGTTTGACATCCCAGTTAGTATGAGAATTCACCCAATGTTTAATGTCGAGGATCTGACTCTATACTACGAGCCTCACGAGTATGTGGACCCGGGCAGTGGAGATACCCAACCACCCCCACCCCCGCTGTCATTATCTTACCACCCTCATACGTCACCACCGTCTGATGGCCACCCCAGTCCACCCACTGTTGACATCCACCCACCTGAAAACTCGTCTTCTTTGGTTTCACCGCAGGCACCACCGATCGCACCTGGATCCACTTTTCCAGAGGCGAGAGATGAGAGTATCTCAGAGGTCAGATCCCACCAATTTGTTCCCACCTCGGACGGACCGCGTTGCCGCTACTTAGTACATTGGCAGGGCCGCCCCGACGCTGACGACACTTGGATACTGCCGACGGAGCTTGATCGTCTCGCTCCCGGATTTCGACTTCAGTACGATCATCTCCATTCATCAAAGATGAAGGATTTTCAGTCGGGGGGAGTTGATGGGGATCCATCAGTTCGTGCACCTAGAGGGGTTCGCCGCAAGGCGGGACCCACATTCATTTATTCGCGCCGGAGGACTTGATCGGATCGCCGATCAGACTCCACGGTGGCGTCCGGGACGGCGCCGCGAGTCAAAACGCTATATTAGTTTATATTTTTTCAGTTTATTATTGATGTATTTTAAGTGCTGAACCCACCAGCCAATCATAGTTGTTGATGGGGGGATGCCCTAACATTTCTTTTTCTTATAAATAAGACTTATAGGGGCTGAATAGAGGTATTGCAGAATTTGAAGAGCCCTAATCTCGGATTCCAGCGATCCCTCCCCGGTGCCCACGTCGTGGAACCCTAGGTGACGACTCCTAGGCCTGCAAACTCCTCCCCAAGATAATCCCTACCCCACCTTCATTTTCCACCCCTCACACCTCTCACCCAGCCGTCGGCTGTCCTCAAAACCCCCACACAAACCGCCGGCCTGCTGCTCCAGGCCCTACAACCGTCGGCTCCCTTAAACCCCCACCGCCGGCCGTCCCCCACCCTCCAATCCGCCACCACCTGCTTTCCCCCTTCAAGCCGACCACTCCCCTTCAGCCTCCCATCTAGCCGACCACCCTCCTCCCCTACACACCACCCAAAAACCTCCTCATGCTCTAGTCGGCCACTCCGTAAATCCCCTCTCTGTGGATCCACTACCAAATAGCCTTTATTCTCTAGATCATGCTAGATCTGAGAATTTCAGCCTTCGTTCCGACGTTTGCCTCCACCCTTATTACCATTTTTGTCCGGATCCGCTCTTACACATCGGATCTACCATCCTCCGGCCCTAATCTATTTATACGTGGCCGGATCCACCGTTTCATTGTTCGTTTTCACCGTTTACCGCCAAGGACAACCACCGGTTCCATCTTCGATCGCCGATCTACACATCCAGACCTCAAATTATTCAGTGCCTCGGTTCAGTCCTCTATTTTGTGAGCTTTTGTAGTATTGTATTATTTGACCCGACATTTTTCATTTAGTGGTTTGCTATATATTGCTGCGATTCTTGTTTGTGAAAATTTATTTTGGTACATTAATAATTTGCAGGAGGAAACATTCGCCACGCGCTTCGCTTTGGCCCTCTAAGCGGAGGATGCCATTATAATTTGCTAAAATTAAATATTTATTTTTTATTTAAATATCTGTGTGGTGTTGAAAATTTACATTGCTTTAATTTATTCGTTAAAATATCGATCATTACATTGCATGTGAGTTTGGATTAGCGTGTCACCCTTGCACTACCACCTAGAGTCGTAGGTTTTGTGTACCAGTAGCCTACCCCTACATCAGTTTTCTATTGCCGGTACAAACTATGAATAAGAAAGATGGTTGATGTTAGGCTGACGATAGATTGTATAAATTATGCTATTTTTTGAAAATGAATTTGTAAAAAACAAATAAGTAGAAACCTGAAGAAGCGCATAGCTAAAGATTGGTGTGCCCAACAACTTACTTTCTTCTTTGGGCTTCAATGATATAAGATTTACTCTTATATATCCTAAGTCCTAACATTTTAGGGCTAAATATTATAACACTTTACTTCAATACAGAGCCAGGAAGTTTGAAATGCGTAGTTTGCCTCATATATATTTGATAAATGATATAAGTGACATTTAAAACCTTGGTGATGATATTAACCAACTAGCAGTAAGTCATCACATGCTTAGTTGAAATAGCTCCTTTCACAATCTTCTCTTATAAAATGACAGTCAATTTCAATGAATTTTGAAACAATTGGTTGTGGGCAATATTCATTCCTGCCTTATTATTGTACATCAACTCGCTCGGAATTTACATGTTATATCTCAATTCCATTAACTATTTGAGCCATACTTGTTGAAGGAGAAAGTCCTTGAGATGCCATTAGTGAATTTTACTAGTAAAGTGTAAGGATGCTAATTGGAATCCCTTCACACACCTGAAAAATTTCTTATTCTCTCTCCACTAGGCCTCTGATTTTGTTTTTCTTCCCTATTCTGAATTCAAGGACATGCTTAAATAGCTGTCCGGGACGAACGAGGGAATGCGAGATACCCCGAGACTCATATCTAGCACGACTATCCTAGTTATTAAAGACGCAAGACGCGCTAAGGCGCAAAGAGATCTTGGAGCCTAGGCGCAAGCGCGCGCTTGACGAAGGCAAGGCGCAGACACATCCATTTTAAATAATCAACATCAAGCATCATTTCATCTTGTCGATCAAATTTCTCGTCTATTCTACTAATTAATCATTCATTACTATCGTTTATATCTCTTAAAAAATAGATACAATGTGATCACTTTCATCATATCTAAGTCCCAACGCATAATTATCTTTCAAAAAACTAAATCATTCAAAAAGTATTGAGTTCTTACATTTTTTTCTTTATTTTTGAAAAAATAATTACAACAAAAATCTCACTCAAGCGCACCTTTTATCCAAACGCGTAAATAAATCGCAAATCTCTGAGCCTGATGAGCCTTGAGCCTTAGCCGCGCCTCTAACAACATAGATGACTATAGACTCGCCATTTGCCAGACGAATGTGACAAGTTGATATTTGACATACTAAAATTTTGAACTAGTGTTGCTGTGATTAGACAACTCAACATTATTTTATTAAGCCATGATGACTTTAATTTATTCATAAAATTCCATTTTGGGTAGGAACCAACTACCATATTAAGGGTGGGTATTAACATAGTCCCACATTAAAACTTTACTTAAACCCACTTTAAAATATAAGCATCAATGATATAAGCTCATTGATGTAGCATTAGAGGCATCTGTTAAGCGTTGTGAGAGTCTTGTCACTAGACATGCTAAATGAGGGAGAGATAGACCAATAAAGATTTGGAATGAAACTATAAGGAAAGACATGATGTACTTAGGCATTAGTGAGATTATGACAAAAGATATGGCACAATGACGACAAAGGATCCATATAGCTGACCCCACTATAGTGGGATAAAGGGTTGAGTGTTGTTGTAATGATATAAGCTCATACTAAATAATTATGAAATCAAGACTCAACAAATTAAGACTGAGGTATACAATAAATTCCAAACCAAGGGTGGGCCAAAACATGTCTTAACCCATAATGAATCTACCAAAGTTATTGAACCCAATCCAATGGAAGCTTCACATCACATGAAGGTCCAAAATCAAAGTAATAAAAAAAGTCATTCCTCATATAGGGCTTCCAAAACCTCAAAAACAGAACACATGACAATTTAGAAACTTGAAATGAAGGCAATCAAATTGGAATATACTTGGTACTATTCATCATTAGAGATTTCATAACAATAAATTTTTTATAAACATATTGGCAACTTAAGAAAAAAAATGAAGTTTTACAATTCACCCCTCACCAATTTTTTTTCTATGAAAATATTTACTCTGTCTTGTTCAAATAATTAGGAAATATTTCTCTCATAGTGTTAGGGCCAGGCTACCCCCCTATTATCCTGGGCCGGCTAAGGCCCAGCGGGGGACCCACCCACAGCTTAACAGGGCCGCGGCCCATGCACCCCAACCATTGACCCCACCTGTTCTCAGCGTGGCGGGTTGTTGATGCCAGGTCTCGAACCCGGCACCCTAGATAAAAAACACTTAACGACTGCTCTCATCACCAACTGATCCGCGACTCAGTCGGTGATGAGAGCAGTCGTTAAGTGTTTCTTATCTAGGGTGCCGGGTTCGAAACCTGGCATCAACAACCCGCCACGCTGAGAACAGGTGGGCTCAATGGTTGGGGTGCATGGGCCGCGACCCTATTAAGCTGTGGGTGGGTCCCCCGCTGGGCCTTAGCCGACCCAGGATAATAGGGGGGTAGCCTGTAGTTGTGACCCTTCCACCAAACATTAGCCAAATTGACTTCTTGATTACTTAGTTTTTTTTTCTTTGTGAGTCCATAATTTTATAAGGTTTTGTAGGAATTGATAAATCTGTCTTGATTCGAATTCCATCAGTCAGTCATCCTCTCTGGGCTTGTTTTATATTTTTGTAACAAAAATACATGGAACACATCATGTAGATTCCTGAGCTCATTGGACAATGCTAATATATATGTCTCTTCTACAATTCTCTATGTACTTGCAAAGAGTCCCATAAATCTTGATTTGAGCTTTCCCATTCATCGAAGTCTTTCTTGAATTCACCTATGGAATGCCTGGCAGTATAACACTTTTGTTGTCTATCTTGTACTATCTTTAGTCTCTCACGAACAATTTTGATCTTAGCATACATCTTGTTTACCACTCAGTTTAAACAAATTCCCTTCACTATTTTCTGCCCAGCATAATGGTGACCGACATCTCCTTCCATACAACGCTTCAAAATGTGTTGTGTATATTGAATTGATAGCTATTATTGTATAAGAACTCTATTATTGATAGATATTTCTCCCAAGAGCCTTTTAAATATAATATCACCATCCTGAGAAGATCTTCTAACATTTGAATAGTTCACTTTGATTGCCCATCAATTTGGGGGTGGAATGCAATACTGTTGAATGTTATATGTAAATGCCCATTAGTAAAGTCCCATTTAGTCTCTTAACTAGGAAGTTTAGTCCCACACCTTGAATGAGATATTCTCTCCTCTTTTCTCTGCTATATATTTGTACACATACATGTATATTAGTAGCTTTTTCCATATATGAAAGACGTGGAATTTCTCCATCCTTGTGTTCTTTTACATGGTATCAGAGCTACCGATCACCCTGGGCGGTATATATATATTTTTAACCGCATCTTGTTTTTCTTCTTTCCCGGTTAGCCTCTTCTAACCGCTGGTTTCCTTCCCGCCCTTGCGGCTTCTTTCCTGTGCGGACTACTCTGTTCTGTCTGCTGGTTTCCGCTGCGCTTCTTTCCCTCTCGTGGTTCCATTTCTCTTCCCCGCCTCCTTTCTCTCTTTATAGCTTTTCTTTTTTGGACTGTAGGGCCCAGTTTTGTCGGTCTGTGTTGTGTGGCTTCTTGCTTGCCTTAGTCCGCCGTGGTCTTGGGACTTTCTCCGAGTTGTCCTCATTTCTGTTCGCCGAGATTTGCTTTGCCACTGCGGTTTGCATTTGTCCACCGTGGTTTGCACCAATCTGCTGCTGTTTGTTTTCTTCCCGCGGTTTTGCTCTAGCTTGCAGCGAGTTGTCTCAGCCCGCACGATTTGCCTCTGTCCGCCGTTGTTTGTTCGTCGTTCCTCCTTGCTGCAGATTCTAGCCGCATCCATCTTGTCGCCGCAGCTTGTTTTCTTGTCATTTTCTGCCACAAGTCTCTTGTTTGCTACCGATTCTAGTCACGTCTTAGCCTACTTGCCCTCTCTGTTGCTGCCCGTCGGGTTTCCGCCTCAGGTTAGCCGCTGTGGTTCCTCCGGTCTCTTGCCCTTTGCCGCCTGTCTTGCTCGCCAGGTCGCATTGCTGTTCTTTTTATTTCCACGCCGCAGTTTGTTACTCGCAAGGCCGTTGTGCTTGTCTGTTTGTCCGTCCGCAATCGCCGTTCTCTGCTCGCTTAGCCGCACTTATCGGCTCAACTGGTCGCCGTTCTCCGGCCGCTACGGCTCTTCCTCCAATAGCAGTCTTTCCTCGTGCCGCCGTTTCGCTGGCCGCTGCCCTGTCTCAGGCCACCTTGTCTCTGGTCGTCGTGGTCGGCCACACCTCTCTATTCTCCCGGCCGCCGCTGCATTTTTCAGGTTGCCAGACCGCTGCATTTCTCTTGTTTCAGGCCGCCTTGTGTCTGCTCGCCGCCTGCTCTGGTTGTTGCTACATTCCCTGTCCGCTGCACTTGTCGCCGCCGTGCTCTGAAGTTGCTAAGTTGTTGTTCTTGCCTTCTGCGCCCTGCCCCTGCTTATTGTTGCCCCTCTATCTATGGCCACACATTTCCCTCCGGCCAGCATTCAAACTGACATTGATAACTTGCGCATCTGGCTCCAGCAACTTCAATGGATAATCAATCATTCTCCGAGCTCTGTTGTGTCCAGTGTTGTAGATATCGGCCGACATGTCCGACATGTCGGCCGATATAAAGGTTTTGGGTGCAAACCGCAACGAAACTGATTTGTTTGACAAAAATATCGTTTTGTAAAAAATGGCGATATATCCCGATATATCGATATATCTCTAACCCGATATTTCGATTATTATATTTAATATATAAAAAAATAAAGTTCACGGGATCCATATTTTTCTACTTCACGAGTCCATTTCACGCATTCGTCATTTCTCGCTCTGCCCTAAATTTTACGGGAGAGTCGCTCTGGCGGAGTGGTCGACACTCGACAGCTCCTTCTCCGGTGACGAGGCAACGGATCGGCATCGCAGGCGAGGAGTAGACGACAACGCCGGGCTTTCTACGAATTGGCATCGCAGGCGAGAACGTGAGGAGTCGATGCCGGGCTTTAGGGTTTCTGCTACTTCACTCCACTGTAAGCCCCCTTCTTCTTTCTTCTTTTTTCTGTGACAATTAAAAGTTTTATTTGGAGTTATTATATTGATCAAGTCATAAGATCTAAAAGTTTATTAAACTTATGTTACTGTAAGATTCTTATTTATGCTATAGTTAGGTTTCTTTCTTGCAATGGCTAAGTTTATAACTTTCCTTGTGTAAATTTACAGTGATTTTTGTTTCTCTTGTACTAAGAAAAACTCCTCTCCAACTTTACATAATTACATGGGCTTCTCTTTTATCTTTCAAAATTATTTCAAAGAAAATGTTATAAATACTTATTTGTCTATACATTGCTATAGTTATTTGTCTGTACATTTTTACTTATTTGCAAAAAATATGTTTATAAATAATTTAATCTTTATTTAAATATTAAAATCCGATATTGTAAAATATCCCCGATATATCCCTCGCAATCCGACATACGACATTTCAAACTCAAACCGACATGAACCCGACATCCAACATCTACAACCTTGGTTGTGTCTAGTTCTGATGGTGTTTTCTCTGGCCTGGCTAATAGTTCGTCCCGGATCTTGGATTCAGGGGCCTCCCACCACGTTACCGCACGACAACCATCTCGCTACTTGGATTCCATCCTAAATTCACTACTGTTGCTAGTGGTGACACCATTCCTGTCTCTGGCTCAACCGACGTTAACATTACTCCCTCCATCACTTTTCGCTCTGCTCTTCATGTTCCGGGCTCTCTTTTCAATCTTCTCACTATTAGTCGACTCACTCACGATCTTGATTGCTACATAACATTCTCTTCCACCTCTTGTGTTGTGCAGGATCGCAAGACGCAGTCTATCATTGGAAAAATGACATCTGTCGAATGACCTCCACATCCTTGACTCTTCTCCTCAGACGATTTTGTCCTCTATTAGCTCCGTTGAATGACATCAACGTCTTGGACATGCTTCTCTAAACATACTCTGCAAAGCTCTTCCCGATGTTTCCCTCCAAGATTTTAATTGTGAGTCGTGTATCTATGACAAACATCATCGATCTACGTTCTTGCCCCATCTTACTCGAAGTCATGTCCCGTTTGATCTTGTTCACTCTGTTATCTAGGGATCATACAAAATCACCAGTGTTTTTGGCCATCGTTACTTTGTTACTTTTGTATATAATTACTCTGGAGTAACATGACTGTATCTTCTTCATGATCGCTCTGAATTGCCGGGTGTATTTCGTGCCTTTATCATTGAAAATCGCAACCAGCTCTCCACTACAATGAAAACTCTTCGTCCCGACAATTCCCGCGAATACACTAGTCATGCGTTTACTAACCTGTGTGCTGAGTTTAACATTCTCCATGAAACCTCCTGTGCCTATACCCCCCAACAAAATGGCGTTGTTGAACGCAAGAATCGTCACCTCTTTGAGGTTACCCCTCTCTCTTATGTTTCAAATGAATGCTCCTAAACAATATTGGAATTTCGCGGTCTCGACTGTCTGTTCTCTTATCAACCGCATGTCTTCCTCTATTATCAACTTTGCGGTTCCCTTCAACTTTCTGTTTCCCTCCACACCTCCATTTTCTCTCACACCTCGCGTGTTTTGCTGCATGTGCTATGTTCATAATCTTGGGCCGTCCACTTACAAGCTTGCTCTACGTGTCACCAAATATATGTTTGTCGGGCACTCCCGTACTTAGAAGGGCTATGTCTGCTTCTCCCGTAAGGATCACAAGGTTGTTACATCGGTTGATGTTGTTGAAACCGAAAACTCGGTCTCTTGTGGAGTTCACCCTTGGGGAAGGGGTGATCACACACTTATTTCTCTCCTGCAAGCCAAATGCCAAAAGAAAACTGACCCAAGGGCTCGACGTGGAGGTCCCACCACACACCCGGAAGATCTTGGAGCGTTTCCCCTTCTTAGCCAACGACCGAGCTAAGGCTACCTCAGAAAGCGCTAGAAGACTGGTGAACAAGTAAGCATGCCTTCTGAGGTACCCCTTGAGTCCTATTTATAAATTTCTGAAAACGGTCTGCAAATAACCAACCTCCGCTGTTTTGAACAGCTATGTGCAGCCCAACCGGGTCTGCCAACAACGTAACTCCACTGTTCTAACAGGTTATAGGCAGAGCAGCAGGGACAAAAATAGTAAAAAGCATCACGGGCTGCTGGGTGAGTTCCCCCCCCCCCCCCCCCCCCCCCCCGCTAAAGCCTCTGCTCGCCTGGGGCGGCGAATACGTGTTCGGCTAGTCCTGCCGAGCCTCAGCAAGTACAGGCCCGGCTACGCGCTGTGATGGTACGATTTCTGAAAAATCCATAATGATAATAATTTTTACAAGTCACATGCAGATGTTCACTGAAAAGAGCAGGTACTTCGTGAAGGCGAGCAAGTGATGGTGCGATTCTGCGTTGTGAGGGTCCGCGCGAATCTTGCTAAAAGCTTGAGCGTTAGGCGAATTGATTCCTATATAATCATGAGGCAGATCGAAGCAAACACCAATGGTTTTGATATCCCTGTAAGTATGAGTATCCACCCGGTATTTAGTGTCGAAGATATGACACCGTACTACGAGACTTGCGAGTATGTGGACTCAAGCAGTGGGGACTTCCAGCCGCCCACACCTCCATTTTTGTTGCCTTGCCACCTTCATAGCCCATACACGTCTGATGACCACCACTACTCACACACTTCCGACACCCATCCACTTGGGGATTCGTCTTCTTTGGTTCTACCTACGGTGTCGCCGATCACACCGAGATCCACTACTCGTGAGTTGAGTGTTGAAAGCATCATGGAGACCAGACTCCACCTGTGCATTCCTATTACAGACGTTGGTGACACCTGGGTACTTACATCAGAGCTTGATCGACTCACTCCCGGACTTCGACTTCAGTACTGCCGTCTCTATTCACCCGAGATAACAACTTTTCAATTTGGGGGAGTTGATTGGCGAGGACACTCTTCCATCGACGATACTTGGACAACCTCTGGTAGGCCTCTTTGAGTCTTACCTGACATATACCGAGGGAATTTTGATCCCTATTCATCGAGAGTTGAATTCTTTCAAGTCGGGGAGATTGTTGCGGAGCAGAGACAAGGACCTGCAGTGGAGGACGAGTTTTGGGCCCGTTTGGGGCTGATCGGTGACTTTTCATATATGGCGTGCCCGGATCGATGGTCAGACTCCGCGGATGCGTCCGGATTAGCGTTGCGAATTGATTTCATATATTAGTTTATTATTTTTGCATTTGTTTTGATGTATTTGGGTAGCCCCACCTTCGACCAATCATAGCCGTCGATGCTGAGATGACCTAGTCTCCTTTTTATTAAAAATAGATAGATAGTGAGCTAATTGAGGCTATTGCAGAATTTGGAGAAATTATTCCCGGATTCCGGCGTTCCCGTCACGATGCCGACTCCGTGAAACCCTTGGTGACGACTCCTAGGTGCGTATCTCCCTCCCCAAAGTTTGCCCTAACCCTAGGATTTTTTCCCTCCCAAACTCCCTCTCGTAGCCCCCCAAATCCAACCACCACTGGTTGTCCAGAAATCCAGTTCTGTTGATGAAATTTACTATTCATTACTATAGTTTCCAAATCATTAAACCCTCCTACAGCCAGCCTCCAGACTCCTCAGCCCTCTCTCCAGGCCTCCCTCAGCCGTCCGCCTGCCCACCCTCCTCTATAACCTTAGTCGACCAACCCCCTTCTCCCTGAAGCCAACGACGCCTCCCCCCATCTACTTTGCTGCAGCCGCCCCCCCTCAAAATCCCTACAGATCCTGGCCGCAGCCCCCCCGTCCCCTCCACGTGGAACCACCCTCTAATTTCCTCCTCACCCTGGATCTATCCAGATCCGGGAATTTCTGTTGGGTTTCTCTATGAGGATGACACAACATTTGTGCACGCAGCGGAAGAATAAAAACATCAAGAAAAACCCAAAAGAGATGGGATCGGGCCATGGTAGTTGAATCAAGAAGTTAACATACAACTAGGAAAAAATTACCTCGGTGGCGTTGAGTCACAACTCAACGGAGATGCTCCAAGCTTCGTGTTCTTGCTGGTGGCGAGTTCTACGTGGAATGATATCCACGTCTCTGCAGAAATCCACACGAGCGGGAGAACACCGACTTTTCCGTCGCACGGATAATCGGGAAGGAGAATGACCACACCTTGCTTTTCCACGGACTGCTAGGTCCGCGCCAGGGATAGCAACACCAGCGACAATCACCGGAGAGGAGGAGGTCGACGGAGCGAGCACGGCGGCGGAACACTTCCGTCGGCGGGATTCGGGATCGGCGGAACGAACGAAGAATGGCGGAACACCTCCGTCGCTTTCGTCTCGGTCAAAGGGGCCGACAATCGCATCCGATTCGATCAGAGCTCATTCCCGAAAACCCTAAGTATCTATTTATACCAAAGACATAAACAGACTTAGGAATATCGCTATCCGCAGACCACCCAGAAAATTAGGGTTCCAGAATCGGCGAGAATCACCTAGCAGATTCAGTGAGAATCAATCGGCGAGAATCACCTAGGATCCGCGAGAATCAGTCGGCGAGTATCAGTCGGCGAGAATCAGAGTACAATACTCGACGATTCACGTGGAACGTGGGTTGACGATAATCATCGATCTGCGGTCGACGATCGTCGACCTTGCGGTCGACGATAGTCGACCCGCGGTCGACGATCGTTCGGTCGACGATACTCGTCGACCCGCGGTCGACGATCGTCGACCCTCGGTCGACTATTCTTACCAATCCTTCAAGACAACATTTGCCCAACCCGACGATCCTTTAAGGCAACACTTTGCCCATAACCCCATTCAGGTCGGTAATTGGTAACTTTTACCAACACAGTCAATTATCCAACTTCTGCACATCTCTTATGTGCGACCCTGCAAGCTCATATCGCGTTGGCAGTGAGATTACATGTTTGACCACTTCTAGATTACCATGCTAACTCCAACAGTCTCCCACTTGATCTTGAAAGTATCAAACCAAAAACCTCACAAACAATGAGCGGCATCTAGCAATGTATCATTGCTCCCCAAGCAATAAGAGTTTATAACTCATAAGCCTTTATGACCAATGTATCAGCGTTGTCTTTGTCCCTTACATCCGGAAAGAACTAGAGGCATGGACCGTGTCACCATCGTAATAGCTCAATCCAAGTTTTTTGATCCAGGACGGACTTCCAGAGAATGGTGAGTCCAATATCACACATTGACTCAACCAAGCATGACCATGCATTTCTCAGTCCAGTTCCATCAAGGGGCCCATGGATGCAACTCCTGTCATACAGGAGGACAAATCCCATATCTGCTCACACACAAACACCCAAATGATTCGTAACATGCCCAACAACCACCCTTATCATCAACCTTTCTCAAGGAAGACTTTAGATGGCATCAAAGCACGCTCTTCCTCACTTGATGAATGCTGTGACTTCAGGTCAAAGGACCACAACACCATTGTCAATTGAGACCTACTCGTGACACGATTGGATGACAATCCACAGAGTAGTCTCAGGTTGGGTCTGTCCAGTACAACTTGTTCACTAACAAGTACCCACGTGATGACTTGATATCACAATATCATGACCTGTGAGAACCGGTTATCAGTCAACGCACGTGCTAGCCTTCATGTACCATCATCACCCTTAGCTTCTATGATGATACTCGACCAGAGACCTTTTAAGAATGAAGCTTCAAATAAATCATAGGCTCTCACATTCAAGTCACGTACTTGATGTCTCATGGAAGCGAACATTCTAAGGGTATCTATTATGTTAACATTTAACTATCATATAGAAAAAAAAAACTCATAATAAAAGAACTTGCCATTAATTGTAAGAGAAAAACTAGGTACACTGTTCATCATATGAACAAATGGCCAACAAAATACATGTTTACATGCAATCCACAAGATTCTCACTAGAGTTGATCATTTAGGTATCGTATACCCATCGATCTAGTATGACCATCATGCTTTCTCTGCGCGAGAGGCTTTGTCAGTGGATCCGCAATATTCTCCTCAGTCGGCACTCTGCAAATGTTCACATCTCCTCGTTCGATAATCTCACGAATAAGATGAAACCGCCGAAGTATGTGCTTGGAGCGCTGATGGGATCTAGGTTCCTTAGATTGTGCAATTGCACCATTGTTATCACAGTAGAGAACTACGGGACCAACAATGCTAGGAACTACATCAAGCTCGCCGATGAATTTCCTAATCCATACAGTCTCCTTCGCCGCATTAGCTGCGGCGATATACTCGGCCTCTGTTGTAGAATCAACAACTGTCTCTTGCTTGGAACTCTTCCAGCTCACAGCCCCTCCATTCAGGCAAAACACAAAACCTGACTGAGACTTGGAGTCGTCTTTATCAGTTTGGAAGCTAGCATCCGTGTAACCACTTACAACGAGCTCTTCCTCTCCACCATACACCAAGAACACATCCTTAGTCCTTCTCAAGTACTTCAGGACATTCTTGACTGCAATCCAGTGACACTAACCGGGGTCTGACTGATACCTGCTAGTCATGCTCAAAGCAAAGGAGACGTCGGGTCGAGTACATAACATCGCGTACATGATTGATCCAATTGCCGAAGCATATGGAAATCAACTTCATGCGGTCCTTATCTTCACAAGACTTTGGACACTGGTCCTTAGAGAGATTCACACCATGAGACATGGGCAAAAATCCTTTTTTGGACTCAAGCATGCTGAACCGCTTCAACACCTTTTCGATGTACGTACTCTGAGTCAAACCCAGCAACTTCTTCGATCTATCTCTATAGATCTTAATACCGAGTATATAAGTCGCTTCACCCAAATCCTTCATTGAAAAGCAGTTCCCTAGGTTGTTCTTAACAACTTTCAGGGTAGGAATGTCATTCCCAATCAACAGTATGTCATCTACATACAATATCAGGAAGACAACAATGCTCCCACTGATTCGCTTGTAAACACAAGGCTCATCTTCATTCTTGATGAAACCAAATTCTTTGATTTTCTCATCAAAACGAAGATTCCAACTTCGAGAGGCCTGTTTCAGTCCATAGATGGACTTATTCAGCTTGCATATTTTAGTGGCTTCATCTGGGGATACAAAACCCTCGGGTTGTGTCATATACACTTCCTCAAGGAGGTTTCCATTAAGGAAAGCCGTTTTGACATCCATCTGCCAGATTTCGTAGTCATAATACGCAGCAACAGCAAGCAATATCCTTATGGACTTTACCATGACAACATGGGAAAAGGTCTCATCATAGTCAATACCATGAATTTGCTTGAAACCCTTAGCCACCAGTCGCCCTTTGAATGTCTGTACATTCCCATCCATGTCGGTCTTCTTCTTGAAGACCCACTTGCACCCTATGGGTCGTACCCCTTCAGGTGGTTCCACCAAGTTCCAAACTTGGTTTGCATACATGGAGTCCATTTCGGATTTCATAGCCTCAAGCCATTTGTCGGAGTCCGGTCCATTCATAGCCTCTTGGTAGGTTGCTGGTTCATCATCATGATCCATAAGCAACACATTACCTATTTAAGACACGAGAAATCCATATCTCTCAGGCTCAAACCTCGGTCTACCAGATCTACGTAGGACTTGTGTTCCTTGAGCAGGTTCTCTAGCTACAACATCTTGTAGTCCTGTCTCAGAATCCAATTCCGGTTCATTCACTACATGTGGTTCTTGAACTTCTTCAAGCTCTACCTTTTCAGTCTTTCTTGATAAGAACTCTTTCTCCAAGAAGACACCAGTTCTTGCGACAAACACTTTGCCCTCAGACGGTAGGTAAAAGTAATACCCTTTCGTTTCCTTAGGATATCCCACCAGATAACATTTATCCGATTTGTGTTCCAGCTTGTCAGGCATTTGACGTCTCACGTATGCCTCACAGCCCCAAATTTTAATGAACGGCATACTAAGACGCTTCCCAGTCCATATCTCATATGATGTCTTCAGAACCGTTTTCGTTGGAGCGCGATTCAATGTCATTGCAGCAGTCTCTAAAGCAAAACCCCAAAAGGAAACATGCAAGTCTGCATGACTCATCATCGAACGTACCATGTCTAACAGAGTACGATTTCTCCTCTCAGACACACCATTATGTTGTGGTGTTCTAGGTGGAGTGAGCTGTGATACAATACCACACTCTTTCAGATGATCACGGAACTCATGACTCAGGTATTCGCCACCTCGATCAGATCGGAGTGCTTTAACCCTTTTACCCAACTGGTTTTCTACTTCATTCTTGAACTCTTTGAACTTTTCAAAGGTCTCAGATTTGCACTTCATAAGATACACATATCCGTATCTACTGAAATCATCAGTAAATGTAACAAAGTAGAAATACCCACCTCTAGCCATGGAACTCATGGGTCCGCATACATCACTATGTACAACACCCAAGAGATCCTCAGCCCTCTCAGTATAACCAGTGAAAGGAGCTTTAGTCATCTTGCCTAACAAACAAGATTCGCATCGCTCAAATGATTCATAATCAAATGAGTCCAAAAGTCCATCTCTATGGAGCTTGGATATGCGCTACTCGTTGATATGACCCAAACGACAATGCCAGAGAAATGTAGGGTTCGAGTCATTTGTTCTTAGTCTTTTATTATTTTCTACATTACAGATCAGATGATCCAAGTTCAAAACATAAAGACCATTAAACAATTGGGCTAGAGCATAACAAACATCATTCTTAAATATAGAACAACAGTTGTTCTTAATTATAAAAGAAAATCCAATTATGTCCAAACATGAAATAGATATAATGTTTCTAGTTATGGCCGGAACAAAATAACAATTATCTAGTTCTATTACAAGCCCACTGGGCAAAGAAAGACGGTAAACCCCTACGGCTACAGCAGCAACTCTTGCTCCATTGCCGACGCGGAGGTCCACCTCCCCTTTACTCAGCAATCTTCTCCTTCCCAGTTTCTGCACATTTGTACAAATGTGAGAACCACATCCGATATCCAATACCCAAGATGAAGGAGCAGCAATGTTTATCTCTATAACGTGAACATTTGACGCGGAAGTCATACCTCCCTTCATTTTCTGCAGACATTCAATGTACGAAGGACAGTTCCTCCTCCAATGACCAGCCTTGCCACAGTGGTGGCATTTCCCTTCCTTCACCGTGATTTTCTTTTTCATCAGTGCAGAAGACTTGGGCTCAAGATATGACTTAGGTCCCACCTTCGTCTTCTTAGAGCCCTTGGCCTTGCCCTTGCCCTTATGCACCATCAGTATGGGGCTGACAGGCTTGGCCTTCTTCATATTGATTTCGGCAGTTCTCAACATGCCTAGGAGTTCGGGCAGTGTCTTGTCTATTTCATTCATGTTGTAGTTCAAGACGAACTGCTCATAACTGTCCGGCAACGATTGCAGGATCAGATCTGTGGCCAACTCTTGACCAAGAGGAAAACCCAGCCTTTCAAGGTTCTCTATATACCCAATCATCTTGAGTACGTGAGTCCCTACTGAGTCTCGAACTCTCATCTTGCACTGAAACAACGCTTTTGTGACGTCGAACCTCTCTTGACGAGCCTGCCCTTGAAACATTTTCTTGAGATGCTCGTCAATCTCCTTGCACCCCATGTTCTCACGTTGCTTCTGAAGCTCAGAGTTCATAGTGACAAGCATAAGGCATTCGACATCTAAAACATCATCAGTATACTTCTTATAAGCATCCTTCTCAGCACGGGAAGAGTTCCCGGTCGGCACCTCGGGGGCTTCTTCTTCCAAGACATAGAGCTTTCGCTCTTGCCTGAGAACAATTCTCAGGTTCCTGTACCAGTTCATGTAATTAGTCTCACTGAGCTTATCCTTCTCAAGGATGGCTCTCAGAGGCAACGTGGAGTGTGAAACACTTGCCATGGAATTCTACAAGAATTTATGCAGAATAAAATCAGTACCAAAATTTCAAATACAATTTATTTTAATTTGGACTTCAATTAAAACACTCCCACTATTTTTTTCGAAATGATAGCCCTCACTAACAATTCAGAGAGTTCATGCGAGCTACTCTCTTAGTGGACAAGATCCGTATTTCACCAACACAATGAGTCAGCTTTGACTTTCCTCTCACGATGCGGTTATTTAGGTAGGCAACGCTTGTCAATTGCATCCTCATGCAATTCTTGTATGGTTGGTGAATAACTCCTTACTCGCATCCATCATATGGTGCATGCCAACCCTATGCCTCTAGGCACTCAACCTTTGAGGTCACCTAGTTAAGCTGAACCCGATGTCGACAGTGGGATATCACAATTATCCGCTCGCACCCTTACCAAGATAGATTAATGCACCTTGCTTTGGCAAGCCCACACTTCATCGATCGAGGCAGGAAGAGTGTCATCCATCGGAAGGCATCCGAACACTTAATATTTGATGAATGGATTTTGATTATAGGTTAACAGTTAACCATGATCAACATTTGATCAATGTGCACATCCAAAGAAAAACAATTTTTCTAAAACCACATGCATCCCTTATGTGCACAACCTGACACCATCAACATTTGATAGAAGGAAGAGCTAAATCTGAACATCCGGAAACTTCCAAATTCTCAGATTTACATGCATTGGACAAAAGCAAAGACAACTCAACTTAAAACAGTAGACAAGCTCATCTCTCTATGTTGGATTCAAAATCCAAAACAATCTCGAGGGATGGTTACTGCTAAGGAGACTACAATTTCTAACAATTAGAAATTTCCACGAAATCCCAGACGTTCTTGGCGGGGTACCAAGACTAAATCTAGACATTTAGAACACTTCTAAATCCCTAGGTTTACACGCACTGGAATAACAAAACTTCCAATACAACAATCATGGCCGCAACCTGGCTCTGATACCAATGTTGGGTTTCTCTATGAGGATGACACAACACTTGTGCACGCAGCGGAAGAATAAAAACATCAAGAAAAACCCAAAAGAGATGAGATCGGGCCATGGTAGTTGAATCAAGAAGTTAACATACAACTAGGCAAAAATTACCTCGGTGGCGTTGAGTCACAACTCAACGGAGATGCTCCAAGCTTCGTGTTCTTGCTGGTGGCGAGTTCTACGTGGAATGATATCCACGTCTCTGCAGAAATCCACACGAGCGGGAGAACACCGACTTTTCTGTCGCACGGATAATCGGGAATGAGAATGACCACACCTTGCTTTTCCACGGACTGCTAGGTCCGCGCCAGGGATAGCAACACCAGCGACAATCGCCGGAGAGGAGGAGGTCGACGGAGCGAGCACGACGGCGGAACACTTCCGTCGGCGGGATTCGGGATCGGCGGAACGAACGAAGAACGGCGGAACACCTCCGTCGCTTTCGTCTCGGTCAAAGGGGCCGGCAATCGCATCCGATTCAATCAGAGCTCATTCCCGAAAACCCTAAGTATCTATTTATACCAAAGACATAAACAGACTTAGGAATATCGCTATCCGCAGACCACCCAGAAAATTAGGGTTCCAGAATCGGCGAGAATCACCTAGCAGATTCGGTGAGAATCAATCGGCGAGAATCACCTAGGATCGGCGAGAATCAGTCGGCGAGTATCAGTCGGCGAGAATCAGAGTACAATACTCGACGATTCACGTCGAACGTGGGTTGACGATAATCATCGATCTGCGGTCGACGATCGTCGACCTCGACGATAGTCGACCCGCGGTCGACGATACTCGTCGACCCGCGGTCGACGATCGTCGACCCTCGGTCGACGATCGTCGACCCTCGGTCGACGATCGTCGACCCTCGGTCGACGATCGTCGCCCCTCGGTCGACTATCGTCGCCCCTCGGTCGACGATCGTCGCCCCTCGGTCGACGATCGTCGCCCCTCGGTCGACTATCGTCGACCCTCGGTCGACTATTCTTACCAATCCTTCAAGGCAACATTTGCCCAACCCGACGATCCTTTAAGGCAACACTTTGCCCATAACCCCATTCAGGTCGGTGATTGGTAACCTTTACCAACACAGTCAATCATCCAACTTCTCCACATCTCTTATGTGCGACCCTGCAGGCTCATATCGCGTTGGCAGTGAGATTACATGTTTGACCACTTATAGATCACCATGGTAACTCCAACAATTTCATCCCCCGATCCGTCATTCCCTCCACCCGTACTCCACCCCAAAGTCCGGATCCGCTACCAAACATCAGATTCATCCCTCCATCGCCCGCATCTACCCATACGTTGTCGGATCTATCCCTTTTCAGCCTGATTCCACTATCCACCGCCGAGAACAACCACCGCCATCATTTTCACGCCTCCGGTTCCACCCCGGATCGCCCGCCTCCTCACCCTCCTCTATAACCTCAGTCGATCACCCCCTTCTCCTTGAAGTCACCGACGCCTCCACCCATCTACCTTGCTGCAGCCGGCCCCTCTCAAAACCCCGATAGCTCCTGGCCGCAGCCCCCCGCCCCTCGACGTGGAACCACCCTCTAATTCCCTCCTCACCCCCCGGATCTGTCCAGATCCGAGAATTTCATCCCCTGATCCATCATTCCCTCCACCCGTACTCCACCCCATAGCCCGGATCCGCTGCCAAACATCGGATCCATCCCTCCCTCTCCCGCATCTACCCATACATGGTCAGATCTATCCATTTTCGGTTTGATTCCGCTATCCGCCGTCGAGGACAACCACCGCCATCATTTTCACGCCTTTGGTTCCAAGTCGGATCGTCTTACACGCATCTCCGGTTCCAGATTCATTCAATGTCTTGGTCAACCCACTACTTGGTGAGTTTTCGTCGTACTGAATTATTATTTTCAACATATTTGTATTGAGTTGGATTGTATACTTGTTTTGGATCTCTTTTATGGTAGTTGTTTGTTTGGATAAATATTGTGATTTGCATGATTTATTCGCCGCACGCTCTTGCTTTGACCCTCCACGCCGAGGAAATCCTAAGCTTGTTTGGTCCTAATTAATTATTTTGCCTTGTTGTGAATTTATTTGTTTGGGATATTAATGCTTATTATCTAATTTGTGATTTAACCGTTGGATTTGCATAACATGTAGGGTTAGGACACTGATTTTCCGCCGCCTATAGATTCCTCTTGCGTCAACCTCCTTTGACAAAGATATTTCTCCTTTGTAAAAATATATTTTAAACATTAATGATCAGTAAATACCTCGCACCTTATTCCATACAAAAATTGTCGCCAAATTTTGATTGCAAAATCACAATGGCTAATTCCAAATAGCGTGTCAGATAATTTCCCTTGGGTTCCTTAATTATCTGGATGCATGGACAACTACTTTCCCATTTTGCTTATGTACACAACTCGAGCCTTTGAGCAATGCGTCACTATATATACGAAACCCTTCAATACTAGAAGGCTTAACTAGAATATCGACAATTGTTAATTTTTCCTTCAACTTCAAAAACAGCATGACATCCCTAATTCCATTGAAACTAGTTTTTTTTTAATCTGTTAGCTTTGTCTAAAATCTTTAGCAAATTTTCGGTAATATTTAACGAGGCCAAGAAAATTTTATCTTTAGCAAAATTTCAGTAATATTTAGCAAGACCAAGAAAATTTCTTGCTTTTGTCACTGCTGTAGGTCTAGCCAATTTATTGTGGATTCAATTTTCGATGGATCCATGAATAATCTGTCTTTATTAATCATGTGCCCCAGGAAGACACTTAGAATATTTTCTTTCAATGTCATTAACACAACTCTCAAATGCTAAACATGTTTTCTCCTTTCTTGGAGTAAATAATGATATCATTTATAAACACTATCACAAACTTATCTAAATTTTCTTCGAACTCTCGGTTTATTAAATCCATGAAGATGGCAGGAGCAGGTGTCAATCAAAACGACATCAGAATAAATTCATAATGCCCGTATTTGGTGATGAAGGTCATTTTATAAATACTTGTTTGATTTTTAATTAGTAGTACTCGATCTGAGGTATATTTTTGAGAAGGTTGTGACTTTTATTAGCTAGTTAAAAAAGTTATCTTTACGAGGAAGTGGATATTTATTTTTGATGGTGAGTTTATTTAATTCTTTGTAGTCAATACATAACCTCAAAGCGCCATCTTTTTTCATGACAAATAAGATTGGATCTCCGTGACGATGAGCTGGGTTGAATAAAATTATTATCTAATAATACTTGAAGTTGAATTTTTAATTATGGCATTACATTTGGAGCATGCGATAAGGTATTTTTGCTATGGACACTACTCATTCTATAAAATTTACTGGAAACTCAATATCTCTATCGAGTGATATCCCCGATAATTCTTCTAGAAAAACTTTAGGAAATTCACAAACTACTAGTACCTCGTTCAATTCTTCTCAATTATCTCTCCCACCCTTTGTCATAATCAACATTGCTTCACATCCCTTCTATATCTTTTTGACACCTTTCAATGTTGATATTGTTTTGATAAATCACACATTCCACAGAAATATTCATAAGTTTGACACGAGAATTTTATTTTAATTTTCTTTTCTTATAATTTATAATTGCTTTGTTTTTGGATAGCCAATCCATACCAAATATTATATTGAACTCAAATAATGGCAGGAGTGCAAAATCTGTCGCTATATGCTTATCTCCAAGTTACGCAAAATTTTGCACCTTTACTTAATAGTCATTAAAGTGTTATCGAACATCGTAATGTTCAGTTCTTTTGTCGATTTATATTATTCTAGCCGTAATTGTTTGACAATCTCTTCAAAAATAAATAAATGACTTCCACATCAATTAAATTTACGGAGATTAGGGGTGCAAGTTGAGTTGAGCCTGCTCGAAAGCTCGATGAGCCGGCTCGAAAAAAGAGCTCGAGCCTGTCGAGCTCGAGCTCGATTACAAGTCAATCTCGAGCTCATTTAATGTTGTTCATGAGCTCGCGAGCTTTTTATTTATACATTTTTTTAAAAAATAATAAAAAAAGAAAAATAAGAAAATAAAACTCATAAGCTAAAAAGCTCGCGAGCAGCTCGAGCTCGAGCTCCAGCTCGAGCTCGATAAGTTGGCCTTGAGCTCGAGCTCGAGCTGGGATAAATGAGCTCGTCGAGCTTGAGCTCGAAATGAAAAGCTCGAGCTCGAGCTCGAGCTTGGAAATTTTTCCAAGCTCGACTCGAGCTCGACTCGTTTGCACCCCTAACAGAGATAATTATATTCATATGCCATATCTGTTATTGCAACATCATCTACTTTAGCCTCTTGTTGACTTATTAAATACTCTGGGTTGCACTTGCCTGTCCTTCAGTTGTTTGCTTCTAATTCAGAATATTCTTTTTTGCTGTCCCGAGTGATGACATTTATAGTATACACCATTTCCAACTAAACATTCTCTTCCATGTACCTTCCATCATTTCTCACACTTACCCTGCCCCAGATTTTTTTTTTCTATTTTTAAAAGTTCTTTCTTTTGGGACTCCTTGCTTGTCTGCGCCTTTTTGCCATCTATTTCTATTAGTTTGGTTGTCTCCATGAATTATTGTAATTCTCTATTCTCTTAGAGATTAAATACATCCGTATTTTGTCTCTCAACCCCTATTTAAAGCGAAAACATCGCTATTCTTCATTGGAAAGAAGTACTGCATAATATGCTAGATGAGTAAACTCCGTCTCATATTGTATTACATAACGACTTTCTTAAACTAGTTTAAGAAATTTTTTTTCAACAATATTTTCTCAAATAGGGTCACAAATGAGCTCATGAATTATTTATGAAATTTTACCCATGAAATATCAACGAGCTTTCTTCCAGCAAACCTTCAAGCAAGCTACTTCACCACCTCTTCGCCTCACCTTCACAATAAATGTTACAAGATCCACCTTTCATTTATCATGGAATTTCGTTGCTTAATGTATTTTCTATTTTATTTATCCCATCTTTAGTCTCGATAGGAGTCACCCGTCCTTAAAATAAGGATGGTTTTAGTTCCAAGAAATGCTTCAAACACAAATCGATCTGCAGCTGCGGCTAACCACCAGAATTTGTAGGGGTTGATAAAGAACTATTTTGGATCATGCTTTTAGCTTTTGTTTATGCATGTGCTAACTCAGGTACCGGTAAATTTTGTCCTATACCTTGACTTTCATTTGACAAGCTTGTCTGCTCAACTTCGTGTTATTCGTGGTATCTTCTGTGTAAAATGCCGGGGGAGGTCCTTATTTCAATATATTAAAAGTCCGTCGTTATGGCGGAAGAATTTAACCAATAACATTAGTATGTTCTACATATCCCTTTGGTACGCGTGTCATCCAAAATTCAAATATCTGGCTTATTACCATTTAATTTTAACGACCCACTAGTTCGTGTTATGGGAAAACTCATAGAATGTTGGTCGCTTCGTTAAAGGGTGGCTGAAGGAAGAGGATACTGTGGAGTTGGAACCACGGATGCCTAAGCAGGATGTGCTCGAGAGAGACCAAAATCTCTTACAAGGGAACAAGTAGAATAAATTAGTTCTTGCATGCTCCATTCATGACCCTAGTGGTCTTTAAATAATATTACATAGTGGCATGAGCGTAATAAGTCCCTACACTTGGACTTATTATAAAATAATAAAACGCATATCATAAACACATAATAAACATATTGATGGCATTGACGCCTAATACAAACACATGACGCTTCTACTAAGTACAACTAGTGTAGGGCTCAAGCACCAAAGGTTGGTATTTTGGCATTGGGCCGGAGGAAAAACGGTTAAGGCACTGGGCTCGAAGGGCAGGAACCGTGCGAGAGGCTCGAGAAAATGAAGTAGTAGGTTGGTCGTTCCCTGTTGGGAGCATAACGAAGAGGTCGAAGGAATGTTGCAGGAGGAAGCGGTCTCGTTGCTCAATTTACCGAGGGAGGTTGGTGGGAATGTGTTGGGATAGATTCCACTTGAAGGACCTTCATGTTACCGCATTGGCAATATCCAAAAATGATTGATGACTGGTTGAGAGGAAGTTGCCTACGATGACGATGTCGCGCATTGGTGAACGGATGGAGTGGGCTACTGCCTGTACTAGGTGGGTGTCGAGGTGGTCTTTTTGATCGGATCAGTGCACTTGGAATGATGGTGCAGACGTTGGACAATGGGTATATGGATTCAAGATTGGCAACTTTTGTCTTTGGAGAGGAACGATGGTCCTGACGAGTTCTGTTGTTGTGAGCTACACAGAGAGATGTACGATGCATCATGTGCGGAAGTGAAGAGGTGGACCAAATGGTTTGATACCAAGTCGTTTAGGGTACACCCATAGAATGTTGTCCGCTTCACCGAAGGTTGACTGGAGATGGAGATCAGAGGATGATATTAGGGAGCGGGAATCACGACCGCCTAAGCGGGGTGTGCACGAGATAGAGAACACCAAAATCTCTGACAAGGGAACAAAGAGAATAAATTAATTCTTGAATGCTCCATTCATAATCCTAGTGATCTTTAAAAAACATTACATAGTGACATGTGCATACTAAGTTCCGACACTTTGACTTACTGTAAAATAATAAAATGCGTAACATAAACTAAAATAATAAACAAACTCTTGATATTGACGCCTAACTTAGACATATGATGACGCTAAATAACAAGACTAAGCAAATATGCACAATATGTGATAATAAATAATTGGTGGTGTGGGACCATAGCAGTATACCACAATTTAAAGCATACATCATCCATAATCAAAGAGAGAGAGATTTGCATTCATGCGTGTAGCAAGCGAGAGTTGAGTAGACAATGATTGTCAAGGAAGCGATAGGCAAAAAGATTCAAGAGTAGATGGAGATATAGAGGCCATAGGAAATAGGCAATGTCAAACAGACGATTAGAGTGACGATTCCTGCTCTAATACCATATTGCCATACCTGATTGCGTTAGCTGATCTTCTGGGTCTCGTCATTGCGTTAACTATTCTAGCGCCAGGATGCCCTATCTCCCGTATCGTTTGAGTACGGACCACCATCCGGTGACCTTACCACTTTTATTCCAATTGTAACACTTAACTATTCATATAAAATATACATATAATTCAACTATGATACTATGCTTTGTAGATTAAACTATCTTTTTTTCAGTGCCCTTTAACATTATAGTGAGTCTAATGCTGAAAGATGTGTGTTCTATTACTAACAAACCCATTTGTTTTTAACTTTTTATGAGCAATGGACACTGCAGTTGCCATGCTTTCTTGAAATTGTTGTCAAACATTTATCTGAGTGCTACTTTGTTAACAGTCCAAGTTCTCAACATATAAAATGTTATGTTTTTTGTTGCTTTAATTTGTAGGCCATTTTTGTATTTATTCTGACAGGTCATGCTAATAAATCATGTCATGCAGTTTGATGATTTTGACTGAGTAATATGAGAATGCTACTTTGAAAATTTATCCAACTACATTATATTTCCAGGAGTTGGATTTCTTGCTTGAGGCACGGAATAGTGAAAAATGCTTGGACAACTTTAAGAGGTTCTCTCCTCATATTGCTGACTGCATATATGCTCCAGTAGTGTATTGGGACTTGAGTACGTCCAAAGTTCTGACTATGGAATACATGGATGCAGCGGAAATAACAGATTTGAGTACAATTCAGAGTCTTGGGATTCAACTTTCTGATGTTTCCAAATTAGTAAAATTTTATTGCCATACTTTTTGTTATGTACTTTTGGATTATGGTATGTACATATGCTAAGTTTAGTAAAAAAATTGTGCAGATTAGCCAGGCTTTTGCAGAGATGATATTTAGGCATGGATTTGTCCACTGTGATCCACATGCTGCTAATATGATGGTTCGCCCTTTGCCATCTGGTAGAAGAAATTTTTTTGGTAAGAGTTGTGCTCTAAACCTTTTGATTCAGTGCATACAACACAATCTCCTGTTTTGGGTTTATTTTTGAAATCATAGCGAACAATAATCTGTCTTCTTAAGCATATATATACTTTGTCCAAATGTGTCTTTAGTTTTCATTTCTTTGAGATATTTACAATATGGAAGCTTCTGTATTCTTTAACATCTTTTTTCCCTACCTTTCTTCTGAAACTTCTAAATTTTAATCTCAAACCCAAAATCCTAAAGCCAAAGCCTAAAAATTCATAAACCTTAATCTATATAAGGAGTACTTTGAGGAGGTAGATTAATACATTGATAAAGTGCTAAAAGGAATTTCACCTCTTTCAGAATAATCTCCCATGGGTAATTACTGCTAAGGAGTACAAGATTACTGGATTTAGGCTTTATTTGAGTAGCTGTGAATTTGAGAGGTGACAGTGTGACACAGTAGTTGATTCATAGTAAATAAAGCGGTGACAATTTACATGCGTTTGCAATTTTCTTCGTTTCTAAAGCTCCATCAAGGTTTGTGTGTTTACAACTAGTAACACCTAACCATAGTGACACGACTGTGGTGGTGTTTTGGGAAAGTAAATTTGCGATCATAGTTAACTAAACACTATCTTTGTTTGATACCCCTAGGTCATTGCTTCACTCAGTGAAGAAAAGTGGAAGATGAGAGGAGGAAGATGGAGAGAAGAAAATCAACCTTAAGCTATTAGATGTTTGAGTAACTGTGAATTTGAGAGGTGATAATGTGACACAGTAGTTGATTCATAGTAGGACTTCGTTTGACGCAGCGTTTGGAGCTCTCCGTTTGGGGAAAACGTCGCCGCACGACGGGTAACCAAATGGCCGGCGACGACGTTTGCTCTGTTTGCACCCGCCGTGCCATGAGAAATGGAGGAAAACGGAGCGATTCCAACCGCGGCCTTCCCCTTCCGGTTCCATTAGCGCTCCTTTTCCTCCCGCCGCCTGAGCAAAACGCCAAACCAAACGAAGCCTAAATAAAACAGTGACAATTTACATGTGTTTGAAATTTTCTTGGTAGCGTTTCTAAAACTCCATCAAGGTTTGTGTGTTTACAACCAGTAACACCTGACCAAAGTGGCACGACTGTGGTGGTGTTCTGGGAAAATAAATTTGCGATCATAGTTAACTAAACACCATCTTTGTTTGATACCCCAAGGTTATTGCAGCTTTAAGTGAAGAAAAGGGGAAGATGAGAGGTGGACGAAGAGGAGAAGATAGAGAGAAGTAAATCAACCTTAAGCTATTAGATATTACTTCATGCATGAGTTCTACAACAACCAAAATACCTCTTAATTCTACTAAGCTGTAGGCACTCGAACAACAAAGTTAAGTTCCACTAAGCGAGCCACTTCCATAATGTCAGATATGGTCATTGGATGGTTCGTGCAGACGCTTGGGTGGAGGTGCAGGAGGAGATCTTGCATAAAGAAGCGCAAGTGGTGGTCCAGAGGTATGCCCGTAACATGGCTGATGAGGCAAATGAACTCATCCATGTGGTCATCAAGGGACTTGGATTGCCTGATGTCACATAAGCGTTCGACCGCGTTTCTCAATTAGCGGACATCATAATGCTTTAAGATTTCTTTCTTTAGGACCTCCTATATGTGGCCGAGGACGATTGATGAAGCGACCCCATCTAATGGAGAGTGGAATCCTTCGTCCCCAAGAGAATAATGGTAACCTTTTATGTCTACAGTTTCCGATGGTGGTAAAAAAATGCTCGGCCTTGGTGAGCCATCCAATGATATTTGATCATTTGAAGGGAGGGACTTCAAGGGCTCACGGAGAGTCGGTGGAGACTTCGGTCACCATTGGTAGGTTAAGTGAGTGTCCTGACACATGGCCGAAAAGTGACGAGGATTCAACAATAATGAAGGCGGAGGACAAGATCAGATGGTTGGAAGATTGACGCTCCAGCTGTGTGTCGATGCGAAGAGAGTATATGGATGAATTATAGGAGTTCGTCGTTGGTATCATGGAGTGTAAGTGAGGATTGCATGTTGTCGATAAGAGCGTTAATCATGGAATGGGTGCAGGGCATGCACCTGAGGTGGGCATTGAGACGACAAAAATCAAAGCCAGAGAGGGGTGGGGTGTGGGGTTCGATGCATATCAGAGCAACTAGGGCAATGCGGAGGTAGATCGCGGGAGCAATTGGGTGGGCTATCTGTAACGCCCCAATTTTTGCAAGTAAAAAGTGGTAATTTGGGAGCTACCGCACTGCGGTAGCAGTTACCGCCCTTTGACATATTAATTTCAAAACTAGTTCATTTCGACCCTGTTCTCTATTTAGTTACTGCTCGCTGTTTGGGGGCTACCGTCACGCGATAGGTCCTACTGCAAGCGGTAGCGTGCGCTTCGAGTTGTTCGTGTCCAGGGAAATACCATCACACGGTTGTGATACTGCGTCACGGTAGCTCCTAGACGAACTGAATTTGTTTAATCTCGTGATTTTGGCCATTGGATCTCCATCAAAGCCCATCAGATGGCCACGATATTTGCGCCCGAGTGCTATTATAAGAAGGTCAAACCCTATTCCTTTCATTCCATTCGTTTCATCTCTTTTGGGGTCTAGGTCAAGAGAGGAAGAGAATGAGGGTTCTCCTCATCCTTGAGGAAGGTGTTGTCGGAGCTCCGCCGCTTTGATCGATGTGTCGTCGTTGGAGTTCTCCTTGGGTCGCTGCGGTTCTTCTCCATCCAACCATCTTGAGATTCCATGGATTCGTATCTTTCTCCTAAGGTAATGATGTAGACTCAGATTAGAGTTTTTCAAAATAAAATAATTTTTGCAAATAGTTGATTTGGTATAAAATAAACTAAAAAGATTTGTCTAAATAAGTTGATTTTTTAAACTTTTTTTAAAAAAGGAGCCGAGCGGCTAAAATCTGAACTTTCGCGCGCAAATTACTCTTAACAATAAACTTCCGTCAAATCGTTGTTTATTGTTCAGAAAATTTCGTCGGCGCATAACGAATCGAGCTGTAGTGGAATTTGTACGATCACAAGCATAAACACAAGCACAATTTATGAAATAGCGGTAATCAAAGTGACAAGAACGTTCGAGGCAAACTTATATTTAATTATCTGGAACGCCTAAAATTAAACCAACAATAGGAAGCATGGAAGAGGTGAGATTACCCAGGGGCTTGACCCCTTTTCAGTTCAGTCGGTGCCAGAGAATCCACAACTGACTGACGGAAGACTCGGCTCAATGTTGACGTCAATCCAGAGGAGTCTCGCAGGGCAGAGCTATTGCGGAAATACTGGATCGGTGCCCGAATCAGATGCCGGAATGAGTCCTTGAGGTCGACGACACCCCTGGTGCAGCTGGAGAGGGCGGTTGTCGGGATTAGGAGGCGGAGTCGGTGTCCGTCAAGGTCGTGGCTGGCGGAAGCTTCCACCGTTGATTCGTACGGGAGGGAGCGTCGCAGAAAATAGTGAGGCCGTCAAAAGCTTCATTGGAAACAAAGAGGCGGTTGGATCTTCGGCTGGAGACTAGGGCACGACGGTTGTTCCCGATATAACAGAGGGAATGATTTTTTAATCGTTCCTCTGTCGTTTTCCGGTGCCTTTTCTTTTCCTGACCAGTAGTTTTAATAGGGGATTGCTGGGTATTTTTTTCCAAAGTTCGTACGGAGCAATTTTCAAGTTTTTCCAAACGGTTCAATTTCCTTCAGTCACGAGCACTTTCCAAAGTTCAATACTTCCCAATTTTCTAAATGTTTTATATTGCAGCAACTATTTCCTTCCAAAAATTGTGTTTTCATATATTCCCCCAAATACTGCTTTTGTATGATTTGAATATTCTTATATTTCTGTGTTTATAAAATATTTAAGCTTGTCTTTTTTGTCCTTCCTATCTAAATTACCAGACCTATTTATTCGGGATCTTATCGGCCGGTCAAACCGATGAGCCAAAACAAGTACATGAAATGAGAATGAGTACATGAAATAAAAATGGATACATTAAGTGAATAAAAAATAAATATATGAGTAAGAATTATGGTGAGACGAATGGTGCTTCAATTCTCCCGAGGTTGAAAGAGCTCGACCCCGACGAGACTTCACAAAAAATGGCAACAGAGAGATCTGACATCGTTGCTGGTGCGAGATCGGGTGGAATATCTGGGGCCTCGACGGGTGGTTCAACTGGTGGTTCAATCCGTGTCTGAACATGAACTAGACCAATCCTCCTGCAATAAATAATCACCCGACCTCTCTTTGAAAAATACAACTCATTGTGATAATGACCGCCCATGAGTTTGTAATGTTCAAATGTTGCTCGCAAAATATTAGCATTAATTTTATGCAGTTCCTTTAAATAATTACTGTGAGCTTGCGTATCGAAGGAAATACGTTCGTGGAGTTAAGGACGATGACGGTCAGGTGGGCGGGGGAATGTATGGAAAATCTTGAAAGGAGATATAGTAAAAGAGCGGCGTTTAGAATTATTACATGTAAGTTTAGCTTGTGGCGGTACAAAATCTCATTGCTTTAAATTCTCCTCGCTTAAACTCCTAAGAAAGTTCTTCAAATTCTGATTAACGATTTCAGTCAATTCATCGGTTAAAGAGTGATAAATGCTACTAAACACGAATGTAGTGTCCTCTCGACCCCATAATATATTCAAAAAATTTATTATAAAATGTTTAATACATTGTGGCAATTCACAAATCCGCTCACGTGTAACTTACAAATTTTAAAGTTGATTCCAATTTTATCTTTGAAAAATTTTCAAAGAAATCCTTTAAAATGTGTATCTTTATTAGGGGTGATTTTTTTTTATTTCTTACTATCCTTATAACACGAGTTTTCTTAAATATATTTATAGTTTGAAAATAATTTTTCTCAGGCTCATTTATAGGATAATGCGATGTTATGAAATGATGTTCTCCAAATACAAAATCAATATATGATGATGATTCTAATTTTAAGCCAGGTGATCATTAGACATAGTTGATACCAAACTGATGTGGACTCAGATTAGGATTTTTCAAAATAAAATAAATTTTGCAAATAGTTGATTTGTTATAAAATAAACTAAAAGGATTTGGCTAAATAAGTTGTTTTTTTTTTTTTTTAAAAAGGAGCCGAGCTGCCAAAATATGAATTTTCGTGTGCAAATTACTCTTAACGATAAATTTCCGTCAAATCATTATTTATTATTCAGAAAATTTCGTCGGCGCACAACAGATCGAGCCGTAGCGGAATTTGTACGATCACAAGCATAAATCACAAGCAACAATTTATGAAATAGCGGTAATCAAGGTCGCAAGAACGTTCGAGGCAAACTTATATTTAATTATCTGGAACGCCTAAAATTAAACCAACAATAGGAAGCATGGAGGAGGTGAGATTACCCAGGGGCTTGACCCCTTTTCAGTTCAGTCGGTGCCAGAGAATCCACAACTGACTGACGGAAGACTCGACCCAATGTTGACGTCAATCCGGAGGAGTCTCGCAGGGTAGAGTTATTGCGGAAATACTGGATCGGTGCCCGAATCAGATGCCAGAATGAGTCCTTGAGGTCGACGACACCCTTGGTGCAGCTGGAGAGGGCGGTCGTCGGGATTAGGAGGCGGAGTCGGTGTCCGTCAAGGTCGTGGTTGGCGGAAGCTTCGGCCGTTGACTCGTATGGGAGGGAGCGTCGCAGAAAATAGTGAGGCCGTCGGAAGCTTCATTGAAAACGAAGCGGCGGTTGGATCTTCGGCTGGAGACTAGGGCACGACGGTTGTTCCCGATATAACAGAGGGAACGATTTTTTAATCGTTCCTCTGTTGTTTTCCGGTGCCTTTTCTTTTCCTGACCAGTAGTTTTAATAGGGAATTGCTGGGTATTTTTTTCCAAAGTTGTTCGTACAGAGCAACTTTCAAGTTTTTCCAAACGGTTCAATTTCCTTCAATCACGAGCACTTTCCAAAGTTCAATACTTTCCAATTTTCTAAATGTTTTATATTGCAGCAACTATTTCCTTCCAAAAATTGTGTTTTCATATATTCCCCCAAATACTGCTTTTGTATGATTTGAATATTCTTATATTTCTGTGTTTTTAAAATATTTAAGCTTGTCTTTTTCATCATTCCTATCTAAATTACCGGACCTATTTATTCAGGGTCTTATCGGCCGGTCAAACCGATGAGCCAAAACAAGTACATGAAATGAGAACGAGTACATGAAATAAAAATGGATACATTAAGTGAATAAAAAATAAATATATGGGTAAGAATTATGGTGCGACGAATTGTGCATCAGGTAACAACCCTCTCTTTCCGATTTTTAGAATTCGAATTTATATTCCTTGTATATCTCTATGCTCCCTCTTGATTGTGAGTGTGTGAAGCCAATATCGTGCTGTGCAACCCGATCCACAGCACCCCGATCCAGTGACGTTTATGTGCTTTCATTTGGGGGAAAGTTCAATGGGGATGTTAGGAAGGTTTTAAGGTTGTGTGGTTGCAAGGATATGCGATTGTGGAGCCTTGAGAAGGCTAAAATCGGGTGAGTTCTTTGATTATGGGAGGTACTACCGAGCAGTAGCTATTACTGCAAGTGATAACTTCCAGTTGACCTGTATAGGTACTTCTAGGCATTATTGATGGTTGGGGTTAACCATGTGATGTTTGTGTTATGCTGAGAAATTGATGTAGTACCAAACTAGATGGCTTGGGTTATGTTAGGTACCATCACGCATTAGCTATTACCGCCGACAATAACTTCCTGGAGAGATTGGTGTAGTACTGAACTAGATGGCTTGGGTAATGTGAGCCCTGTCAGGCGTTAGTTGTTACCGCTGACAATAACTTCCTGGAGAGGATCTCTCTGGAAGCTGTCCTAATTTTATTGGATGGGATTATGGAGGCCTGTTTGAGAATTGACTTATGGAGTGTTGATATTGGCATTGATTAGTCTAATTATGATATTGAGCGTGCGTCTCAATGGGGGATTGATAAATGTTAATGATGGTTAATCATGATGATCATGAGTTTAGTTGTATATGGGACAAACTTCTTGATGAGAGAATTCATGGAATGGGAGATAGTCTTATGACCCGAGGAGATGTCTTTTAGTACTATTTGTGATTTGTTGGATGAGGTGTGATGATATCATTTGAGTGATAAAAGGTGTTGGATCCCTAGCGAGTCATAAAGGACTTTACATGGTGCGTGGGTATGAACTTGGCTTGGAAAAGGGGTTTGTAGACATGACCTGCAATGTACTCGGTTTAGGAAGAGACTCTACCGCCAGGACTTGCTGTATGTCTCCCGTATGTGCTATGAATGTGATATTCTCCATTCGCCGTGAGTGCGATAATGATTGTTCCCATGTTGGTGGACGAGTTCCCGTGTTGCTGAGATTTCACGCGCGAGTAAGGATTCCAGTGGGGTTAGCAAAATCGAGGACCTCCATGCTTCGTTGACGAGTCCCCGTGGTGCATTGGTGCTTAGAGTCCAAGTGTGGGTAGGCGTACTAATGGGGTTATGAACCGTTTTCTTTGTTAGTAGCGGGTGTGCGTACCCCATTGTATGTGTGCGGTGTGTACCATATGCGACATCGAGTTGTGCTTGAATATTGATTGTCTAGCCTGTTAGTATTTTATAAATATTGTAGACTAACTTGAGAACTCTAACAGAGCTTACTAAGATGTTTTGAGAAGTGATTGGCGTCTTATTGCTGAAGGTGTGTAGATATTGGGAGGTACCATTGGGATGTAGTTCCTACCGCCGGCGATAGTCCCTACCGTCGAGGATAGCCCCCAGACAACAGTTTAACATCATTGCATGGTTGTGTTTTGCTCAACTTTCTTGCTTATATTACTGCTTTACTTATATTTATGTATATCAAAGTGCTGACTTGCAAAGTGATGTAGTTTCCCAAGGTCCGTTAGAGCGGCCAAGAGGAGGGGTGTTGTTACATAGTTTGTGGTCAACTCATAGCTGACCCATATTTTCCCGCTTATGTGATTTGGTTACACGACTTGGTTCAGAGAAGATTATGCGCTAACTTGCAAAAATGAAAATTCATCGTGAAGTGTTTTACATTTCTTGTACTTGTATCTTGCTTATTGCGCAAGCTGATATGATCACAAATAAATTCCAGAAAGAATCCAGCAAGGGGAAGGACCGACAGGGGTGAGCGAGAATGGAGGACGAGAAGAAACGAAATTAGGGAGCAACCCTAGAAACCTTCATACATTCCAAGATAAAAATTACAAGGTCCGTCGACTCTCTTATAGTGGCGAGAAGCGAATATAAAAGGGAACACTGAACTTAGGAAATACTGAAGATTAAGAAATACTGAAATTGAGAAATACTGGAAATACTAAAAATGCGTCAACAAACATAACAACTTATTTATTATTAAATATTCTCCGCGGTCTCGGTGGGTCCTTGTGATATACGTGCCCGGCGCGTGTAGAAATGTCATGGCGGCTCGTCGTCGTGTAGTTCCGTAACATTGGACACGTAACACTTTATCCTTCCTTCAAAACGAGCTTGCCCTCAAGCTCATGTTTCAAGCGGGTGGCCGGGTCATCTGGTACCTTGACCTCCCTCCAGATCAAGGCCAAGTAGCACATAGCAATGACGACGGTGTTGGTGAGTTGCGGCGGCGCTATCAGAAGGACAGACGGCGAAAATAATGGCTTCCGCAAGGTCGGTAAGGAGTTGGTGAGAAGCCGCCACAAGGATGTTGGAGACGCGACGACCGATAGCAGGAACGGATCCGTTGGGGACAACGGGGCACGAGGCAACAAAAGAGGCGGCGATGCGGCCGGTGGAAGCGGCAGGGCAGGGGTCGGCAGAGCGAGAGCCGGGAGAGGAGACAGTGAGATGATCAGAGGGGGTGGCAAGACTAGAGCCGACAGAGTAAGAGCCGGTAGAGGGGGCGACGAGTTTACCGGACGGGGCGGCAGAAGAGGCGGTGATGCGGCCAGTGAAAGTCGCAAAGGGACGACCACCGTAGAGAGAGGTGTTGCATTAGCGATCGTGGAGCCACAAGGATGTTGGAGACACGACGACCGACAACAGGAACTGATCCGTTGGGGGCAGCGTGGCATGAGGCGACAAAAGAGGAGGCAATACGACCGCTGGAAGCGGCAGGGCAGGGGCCGGCAGAGCGAGAGCCGGGAGAGGAGACAGTGAGATGATCAGACGGGGTGGCAAGACTGGAGCCGACAGAGTAAGAGCCGGTAGAGGGGGCGACGAGTTTACCGGACGGGGTGGCAGAAGAGGCGGTGATGCGGCCGAAGGAAGCGGCAAAGGGACGACCACCGTAGAGAGAGGTGGTGCATTAACAACCGTGGAGAGAGGTGGCATGGCCGAAAAACTTTTGCATGGTGCAAGAGGCAGCCGTGGTGGAGACGGCTTAGGGCATGGAACCTCGTGGGGGGTTACAGAAGCCCGTCCGTGGTACATGAGAAGACGATCGACTTTGGCGTAGAGGGAGGCGTATGTGGCCAGGATTTGTGCAACTAGGTCAGAGAAATCTAGCCGAGGGTTGGTGGTCGGCAACAATAAGAACAACGACCCGGGAGCGGCGGATTGGGCGGTGACTATGGTGCCCAGGATCTAGGCTGGATGTGATGTCGGTGATGTCCGTGGCGGCACAACGATTGGCACAGTGGAACAGAGGCTCGGGGCGACGACCTTCCTGCAGCAGAAACGAAAGGGGAAGCAGATCCGGCTGACAGAAGCCCTGCGTCACGGGCGAAGGACGGTCGATATCTGGAGCGGAGCGGGGCCAGGAGCCGAGAAGAGAACGATACAGAACAGAGGCCCTGGGTGACGGAAGATCCGGAGGGCTGCAACGGCGGGGTTGTGGCGCGACTAGATCAACCGATTGTTGGAGGAGGCTTTGTTGCAGATCGGGGCGGATCGAGTGTGAAAAGGACGCCGAAGGCCGATCCGGTTGCTGGAGGAGGTGGAGCGGGTCGATCCGGTTTCTGGAGGGCCGATCCAGTTGCTGGAGGGCAGGACGTGACAGATCGGCGTTGGCGGCGTAATGCCGGAGGCGGATCGGGGTCAGGATGTCCGGCAAGGGTGAACCGCGCGTGTACAACCTCGGACTCGTGAGAGGCCCTCAAGACGCGAATAGAAGGAAGAATAGGCGAGAGGTGCTGATAGGCGAGTGAGACCAGATGGTCCACTCGCAGGAGGCGAGGCGAGTGGTATCTGCAATGGGCGAGACACCCCTTTTTGGGATGCGAGTAGGCCTTTATAGGCGAGAGGGCCCCGTGGCAGAGGATGCCTGCGAGACGGCCAAGAGGGCTCGCCTCGCCGATGGGTGTTCCCCTACTCGCCATATAGAGAGAGGGACGTTTTGACAGATCTATATCCATGAGGGATTTTACTCTTCTACCCCGAGTAATTTTACTCTTTTGCCCCAGGTGGTCTGCATATAACTCCTCAGAACAGCGGAGTTTGGCTGTTGGCAAACCCAACCAAGGGTACTTTGGTAATTTCAGGCCAGTTCAGTGTGGTTATTTGCACATTCAACTCAAAAAACTATAAATAGACCCATAGGGGTTCTTCAGAAGCACATACTTTTTCCCGGGACTTGAGAGGTTTTTTTTGTGCTTTCTGAGGAACTCCAAGCCCAGCTTTTGGCGTTGGAGGGGAAGCTCTCAGAGATCTTTCGGGTAAGCGGCGGGACCTCCCTACTGAGTCTTTGAGTCAGTTTCCAGTCCTTCACGACCAGTCAGAGGTCGGAGCTTGGGACGAGTAGGTGTTGGCTACGCCCCTATTTTTCGAACTTTTGTCGAAGTCAAATTTTGGCTTCAACAGTTCTGGTGCGGTGAGCGTGGAAGGTAGTCGATACAAGAAAAACTTTAGTTTAGTCCGATGGCAGGTGGTGAAGGTGAAGGATCTGGTTCAGGAGGTTCCCCCTCCCGGGGAGAGGATGCGACAAGGAAGATGCTGGAGGATTTCAGGCGAGAGGTCTTGCAGACCATCAGCTTGGCCTTCTCGGCAAGGAGCGAGTGGGCCACGCCTCAGGTCCCGATAGAGGAGGTCCCACTCTTGGGCGAGAACGCCCCTGGACAGCGCCCGGGGAAGGAGGTCCCGACGGAGGCCGGCGAGAGGGACGTGGCGGCGTGAGAGCTTTTTCCAGGCCAGCGTCCCGGGAAGGAGATTCCGACAGAAGTTGGCGAGAGGGAGGCGGTTGTGCGAGAGCTCTTCCCTGTGCATGGTCTCGCGGATCGGGCCTGCCAGCCGAGGCCGCGAGACGGGCCCTCTCGGCAGGCAGGTGGCGAGAGCCCATTCAGTGAGCTCATCATCTCGGCTCCAGTGCCGGAGGGGTTCCGAGAGCCCGACATGTCCTACTACTCGGGGAAGGATGACCATGTACAACACGTGCAGTGGTTTGGAGATGTTGTTTCGATAAGGCAGATGACGGATGCTTTCAAGTGTCGGCTGTTTGCCATCACGTTGAAGGATAAGGCACGGGATTGGTTCCACCAATTGCCGGCAAGTTCGATCTACAGTTTCGAGGATCTGCGCCGAGGTTTCCTGTTGAGGTTCTCAATATCGAAGAAACGTAAGAAGGAGGCGGAGTGCATGTTTGCGGTGAGGCAGAAGCAGGACGAGACGTTGGGGCATTATGTGGATCGGTTTCAGGAAGAGGTCCCCCTGGTCCAGGAGGTCCCAGGGTATACGCTGATGCTCGCTTTTACTCTGGGACTGAGGATAGGTTTCTTTAGCATGGAGTTGAAGAGAGTGCCCCCGTCTCTTTTGAGGAGCTCATGGAGAGGGCGGCAAAGGAGACAGACTTCGAAAGGGCCAATCCGGCGTTTGCAAGGAAGCTGGCCAGGTTGGCGGAGGACGATGTGAAGGAGCCGGAATCAGGAAGGCGGAGGGAGCAGAGAGAAGAGAGGAGGAGGGAAGAGCCCCGAGGACAGGGGCAGCAGGGACTGCATCAAGGACGGGGGGCCCGGGAGCCGAACAACCGTTTAGGTTGGAGGCCTCAGGAGGGTCGCCCCCAGGAGCTAGGAGGAGGCTTTCAGGGAAGAGAACTTCCGCGAGCCGAGGAGGTACGATCAGCCGGCATGGAGGCAGGGGCCGAGGGATCGCTTCCAGCATCAGCAAGAGGTAATGGAGATCGGTCGGGGTAGAGGAGGAAGGAGAGGAGCTCGGGGAGGAGCTGGAAGGAGAGATGGTGGAGAGGGAAGAAGGGGTAAGGTGGCGTTGCCTTTCTGTGACTTCCATCAGGAGGAGGGTCACGCAACGGCCACCTGCCCAGAGTTCTTAGAAGTGAGAGGAGCCAGGGGGGTGAGGAGGCAGGAGCCGCCGGTGAGGATCGTGGAAGTGCAGCAGGGGGAGATAGAGGATAGATGCGAGGACCGGGTGGATGTAGGAACCCGGGGAGGGATCGGGGTGATCCACGGAGGAGTTGGGATCGAGGCCGCTCGTAAGGGTAGCCTGCAGACCATGTACCGAAGGGAGGTAGCCTCGACCTCCCAGGCTCCGCCCCCGAAAGAAAAAATTACCTTTTCGTCAGAGGATATGCCGGATTATGAGGATCCGTTCTGTGATGCCTTGGTGATCTAGACGGCGGTAGAAAACTTCACGGTCTCCAAGATCCTAGTGGACAACGGGAGCTCCGTAAATGTGATCTTCAAGAAGGCCTTCGATGAGATGCAGGTGGAGACCAGGAGGGTCATAGCTTCGGATGGGCCGTTGTTCGGTTTCTCGGGAGAGAGGAAGGAAGTAGAAGGAGGAGTAGGACTGCATGTGAAGTTGGGGGGCGTGTCATGGAACTGCAGGTTCGTGATCGTGGACCCCCCGAGAAGCTATAGCGCCATCTTTGGGCATCCCCTCATCAACGCCTTTCGCTGTGTCCCCTCCTCTTTTCATCAATGCCTCAAGTTCAACAACGGATTGGTGCAGGTTAGGGTCAGAGGGGACCCGAAGGTGGCAAGGCAGTGCTACGTCACGACAGTCAACACCATATCATGGATGGCAGCGACGGAGGAGTTGGAGAAGGAGATGACGGCGCATGAAAAGGTTGTTAGAGATGATGAGATGAGCCTAAAAGAGGCGAGAGAGGAGGATGAAGAGGTTGTCGGGGAGGCGATTGAGGAGGAGCAGGGGGGAAGAGATGTGCAGGAGGTCCAGAGGAACGGAGGATTGGAGTCACAAGAAGGTCGACAGGTGGAAGTGGAAGGAAGGGGAAGTGAGAGGGAGGCCCAGAGAGGCGTAGAGGTTGAGCAGGAGCAGAGGGAGAGCCTCGAGGAGGCGATGGAAGTTGAGGAAGCAGGAAGGGAGGAAGAGCTTGGACAAGAAGAGGAGGCCAGGGCCGGCTGGGAGCAGTCGTGGCTGGATCCGGCAGAGGAGGTGGTGGAGATGGAAGTCTTCACCAGCGCCGGACAGGTGCAAAAGGTACGGATCAGCGGGGGTCTGAGCCCCGAGGACCAGGAACGAGTGCGGGCTTGCATCCATAGCAACATCGACATCTTCGCTTGGAGCGCGGCTGACATGCCGGGCATCGATGCGGATGTGGCCTGCCACCGCCTGAACCTGGATCCTAAGACGCGCCCCATACGCCAGAAGATGAGGACCATCGCAACTAAGCTGGAAGAGCCAATCCGCGAGGAGGTCAAGAAGCTTCTGGAGGTCGGCTTCATCTCGGAGATCCAGTATCCAGGCTGGGTCTCCAACGTGGTAATGGTAAAGAAAGGAGGAGGGAAGTGGCGCATGCGTATTGACTTTTCATTATTAAATAAATCATGCCCCAAGGATTGCTACCCCTTTCCTCGAATCGACGCGCTGGTTGATTCAGCAGTTGATTTTTCAATTATGAGTTTTTTGGATGCTTTTTCAGGTTACCACCAGATCCGAATGCACCCTCCCGACGTCAAGGACGTCTCCTTCATCACAAGGGATGGATGCTTCAGCTATAAAATGATGCCCTTTGGGTTGAAAAACGCAAGGGCTACATACCAACGCATGATGGATCGAGTCTTCCAAGGCCAAAGGGGGAGGAACCTGAAGGTCTATGTTGATGACCTTATGGTTAAAAGCAAGGGTGTGGACTCACACCTTCGGGATCTGGAGGAGACGTTCACCACCTTGTGAAAGTTCAAGATGAGGCTAAACCCCTTAAAGTGCGTTTTTGGGGCAAGCCGTGTGAAGTTCCTCGGGCATCTTCTGACCCCAGAGGGGGTAGAACCCAACCCAGATAAGGTAAAAGTCATCCTAGAGCTAGAGTCACCACGCAATGCCAAGGAGGTCCAGCGCTTGACAGACAAGCTGGCCGGCCTAAGTAGATTCCTCTGCAGGTCGGGAGAGAAATGCTCATCATTCTTCAAAGTGCTACGGGGTAATCAAAGGTTCGAGTGGACCGCCGAATGTGAAGAAGCTTTTCAAAGGCTGAAGAAGCAGCTCTCCCTGGCTCCTCTACTTCAAAGCCCAAAGGAGGGGGATGACTTGACCTTGTATCTCGGAGTGGGAGCAGAGGCGGTGAGCTCTGTCCTGGTTAGGGAAGAAGGTAGGAAGCAGTTACCAATCTACTATGTTAGCAGGATCCTAAAGAAGGTGGAGCTTCGCTGCCCTATCCTGGAAAAGCTGGCGTACGCCTTGATCATTTCAGCCAGGAAGCTCCGGCCATATTTCCAAGCACACTCCATCAGGGTGGTGACAGACCATCCCCTCCGTAAGATTTTTGAAGGAGTGGAGCACTCGGGTAGACTGGCCAAGTGGTCTATCTAGTTGAGTGAATTCGATATCTCGTTCGTACCAAGGCTCTCCATCAAGGCACAAGTAGTGGCCGACTTCTTGGCAGACTACGTTGTGGAGGTCGGGGCCGAGGAGTCACGACCGCAGGAGGCATGGAAGATGACGGTTGATGGAGCCTCGGGAAAGCACTCCCTCGGAGCGGGGGTGGTATTGACAAGTCCTCAAGGGGTCACCATAGAACAGACAGTGGTCTTGCACTTTCCTGCAACTAACAGCCAGGCAGAGTACGAGGCTGTGATAGCCGGTCTTCGTTTGGCAAGGGAGCTTAAGATCCAGGATGTGGAGGCTTTCACGGACTCATTGGTGGTGGCATTGCGGATTCGAGGAGAGTTCGAAGCTTGGGAACCCACCCTTGTGAAGTACTTGTCCAAGGTAAGGGCGATCATCGGGGGGTTCCAGACGTTCTCCATCCAACACATTCTAAGAAAAGAGAGTACCGCTGCCAATCATTTGGCTAAATTTGGACCTCGGGGAGGAGGAACCTTGACTGATCTGTTCCGTACAACAATCGAGGAAGGGGAGCTCATGGAAGTAGATCGGCGACCCTCATGGGTGGATCCCTTCGTAACCTTCTTCGTCACGGGCGACCTCCCTGAGGGGATCAAGGAGGCAAAGAGCTTTCGGCATAAGGCGGCCCATTATCTCATGCATGAAGGGAGCCTACATCGGAAGATGCTTTCGGGTCTTTTGGCGCGATGTGTGACGGAAGAAGAGACCCGACGGATTCTGGAGGAGGTGCACTCTAGGGAATGTGGAAGCCATTCCGGAGGAAGGACGTTGGAAGCAAGGGTGGTCAGGCAGGGGTACTTCTGGCCCACCCTAAGGAAGGCTGCCGCGGAGTTTGCGAGGAGGTGCCAAAAATGCCAGCTCTACGCCCCCCTCCAGCTCCAGGCAGCTCAAAGGCTTCGAAGCATCACGACACCGTGGTCGTTCGTTATCTGGGGGATGGATTTAGTTGGGTCTTTCCCTCCAGTTAGTGGGCAAAGGAGGTTCCTCCTGGTTATGATCGACTACTTCTCAAAGTGGCTGGAGGTTAAGGCGCTGACCAAAGTCACCTCCCAAGTCATTAGGAACTTCGTTTGGGGAGAGATCATCTGCAGGCGTGTGCTGCCTCAGGCCATTGTCACGGACAATGACCCTCAATTTGCAAGTGAGGAGTTTATAAGTTTTTGCACCCAGCTGGGCATCGACCTCAGGTTTGCCTCCGTCCACCACCCCAGGAGCAACGGCCAGGTGGAGGCCGCTAACAAAATTATCGTGAACCTGCTCAAGAATAGGTGGAGAACTTGAGGGGGAGCTGGGTGGAACAGCTCCCCTCAGTTTTGTGGGCCTTGCAGACAACCCCAAACACGGCCACCGGCGAGACCCCCTTCAAACTTTCCCATGGGTGTGAGGCGGTCCTACCTGTGGAATTTGAGGTCCGATCCCCACGAGTTGTGGCTGCAGGTGATGGAGACGAGGCTTGGAGGCTCGAAAATGAAGGAGGCTTTCGCCTCTCACTGGACATGGTAGAAGAGCTACGCGACGTAGCAGCTATCAGGCAGGAAGAGGTCAAACGACAGATGACAAGATACTTCGACAAGCATATCAGGATCAAACAATTTGCGAAAGGAGATCTGATGCTAAAGAAAGTTGATGCTGCGGGGAGGTCCGCTCCCGTGGGCAAGCTCAACCCAAATTGGGAGGGGCCTTATATTGTTGAGAAGGTCCTGAGAACAGGAGGTTACCACCTCCAGGATGTAGAGGGTAGGACCATGAGCCACACCTGGAGTGGCGATGACTTGAAGCGATTCTACCCATGAGAAGGGAGGGCAAAAGTTGTATATTCAAATCAAGTTCATAATAATAAATTTCACAAATTACTTCTTGTCTTTATCTACCATGAAATTTCGAAGGCTCGCTTGTGGGGGAGAGGTCTGGTTCTTGGTCCTTGGTTCTGCACTACCTCGAGCGCGGCTCGACCCCAGGTAGACCCGCTGCGCAGGCTCTCATTAGCTGGCAGGTCCGAAGGCTCGCCTGTGAGGGAGAGGTCTGGTTCTTGGTCCTTGGTTCTGCACTACCCCGAGCGCGGCTCGGCCCCAGGTAGACCCGCTGCGCATGCTCTCATTAGCTGGCAGGTCCGAAGGCTCGCCTGTGGGGGGAGAGGCCTGGTTCTTGGTCCTTGGTTCTGCACTACCCCGAGCGCGGCTCGGCCCCAGGTAGACCTGCTGCGCAGGCTCTCATTAGCTGGCAGGTCCGAAGGCTCTCCTGTGGGGGAGAGGTCTGGTTATTGAAGTTTTGGTTCTGGGTTCTTGGGAATAGGTCTAGGCTCTGGGGAATTCTACACCACTTCAAGTCCGGCTCGGTCTTTGACGGACCCGTTGCCCAGGCTCTCGTCAAGCTAGCAGGGCAGTAAACTCACTAAATGACAGAATGGTTGGGAAAATCTTTTTAAACAACATCCCTGCTTAATTCTATGAAAAATAAACTAAGGCAAAGGCTTGGAGCAGGGCGAGTGGAGGCACTCGCAGCTGGCAGTTACGAGGATGGTCTCGCTTACGGCGAGTGGGCACTCGCGCGAGACGGAAGGCTCACTCTAATGATCGGTGAGCAGGTTACGTCACTAAGAGTCACCCGCGCAGGGAGTACTTTAAGGCAAGGCGAGAAGGTTCTGTCGGTCCTCACGCATAAAAAAGATATGGGAAGCGACGACTCGCGCTCGACAAAAAGCCAACTCTCCAACAAGACCGCGAGACAAGACGTAGCACCTTCTCGCGTGCGTGAGCGCATCAGAGTGTCGTCTCGCAGTAAGCAAAATAAAGCAAAGGGTAGGGAGAAAAGGCGGGGCGGCGAGACGGGTGGATAGCACCGTCTCGCAGGCCCAAGCAGACCAGTAACTTATCTCGCAAGATAAGAAAACAGAATAACAAGCAAGACAAGCATGTACATTTGATTCACTGTCATATCACAAAATAGAGCTCAAAAAAGATAGTTTGAGTTTTACAACAGCTGCAAAAGGAAGAGGAGAGAGGGATTCTGGATCTTGGGAGTTGGCACGTCATTTCTCCTCGCCGGAATAAGAATTCTCGCTCTCCTCGCCATAGAGCTGGGGGACCAGGTCGCGGACGGTCACCGTTTCTGAATCATCCTTCACGACCCCTAGGTCCTTCATCATCTTCAAGACCTTCTCAACCTCGTCAAAAGAATAATGCGGCGGAAGTGTCCGAAAGGGCTCGTGGCGAGACGTTGACGCGGCGTCGGCCTGAAGACGAGTATTCTGGGCTTTCAAGCCCTTGACCTCCTCCTCCAGGGCCTCTACTCGCGAGTGCAGCCGCTCCGCCGTCTCGCCATCTTGCGGGACGTCCAGTCATTATTAAGGTGTATTGAAGAAGGAAAATCCAAGAGTAAGGATAAGGCTTTACCACGCCGCCTGGGGCTTTCACGAGGAGGGTTTCGGCATCAGACAACCTTTTGGCGAGGTCCTCGGATTTCTCTCGCTCCGCCGCCAGGCCTGACTCGCTGTCCTTCCATTTTTTGTTGATACATATAAGGCGGCGCGAGGCGCGGTGTGCGAACTCCAAGGCACGCATTTGGGCGTGGGAGGACTTCAGGACGAGATCTCGCGTGGACTCGCTCTCGGGCGAGACGACATCGAGACCGCCATAAAGGCCGTACCCCACGGCGAAAGCGGGGCTGGTGGGCTCCTCCTGCACCTTCCAAGGGGGAAGGAGGGTAGAAATGGATATGCGGTTGGCGTCCCGCCCCCACAACAGAACAGGGTCGCCGGCGGCATCTGAAACCGCGGGGCCCAGGTTGAAGTTCATGTGGGAAGAGGGAGCGGGACAGCTGGAGGAGTCGCCTTCGCGAGAGGTGGTACCAAAATGTCATAAAAACGAGAATGTGTCAACAAAATACAGCCCCAAAAATATCGTTCATAGTCGCGTGGAAGGTGGTCTGTGCGTTGGTCAGGTAGAAGGGCGTGATCAAGAACTCGTAGTGGTCGTCGTGCGTACGGAAGGCGTTCATGGCGATGTCCTCGGGTCGTACCCGGATCTGGTGATAGCCCACTCAGAGGTCCAGTTTGTTGAAGAATATGGCATTGTGGAACTCGTTCAGGAGCTCCTGAATAACTGGGATAGGGTACCTGTCTGGAATGGTGGCCTTGCTGAGCTCCTGGTAGTACGCAGAACCGCCAGTTACCGTCCTTCCGGACCAGGAGAACCGGGATGGAGAAAGGGGTCACACTGGGCCGGATGAGGCCCCCCATCAAGATCTCAAGGACCAGCCGCTCGATCTCATCCTTTTGCACATGTCCGTAACGGTAAGGGTGTACTAACATCGCCGCAATATCGGGTTAGAGTGGAATGGTGTGATCAGTCGAGTGACCCAGAGGGAGACAGGTCGGGGCCTCAAAGATGTCGTCGAACTCGGCGAGTAACGCCTGAAGGTCGGTCAGGTGTGAAAGAGACGGTGGTGTCGGAGCGGAGAGCGTCCAAAGCCATGCGGAAAAGTCAACGCCGACGGTCCATTCAATTGCGCAAGCGGAGACTAGAGAGTGAAGCAGAGCGGAGACGCCCACCAGACGACACGTTTGGCCCTCCTGGAAGAACTGCATAGTCATACTCTCCCAGTTGACAAGCACTCCCCCCCCCCCCGGGTGTGGAGCCAAGCCACTCCCAGAATAACGTCAATACTGTCGAGGCCAAAGACGTAGAAGTCCGCAGTCACCAGGCAATACCCCACCGTCAGGGAGAGAGAGGTGCAACACCCGTGGGTTGGCTGACAACGACCATCACCCAGACATACTGTAAAGCCAGGAAAGGGAACCAAGGGAAGGTGAAGCTGGTTCGTCAACTAGATTGAGAGGAAGTTGTGGTTCACACCACTGTCCACCATGATCATAATGGAACGATCACACAGCGTGTCTGACAGCTTCATGGTCTGAGACCCTAAAATTCCACCGACCGAAAAACAGGGCAACTCCAAGCGGTGGAATGTATGTGAGGCGGTGTCCACCACAACGCCACCCTCGGATAGCTCGAGGGACACGAAGTACATGAAGGGGTGGGCGTGACAACCACATGTGGAGGATGCACACACTTCGGATCACACATAGGAAGGACGCGTGACCAGAAGCATGGAGCAAAGTGGTAGAATTGAGCCTCAAGCGAAATGGACCCATGATCCAATACCGGGTCCCTAATATGGCTCAAGCTGGAATGATAGTTCCCTAATACCGGGATACAATTATTGGAAAAGGTGGTGATACAGCTCCTTGAACATTTTTTTTAAGCATTGTTCCATTTTGTTATTTTTATTTTGCCCCTATGTTTGGGGATTGCATTAATATGACTTTTGGTTGTTGTAAAACTTATGTTTGAAGTAATATCTAAGAGCCTAGGGCTTTTTTCCTCTTCATCTTCTCCGCTTCTTTCTCTCCTCTTCTCCGCTTCTTCTCTTTGGTGTTGTGATACCCTAGGGTATCATTTAGTCCAACCTGCCTCGCATTGCCTACCCTCAATCACCGAGTACTGGTGATCATGTAACACCCCGCCTGCAGTGATCGTATAGAATGGGTCTGGACAGACTGCACATCATACAATCATCACGAGTAAAGTATTACAAAGTGATAAAAGAATCAAAACATTAACAATCAGATTACTTAGTACAACAAAAACTAGAAGAAAACCCAGAGACTCACCACATCTAATTCAGTGAACAAAAGAGATTTTGTCTTAAGGCCTTATATCACATAAAAAGAGTATAAACTAACAGAGCTCGTGTTACGGGTTCAAATGTTACGAAACTACATGACGATGAGCCACCACGACAAGGCTATCGGGCGCGTATATCGCAAGGGGAAGGGCCCATCGAGTCTGAAGAGAATATTTAATAGTAAATAGATTGCTATATTTGTTGACGTTTTATAAGTATTTTCAGTATTTTCTAATTTCAAGTATTTCCTAATTTCAGTATTTCATTTTATATTCGTTCTTCGCCACTGTAAGAGGGCCGACGGACCTTGTAATCTTTATCTTGGAATGTATAAAGGTTTTTAGGGTTGCTCCATAATTTCTTCTCTTCTCATCCTCCTTCATTCTCGCTCACCCCCGACGGCCCTTCCCCTTGCAGGATTCCTCCTGGAATTTATCTGTGATCGTATCAATTGGTCCGACCTGCCGCACCGCCCGCTCTCGCCGTCGGTGCTCGAGTTTGCCTAAGGAATTCAGAAATCTATCTCCCTGGTCCACTGACACGCACATCACCTGATCCCCGCCGTCCCGCGTCATCGCGACAAAGCCCTTTTTCCGCAACACAGCACTCGATCCCACATCGCCATAGGAAAGACGAGCGTCCTGATCGTCGTTGTCGTTCCGCACGTCGCGTGATCCAGCATACGCGCTGTTAAAGCCAAAATTTGACTTCGACAAAAGTTCGAAAAATAGGGGCGTAGCCAACACCTACTCGTCCCAAGCTCCGACCTCTGACTGGTCATGAAGGACTGGAAACTGACCCAAAGCCTCAGCAGAGAGGTCCCGCCGCTTACCCGGAAGATCTCTGAGAGCTTCCCCTGCAAAGCCAAAAGCTGGGGTTGGAGCTCTTCAGAAAGCACAGAAAAAAGCCTCTCAAGTCCCGGGAAAAAGTGTGTGCTTCTGAAGAACCCCTATGAGTCTATTTATAGTTTTCTGAGTTGGATCTGCAAATAACCACACTGAACTGGCCTGAAATTACCAAAGTACCCTTGGTTGGGTCTGCCAACAGCCAAACTCCGCTGTTCTGAGGAGCTATATGCAGACCACCAGGGGCAAAAGGGTAAAATTACCCGGGGTAGAAGAGTAAAATCCCTCACGGATATAGATCTGTCAAAACGGCCCTCTCTCTATATGGCAAGTAGGGGAACACCCATCGGTGAGACGAGCCCTCTTGGCCGTCTCGCAGGCATCCTCTGCCACGGGGCCCTCTCGCCTATAAAGGCCTACTCGCATCCCAAAAGGGGCGTCTCGCCCATTGCAGATACCACTCGCCTCGCCTCCTGCGAGTGGACCATCTGGTCTCACTCGCCTATCAACACCTCTCGCCTATTCTTCCTTCTATTCGCGTCTTGAGGGCCTCTCACGAGTCCGAGGTTGTACACAATCCCCGCTTTTTTCGAGATTATTTTAAGCTCGGAAAGAACATCCAACCGAGGCTCGTTATTGAAACGTATTTATGGACGCATTTATGAGAGAATCTTCTATGAGGCCCCCCACCGAAACCTATAAATATGGGATTCCTATCCCAAATAGAGGCTGCCCCTTTACGCACTTCCTCCTTCCTTGCAGTATACTGTTCATCATGTCTCACAGCCAGAGCTTTCGCAAGCGCCTTGCAAAGGTGCGTCGACAGAACAAGGCCAACGTGGCCGCTTTTACTTCAACTCTAGTTCGCCCCCTACCCTCTTTACCATCCTCCCCGTCTCGCCTAAAGGTGGGAAAGAACAGGTGGCCCCTCCTCTGCCGAGGATCCGTCTCGCGCAGTCCAGGAGACCTGCCCCACTCCTCCTCCCGCATCTCCCAAAGAGAAAGAGGTGAGCTCTCGCTTCTTTATTACTCCTTCAATATTTGTATCTGTCTTCTTAATTGTTTGTCTCTTCAGGGAGCTCCCGCTGCTACACAACGATCGGAAAGCCCGCGAGATGACTCCGCCGCCCATCGTGAAGATTCTGACTCGCAACCACCTTCCACTCCTTTATCTACTCCTCCCTGCGAGAGGAGAGATGATCCCTCCCAGGCCGCTGGGACTTCCCGTCCTCCCGGTGAGAAACCTTCCCTCTCGCTTCTTTGCCCCACTCGCTACTCCCACACACTCCTGCGGGAGCCTCTCTCACCCCGCCCCTTTACTCCTTCCGCAGGCGCCCAAACTGACTCACCTGCTGAGGGGCACCTTGGGCAACCTGCCGTCTCGCCTCTTCCTCCCCTTGACGGGATTGAAGATTACCTTGGCGACCGTGCGAACCCGGCGGAAATGAGGCGCAAGACTGTCGAGTTGTTCCAGAAACACGCGCGCCTCATCCATTCGCTGACGCTGGATAAGCAGGCGGAGGATCGGCGCATCGAATGGCTGGAGAACGAGTGCGCTCGCCTATCTTCTGAGGCAGATACCGAGTTAGATGTCGACGGAACCAACCCTAACGCCATCATTAGCGAGATCGACATGCAGCACTGTCTCGCGCGCTGTGGGCTGGAGTCCGTTCGCGCTTTTCACTCGCGCAGTAGGCCTCCTTGTGCGGGAGCTCGCGGTGGCCGCTGGCAATGGCTCCCGTACTGAAGGCTGTCCGTCTCGCCTCTTCTTTTTTATTCTGTATTTGAGTGCTGTAATAATAAATGTTTTATGCTGCGGTCTCGCCGGCATTGTCAGAGAACTTGGTGCCCGCCATATGCGGGATGGTGTTTTTTGAAAATTTATTACTGCTGTTTTAATTTCAATTTCTTTAATTTCTTTTTAATCACTGTCTCATGATTGCGACTGACCACGCAAATCGAGGTTTTTTAGGAGATAGAGAGAGTAAAACACCGACCGACTCTTCCCCTCCTTCTGTACCTTTTCCCGCTCATTAATCCTTTCACCATATTTGCTATAAATATCCCGGCCCTGGATTAGAAGGATACCCGCGCCTCTTGCCCCTGCCGTGCCCAAGTTCTTGCTCTCTTGCTTCAGCCGTCTCGCCGCGTCTTCTCGCGCTTTTTCTCTCCCAACCCTCCCGCCGATCTTCTTTCTTACTCTTCCTTTCTCCCTTCGTCTCGCCTAAAACCGTCTCACCAAGGATGAGTAAGAAAAGAGTTGAGGAAGGTGACGGGCGCAGCCGCTGCGGGAAGCGGTTCACAGACCATGACTTTCCGCTCGGCCGGCTCTCAGAAGAGGACTAGCGCGGATTCGTCCGCAAGTACCTGGGGGAGGGGCTCGAGTCGCGGCCCCCCAAAGTTGGCGAGTCAATAAACACCTATTATCCGGGAGAGCTCGCCTTCTCCGTCTCACACTTTGAGGCGGGGTTGAGGTTGCCTCTATGGCCTGAGGTAAAACAAGTATTCAAGTACTTTGGCGTCGTCCCGGCGCAGGTCAACCCGAACGCCATTTCGGTGTTGATTGCCTTCGCCTGCTACATGCGCCGGGAGCGCATTGAGTTCAGCTTGACGGTCTTCCGCAAGCTCTTCATTTACCACGCCAACGCCGATGGCGTCTCGTACTTCACTGGGCAAGGGCTCAAGGTGTACGAGACGCCAAATAAAAATCACCATTGGCTCACGAGGTTTGTCTTCATCCGCGGCGATCGTGCTGACTTCGGGGGCATCCCGCTCGCGCCGGTGTCACCCCCCCGAGAGCTTCTACGCGACCCCGCAGGTGGGTGGCCCAGAGAAGCTGCTGTATGATTACTTTGTCGGCAAAAACTTCGAAGTCAACTTCCTGCGGCGAGGCCTCGACTCGCTGCCTCCAGTGCTCCCCGGCGAAGGTACTCTCGTTTTCTTGTCTCGCTTTGTGTCTGATTGTGTCTCCGTCTCGCCTTCTCATCGCCTTATTTTGTTTTTAGGGGAGTGAGTCGTCCCAGTCCACCCCCCTTACAAAAGCAGTATCCATCCATCCAAAGACCTTGATCTCGCCAGCGCGGCCGCTGAGGCGGCGAGAGAGTCCCTGGCTCCTGCCCCCCCAAAGAGGACTGCAGGCGACACAACCCCTTCTCGCTCCGGCCCTCCAAAGAAAATGAGAAAAGCTGTGGTTGTCTCCAAGGGGAAAAAGAAGATGACCCCGAAGGAGAAGGAGATATCGGGGTCCTTGAGCCCTATCTCCGTGGAGGGGTCTCAATCGCCCCGCTCGCCTCCTCAACAGGCCGTCTCGCCTACCCGCGAGACGGCTCTTCCCAATCAGCCTGCCGCCACATTCGATCAACAGGCTGCCATACAGTTCATCCTGGCAGGATCTCCTTCGGCACGTCCGCCTCACTCTGACCACCATCCGATGCCATCACCTCAAGCTCCACCCAAAGAATTGTTCCTTTGGTGCATCGTAGGTGAGCTACCTCGGCCACAACATCTCGGCCTGGGGGTCTCCATGGATGAGGAGAAGATTGTGGCGGTCCTTCATTTTCCGACTCCTACATCCCTTCGGGACATCCGGGGATTCCTCGGCTTGACATGATACTATCACCGCTTCATCCAGGGGTACAGGGCTCTAGCTCGCCCCCTCACGTAGCTCCTGAAGAAGTCAGAGGAGGGCCCTTTTCAGTGGATGGCCGTGGCCGCTGCCGCCGCCTTTGCCGCCCTTCAACAGGCCTTAGTCCACGGGCCGGTGCTGGCTATGCCCGATTTCTCTCTGCCCTTCCTAATGCAGTGTGATGTTTCAGGCTGGGGGGTGGGAGTCGTCCTAATGCAGGCCAGACGACCGATAGCCTATTTCCGCCGTACTTTCTCCAGCACTGTCCGCAATCGCGCCGCATACGAGAATAAGCTCATGTGTCTTGTTCTTGTCGTTCATCATTGAAGCTCATATCAAATGGGCCGCTTCTTCGTGATCCGCACCGACCATCGCAACCTCCGCTGCCTCCTCCATCAGATGATCTCAACGCCCGCCCAGCAGGTGTGGGTGACCAAACTCCTAGGATATGATTTCACCATCCAGTTCTGGTCGGGGTGGGCGAACCGAGCGACCGATGCCCTCTCTGATCTGAGCCAGTCGCCGAAGCTCACGATTATCTCTCGGTTGGTGTGGGAAGACGCGTTGACCATCCAACACGAGATTGAGGCCGACCCTGTTGTATCGGGGATTCAGACGGCGCTCGTCGCGGACGCCACCGCTCGTCCACCATACTCGCTTGTAGGGGGGCTCCTGTTCTTCAAGGGCCGCCTTGTTATAGTGCCCTTTTCACCGAGCATTCGCCGTCACCTCGCTGAGTTTCACGCATCGCCCTCCGGAGGGCACGCTGGGGCCTTCCGTACTTACCACCATTTAGCGCCCTCTCTTTACTGGCCCCATATGTTCCAACAGGTCAAGACATTCGTGGCTGTCTGTATGGTCTGCCAGTAAGCCAAGTACGAGGCAGCGTTTCCAGCCAACCTCCTTCAGCCTCTTCCCATTCCAGACCTCATTTGGAAGGATGCGGCCATGGACTTCATTACTTGGCTACCGCGCTCCCAGAGGTTCGACTGTATCTTGGTCATGTCTGTCCAAATACGACCATTTTATCCCCCTTTGTCACCCTTACACCGCCGCCACAGTCGCGGACAGCTTCAACAACGACGTTGTGCGCCTTCACGAGTTTCCTTGATCGATCGTGATCCGCTTTTATTGAGCATCTTTTGGATCACACTTTTCCGACTATAGGGTACTCGCCTCCGCATGAGCACTGCTTATCACCCATAGACGGATGGCCAGTCCAAGATCCTCAACCGCTGCTTGGAGACGTACCTCCGCTATTTTGTGGCGGAGCAGCCTCGCAGATGGGCCAAGTTGTTCTGTTGGGCTGAGTAGTCCTACAACACTACCTACTAACATGCAACAAGTACCACCCCTTTTGAGGCTATCTATGGCTGGCCGCCACCATCCGTTCTCCGCCATCTGCCGGGAGATAGCCATGTCGAGAGTTTGGACACCGCCCTGCAGGACCATGACACCATCTTGGACCACTTGAAGCGTCACCTTCTACGGGCCCAACTGAATATGTCCTCTTTTGCGAACCAGAAGCGGCGCAACCTCTCCCCCAGGAGGGGGAGAAGGTGTTCATCAAATTGCACCCATACCGCCAGCTGTCCATGGCCCTCAGGCCCGGCCTGAAGCTAGACCCCCGGTTCTTTGGCCCCTTTGAGATATTAGCGGTCGTCTACCGCCTCCGCCTTCCCGCCGAAAGCCACATACACTCGGTCTTCCACGTTCCTCAGTTACGCCGCGTGGTGGGCAACCATGCCACCACGAATCATATTCCAACCGACGTCGATCTTGCCGGCGAGCCGCCGTATTACCCGGACAAGATACTTGGTCGCCGCTGCCTTTTGTCGGGAGACCCCACTTTGTAGCAAATCCTGGTTGCCTGTGCTAATCACCCATACTCTGACGCTACATGGCTTTCTCGAGATTACTTCCGCCGCCAGTTCGCTGACTACTGCCTTGAGTACAAGACACATTTTCCAGACGGTGGTATTGTTACGGACACGCACTTCGACGAGACGTCATGACAGGTATACACGCGGAGGAAGAAGACGACGGGTCCATCTGGAGGAGAGATCGAAGACGCGCCACCGATATGATTATGTATGTTTGCATTCGGTTACATCATGTTATGTTTTTGCACGCTTTTCTATTAACACTATCTTTTCGCTATTGACACACTACACTTATAAGGGGTGGTGTTGTACTCTTTTTCATTATCTTTGGATGTATGAGATTTAAGGTTGCTCCCTAGCCTTTCCTCTCGATCTTTCCTCCTTTCTTCTCCCTCACCACCGCCGGCCCTCCCCTTGTCGGATTCCTCTCCGGGATCATATCACAAACTAAGCCTTAGTCTTGCATTCGATCAAGAATTATTTAACCGGAGGCTCAATTCTCCCATTCTGCTCCATGCTTTTGGTCGCGCATTCGTACTAGGCGTGATCCGAAGTATGTGCGTCATCCACATGTGGTTGCCGGGTTTACCCGTCTCCTGTTCGGTAACAATGTTTTTCCTCACCGTGATTGCAGCCTTCACTGCATTAGATAAGTGACAATATTTTTGGTTTAGAAATATCACATGGGTGGCTTGGAACTAGAGGCTTAACCTTTTAAGGTGAAAACATGTTTGACCACTAGTGTGTCATCATCCTTTCACACTTCTTAATATTGGTATAAGGTGAATGGTTAACTCTATTGAGTGGTTCATTTGGTTTATGCTTCATATTGTTGAGTGCTTCATATATTGTTGCCGAGCTTAACATATTTGCAGCCGTCTACTATGATTGTGTAGGTTTCAAAATTGGTATGATCTTTGAGAGAGTTTTAGTTCATAATGCTTGATGATGTTGAGAACTTATGCTTGATGGTGAATGTTGGGCTATGTGGAGAGCTTTCACCTGACGAGGACACTATTAAGTCTACACAAAGAGTATTAAGACCATATTAAGGATATGCAGCCCTTTGTCGACTCTGATGAAGAATTTAAGGATACTCTGTATTAAAGTGACACTCCATCTCAATGTGTCAAGCTTTCTTAGGAGAAGAACAATGTGTCTAGCTTTCTTAGGAGATACATATAGCCTATATCTTGTTGTTCGCATCACAAATGAGATTTTTGTCATGAGTTTGATGGATGATTCTAATATTACCATCAACTCGGAAGATATATTAACCTCTTAATAGGAGGAGATAATCACATTTTTATGAGAATTAATGTTGGTACGTACATGACTCGTGATAAGCATATTGCCGCTACTTTCTTTGTTTATCTGACTAGTAAATTCTTTCAAATATCATGAAATGTGTAATCACAGTAGGAGTTGTTTTGCAAAATTGAATTTAGTTGGTCTGACAAAATAATTCTTGGGAGATCTCCTAGCTGTTATCCATCGCTTATACGAGAACCAATTATTACTTTATCGTGAAATAAGGCACTCCCTATAACCACATAGTTGTCATGTGGTTGCATCCAAAATTTCACATGTTCTTAAATTTTAAAAGTTCGTCATCCGATTCTTTAGTTTTAGAGGAAGCTCAATATCAAACTTTAGTGATAAAAAATGAAGTCAATTGTTAGCAAATTCAGGTGTTGCGATCCATTAGAGCGATCCTAACGATCCAAGTGGGGAGGCTTATTAAAAAAACCGAGTGGGCGTCTTACTAAAAAACGAGTGGGCGTCTTGTTAAAAAAACCGAGCTCCCTATTTTCCCATTCACGCGTCCGCGCGATTTACCAAAATCCTATTCCTCTTTTTTGCCCTCTTCGATGGCCTGATTTCTTGCTCTCTCCGTCGTCATTCGGCGTGTTCTATCTGTTTTCGGCATCATTCGGCCCACTCATGCTATTTTCAACGTCGTTCGGCCCGTTCGTGCTGTTATCGTGCTCTCTCCTCAGTTTCCTTCTATTTCCGATCGGTAACCGTTCGTCTATTTCCTATAATTCTAGCTTCCTCATTTGAATTTATGTTGTATATTGTTTCTTAGAGACTGCTTGATGACGTTGGTGTTGCTATATGGCCGGTTCGTGCTTCTATAGAGCCCGTTACTTTCTTTGTTTATCTGACTAGTAAATTCTTTCAAATATCATGAAATGTGTAATCACAGTAGGAGTTGTTTTGCAAAATTGAAGTTAGTTGGTCTGACAAAATAATTCTTGGGAGATCTCCTAGTTGTTATCCATCACTTATACGAGAACCAATTATTACTTACCGTGAAATAAGGCACTCCTTATAACCACATAGTTGTCATGTGGTTGCATCCAAAATTTTACATGTTCTTAAACTTTAAATGTTCCACATCCGATTCTTTAGTTTTAGAGGAAACTCAATATCAAACTTTAGTGATAAAAAATGAAGTCAATTGTTAGCAAATTCAGGTGTTGATCGTAACGGGCTCTATAGAAGCACGAACTGACCATATAGCAACACAAAACGTCATCAAGCAGTCTCTAAGAAACAATATACAATATAAATTCAAATGAGGAAGCCAGAATTATAAATAGACGAACAATTACAAATCAGAAATAGAAGGAAACTGATTGTTCGTGTTCTTCATTCTTGATATGACTTTGATGTATCAATTGATCCGACCTGCTGCTCTCTGCCCGTCACTTTCCGCCGTTGGGAACCACCAATCTCCCTGCTTCCCCCGTCATGGCCTCTACCGCGGATTCGTTCTAAGCTCGTTGCAATTGGCTTGACAATAAGCATCCTCGTCGTCGCACACGAGCTTAATCACCGGCTCCTTCCACATGCACACATCCAACCATTGTGCCTTAGCCTCAACGAGCTTCCCCCTCGCACTAGCAACTGAAGTTTGGATCCAGCCCCCTTCGCGCCCTTAGTCTCCGCCTACATCTCCAACCTTTTGGACACTGCCCACTACGATCCTGGCAGTCTGAACCTGACCCTACCTCACCCGATGCTTCCACCGTCATCCAGCCATCGTCAGGCGTCAGCTCAACGCAGATGACCTTCGATCCAACGCCCTTCTCGTCCCCGCCTACGTCCAATAGGGCCGCCCATGCTGTCGGTGTTATCCCGGATACCCTTCTCCAGCATCGCCGACCACTGGACATCGAATCACACACATCACCCTTCCTCGCCGAGCTCGAACGCCCTTGGATTAGGAATGACTATAGGTGGATCACCGCAAATTCAACCAGGAGGCGCTCAACCTCTTTCTTACTTGGGAAGGACCACACTTTCCCCTTTGCAACTTATGGTGGGTACCTGCGGGAAATCTCTCATTCTTGAGGAAAGCGTACGCCCAATCCACTTCTGAAACATATAATTCCCAACGACGGGTATTGACAATGTTTATATTTTTCATAGGCTTGCAAGTAGCATTTTATGCAAAGCTATAATCCTTTCACTATGTATGTTCATATGATTTGGAGTAATGATCAAATAAGTGTGGTACAAGATTAACATACTCAACCAGTGGAATCATCCAATACTGGTATTTCCATTGTCTTTTCCTTTGTACTCTTTCAGGATCAATGTAAGCAACGGTCCACTTTTGCGCCTAAGTACTTAAGATTGTTTAAGCTTATGTGTAGTAGATCCACCAGATCTGTTATAGCTCTGTTACATTCATGTCAAGAAGCTCTATTAGGTAGAAAGTTTACAGATCGAAATAGACTTTTGGGTACTGCATGTCGGATGTTATTAGCACATGGAAGTGGTGTTGATGGTTATTTTTGAGAATATAGTCCCACATTCAGAAACTATTGTCGTCTTGCGTACTTAATATAAATTTTGTCCTTCTCCACCTACTATAATTGGTTTTAGAGCTCTAATCTGGCATTAAAGCAAATTAGGCCCAATGAACCACTTCCACAACCTAACTAAAAAGAGAAATCCTAATGTTAGAGATCAATGCCCTATACTTTTGTGCCTCATGTTCATGAATGTGTAGAAATCTGTGGGGTAGTGAATGTATTTATTATCCATTTATAATTGAATCCAACTTTAATCTCTTCTTTTGTTGTTAACAAATAATTATCTCCCAATTTCCCTTTTCTTGGACTGAACATCTGCCTATCGCATTTGTGTATTTGCACATTTACTGCTTCTTTAGACTTGTTTGACTTGTTTGCTTGTATTTTTGCAAGACATTTTTCTTGGATTTTTGCACGTGCCTGCTTGATCATAACCATATGTACACTATGTCAAGCTCTCTTCAAGCTTTTCTTGCATCATGGTGTTTTAATTCTGATTCTTTGATCTCATTCTACTTTGCAGGAAAGAGAAAGCCACAGTTAATATTGCTCGATCATGGTCTATACAAAAACCTTGATTTTGCTACTAGAGTAAATTATGCATCACTATGGAAGGTTTGTTCCTGAACAGGTTGTAAATTTTTTTCTATATAAAACTGTTTGTGTTGGTCCGCTATTAACACCTTTCTGTATAGGCACTCATTTTTGCTGATGTTAATGGGATTAAGGAGAACAGTGTTAAGTTGGGTGCTGGTGAAGATCTTTATGTTCTATTTGCTGGAGTTCTTACAATGAAACCATGGAACAGGGTCATTGATCCAGCTGTGGATCATTTAGTTTTAGAAGGGAATGATAGTGACCGCTCTGAGCTTCAGGTTATCTGATATACATTTTAGTTGTATTAAACTAATTTGTATAGGTTGCATTGTCTTTGTTGTTTCTTTTGCTTTCTCTTTTTAATTTTATTTTGAGATACATTTGTTTTATCATTTTAGTTCTCATTGCCACTTAATATTGGGATAGAATGTAGATACAAATTTTGATCAAAATTTAAGATTCATCTTCATGCTCTAAATTTTGATGAGTATACAATCATTGTGGTGATTGACATTTACGTGCTTCCTGTCTATCTCCCTTTTTAGACTTATTGCATGACATGTATTTTGCTGCTATCCAATGCATATTATAAGGGCAAAAGATTCAATAAAGAGATTTTCTAAGCTATACCTGCACATACTTATCAATTATCATCTAATATAATATATTGCAACAATAATGACGTATAAATTTAAACTTTAAAGTTATCACAGAGCCAATTACTGTAACTACAAGATAAATCGTTCAATTTATGAGCTTTTTCTTCCTTATATGTTGCAGCCCTCAACTAATTTGCTTTCCCCCGATTCCCTGCAAAAGGTTTAAATAACTAGAGGGGTCAATCAGACTGGTAGGTAAAATGCAAACCTCGTTAAGCACTCATAATTGAGCTCTACATATAATATTTCCATATTCTTGCAATAAGAAGCCTTTGAATACATACTTTACACAAGATCAAGTATAATGTAAGAACGTTTATAGCATGGGCTAATATGTAGTAACATGCCATAACCATATCTTGCTGCACAATACAAATTCAATGCCATTCAACTAGTTGAAATTCAATGTTGTTCAACCTTTTCAATTTCAATTTTAGGCTATTCATTTTCAATATCATCCAGCCTTTTGAATATCAATATCATTCAGCCTTTTGAATTTCAAATTTTCAATATCATTTAGGCTTTTGAGTTCGAATATCATCAAGACTAATGAATTTAAGCATTCAGCCTTATTAATTTCAAAATCACGCAGGTTATTCAATTTCATTGTCATTCAACCTTTTCAATTTGAATGTCTAAATGTACAATTCAATATCACTCACTCTTTAATGTCTTACTCGGATATATCACATACATGTTTGCACTATTGAATATCAAGATGAAAACATCATCATAAGTCATGACTTCTTAAGCCAAAACAACTAACTTCCTATTTTTGGCATGCTGAAAACATGTATTTTACTTATTTTTATATTTGTTTTCATGTATTTGAGAGTCATCATGATCGGAGAATCATGACCTTCCATGGTGGACCCTAAGTCTATAAATAAGTATAGAGAGCTCATTTTGAATGCAAAAGTTTAATTGAAGAAGAAACCCTCCTTCTGATCACCCAGTGCCGAAGATTGGTAGTTATCCCCTCTCCTCATAGCTGACCATCACTTCTACCCCTAACCACTAACCTGCCTATCCATTCCTTCCTACAAAACCGCTAGCCAGCACCACCACCACATCCCCACATTCTCCTCCAAAACCGGCGGCTACTAAACCCCCTCCCATTTCTCTCCACTTTTTGTTTTGACAATCACCGGAAACCACCTCCGGCTACCTCCCCGATGCCACCACCACCTCCACAAAACTCCCAGCACCATTTTAAATCCTCTAATTTTTCCGGAAACCACCTCCGGCCACCACCACCACCTCCGGACACCACCTCCGGCCATCATCTCCTGCCACCACCTCCAGCCACCACCTCCCGTGACCACCACCGGCGACCACCTTCGGAGGCCACCTCCGGCGACCATTGCCGAAGATCACCTACGACAACCTCCCGCCAGTCACCACTCCCACCACCAACATAACTTACCATACCACCTTGCCACTAATCCCACTACCCCATATTCTCCACTATCTTAAAATTTATGCCAGTCTCCTAAATTTACTCCCCTCCCACTTCTCCACTTTCCCATTAATCCCATCTTTCACTCATGTCAAAAGCCCTCCACCTAGCCATAGCTGAACCCACTCTCTTCTCCATAGCCAGACCACTCATTCCCAACTCCCATGAACCATCAATTCCCTCCCAGCAGCCCGCCACCTCTGGAAATTTCTCCCAGCAATCTGTCCATGACAGGAATACCTCCTGAAGAAGCCCCTCATTTTCTCCCTCCAGCCTTCCCCTACCATCCAGGATTCTGCCCGTGCCAGGAATACCTCCTGCAGCTCCTCATTTTCTCTCTCCAGCCTTCCCCTACCATCCAAGACTCCGCTCCAGGCTTTGGAATTAACTCCCAACCCTCCTGGACCCTTCCAGCTCCAATCCAGTCACTGGAATTAAGTTACTGCAACCCGATTTTATGTTGGTCACTTTAAAATTGCCCAAGCTCCCTCCCAATCACAGATTCCAGCATCCTGGAATTAAATCCAGCTGTCCAGGACGTGAATCCTCAACTCCCAGCTGTCTAGAATCCCTTCCAAAACAGGACCAGTTACTGAAAATTCATTCTGGCTCCAGAAAATTACTTAGCAGACCTCTCCGCTCTCCAAAAGTTCCTTCAGCTTCGGGATCAGTCACTGGAAGTGAAGACAACACTCATTCAGCTGTTGTCCAGTCACCCGGTCTCATGAAATAACCCCCATCAATCCGCCTATAATTACCCCATTATGTGAGTCCGGCCGGTCCCCAATACATAGAATGACCACAAGCGAACTATTAAACATGGGATAAATTAAAACATCTAAACATTCAAGCAACCTATTGGAAGTATGCAGCGGAAAAAAGCATATACATATAAAACAACAAACTAGAGAATACCCACACTAACATAGGAAATGTTCTTATCTTTAAGACCTACAAAGATCTGAAACACAACTATGACTGTCTAAAGAAAACGGGGTGCATGCACCCAAACACCCTTGACACGTAGGCCGGCAGATGATGACTCTAGAAAAAATATAATGAAAAACATGAAGATGAGTAAAGATCCGCATAGCGACTCTAGCGGCCCTCCATATCCGTGCCACACCCTGCAACCACAAACAAGGGATGAGGTAACATGGGTCAGCTATGAGCTGACCAAAACTACGTAACAATACCCCTTCTTTCGGCCGTCCTAGAGTATCAGGGAACTACATCGCCCTGCAAGTCAGCATTTCACAATATATATAGTATAAAACAATATTTCAGCAGACAGTAAAACAATGAATAAAAGAGCAATCTGCAAAACTAGGAAAGCTTAGCTACATTTGTTCATTATACGAGGATCTAGTTGTTTTATCGTTAGTAGCATCCCACCATACAATTTGAAATTTAAAAAACGTACAACTCTCAAATTGGAAAAGCAGTACAACTCTCGAGTCACAAGCTACAAAGGTATGTATATCTAACCCTTGAGTCATAAGGGTGAGAAACTCCAACCCCATGTCAATCTGCTACAAGGTGTGAGTCTTGTCCCAACTCCCTGAGTTCATAGCTACAAGTAGTGAGATTATTCACAACTCCTTCAATCACAGCTACAAGGGACGAACAACTACCTCACTTGAGTCTGCAATGCCATGAGTTCACCGTTTTGTGATGTCTGAGAGCTATTGTCGGCGGTAGCAGTACCGTCAGGCGACACCTCTCAGGAAACATGCAATTCCCTATTTAGTATACCATACATTCCTCCATGTATGAATTATATGATATAAAGTTCTCATGATTTGTTTATAGTTCCTGAAAGCAGCTCTCAAAAGTTTTCTTGAAGTTATCGCGAGCGGTTCCTCCCAGGAAACTTAAACTCTCGAGTCCTGCATCTTTACATGTGTTTTCGCAAAATCGTACTTGCATCCCACGACTTCCATAGTGAGACCCACTATCTGGAAGCACTCAATCGAGTTAGTTGGGGGTTATTGCTAACGGTAACACACTACAACGTAGTGGTATCTCCCAAAAACCTTATAACATCACATTCTAGCCACCCCACGGCCTTCCTACCCCATGTACATACATCCTAATGGGTCTGGGGTATCACATATCTCCCATACGACCTTTCCCACACATGATTTGGTATAAACATAACTAAAATGGGTCATATCATGGTTTTGACTTCACACAACAAATCCATAGATGGAAAAAACGACTAGGAAGAATCAAGGAACACAAATATGAATCCCATTGACCGGAAGGAGTGGGTTGTTAGCTTTAGGTCACACTTCAGAGCGATGGATTTCAGAGAAAAGTGGATGGAAAACGATTGCAACGACACTAGCAATCCTTCCCTGACGATAGCTCGTCGATCCGAGCAATGGAGCTCCAACAATCCCCCTTCCTTCCTCTCACGTTCTTAAGCCCTTCTTTGCACCTTTCTCTTGTGCGTGACCTAGACATGGGAGACAATGAACAAATGATTTAGAATAGATTTTTTGTACAAATTTAGAACCATTGAGAGAACCCTTCCCGGCCATCAGATCAAAATTAAAGAGGTTATAACGGCCGAGATCGTGAATCTTAAATAATTCGATCCGTTTGGGAGCTATCGCACGGTGGTAGCACTTACCGCGCGGAGGTTGAACTATTGCGCGGCGGTTTCACTATCACGTGACAGTATCCCCAAGCCTGCGGCAAGAAACAGGGAAACCCTTTAGAATGAACTAGTTTTGAATTAATTTCTCATCGAGGGTAACAACTACCGCAGCGGGGTAGCTCTTAGGTTTCCACCTTTCACTTGTGAAAATCGGGGTGTTACACCCCATCAACCCAATCCTATTGTGAGGACATCCATCCTTGAAGCAGTCCAACTCCAACACTTCAAGCTTCTTTAGGGGCCCTCATTCAACCCTTTGTTACCTATCCAACTCATTGAAGTTTGTCAGAAATCCACAGGGCCCTCTGCTACCTAGTTGTGTAAGCTCTCTATTTGGAAATAATTTATTTTATGTTGAATCTCGTTTTAGTTCTCTATTTGGGGAATATTTGTTTGTAAACTTTAATTTCGAGTTCTCTTACATTTATACAACTTCACTTGTTTTTTTGTTTGCTAAGCTTTTGCTACTGTAGTCTATCTTGTATTTGGATTTATTATTATTTTTATTATTGCAAGCTTAAAATTCGTCGAAATTGTGTCTACATTTAGTAATCATCCATTATCCCCCAATATGACCGTCCAACACCCCTTAATTTTTACACCAATGCAGGAACTCAATAACCCATGGTTTATATTTATCTAATATCCATAACAATACTCCGTAAGACTTATTCATCTCATAACTCATGGACATCACTTTTTGTTACATCTACAAACAAAGAACGAGACATGATTGCATTAAACGGCGAATACAAATACAATCCGGAGTGAACTACAGCCAAGATCAAGGAGGCTAGTTCCTCCTATGACCCCTCTCTCAAACAAGAGCCAAAACCCTAATGACCAAAGATAGACATAACACTCCCATACCATCTCCATCCTTCTTCCTTGAGACCCACGCGCGCTCCGGTGGTCCCGACGACGGGTGGCTCCTCCGAAAAACGTGCAAGGGTAACATTCCATCGCTCTTGAAAATCGACCTTGCCCGCAAGGTCGAGTTTTAATAGTATGTCGGGGTCGATGACAAATGTGACGAGGAAACCTTTGCATAGAACGGGTAGAGTCGGGGGCTCCGGCTCAGCTGGCTGTGGGCGGGAGGGTGAAATGAGGTGCAAATAAAAGAAAATGTGCAGTTTTTAATGAGTGTTGGCAGCCAGCGTGGGTCTCAAGGAAGAAGGATGGAAGTTGATGTGATGGGGCAAAGGAAAGAGAATAAAGTAAATAGAGTGGTTTGTCTTGTAGTGGGGAAAATAAAAACTTTTGGCCGGGGTGGTGGAAAAAAGGGTCCCGACGGGTTCAAATGGAAAAGAAGAAAAATAAACAAAGAGGGCGTGCGACTCGAGGAATGACATTAGGGTGTCGGTTCGGGCGAGGAGTGCGCTGCCTGGAGAAATGCAGGAAGAGAGGGATGAGGCGCTGGCAGGGAAGGCTGAACGGCCTGTCGATTGACAGAGGGGATCACCTCTGATCCTGTCGATCACAGGGGCGGTCATGGAGGTGCGGGTTATTGTTGTCGGAATCAGCGCGATGGCAAGTCCGTGGAGGTTGGAGTCCGGTTGGTGGGCGGTGTCTTGTTAGAGCTGGAGGACGTCGGCCGAAGAAGGATTCCCGACATTGCTGGAGGGTGCGGGCTGCAGGGAGATGCTGGCTGCCGCCGGTAACAACGCTAGAGGCGCGGGCCAGTGTCGTTGCTGCCGGAAGCGGCACTGGAGGTGCGGCGGCGGTTGTCGGAATTGGGGCGTTGGTGGTGCGGGTGGCTTCTATGGTTGCCGGAATCGGTGCTGGAGGAATCCGATTGTGTCTGACGAGTCGATCAAGCTTATCGTGGAGGCGATGTGCCATGACGTGAATTTTGGCGAGCATTTTGGTTTGCCGTTCGAACTTGGCACAGAGGGAGATGGCGTTGAGGTGTGTGTTCATTTCGGCTTGATCCCCGACGGCTTCGAACAAGCGGACATGGTTGCATTAAACGATGAATACAGATACAACCCGGAGCGAACTCCGGCCAAGATCAAGGAGGCTGGTTCCTCCTATGACCTCTCTCTCAAATGAAAGTCGAACCCTAATAACCAAAGATAAAAATAACACTCCCATACCACCTCCATCTATATGGATGGGGGGCTCACATGACATTAGACATTAAATAATACTTAATTAATATTAATTAATTAATAATACTAATTAATTAATTAATACCAATTAATTACACTAATTAATTATGGATGTTTCCATATGAGCGTTCTGGTGGTCCCAACGACGGGTGGCTCCTCTGAAAAACGTGCGAGGGTAACACTTTTCTTCCAACAAACACTGAGAGCTAACATGAAACTATTAATCTTCATAGAGTAATTAAAGTATACGCACCATACAATAAACATCACTATATTATCATGTAAATTATTTCTTTCAATCAATTAACTAATTATCCTTACAACTATTTATGTATTAATTGAAAACCTTACCTCCCTTTTACATAAAAAAATCTTTGAAATCATAACATAGAATTCCAATGGCAAAAAAGGTAGGAGCTTTTTTTTATAATTCCACACGAAATAAATAATATCTTAGACATAAAGGGATCAACATGTTGTCTTAGCAATCGTTTTAAAAAGATATGAATATCTGAAGATATCCAACTCCTTGAAAGTAAAGCTAAAGACCCTTTTTTTTCTTCTCTCTTCTTCTTGCTTGAAATCCATATATCATGAGTTCTTCCTAAAAATGCTTATTGTCTCTTCAGTATTCCTCAAAATCAATTGCCAAGTATGAAACCATCCGCGTTATGTGAAGATAAAACTTTTAAACCTAGAGATGGATTATTCAATGAGCCAATTATATCCGTCGTACATTTATAAGAACCCCGTTATGAGTCTACCATGTGGATGCCATTGCGTCCAAAATTTGTCGAGTGGGATACCAAAAAGTCAAGCATCAAATAAAATAGTAAAGTGCACCCTCCGACTCTCCTGTTCGCAGGGTCTCCATCATGGGTCATCTCTCTCTGACCGCAAAAGCTTGGCCGCCGAGTTCTTACTCTGCATAACCACAACAACAGTCCTTCTTCGCCTGATCCAGATGCCTGACCACTGAGGCCTTCCTCTGCCTGGCCGCAGTAGTCCTTCCTCTACCTGGCCGCAACAGTCCTTCCTCTGCCTGACCACAAGGTTCTCCTTTATCTAACCGCCGAAGATTGACAACATAAGTCTGTCCGCTGAAGTCCTGCGTTGTCGCAATGGCCTTGAATGATGCTTTGTCTCTTCCCGCTCGTGCAACAACACCTCTTACTTGGATCACCATCATCTCTTTTAATGAGGAAGAAGAACTTTGTTGAGTGGGTGCACTCCGTCCGTCGTGTTTTTCAGACAAAAGACCTCTTACATCATCTCACTAAAGTCACCCCTACTGAGCCCACCGAAGGTTGGCTTCGTGATGATGGTCGTGTCTAATTATGAATCCTAAATTCTATGGATAATGAACCATATCGTATGGCCATGTATCATGAAATGACAAAGGCAATGTGGTATGAACTGCTCTCTCTCTCTATTCTGACAAGGACAGCCTTCGGTACCTCTTTGATATCATCACAGATCTCTAGTATTTAGACTCGGGGGTGGATGGTGACTTAAACCTCCTTTGTTGCTCGGTCCAAAACTTTGGTCGAGGACTTGATTCAACATCAGCCCCCAACCACAGATCTCGTTGCCCAACATGCTCAAAAAGAAGCAGTTGACATTGCCATGATGATATCTTGTGTTTTCCCTCATCTTCACAACGTCTGGGCTCAAATCTTGTTTTCTTCCACCATTCCCTCTCCCTTAGATGTTTGCTCCATGCTTTTGAAGGTGCCCCCCAGATGCTCTCGTACCTATCTCTGGCTCTGCTCCAGCACTCGCCTACCTCTCACCCCGCTCCTTCATCAGCTCGTGGAGGTCGTATCCAGCTATAGGGGCAGATGTCGCACCGGCCGACCTCGACCCAAGTGTACTTATTGTGTCCGGGATGAACATCTTGAGTCCACATGCTGTCGTAAGCATGGTCTTGCCTCCCCACACTATGCCTCCATTGTCATTGATACGTCTTACACTACCTGTGTCGACATTGAAACCATGCACACCCAGCTCCAGCATCTCTAAGGGTTACCCAATCTCCCGTCTGGCTCTCTTGCTTCTATCTCTAATGATTGTATCTCCTGTATCTCCCGTAGTCCAAACTTGATTGTGGACTCCAGTGCCACACACCATGTATTACTCCGCAAAAACCACCTTAGTACTTGGACTCTACGCACCCCAAGTTTATCACAACGGCCAATGGTGACACCACCCATGTCCAGGTTTGCTTATATGCCTCTCAATTCATCTATCTCTCTTCACTCGGTTCTTCATATTTCGGGCACTGCTTTCAATCTTCTCTCTATTAGTCTCCTTACTCATGACTTTGACTGCTTTGTAACCTTCACTTCTTCTTCTTTTAATGTGCATGATCAACAGATGCAGAATATCATTGGTAGTGGACGACTGTCCAACGGACTCTACATTCTGGTCGTTTCTCCCACTGTTCTCTCCTCCGTTACTTTTGTGGATTGACACTGACATCTTGGGCATGCCCCTCTTCCAATTCTGAAGAAAGCTCTTCCCGATTTACATCGTCCTGACTTTACCTGCGAATCATGTATATTTCGGCCAACAACATTGTTCTTCTTTCTCCCTCATTGTGCTCGGAGCGATGCTCTTTTTGATTTAGTGCACTCTGATATTTGAGGACCTTATAAAATTGCTAATATTTCTGGTCATCGTTATTTTCTTATCTTTATTGATGATTACTCTCGTATGACATGAGTATACTTCTTCACGATCGTTCGGAACTAACTCGTATGTTTCGTGCCATTATTAATAATACAAGAACAAAATTCTCCAAATCAATTAAAATTATTCAAATTGACAATGCGTGTGAATACATCGGTCATGCATTTGATAATCTTTATACTGAGTTCGGGATCGTCCATCAAACTTCATGTGCTTATACCCCTCAACAAAATGATGTGGCTGAGCGCAAGTATCGTCACCTTCTTAAGGTCGCTCATTCACTTATGTTTTTAATGCAGGTTCCCAAGTCTTATTGGCAGTTTGCGTTGTTATACGACATACTATCTCATCAATCGCATGTCTTCCTCAATTCCGAACTACGCAATTCCGTTCAGTCTTCTCTTTCTCTACACTCCGCCTGTCCTGTCCTTTCCTCGCATCTTCAGATACACCTGTTATGTTCACTGCCTTGGTCCTTCCACGAACAAGCTCGCAACTCGGGCCACCAAATATATGCTCCTTGATTACTCTCACGCACTTAGAAAGGATATGTCTGTTATTTCTCAGTCGATCACAAGATGGTTACGTTTATCGATGTGATTTTCCTCGAAGACCAGCCTTTTCATTCTTTCCCTATGACTCCCTCAACACCTCCAGTCCCACACCTTGTCGTACCTAATATTTCCTAACGCCCGCCACTTCTACCAATTGCACCCAACATACCCCCTAAACCACCTCTCCTTCGTGTGTACACTCGTCGACAACCTCGTACTAATGCTCCACGACAGTTGCCCTCTACTGATGATATCGTGTATCTTGAAGATTCGACACCTGTGTCTACCGCTCACCCCTTGGCAAATTATGTATCCTTACATTGGCTTTCTCCAATGTTTCACAAATTTCCAACCTCTTTATCTTCTATTTCCACACCTAACACATTGCAGGAGGCTCTTCTGCATCCGAGGCGGTGGGTGTCCATGAACGATGAAATGACTGCTCTTTGGGCCAATCAGACTTGGGATCTTGTTCCCCTTCCTCCTGGCTAGACTTGTGGGGAATGCAAGTGGGCCTTCGCCATTAAACATGGTCCATACGAGACAGTTCAACGTCTAAAAGCTCGTCTTGTGCCCTTGGGTTTAGTCAACAACACGGCCTTGATTATGAAGAAACTTTCTAGCCGACTGCAAAATTAAATTATGTTAGTGTCCTAATCTCCCTAGTTGTTCATCGACAACGGCCGTTCCATCAATTGGATGTCAAGAATGCTTTTCTTAAGGGTGATTTAGTTGAGGCTGCCTACATGCAACAACCTCCCTGGTTTGAGATCACTTGGGGTAGTCACTGGTATGTCACCTTAAAAAAATTCTTTATGGTTTCAAACAGTCACCTCAAGTATGATTTGAGAAGTTTAGTCAGGTAGTTCATGAGGTTGGATTCACTCGAAGCTCTGTTGACTTCTCTCTATTTACTCATCATCATCCAATGAGCACAATAATTCTCTTAGTATATGTGGATGATATTTTGATAACAGTGATGACCTCAAAGGAATATGTATGATCAAACAGAATTTGACCTCTTCTTTTCAGTCAATATTTGAGAAATCTTCGATATTTTCTCGGTCTCAAGGTAGTCTAGCGTCCCGGTGGCCTTATTCTATCTCAACGGAAGTACTGTCTTGACCTCCGTCATGATGATGACTACTCTGGATGCAAGCCTGCTGACACACCTATAAATGTCAATCACAAGCTCTTGTGTTCATGCCTCCGACTCTGGTTTACTCATTTCAAACCCAGAGTTTTATCGTCATCTTGTACATAAGCTGATTTATCTCACAATTACAGATCTGATATATCATTTGTTGTTGGAGTTGTCAGTCGATTCATGCATACTCGACAGATTTCTCACCTTCATGCAATTGCGTGCATCCTCCGTTACCTAAAGACTGCTCCTAGACAAGGACTTATATACAAGTCCTCTTCTGCCCTATCTCTTGTTGTCTACTCTGATGCTGACTATTCCGGCTCTCTGGATGATCGTTGTTCCATAAGTGGATATTGTGTATACTTTGGTGGACATCTTATCACTTGATGTGGCAAGAAGCAGTCTGGGGTTGCTCCCTCATTTTCCAAAGCCGAGTATAGCTCTATGACATATGTAGTATGGGAATTTACATGTCTAGAAAGCCTCCCGAGTGATCTGGATGTAATGCTCTCCTCTCCTGCCATTGTTTTTGTGATAGTCAAGTTGTTATTCATATTGCCAAGAATCTTGTAATCCATGAGCCTACCAAATATAACGTAGTTGATTGTCACTTCATTCAGTAGAAGGTTCAATTGAAGAAATTTGTGCTGAATCATGTGTCTGCTGCTGGGCAAATTACTGACATTTTTACTAAGGCATTATCTCATCTGCTCTATTATTTGTTCTTATCCAAGCTCGGTGCCTACGATCTATATGTTCCAACTTGTGGGGGAGTGTGAAATTTGTGCAAAAGCCCAATATAAGTTCCAATAGGCAATAAGGGTCATTCTCCTCCTCAAACATTAGTCCTGCGCCTTAGAATGATAATATTGTGTATCTCTCTCCTCTTATAAATACACATCCCTTGTATCTTGTTGTATATGAAGAAAGGGATTAATAAAATAATTTATTATTTTCTCCTTCTGTCTTTTTCCACAAGGTTCGATCTGAAGCGGCATTTATATCATCCACAAGCTTGTTCTTATAAAATATTTTATGACTAATCACGATAATGACGAGTAAAGAGAATGTTCAAGGTAAGCCATTTAGTAATTAATTGAATTGCATAAATTTAAGCTAATAGACGAAGCAGAGAAAGGGAAAAGTTTACCAATAGTACAATCACGAGACTAAGGCAAGGTAGCTAGTCCTCTTCAGGTTCGTCTGCATAAAAATTAGAACAACATTGTCGGCTGGTCGGGAGGGCAGGGTCAACAGTGATGTTGCAGTTGAAGAAGTTGTTAGCAGAGAGATCGGGTTAGATGATGTCGACGACGACCTCTGTTGGTGGAAGGACCTCGACAACTCTGGATGGAGGTAAACACAAAGGGCAGAGTATGATCCATGAGATTTGTCGGTGGCAACGATGACAAAGATCGTGCGTTGCGTTGCCTGGAGTTTTGCGTGTCACCAGGAAGCAGTTTAGCGGCTTCTAGGGAGTCAAAGGATGTTGGCTCCTGTGCGGTTGAAGAAAATGCGGCCACAGACAACTGTTGGAGCTGACTGAGATTGGCTCCGTGCAAATGTGAAATACGCGAACAGTAGCCGCAATTTCCGGTCTAACAAAGGGAACAAAACTAGATTTTGTTCATCCGTCTTTACCCGTTGTTGCCTTCTTCATGGCTGAGGGTATATTTAATTAGGATCAAAAAATTGTTTCTATAATATCTTCCTCAATTATTTTCCTAAACTTCTCCGAATAAAATCCTACATTTATTTTATTCCCACTTAGTTCTTTCCAATTTATTGCTGTTGGAATTTAAAATTATGTTATTCCTTTCTTAAACCTATGCATCTTTAAATACGAATTGATGCATGAGAAAAAAAAATACACAACATGAAATAAAGAAATAAAAAGATACACAACATGAAAGTAATAAAAGATAGATGACACATGAGAGTATCACGCGTCGACGAATGCATCAAGTGACATGTTGGCACATCCATCGGACCCAGTGGAGTGCAAGACCTTCTATATAGATATTCTCTAGAGGGAACCTTTTGGTTGGCGGGGGTGGATTGGTGATTGAGAAATTGCTCGGCCCAGGAAATCCAACTGAGGGGGTTGGTGCCGTCGAACAGTAGCATCTAAATTCAACGAAGGTTGTCCGGGTCGACTTCCTCAGTAGGGTGAGGGAGCCCCATGTAGTCAATGACGGGCCAGTGGTGTGGCAGCGATGGATGTGCCGCAAGGTCCGGTGGACAGATCACAACAATGGCCGCGAGCTCACTGAGGAGAGTGAGATCATCTAACTGAGCTTCGAGCCGATCCAAACGAGTAGAATCAGTGGTGACAGAAGCGGAGGCGTCTTCGTCGGTGCAAAGTGCCATGGAACGAGTTTAGAGCATGCAAGTTGGAATAGAGAATGAAGTGAAGAAAACACAAGAAGAGGCGAGATGCGGCTGCCGCAGTGCATGCTGACTGTGACTGTTCGGTGAAGATGTGTGGGGTGCTGAACTGCGCCGAGGGAAGTGCCAGAGGGGGTGTGCCAATTGCTAAGAGGCCAGGGATGCGATGCATTGAAGTGAAGGAGTCAAATTGGAGCGGGAATATGGCTGGTAGTTGTTAATTTGGTAGGTTGTCGGCTGGGGTCACCGGGGAGCAAGGCTGTTGGGCGCGGAAACATGTAAGGGGTGCGTGCGGGCCGTCGAGTGCTATTGGAAAGGAGTGAGCGCGTGGATATGCGACTTGAGGCGGAGAGGCTGGGTGTCGAGTGGGACTGGGTTCTTGTAAGCGGTTGTTTCACGAACACGACTCAAAATCGACATTGTTTCCATGGAGTAAACACGAAGTTTGCATGGCGACTGTGAAGCCAACGTGATCGTGCGAGCAGTCGAGTCACAAACACGACGAGGAGAACGTGCGAGTGTGGGCTTCCGGCTGGAATGGGGACAGTGAAGGGGGATCTTATTAGGACTTAGGATGGAACCCTAAGTGAGCGGTAGGTCAGATTAGTTGATAAGTTTGACTATTTCCGAACAACAAATGCCGATTAATACGAACGAAGATACATGATATCGAGTGAAGCACAATCCAATCTCGTAAGGGCAGGATCCCTCTAAGAGCCTACTCTCCAAGAGAGCCAAAAGACCCAATGATCCAAGATTCTCTAAAGATCACCACAACTCTATTATATAAGCGGGAGTGACATACACATAATTACTGAAATTCCTAAGGCTACATATGTCGATAGGAGGATGCGTGGATTCTCAGGGAGTGGTCTTTGTATCAGAGCACTAGCCCAATTAGGGTGCCAAGACCTTTCAAAAGAGGTGGTGAGGATTCAAATCCGTCTAATGATTCATTTGCTTGGTTGAAGCTACAAAATATGTTTCTGTAAATTATGAAAGCTTGATTCATTCATTAGATTATGGCATTTAGCTGGTTGTAATTAGAAATCAATGTGAGCTTTTAACCCTACCAACACCTTCAAAATCCATCAAAACTACTGATTTCTTTTTCACACTCAGAATGGCTGATAATGAAATTATCATTGATAAATAGATGTGTTCTGTTATAAGCAAGCAATTGATATTTAAATGGAAGGAACTTCATATTCCCTTTTTTCATTCACATGGTCATTTTTCGTTATGTAATAACTAAATTTTCTTATTCCCTTTCTACTAATTTGTTTTGTGCCTTTTCTAAGTATATGTTTAATATTGTTGTTCTTAAGAAATAATGATTTTTGGCTTACATTTCTCCACTTGCTGTCATTGCATTTAACTTTTTCCAGCATATTACACTGAATTCCCAGATTTTTAGTTTGATTCTTTTTTCAATTTAGCTCTTTTCTTGCAGATGTATGCCTCGCAATACTTTATCCAGATCTCAGAGTTACTAAGAAGATTACCACGTGTAATTTTGTTATTGCTCAAAACAAATGACTGCTTAAGAGCTGTAAATCATGCTCTGGTAAATGTCTTCCCTAACTTCTTGGAAATGATATAGATATGTTGCACGTTTTTTTTTTATCAAGTCCTAAGTGCGATGAAAAAGATATTTTTATCAACTTTATAATGAAACAGAAAAATGAATTAAACTTGAAAGAGTTAAGTAAATCAGAGGAGTATAAAAACATAACATTTTATCGTAAAATTCAAGTATCAGAGGTAAAAATGCTCTAAATAAGATGAAAAATGGAAAGGCGGCTGGGCCAGACGATATACCCATCGAATTATGGAAATGTCTAGAAAATGAAGGAATTTTGTGGCTTACATATTTTTTCAATAAAATACCGAAGTCAGAGAGGATGTCAGACCAATGAAGAGAAAGTATCTTGATACATTTGTATATGAATAAAAGAGATATACAAAATTGTGTTAATTACAGAGGAATTAAATTGATGAGTCATACCATGAAACTATGAGAACGAGTAATATAAAGAAGATTAAGACGAGAGACTAATATCTCGGAGAATCAATTTAGATTCATGCCAGGGAGGTCGACCATGGAAGCTATACATCTCTTGAGGAGACTCATTGACAACCATCGAGAAAGAAAACAAGATTTGCATATGCTGTTTATTGATCTTGAGAAGGCTTATGATAGAGGTCCAAGAGAGATCTTATGGAGAGTCTTAGAAAAGAAAGGTGTAAATGTATCATATATTGACATAATCAAAGATATGTATACAAATTCAATGACAAGGGTGAGGACATATGAAGGATTAACACATGGATTCCCTATTACTGTTGGATTACATCAAGGTTCAGCTTTAAGCCCTTATCTCTTTACCCTTATCTTAGATGAGCTCACCAGACATATCCAACAAGCAGTAACTTTGTGTTTATTGTTTGCAGATGATATCCTTTTGGTTGATGAGACGCGCGCGGGTGTGGACACAAAACTTAAATCTTGGCGAGATATTTTAGAAAAGAAGGGTTCTAGGTTTAGCAGGGCAAAGACAGTATATGGAGCCTAAATTTAGCAGTACAAGAAGGACATATGACTTCGTTATTAAGTTGGGTGATCAAGATATTTCCCGTAGTGAGTGTTTTAAATATCTTGGATCAATGGTTCAAAAAGATGGAGGTATTGATAAAGATGTGACACATAGAATCCAAGCGGGTTGGTTGAAGTGGAGAGGCACGTAAGGGATCTTATGTGATCGTAAAGTACCACTAAAACTTAAGGGCAAGTTTTACCGTACTGCAATTAGACCCGCGATGCTCTATGGTTCTGAGTATTGGGCAGTGAATTGTGTACATGAGCAAAAATTGGGAGTTGCGGAGATGAGAATGCTTAGGTGGATGTGTGCGTACACGAGATTGGATAAAATTAGGAATGAAAGTATCAGGGATAAGACAAGAGTAGCATCAATTTCAGAGAAGATGTGAGAAGCTCGTCTAAGATGGTTTGGACACGTAGAAAGGAGACCATTAGAGGCACCTGTTAGGCGTTGTGAGAGTCTAGTCACTAGGCATGTTGGACGAGGGAGAGGTAGGCCAATAAAGACTTGGAATGAAACTATAAAGAAAGACATGATATACTTTGACATTAGTGAGATTATGACAAAATATAGGGCACAATGGCGACAAAGGATCCATATAGCCGACCCCACTATAGTGGGATAAAGGCTTGAGTGTTGTTGTATTAAGTCCCAAGTGCTAATCTTTGTTTGCTCAAATCTCTTATTAATCATTTTCTATCTTGTACTATTCCTTGTTGATTATTATATCAGCCAATTTGTTTATTATTATCAAGATAGTAAATTTCAAATGACAGCGACATGTCCGGTTGAGTTTTAAAATATCAGATGTTGGATATTGATAACATGTCATAGATATTTTAAAATATCGGATTTTCATATTTCATAAATAAAAATATATATTAAATATACTTATAGACTCTAAAAGTAAAAAAATAACATAAGAAGTATAAAAAATGAGTAATGTATTGCCCAAAAATAGAAGAGTATCAAAAATAAAATTTAGTTATATACTACGACTTCTACTATCAAGAATCCAAAAAACTATAAATAGATAAATTGTGAATTATATTTAATATTTTATAATAATTTTATTCCGATAACGGTATGTTTTATAGAAAGTAAAGATGTTTTATAAGTTAAATATTCTTAATTGATAATAAGCCTTTTGCATCTAATAAAGTTGTGTTAAAACATCAAAATCATTAACTAATAATATGTAAAATATTTTAAATTTTCAGCATAAACTAATAAATGTATAATTTGAAATGATTATACAAATCTGATTATATAATTGATTTGAACATATATAATGCAATACATAGAAGTGATTTAAGTATATATAATGCTAATGTAACCTAAAATAAAATAATGGATGATATTTTCAGAAGTCGTGTTGACCGATAAAAGGGAAGTCCGATGCACATAGCTCCTTACACAGTTTAGGTCTAGAGAAGGGTACCACCACAAGTTGTGTCAGCCGATATATTTTTTAAAAAATCCGGGTATGTATGTCTATATTTTACTTGATGACAACCTTTTTTTCAAGAAATAAAATTCTTGTTTCCCTCAAAACCTACATGTTGGTTGACATGTCAGACATACTGTGAGGAATTTAAAACACCATTATAGAGATTATATATATAATTGTTTGTATATTGTATAGAAGTTTGTATTTAGTCCCGCATTGTGTAGGAAGAGATTTGAGCATCTTCACCTTCTATAAATATTGTACTAATACTTGGATAACCAAGTGAATAAAAATATTTTATTTGCTTAACATGGTATCAAAGCGCATCGATTCCAAACAGTTGACTATCTCTTGCTCGTGCATGGAGTTCTAACATGTGACAAGATCAAAGTGTTTTTCTCCTATGGGATATTTGTCGACGATGTTTCCAGTTAGCGAGATAGTGTGTACTCTAGATCACAGTGCAAACTTTCGCTCGCTGACATCTTTTAGGTCTCGACGTTGTAACCTTGTTCTATTGAGTGCTTAATGAGGTATCTTGCTCTTTGCTAGAAGTCGAACGAGGCTCTTGATGGATGTATTTGTTTTCTAACAAGCCGAAATCCAATTGACGACCCTCCGTGTTCTGTTGGGACCTCACCCCGATCTACAGTGCTAGTATTCTATTCGACACTGCTGCAATATTGATATCCTCATTGATGGCTTCGCTTGGCTTCTTTAGACTTAGCTACCCCTAGGTTTACTTGTTCCCAACAATTGTCGATATCCAGTCTTGCTATCATTGCTTTGTTTTTTTCATTTGGTGAATATACTATCTCAACTTGAGCCCTTGCTTGCTATAACTTATCCTTGCTTGCTATAACTTATCATTGCAATATGCTGATGATTTTTGTGTCCTCTTTGATCATCACCATGGCTTCTTCAATCTCCTCGATTTATGAGCCCGATTGTCTGCTGCGTCGACGGAAGTGCTTGCGGCCTCGGTCGGCGGCGACGGGGGTTGTGGATGGCCACGATGGAGGTCATGGACGTCGGTAGTCCTCAGAATGGAGGCTGCAAGCAGAGATCACGTCGGTCCTGTTTTCTAGTGTGAAGGAGAATAGGGAACGAGAGGAATAAACGATGGAGCTGCTGCGGTAATGGCGGAAACAGAGCTGCGGGATGGATCTTCGGCGCAGTCGAGCGCTTCTTGGACAGGGGCGACGACGAGCAAAGTAAAAGAAGGAACGACAAAAACATGGATCGAAGAGAAGGAAAGTCCTTTGATACCAAGTTGTTACGAGTCAAGAATTGTGGGGAAGGAGGCGAAGATACAATGAGTTAAACCCTAAAATGAGGGAGGAGATATGAAGAATTAAAGAGAGAAAGAGAAGCTTGAGAGAGAAAGAGAAGAACTAGAGAGAGAGAGAAAAGAGAAGTTTACTAAATTTCTTCCCTCACTTGCATGTCCCAAAGAGTTCCTTTAAATAGAACTCATAATGGTATAATTGTAAATACAATCATAGACACGTTAATATAAAAATAATGCGACGTTAAGACTACGACTCGATAATAACAACTCGATACAACACGACTCAACATAATAATAATAATAATAACACGATAACTGACGGCGGATCCGTAACAGAATCTTCCCTATATAAGATGTGAGACTAATACATGAGAAAGTAAAAAGACCTATAATGGGCCTCTAAATGGGTCTTTACAAACAGTAAGATGAGCTCAAGATCACAATTATCTCCTTTGCTGGGAACAATTATTTCGTCGAGTTGGTTCATTCAATGCATCATGTACTCCAAAGTAGGGGTTTTCTTCATCATGTGATCAAAGATGCCCTTACCGAGCCTACAATGTTATGGATACAAGATGGTGGCCATGTTTAGTACTGGGTATTGAACTCTATAGAGGGTTGTTATGAGATCCGGGTGATGGGCCTAGTTATTATTATTATTATTATTAATGTCTTTTATTATTTCATTTTATTATTGTCGAGTCATTGAGATGTTGTAGTTAAGAGTTAGTCATTGTGAGTCTTGTTGCCTATTTAAAGACGTGTTGTTTGCATGAAGATATCCAAGAAGAAATCTATTTTCCTTGTCTTGAACGAGATAGTGGTTGCTCTCTCTCCCAGCACACCCCGCTTAGGCAATCACGGTCCTAGCTCCACAATATCTTTCGCCTACGTCATCCCCACCTTCGACCATCTTCCGACAAGCCTACTGATTGATACGATGAGCCCGTAACAACTTGGTATCAAATCCATCATTCCTCTTTCATCTTCACCACACTGGCTTCAGTCCTATCTTCCACCCGATCCAACAACATGTACGCAAGAAGTAAATACCCTCTTTCAAGCTCACGGTCAGCCAGAGCCCTTTACAAATGCAGTACGAAAAAAAGTCGAGAGTCTCCATCTGTACGGTTCACAAACCACCCATCCTTCTCTCTTTTGCTCGATCTAACAACATCTTGCAAAACGTAGCCCCTCATCTTCATTACGGTCAATACGCCGCCTCCGTCCATTCCGCTAAGGCTGCGTTCCCTCCAGAATAGATCCAACCCTAATGCAAATCACTTATGCACGCTGTCTGTACCTCCAGCTCCGTCGACTGCGACAAAACAAACCGTTACTCACAGTCCAGTCCGTGCACCATCATGCCATGCGTCGGTCGTCGTCTAGCTCCAATCGCATCGACCACTCCCTACTTTTTCATTGTGGTCCTCTCCCATCAAGCCGACAAGCTTCTATATCGAGCCACCTGCTCTTACTTCCTGCCCGTTAAATATACATAGAAAAAACAACCGTCAGCCCCCTGTTTTTGAGCCCCATTCAAGCAGACGACTCTTTCCTATTTCGAGCCCCGCGCCAACTCCTCCTTTTTAACCGTGCGTGCTCCTGTTGAGCCCCGTGCTGTTAATTAAAACCTTTTGCTGCCTGCCTGTATCTCTGTTGTAATTGATTAATTATTAATTTAAAATACTAATTAATTGATTAATTTATTTGGTAATTAATTAATTTCATTTTTCTTCTAACATAGAACATTTGTGATGATCACCAAAATGTTTTGGAGACCACAATGACCGCTCACCAGTCGCCCACAGAAATCCCCCCGCCATCATTGCCCTACTTGACGACATGATCGTTGCATACAAAAGTAAATTGCTCCTTACACGATCAGTTCTCGTACCAGAGCATGTGCAAGTTGTTGATATTCCGACAAGTCCAACAGTTCTCCAGTAACTGTTACCTGTTGTTCTCATTCCGAAGGACACTCCTCTATCATAAATCAATCACGCAAAGATCATCGATGTTACTTCTGTCACTCACACGAAAATCGATGTGGTTCTGAGCAATCATTGTGCAATATGTGGATTATTCTCCACCACTATTTCAATCACCTAAAGATTATGTTGCGGTCTCCTCTTCGATCATCTCACCACACGCTACGACCCGCTGACAACATCATTATCATTTGTGACATTGGTGAGCACGATGAAGGCTTGTCGCTATCAGTAACTCCTACTACAACGTCAGCACTATAAGGAGCTATTTTGGCATGAAATAAAAGAGTCAGATGTTCAAATCAGCATAGCTTCGTTCGAGCTTGAGGACATGCTTGATTTGAAGGCTGGGTGGGATGTTATGGGCCTCGAGAAACAACCCTAGTTATTGTTATCTTTTAATGTCTTTTATTATTATCGTTTTATTAATGCTAAACATTTAAATATTGTTAGTTAAGAGTTATTTATTATGGGTCTTGTAGCCTATTTAGATACTTGTCTTATTTGTACGAAGGTATCCAAGAAGAAATCTATTTCCCTTGCCTTGAATGAGATTGTGGTAGCTTTTTCTCTTCGAGCAAACTCAGCTTTGGCAGCCACATTTCTGGTTCCATGATATCATTTCACATCCATCATCCCCACCTCCGACCATCCTACAGTAACCCTATCAACTTGATGCAACGAGCCCACAACAATGAACATCCCTATCAGATGATGATGTATCACTAGACCTCCAAGGCCATGCGGGAGGAGCTGAAGTTCCTTTACTCCGATAAGGATAGATTTTTGCCCCTGTTTGATGTGTTCCAAGATCTTTAGAACATTGAGCTGGGGCCATATGGTGGCATTACATTGTTTGTGTCCCAGTACATGGCTGTGATTGGGGCTTGAATTCAACATCAATCGACCACTCTCTATCTAGCTGCTCAGAAATCTCAGAAGAAATTACTATTGTTATGATGATGATCAGGGCTCCACCACATCAACATAGTGTTCAGGAAAATGCCTTATTATCTCTCGTTGTTCATTCCTTATTTGACGTTTGCTCGTGATGTTGAAGGTCACCCCTTCTGTTGATGCCTCCATGATTCGATGTCCTACACTTCTTCAGTAGCTCACTGGAGTATACCCACTTGCAGCTAAACATAGGGAGGTCATGCTGGTTGATGTAGTACGACACGTAGGGTTTGCGCGTCTGTCCGCTTTTTCTAGTAAACCCTAACCGAATGCAACGAAATATATTTTTTTTAAGATTTGAGTGGGCGTTGCACATAATTTATGAAATTAAGTAACGTAATTTTGTAAAGCACGAAATTCTCCACGTTGTTAGAAAAATGAATTTTCTTAATAAAATGATTCAATTTTAAATCCGGGAAGGAAGCTCGCAACTTTCGTTCCGTTCCCTTTGACGTAGCACAACAGAAATCGTGAACTCCAAATACGTTACCGTTTGGAGTTTTCGACGCAGCGTTCGCTGACAAAACTCGGGCGAAAAACCGAGCAATGAGTCTATTATCCTACCGAGAAAATATAAAGTCACACACAAAGGAAGAGATAAAAAAATTTACCCACGGAAAGAAGCGTCTTTTCGTATTCGAAGTCGTTGGTGATCACGTGAGAAACTCATTGTCACCTTCGATCTCCCGCTCTGAGGTCGGCCGCTATCGCACATGGCATCAAGGAGAAACTTTGCTCACTCTCACACGAAAGTGGTTCTACGGAATCTCTACACACGAGATAAATTTTCACGCTTGTTCACACAAATAGGCTCCACATGTAATCTCTAACCACTTCTAATAAAATGAAACTACTTTGTTAACTGTTATGTAAATTTAGCAAGCACACTGATCTCAGGGAGCAAGCATCAATCTCATTAACATTAACTGCAACAGTAAAGTATTCTCCATAATCACCAAAATTTCAATCCTAACAACTACCCTCACGACAACATTAATTTCTACTATTCATCTTCTCTAACTTAAATTCCAATCCTACAACTCTAACAGCGGCTAGAGTGAAGCACTGTTCATCTTCTTCAAAGGGGAACAATCGAACTAACTCCTAAACAGAAATCAAACACAGCAAACCTCATTCTCACCTATTCCAACTCGTTCAGCCACCACTCTAAAACAGAGCAGCAATCCCTCAAACGTTCCACACTGGAACAAATTCAATTGACACAACTCACACAGTAACAGTTACAGGAAGCACGACAAGAACCGTCACTAATCTTCTTCGCTAAAACTCTCACACAGGAAACACACAACAATCTTCAAATTTTCATCATTCACCTCTAACAACCTAACACTAATCTAAACTGGACATCAAGCGCAAGCCCTCACACGGAATTAAAAGCACCCATTTAATTCAATAATTTTCACAAATCCTAATTACTGGAAGCACACATCTAACTTCCTCAAAATAAACTCCTAGAGCACACTAAGACAACTTAATTCCGCACATGGAATCACTGTAGGGACATCATCGAGCGGGATACACGATGCCGCTTGCAACCGCCCACGATCCAGCTATGTATACTTCCACGACACCCTATCCGGCAGTTTCAACCACATCCACTGCCACGAGCCCTTCCGCCATGGTTGTTCCACCAAAGAGCTGACGGTTCCTTTGCGGGATAGGTTTAAACTCCTTGCGTCCAGCGACAATGGCGGGGACGTGTCGAAGGAGCGAGATCCGGTGAGGAGCGTGAATCCCGCTCGATTTGCGGCCGGAAAAGACGGAGTCGTGGCGCTAGATCCTGCAAGGACTCGACGGGATTTCCGCTTGGCGTGAGGCCAACAATGGCGGAAAGGCTTCTTGCGTGCTTGGCTAGGAGAAGATGAGCTGACCGGTCACTGGCTTTTAATGAGCATCTGTTGACCGGCTTTTGGTTGTGATTTAAATCATACTGTATATATATACTATATATGTATTATGTATGTGTGTGTATATATATATATACTCACACATTTTAATAGATAACTTTGTCCATATATATATATTTATATGTATTATATATATATATATTCACACACATAAACAAATTGCAAATTACACAAATTAAAATTGTCACAAATAAAATATAGTAGACCCAGGCCGATAGTGGTCCAGTTGGGTGTGACGTCGGGTACTTTTGTGTCGACCTGATCTGAGTTGGTCTCACCACTAGTTCTCATGGAGGTGGAGTGAGATGGTCGTATCGTGGCTTGCAAGTAGAAGACCACACATGGTTAGTTTACTCAGGCACATAAGCATGTGCATTTACTGTGGACATCTGAATCACACCAAGATGACATGCTATTTGAAGTAGAGATTCCGTCCGAAGCAGCAACATATCACCCCCCACCCCCACTCCCCCCAACATGTCGTGGTCAGAGATTTATGTGTTGAGAGAGGAGCTGCAGAGTTTTCGCGAGATGCTTGGTCGCCAGGACCCTATCTCGGCCTCCTATGCAAGTATATCTTTCCATTCCCTTTGTTTATCTTGGATTGTTGATTCTAGTTCCACAAACTATATCCGTTCGCCGAAGCCTTTGAGTTACACATATACAATTTTCCCAATTTATTATAGCAGACAACGGGGAAACCGCTTTGGTTAGGAAATTTGGAGAAGTATCCCTTACCTTTGCTCTAACACTTTGCTCTGTATTTTATGTTCTTGTTCACACTTTAATGGACATTTAGGTTTGAAAAACAATCCCATTTTCTTTGAAGAACTACTAAAGTTCACCGGAAGTGAATTTTCCACCATTTTCACTTTGAAGGACTCTACTCTTGACTCTTAGGTTCTGTTTGACACGACATTTTGTGAATTGCATGCCACTATTTGTGGCACTGCCCTGCCATACAATATTTCTGCCATCTGCAATATGAACCACCCCACCCTAAAATCGTGAAAAATTATGATTTGGTGTCCGTGAAATATTTTCACGACTCCAAATCGCGCAGGCTGCGATTCACGGAACTCCTCCAGATTTGTGAATCTTTCCGACACATGCTACTATGTCGAGCCTGCTTGGAGCGCATGATGTTTGCTGCAAGGAAGAGGAGTCGGCCTCTGCTTCTCCAATGAAGGGCGCCGGCCTGCTTCTCCGACATCTTCTGTGACGAATGTTCTTAGGCGAAGGCTTCACCTATTGCATCATTGGTGTTGATTTTGCTTATTCTCCTTTTAATCGTTTGCTTCGCCCTTCTCTAGCACAAATCCAAAGCAAATGCCCCTCTTTCATAATTTTCTCCCCTGTTTTCCCTAACTTTTCCAATCTTCTGATTTGCTCTATTTTAAATGTAGAGGGTTGTTTTTGTGATTTTAAGAAGCTCCATTGATGTTAATGGTGGTAGGGAGTGGTTTGAATTGTTGGGGAAAAATGTGTTGCTTTGTCGAAAAGGTATTTTCACTATATTAGAATCAGTTACATGCATAAATTTCTATTAATTTTGATTCAAACCCCAAATTTTACGATTATCTAGGTCTAATCTACAGGTGTATAGATAATGTAAAGTCTTACATATTTCTATGCATTATTTCATTTAAAAAATGGACTGCACATCGCACAACTGTTTTGCCAAACAGCTTAAACAGCTTTTCCGTTTTAAACAGTACTGCAAATGTTGTTCTTTCAAACAATTTCACAGATTTTGTCACCACTTTGCAAAACAACTGATTATTCCACCACTGCTTTCCCACCACTTCTTTTTCAGTCGTTGCAGCCGCGCCAAACTGAGCTCTAATTGGTTTCCACTTGATGATGAAATGATTTAAAAATGCCACAAACTTCATTTTCTTCTTAATGATTTAAATCCATGTAAAGCGGGAATGGTCATCAATAAATAACATAGATAACAAAAACCATTAATAGAGCAAACAAGTGAGATCCAAACATCAACATGAATCATAATAAAACAACACTCTCACTTTAGCTAGAAGGATAAGTAGTTCTACATTGTTTTTCCAAACTCACTGGCTTGGTTGTTAATCCTCTCACTAATCTGTTCAAAATGAGTTGGAAGATAGATTAGGGTCTTCAGACTCGGATGTCTAAATCTTCTATGACATAACATCAGGTGATCACTATTAGTCGCTATTCGTACTCCAAATGCCTGTCCAGTATTCATCACATAGTTTTTTCATAATTCATGTACAACACCAATCATTCTCCTACACAATAGGTCCTGAGATATACAATGAGAGGCACATAAGATAATGGATCATTTGGCATATTGTGTTTTGTTTATCTATTCAGAGTAATGGAGTATTTGTTTACTTTATTAAGGGTTTTGTTTATCTAGAAAAGTAGATTATGGTGTCACATGTCACTCCGCTAAAGCCTTTGAGAAATCACCTTGGTTAGCATATTTGGACAAGTGTCCCGTCTTTTATGTCCATAAGGACACAAGTAGGTATGGTGATGTACTCGGACTAGGGAGGATTCCTCGTGATGGGTCAATCGCAGTGTAAGTATACTCGACTAACTCTAGCGGATTTCAAGGACTGCTCGTAGTGGACAGCGAGCTGAAAAGTTTGCTGAACAGAATCTAATTGATGATCATACAATGCGACATAGATTGCAAACCGAAGTTCAGATGAAATCTTGTCCTTGCTGTGATCGGCTCACCATGAATCTCGCTCCTCATTGCTAACTCGTCAAAATAAGCTCTATATTGAACAACAGACATGGATCCTTGTTGGAGGGAAAATACTTGCTCGAGTAAAAATCTCCTATATGACGCTGGCAAATACCCAAAGCACAACCTCCGTTTCATCTCCACCAAACTAGTGATGAGGCAATGATGATCTCGCTTAAGGGCCTGCTCAATGTTGTCCCAATAATGTCTCGCCTGACCTAACAACCTAAGCTTCACAAATCTGGCCTATGTCCACGAGTCAATTGCTAAAGACCTCGGGACTTGACAAACCATCAAACGGTGGGCCGACTCCACATAATCTATATTCAAGACTCTCCTCAAAATGACGTTCATCGTAATAACTCGCCATACGATAATCTGGTCGTGTCAAAGGGTCAATACGACCTCTATGAGTGACGGGTAAGGAACGAGAATAATCATAATCGTTTGAGGATCTTTTCGACGGAAATTTATGAGCCTGAATATGGGTGGACTCCGGTTCCTCAAATAGAGGATTATAGTAGCAATTGCTACTATGATATGTCATAGGTGAAAAATATAGATTCTAGTCCTGTGTTTTCTAAGCCAAGTCTGAATCTGTTAGTATCGCTAACTGTATCGTTTGCTTTACGACTTTGTGGAGACCTGTGTTTTTGATTAAAAATCGCCCGAGTCCTGGTCTCTGCGGCCTTGGCTCTGATACCAATCTGACGCAGAACTGCCCTATGATAGGGATAATGGGTGATCACTGCACGTTACAATATGATTCCGATGACTTTTAATTCGCAATAATAATTTGTATAAATCCAAATGCATGATAGACCACAATAGTTTAAGCTTAACAAATAAGGTAGGATACTAAGTTGTATAAATGCAAGAGTGCCTTACACCACGTAATCAAATAGCCCAATCAAACGGGAACATATAAGGCTACATAGCTCAGTAACGAAGTTTACTAGTAGATACACCTCAAGTAGAAATTTGACACACCAATTCAACACATAATAAATGACCCAAACTAAATGTGCTTACACAAATAAGTAGTAGAGGGCTGCGGGGACATGTAGAGGGGCTGGAAGGACTGTCGGCTGTGTTGGGATTCTGGAAGGGCTGCTAAGCAGGGGCTGGCGGCAGGAGAAGGTGGAACTTTCTCATGCAGGCTTGGCTATGGAAACTGGGAGAAGCCAAAGGACAGCGGGAACCACAATTCCTGTTGACTGGGCTGTATGGATGGAGATTCCAGCAGCTACATTCGTTGTGCAGCTTCCTGGACAGGAACCTGATGAATGAAAGATCTGTGGTAGGTTGTCGGCTGCATGTTTTGAATGGGGACTGTCTGAAGAGGCTGGTTCCACGAGAGGGCTGCTGTGCGGGGGAATGTGGCCGGGTGGAAGTTGTTGCCAGCTGAGAGGCGAAAATGAGGCTCGGTTAAGTGTGGAGTGGGGCTGGGGTTATGGGTGGTTATGGACTGCTGCTGTGTTGGAGAAGTGTGGGATTGGTTTGGGCTGAGAATGGGGATCCACGTGTGAATGATTATGAGATAATGGAGGAGTGGATAGAAAGGGAGGTAAGGAGTAAATTTAGGATTGAGGTCTAAATTTTAGGAAAGTGGGGGATAGGGGTTACTGGCGAGGTAGTTATGGTAGTTAAGTTGGCGGTGGGGGTGGTGGCTGGACGGAGGTGGCTGGACGGAGGTGGCCGTAGCTGATCACTAGAGGTGGTGGTGGTCCTGAGGAGGTTTTTGGTGATCATCGGAAAACTGAAATTGAAGGGGTTTTGAGGAGTGGTGGAGGAAGCTTGATGGAGGCGGCTGGAGAAGGTTTCCGATGATCATCGGAAACTGAATATTGAGGGAATTAGGGAGGGGGGATTAAGGCTGATTTTGGAAGGGATATGGGAATGGGTTGGAAGGGGGCGGCTAGTGGTTTGTGGGGGATGATTTGGGGCTGTTGGCTGGGGATTTTGAGGGGGAAATGGAGTGGAAAGGCTGCTGGGTTGTGGGTAGGGGAATAGAAGGCCTGATGGTAATTTTTTGGAGGGGGAAATGGAGGGGCTGGCAGCTTGGTTGTGGGGAGGGGAATAAGAGGTCGGCTGATAATTTTTTAGGGTGAAATGGTAGGGTCCGGCTAGATGGAAATGAGATGGGCAGCTATAAGGAGAGGGGAGGGGATAATTACCAAGCTTTGACACTTGAATTTTCCGGCTTTTGCAGGGTGATCGAAAGGAGGATTCTCTTTTTTACTCGATCTTTCAATGCCTTCAAATTGAACCTTCTATCCCTATTTATAGACTAAGAGATCATCATGGACGGTCATGATTCTCGGATCATGGCGGCCCTCAAAAAAATGAAATAAAAAGTCAAAAAAATATTGAAAAATAACAAAAAATCTTGGATCGTCGGTCTGCATAAAATGGACGGCTCTGATTGTCGTGTAGGCTGATGTGTGTTGCAATCCCCACCACATATTTTGTAGGAACCTGAAAAAATTCTTAGTGGAACCGATCATCCTGGCTAGTGGAAGAGTCAACTGGGGAAAATTTATATGATCTCAAAATCTGATACCCTCATTTCACCCCTTGACATCAGGGAGGTGGTTGAGGGAGTATTGATTCTTAGCTTTTCTCCTGCCTTTCAAATAACAATCGGGAAAATCAACTGCTGCATCCAAATAGAATTTAGCCCTTAAGGGGCCTGGTAATCTTTAGTATTGACTCCGATTAGTAGAAATAAGTCAGTATAAACACTTGTAATACTGTCAAGTGTTTATCAAATGAAGGAACATTGCTTCTTGCCTCTTATATCCATCTTCTCGAACTCTTCACGATGATTTAAACTCAACTTACTGTCTCTTCAGAATGAACTGCGCTTAATTTAATCTTAGGATAGAGTTTCTAATTATCTGTACAGCTACATGCGAACAAGAAATTGTTCAGCCTTTTCAATTCTTTAGCATAGAAGCTTTTTTGTCCATGTGAAGCGTTCATTATTATTTTTTTAGCTTCGAGCGACTTGTAAGCTGCTGTATTTTTGTAATTTCTTCTTTGATTCTCTCAGTATTTCTGTTGAGAGTTGTGCAGTACTCATAGTATTGCATTTAGGTTGCAATTTCTTTTTCAATGCCCTTGATATAGTGGATTAATTCTTGCTGTTTTATTTATTCAGAGATTTTTTTTGTACAGATGCAGGGTTCATCTCTTGACAGTTTCTTTATCGTCGGAAGAATCTCTTCAAAAGCAGCGTCGGAGGCAAAACTGGCAGCACAGAATTATTCCATTTTATCGGGTTTGAGCATATTGCTCGATCAGATGTTTCTGGAAGCTCGATTATTCAGCATGAAGATTGCTTTATGCCTTTTGCAACTCCGGAAGGAAATAAGAAAAATCATATCAACTATCTCATATATAGCAGCAGCTCCCTGACTCCACAACTATCTTAAATATCTTTGTGATATTCTTTTCATGATTCATTGCATTGGACTTCTAACCATGTTTGGCTTCTCATTTTATTTTTGAATGTCAACCGCATAGCGACCCCTTACCCTGACCTCGTCACCGCGGAACCTCCTCTCTCTTGTCAAATATATAATTAGGGTTATAAGAAAGGCTCCAGATTCAAAACTTTTTTTAAAGGTATGCGTAGTCAAGTGCGGTCAGATCTGTGTAGTTGGTTTGCTGGTAGGTAGATCATTATTAGTATTGTCAGGGAGAATGAACCGTCGGATCTTTGTACAAGGATGACATATGGTGTGTTTTTATTTCGTGTCAAGTGCGAATATGGGTGCATGAGTGCAATCACGAAGGTGGCGAGTTCAAGTGAACTGACAGGGAGAGCTCCGAAGAATGGCTGGTTTATAAAAGGCAGGGCAGAGGAGCTTAGTACAACAACTACAGGAGGAGATGAACTTGGCGAGCTCCAGGGATGCTGGCTGCGAGTATCTGTGAGGAAGAACCAAAAGGGTTATATAGTATTGATAAGTACCTCCGGCAGACCACAGTATCTCGCTTCACTAATTCATGTGGGTTGATGGTTTGTTCGTTGATATCACGTAGAATATGCTGTACTACGCATATTTCGTGTCTTTATGAAATTGTTTATGTTCTGGAGAAATGGCTGAAGAGTCTAGAACTTCTTAAAGGTCCATGTCTCTACGTGATATCAACGAACAAACCATCAACCCACATGAATTAGTGAAGCGAGATACTGTGGTCTGCCGGAGGTACTTATCAATACTATATAACCCTTTTGGTTTTAGGATTCCATTTGGCACGGCATTTTTGCTTCGGTGAGTTTGGGCAAAAAAGATGTTGTATCAAAAGAAGAAAATTAGTTTTGAACCTAAAAGTGGATGAAATTTCTTAAATAAAGTCAGACATTCAGAAACGACTGCTCATAACCATCACGTTTTTGCAAGCCAGTTCGGCGTGTGTTCCTGTGCATAATATTTACTCGGCAATCATTACTTCAGAAGCTGCATGTAAAATGTGAGAATATTATCAATTATTAGGTATTATCTTGAATTGACAATTCTCAAATCCTCTTTTTAGTATAAATATATTTAAGATTTAGAAAAACAAATATGCTGTACCCGAGGTGAAGTCCACTGTAAGCCTGCTAATAGGTGTATAATATATGCAATATATACAATATATGGATGATGGTCTTCTAGCTAGTGCCTTTTAATATTAATGTCGCAGCCACCACCCCCAGGCAGGGGGTAAAGCAGCACATTGTTGTTGCAATTTGGGCACTTGGAGCTCTCCATCATGACCTTGCCATTTTTGAAGCACAAGGGGCAGCATGTGTTCACCATCTTGGGCATGGAGCGGCGGTCCTTCTCGTACGTCAAATCATTCTCTTGGGACACGTAGGAGCTCCATACAAACGAAGTAGATGACGATGAGCCGACTAGGGACGGCGGCCAAGCCATTGTCAGGCATTCTTCTCCTGCTGGTAGTTGATCCAAATTATAACAGAAGAGGAGCGATTGTAATGTTGAATAAGTAAGAGGGCCGCGCGCGGTTCTTATATATAGAAGAGTATGATTGATAATGTAAGAGGAGATAAAGAGATGGGTTTTTTTTATGTGCTGATGAGAATAATATGTTTCTATTTCTTTCTGCAGTCCTGGTTTTGAGGAGTTAGTTCTATTCAGGTATATTGATATAATGTTAACTAGTTATTATTGGGTTTGATTTGAATCCATTAGACAACTAATAACCCACGGTCGAAAATTTAGCTTACGCCTATACATATCGTTGGTTGTGAAGATCGCCCGCACAGAATGCTCCTTAACATTGTCGAAGTTTTTTTTTGTTTCGTCCGCCCTAGCCCCCGATTCCCGTGCTCCCGTCCGCTGTCGTCGCTCACATTTTTCTGCGTTTTTTCTGTTCTTCCGTCATGGTTTTCGTGCGCCGCTTGTGGATTTGGAGGACAGGGATTTGTTCGCCTCTTCCGCTACTGGCGATCGGGACCGAGAAAAAGTTCGTTGTCTTCTGTCGCGGTTTTCTTGCCGTGATCGGAGGAGACAAGCAACCCCGTCGCCAAATCGAGGTTGGCTCCGCCTGGATTTTGGTCGCTGTGCTCTACCGTCGCTCGTTCCTGTGAAATAAGCGCCGCCGCTCAAGATTGTGATCGAAGGAGGAAACCCCGCCGCTGTCTCCGCCGTTTTCCGCGTTGATCCAAAAGGAGAACATTGGAAAAGATCTCCTGTCGCCGTTTGATCGTAAATCCGGCCGACCTCGGCGAATCCTGTCGTTGTTGTGTGGCCGCTAAGAATGGCAAAGAAGGATCGCAGATCCCTAGCCCGTCACTGCTCAATCGAGACGAGATCCAGTCAGATCCCATCTTCTCCTGTGCGAACAGCCATGAACTCCTCCAGATTCGTCAATCCCGCTGCAACGAAGAACAAATCCCGCTCGGGATTTTTTCCTGGATCACTGGAGGAATTGTGATTCCTTATTGCAATTTCAAGGTTGTCATCGCCACAGCTGGTTTTTCCATCGGTTGTAGGAGGAGCCGCTTGCAGCCCTCCGGAGGATTAAATCCGGTCAACTTTGAGTCTCTGGTGTTGCCCCACCGAATTTTGCCGGATCTTTGAGTTTGTGGTTCTCCTAGTTCTACCCTAGCATTACTGTTGTTCAAGGAGAATGAGATCTTCTGTGATTTCCTTAAGATGCTGATCTAGGGCAGCCCGGCCCGCTGCTCTATTTGTCTTCAAAGGAAAGGAGGATCGTGACCTTCCAAAAGTGCTCTCCAGATCAAGAATCACTTCTGAAATCTCAGATTCCAGTACAACACATAAATCAAGAATTGACTCCGCTACAGTCTCTTGATCGAGATCTGAACTTTGCCGCAGAATCTCTTACCTGCATTGAGTTTTCCTGTGGAGGTCTGTTGATCGAGATCTAGTCTTTGACGAGTGTGTTCAGCCGAAGAGGATGAGCAAAATAAATTTATTAAATTGGATCCGAAGACTTTGCCGTCTCCACACGGATCAGGTGATTTTGTTCTAGTTTTCTGATTTTAAATCAAAACAAAGATGTATGAGAAGAAGACACTGGTCAGTCTTAATGACCTCAATCAATTGATCAACCAGATAGTTTTTCAGGTTGCTTATATCCAGTTGATCATTCAGTAACTAGACAGGTTGCTTATATCCAGTTGATTATTCATCGACTAGATCATTTAATGTCAAAAATGAGCAATATCATTTCTTGTTGATTAATTCCTACCTGCATCCAAACAGTTGAATTATTCAATTCCAATTCTTGTTCTCCAATTCTATCATTCAACCAAACGACATAATTGAAATTCAGCAAACCACAATTCTGCAGGTTTTGGAATTGAGTTCCAATTCCTCAATTCCAATTTCGGCGAACCGAACGAACCCTAATGGGTAGGAGATCAATTTATAATAAATATTCTCTGGTTTGTATTGCGTGTAATTACAAGTTCTCACTGCAACCAAATTTCTTGAAAACCTAGCTCTAATACCAACTATTATGAGGTCCTCTTTCAGGTTCTCCCCACAATTAATTTTGTATCTAAGCTTATTTCTAATTCATTTGGCACATCACATTCAGAAGCATGTACAGTGAGTACCACATAAAACACATAATAGAACTTTTTATTTCACTTGTAAACATTATTATATAAATACTACAACTATTTCCAGACACGTAGATGATACTAAAGACATACTACTGCTGTTTTAATCTATTCGATTACAAAAATCACATTGCCAGTCCTCACATGCCTCCCAGTGTTTTTCCTAAATCTCTTCTATTGCGATAAATAGTTTCATCCATACCTTCGTTAAGTCCTCAGACCTCCTTCGTTTTTCTTCCTCGTCCAGTTTTGGTTTCTTAGGTACACATGGGGTAGCTTCGGCTCCTTAAGAATTTAGGCAACTACTGGATTAGTCATGAACATGTCTAAGTCGCTCTTTTACCTCTTCAATTGTTGTACAGGAAAATGAGAAAAAATAGTAACAATATGCATAACTATTTTAAAATGATGCAAAAGAAAATGAGTACAATATTAGGTAATTTAGATTCTAAATTCTTATATTTTTGTTTAGTTCTTAGGGTTCTTCAAATTCTTCTTTATTGTTTCTACTTCATTCGTTCTATTTTTCTTCAATTTTTTCTTTGGAATCAATACAATATATGCAATGTTTTCATCCTTCTTTAATTTCATAAATCAGGAATTGTTAAGGGAGTCATTTTTTCATATTCTTAGGCACACTTAGGGTAGCTTCGGCTTCTTAAAAATTTAGGCAACTACTAGCTCAGTCATAAACAACATGACTGAGTAAATGTTTTACCTCTTCAATTGTTGTACAGTCAAACGAGAAAAATTAGTAACAATATGCATAACTATTTTACAATGATGCAAAAGAAAATGAGTACAATATTAGGTACTTAAGATTCTAAATTCTTATATTTCTGTTTTGTTCTTTGGGTCAAATTCTTCTTTCTGTTCTTTTAAATTATTCTTTTACTCATTTATGTTCTTTATTTGATTGTTTCAACTTCATTCGTTCTATTTTTCTTCAAATTTGTCTTTGGAATCAATACAATATATGCAATGTTTTCATCTTTCTTTAATTTCTTGTATCAAAAATTGTTAAGGGATTCATCTTTTCATATTCTTAGGTCCACCCTTTTCGGGGTTTCATCAATTTCCTATGTCTAGCCAGGGCGATCTTCATATGCAAAAGGCCTTCTTCAGCCCCTTGGTTAGCACATAGCCTCTAATTTTAGTACGATCTTCACATGCAATAGGCCTTCTTACCTCCATAGGCTGGAAGATTTCTCTTTCATAGAAACTCACATACATGGGTTAACCCTTTACATTTCCTATGCATGGATGCATTTCGTGTATTCTTATTCATTATTAATTCTTTTCTTAAAATATTTTATTTTTATTTCTCACATATAATCTTTTAAATCTTTATTTTTGTTTAAAATCTTTGGGTAAGAATATATAAGTTATTTTTTGAATTTATCCTTAGAATTTTTATTTCCTTCATTAGCTATTCCATGTTTAACTTCTTATTGATGTTCATGTATTAATGATTTTAAAATTTTGAGTTCCTTTAATTTAAATGAAATGCATATATAATATAATCATTCCAACGTCGAAGTTTTATATGGGTACAACAACAATAACACTCAAGCCTTTATCCCATTATAATGGGATCGGCTATGTCGATCATTTGTCGTCATTGTACCCTATCTTTAGTCATAATATCACTAATGCCTAAGTACATTATGTCTTTCCTTATAGTTTCATTCCAAGTCTTTACCGGTCTACCCCTCCCCCGTCTAACATGGCTAGTGACTAAACTCTTACAACGCCTAGCAAACGCTTCTAATGGTGTCCTTTGTACGTGTCCGAACCATCTTGCTATCTTAGTCGACCTTCTCGCATCTTCTCTATAATTGGTACCACTTCTGTCTATCCTTGATACCTTCATTCTTATTTTTTTCCAGTCTCATGTGTCCACACATCTACCTAAGCATTCTCATCTCCGCAACTCCCATTTTTGGCAGATCATTGAGAGTTAGTTGCTTAATTGAAAATATTCCCTATTTTTTACAGTACAATGTATCATTTCTAGGTTTATATCCACTTAACTGTTTTACATTAATTTGTTCCCCTTGAATAGCTACTTTCTTATTCTTATAGTTTTATAAAAGTGTGCCCAATGCATGAAACTATCAACAATGCAGATTTGAAGAGGGGACAATTAATGCTGCCTCACTCTTTAAATTGTCAAGAAATTGATTGCGAATTAAACAAATATCTTGGGATTCATGAAGCTACTGTAATAAATTGTCATTTCACTGCATTGTTTCATTTATTACTTGGACAGGAACCTGATGAATGAAAGATCTGTGGTAGGTTGTCGGCTGCAGGTTTTGAATGGGGATTGTCTGAAGAGGCTGGTTCCACTAGAGGGCTGCTGTGCAGGGGAATGTGGCCGGGTGGAAGTTGTTGCCGGCTGAGAGGCGAAAATGAGGCTCGGTTAAGTGTGGAGTGGGGCTGGGGTTATGGGTGGTTATGGACTGCTGCTGTGTTGGAGAAGTGTGGGATTGGTTTGGGCTGAGAATGGGGATCCACGTGTGAATGATTATGAGATAATGGAGGAGTGGATAGAAAGGGAGGTAAGGAGTAAATTTAGGATTGAGGTCTAAATTTTAGGAAAGTGGGGGATCGGGGTTACTGGCGAGGTAGTTATGGTAGTTAAGTTGGCGATGGGGGTGGTGGCTGGATGGAGGTGGCTGGACGGAGGTGGCCGTAGCTGATCACTAGAGGTGGTGGTGGTCCTGAGGAGGTTTTTGGTGATCATCGGAAAACTGAAATTGAAGGGGTTTTGAGGAGTGGTGGAGGAAGCTTGATGGAGGCGGCTGGAGAAGGTTTCCGATGATCATCGGAAACTGAATATTGAGGGAATTAGGGAGGGGGGATTAAGGCTGATTTTGGAAGGGATATGGGAATGGGTTGGAAGGGGGCGGCTAGTGGTTTGTGGGGGATGATTTGGGGCTGTTGGCTGGGGATTTTGAGGGGGAAATAGAGGGGAAAGGCTGCTGGGTTGTGGGTAGGGGAATAGAAGGCCTGATGGTAATTTTTTGGAAGGGGAAATGGAGGGGCTGGCAGCTTGGTTGTGGGGAGGGGAATAAGAGGTCGGCTGATAATTTTTTAGGGTGAAATGGTAGGGTCCGGCTAGATGGAAATGAGATGGGCAGCTATAAGGAGAGGGGAGGGGATAATTACCAAGCTTTGACACTTGAATTTTCCGGCTTTTGCAGGGTGATCGAAAGGAGGATTCTCTTTTTTACTCGATCTTTCAATGCCTTCAAATTGAACCTTCTATCCCTATTTATAGACTAAGAGATCATCATGGACGGTCATGATTCTCGGATCATGGTGGCCCTCAAAAAAATGAAATAAAAAGTCAAAAAAATATTGAAAAATAACAAAAAATCTTGGATCGTCGGTCTGCATAAAATGGACGGCTCTGATTGTCGTGTAGGCTGATGTGTTGCAATCCCCACCACATATTTTGTAGGAACCTGAAAAAATTCTTAGTGGAACCGATCATCCTGGCTAGTGGAAGAGTCAACTGGGGAAAATTTATATGATCTCAAAATCTGATACCCTCATTTCACCCCTTGAAATCAGGGAGGTGGTTGAGGGAGTATTGATTCTTAGCTTTTCTCCTGCCTTTCAAATAACAATCGGGAAAATCAACTGCTGCATCCAAATAGAATTTAGCCCTTACGGGTCCTGGTAATCTTTTAGTATTGACTCCGATTAGTAGAAATAAGTCAGTATAAACACTTGTAATACTGTCAAGTGTTTATCAAATGAAGGAACATTGCTTCTTGCCTCTTATATCCCTCTTCTCAAACTCTTCACGATGATTTAAACTCAACTTACTGTCTCTTCAGAATGAACTGTGCTTAATTTATTCTTAGGATAGAGTTTCTAATTATCTGTACAGCTACATGCGAACAAGAAATTGTTCAGCCTTTTCAATTCTTTAGCATAGAAGCTTTTTTGTCCATGTGAAGCGTTCATTATTATTTTTTTAGCTTCGAGCGACTTGTAATCTGCTGTATTTTTGTAATTTCTTCTTTGATTCTCGCAGTATTTCTGTTGAGAGTTGTGCAGTACTCATAGTATTGCATTTAGGTTGCAATTTCTTTTTCAATGCCCTTGATATAGTGGATTAATTCTTGTTGTTTTATTTATTCAGAGTTTTTTTTTGTACAGATGCAGGGTTCATCTCTTGACAGTTTCTTTATCGTCGGAAGAATCTCTTCAAAAGCAGCGTCGGAGGCAAAACTGGCAGCACAGAATTATTCCATTTTATCGGGTTTGAGCATATTGCTCGATCAGATGTTTCTGGAAGCTCGATTATTCAGCATGAAGATTGCTTTATGCCTTGTGCAACTCCGGAAGGAAATAAGAAAAATCATATCAACTATCTCATATATAGCAGCAGCTCCCTGACTCCACAACTATCTTAAATATCTTTGTGATATTCTTTTCATGATTCATTGCATTGGACTTCTAACCATGTTTGGCTTCTCATTTTATTTTTGAATGTCAACCGCATAGCGACCCCTTACCCTGACCTCGTCACCGCGGAACCTCCTCTCTCTTGTCAAATATATAATTAGGGTTATAAGAAAGGCTCCAGATTCAAAACTTTTTTTAAAGGTATGCGTAGTCAAGTGCGGTCAGATCTGTGTAGTTGGTTTGCTGGTAGGTAGATCATTATTAGTATTGTCAGGGAGAATGAACCGTCGGATCTTTGTACAAGGATGACATATGGTGTGTTTTTATTTCGTGTCAAGTGCGAATATGGGTGCATGAGTGCAATCACGAAGGTGGCGAGTTCAAGTGAACTGACAGGGAGAGCTCCGAAGAATGGCTGGTTTATAAAAGGCAGGGCAGAGGAGCTTAGTACAACAACTACAGGAGGAGATGAACTTGGCGAGCTCCAGGGATGCTGGCTGCGAGTATCTGTGAGGAAGAACCAAAAGGGTTATATAGTATTGATAAGTACCTCCGGCAGACCACAGTATCTCGCTTCACTAATTCATGTGGGTTGATGGTTTGTTCGTTGATATCACGTAGAATATGCTGTACTACGCATATTTCGTGTCTTTATGAAATTGTTTATGTTCTGGAGAAATGGCTGAAGAGTCTAGAACTTCTTAAAGGTCCATGTCTCTACGTGATATCAACGAACAAACCATCAACCCACATGAATTAGTGAAGCGAGATACTGTGGTCTGCCGGAGGTACTTATCAATACTATATAACCCTTTTGGTTTTAGGATTCCATTTGGCACGGCATTTTTGCTCCGGTGAGTTTGGGCAAAAAAGATGTTGTATCAAAAGAAGAAAATTAGTTTTGAACCTAAAAGTGGATGAAATTTCTTAAATAAAGTCAGACATTCAGAAACGACTGCTCATAACCATCACGTTTTTGCAAGCCAGTTCGGCGTGTGTTCCTGTGCATAATATTTACTCGGCAATCATAACTTCAGAAGCTGCATGTAAAATGTGAGAATATTATCAATTATTAGGTATTATCTTGAATTGACAATTCTCAAATCCTCTTTTTAGTATAAATATATTTAAGATTTAGAAAAACAAATATGGTGTACCCGAGGTGAAGTCCACTGTAAGCCTGCTAATAGGTGTATAATATATGCAATATATACAATATATGGATGATGGTCTTCTAGCTAGTGCCTTTTAATATTAATGTCGCAGCCACCACCCCCAGGCAGGGGGTAAAGCAGCACATTGTTGTTGCAATTTGGGCACTTGGAGCTCTCCATCATGACCTTGCCATTTTTGAAGCACAAGGGGCAGCATGTGTTCACCATCTTGGGCATGGAGCGGCGGTCCTTCTCGTACGTCAAATCATTCTCTTGGGACACGTAGGAGCTCCATACAAACGAAGTAGATGACGATGAGCCGACTAGGGACGGCGGCCAAGCCATTGTCAGGCATTCTTCCCCTGCTGGTAGTTGATCCAAATTATAACAGAAGAGGAGCCATTGTAATGTTGAATAAGTAAGAGGGCCGCGCGCGGTTCTTCTATATAGAAGAGTATGATTGATAATGTAAGAGGAGATAAAGAGATGGGTTTTTTTTATGAACTGATGAGAATAATATGTTTCTATTTCTTTCTGCAGTGCTGGTTTTGAGGAGTTAGTTCCATTCAGGTATATTGATATAAGTTAACTAGTTATTATTGGGTTTGATTTGAATCCATTAGACAACTAATAACCCATGGTCGAAAATTTAGCTTACGCCTATACATATCGTTGGTTGTAAAGATCGACCGCACAGAATGCTCCTTAACATTGTCGAAGTTTTTTTTTTGTTTCGTCCGCCCTAGCCCCCGATTCCCGTGCTCCCGTCCGCTGTAGTCGCTCACATTTTTCTGCCTTTTTTCTGTTCTTCCGTCATGGTTTTCGTGCGCCGCTTGTGGATTTGGAGGACAGGGATTTGTTCGCCTCTTCCGCTACTGGCGATCGGGACCGAGAAAAAGTTCGTTGTCTTCTGTCGCGGTTTTCTTGCCGTGATCGGAGGAGACAATCAACCCCGTCGCCAAATCGAGGTTGGCTCCGCCTGGATTTTGGTCGTTGTGCTCTACCGTCGCTCGTTCCTGTGAAATAAGCGCCGCCGCTCAAGATTGTGATCGAAGGAGGAAACCCCGCCGCTGTCTCCGCCGTTTTCCGCTTTGATCCAAAAGGAGAACATTGGAAAAGATCTCCTGTCGCCGTTTGATCGTAAATCCGGCCGACCTCGGCGAATCCTGTCGCTGTTGTGTGGCCGCTAAGAATGGCAAAGAAGGATCGCAGATCCCTAGCCCGTCACTGCTCAATCGAGACGAGATCCAGTCAGATCCCATCTTCTCCTGTGCGAACAGCCATGAACTCCTCCAGATTCGTCAATCCCGCTGCAACGAAGAACAAATCCCGCTCGGGATTTTTTCCTGGATCACTGGAGGAATTGTGATTCCTTATTGCAATTTCAAGGTTGTCATCGCCACAGCTGGTTTTTCCATCGGTTGTAGGAGGAGCCGCTTGCAGCCCTCCGGAGGATTAAATCCGGTCAACTTTGAGTCTCTGGTGTTGCCCCACCGAATTTTGCCGGATCTTTGAGTTTGTGGTTCTCCTAGTTCTACCCTAGCATTACTGTTGTTCAAGGAGAATGAGATCTTCTGTGATTTCCTTAAGATGCTGATCTAGGGCAGCCCGGCCCGCTGCTCTATTTGTCTTCAAAGGAAAGGAGGATCGTGACCTTCCAAAAGTGCTCTCCAGATCAAGAATCACTTCTGAAATCTCAGATTCCAGTACAACACATAAATCAAGAATTGACTCCGCTACAGTCTCTTGATCGAGATCTGAACTTTGCCGCAGAATCTCTTACCTGCATTGAGTTTTCCTGTGGAGGTCTGTTGATCGAGATCTAGTCTTTGACGACTGTGTTCAGCCGAAGAGGATGAGCAAAATAAATTTATTAAATTGGATCCGAAGACTTTGCCGTCTCCACACGGATCAGGTGATTTTGTTCTAGTTTTCTGATTTTAAATCAAAACAAAGATGTATGAGAAGAAGACACTGGTCAGTCTTAATGACCTCAATCAATTGATCAACCAGATAGTTTTTCAGGTTGCTTATATCCAGTTGATCATTCAGTAACTAGACAGGTTGCTTATATCCAGTTGATTATTCATCGACTAGATCAATTAATGTCAAAAATGAGCAATATCATTTCTTGTTGATTAATTCCTACCTGCATCCAAACAGTTGAATTATTCAATTCCAATTCTTGTTCTCCAATTCTATCATTCAACCAAACGACATAATTGAAATTCAGCAAACCACAATTCTGCAGGTTTTGGAATTGAGTTCCAATTCCTCAATTCCAATTTCGGCGAACCGAACGAACCCTAATGGGTAGGAGATCAATTTATAATAAATATTCTCTGGTTTGTATTGCGTGTAATTACAAGTTCTCACTGCAACCAAATTTCTTGAAAACCTAGCTCTAATACCAACTATTATGAGGTCCTCTTTCAGGTTCTCCCCACAATTAATTTTGTATCTAAGCTTATTTCTAATTCATTTGGCACATCACATTCAGAAGCATGTACAGTGAGTACCACATAAAACACATAATAGAACTTTTTATTTCACTTGTAAACATTATTATATAAATACTACAACTATTTCCAGACACGTAGATGATACTAAAGACATACTACTGCTGTTTTAATCTATTCGATTACAAAAATCACATTGCCAGTCCTCACATGCCTCCCAGTGTTTTTCCTAAATCTCTTCTATTGCGATAAATAGTTTCATCCATACCTTCGTTAAGTCCTCAGACCTCCTTCGTTTTTCTTCCTCGTCCAGTTTTGGTTTCTTAGGTACACATGGGGTAGCTTCGGCTCCTTAAGAATTTAGGCAACTACTGGATTAGTCATGAACATGTCTAAGTCGCTCTTTTACCTCTTCAATTGTTGTACAGGAAAATGAGAAAAAATAGTAACAATATGCATAACTATTTTAAAATGATGCAAAAGAAAATGAGTACAATATTAGGTAATTTAGATTCTAAATTCTTATATTTTTGTTTAGTTCTTAGGGTTCTTCAAATTCTTCTTTATTGTTTCTACTTCATTCGTTCTATTTTTCTTCAATTTTTTCTTTGGAATCAATACAATATATGCAATGTTTTCATCCTTCTTTAATTTCATAAATCAGGAATTGTTAAGGGAGTCATTTTTTCATATTCTTAGGCACACTTAGGGTAGCTTCGGCTTCTTAAAAATTTAGGCAACTACTAGCTCAGTCATAAACAACATGACTGAGTAAATGTTTTACCTCTTCAATTGTTGTACAGTCAAACGAGAAAAATTAGTAACAATATGCATAACTATTTTACAATGATGCAAAAGAAAATGAGTACAATATTAGGTACTTAAGATTCTAAATTCTTATATTTCTGTTTTGTTCTTTGGGTCAAATTCTTCTTTCTGTTCTTTTAAATTATTCTTTTACTCATTTATGTTCTTTATTTGATTGTTTCAACTTCATTCGTTCTATTTTTCTTCAAATTTGTCTTTGGAATCAATACAATATATGCAATGTTTTCATCTTTCTTTAATTTCTTGTATCAAAAATTGTTAAGGGATTCATCTTTTCATATTCTTAGGTCCACCCTTTTCGGGGGTTTCATCAATTTCCTATGTCTAGCCAGGGCGATCTTCATATGCAAAAGGCCTTCTTCAGCCCCTTGGTTAGCACATAGCCTCTAATTTTAGTACGATCTTCACATGCAATAGGCCTTCTTACCTCCATAGGCTGGAAGATTTCTCTTTCATAGAAACTCACATACATGGGTTAACCCTTTACATTTCCTATGCATGGATGCATTTCGTGTATTCTTATTCATTATTAATTCTTTTCTTAAAATATTTTATTTTTATTTCTCACATATAATCTTTTAAATCTTTATTTTTGTTTAAAATCTTTGGGTAAGAATATATAAGTTATTTTTTGAATTTATCCTTAGAATTTTTATTTCCTTCATTAGCTATTCCATGTTTAACTTCTTATTGATGTTCATGTATTAATGATTTTAAAATTTTGAGTTCCTTTAATTTAAATGAAATGCATATATAATATAATCATTCCAACGTCGAAGTTTTATATGGGTACAACAACAATAACACTCAAGCCTTTATCCCATTATAATGGGATCGGCTATGTCGATCATTTGTCGTCATTGTACCCTATCTTTAGTCATAATATCACTAATGCCTAAGTACATTATGTCTTTCCTTATAGTTTCATTCCAAGTCTTTACCGGTCTACCCCTCCCCCGTCTAACATGGCTAGTGACTAAACTCTTACAACGCCTAGCAAACGCTTCTAATGGTGTCCTTTGTACGTGTCCAAACCATCTTGCTATCTTAGTCGACCTTCTCGCATCTTCTCTATAATTGGTACCACTTCTGTCTATCCTTGATACCTTCATTCTTATTTTTTTCCAGTCTCATGTGTCCACACATCTACCTAAGCATTCTCATCTCCGCAACTCCCATTTTTGGCAGATCATTGAGAGTTAGTTGCTTAATTGAAAATATTCCCTATTTTTTACAGTACAATGTATCATTTCTAGGTTTATATCCACTTTAACTGTTTTACATTAATTTGTTCCCCTTGAATAGCTACTTTCTTATTCTTATAGTTTTATAAAAGTGTGCCCAATGCATGAAACTATCAACAATGCAGATTTGAAGAGGGGACAATTAATGCTGCCTCACTCTTTAAATTGTCAAGAAATTGATTGCGAATTAAACAAATATCTTGGGATTCATGAAGCTACTGTAATAAATTGTCATTTCACTGCATTGTTTCATTTATTACTTGGACAGGAACCTGATGAATGAAAGATCTGTGGTAGGTTGTCGGCTGCAGGTTTTGAATGGGGATTGTCTGAAGAGGCTGGTTCCACTAGAGGGCTGCTGTGCAGGGGAATGTGGCCGGGTGGAAGTTGTTGCCGGCTGAGAGGCGAAAATGAGGCTCGGTTAAGTGTGGAGTGGGGCTGGGGTTATGGGTGGTTATGGACTGCTGCTGTGTTGGAGAAGTGTGGGATTGGTTTGGGCTGAGAATGGGGATCCACGTGTGAATGATTATGAGATAATGGAGGAGTGGATAGAAAGGGAGGTAAGGAGTAAATTTAGGATTGAGGTCTAAATTTTAGGAAAGTGGGGGATCGGGGTTACTGGCGAGGTAGTTATGGTAGTTAAGTTGGCGATGGGGGTGGTGGCTGGATGGAGGTGGCTGGACGGAGGTGGCCGTAGCTGATCACTAGAGGTGGTGGTGGTCCTGAGGAGGTTTTTGGTGATCATCGGAAAACTGAAATTGAAGGGGTTTTGAGGAGTGGTGGAGGAAGCTTGATGGAGGCGGCTGGAGAAGGTTTCCGATGATCATCGGAAACTGAATATTGAGGGAATTAGGGAGGGGGGATTAAGGCTGATTTTGGAAGGGATATGGGAATGGGTTGGAAGGGGGCGGCTAGTGGTTTGTGGGGGATGATTTGGGGCTGTTGGCTGGGGATTTTGAGGGGGAAATAGAGGGGAAAGGCTGCTGGGTTGTGGGTAGGGGAATAGAAGGCCTGATGGTAATTTTTTGGAAGGGGAAATGGAGGGGCTGGCAGCTTGGTTGTGGGGAGGGGAATAAGAGGTCGGCTGATAATTTTTTAGGGTGAAATGGTAGGGTCCGGCTAGATGGAAATGAGATGGGCAGCTATAAGGAGAGGGGAGGGGATAATTACCAAGCTTTGACACTTGAATTTTCCGGCTTTTGCAGGGTGATCGAAAGGAGGATTCTCTTTTTTACTCGATCTTTCAATGCCTTCAAATTGAACCTTCTATCCCTATTTATAGACTAAGAGATCATCATGGACGGTCATGATTCTCGGATCATGGTGGCCCTCAAAAAAATGAAATAAAAAGTCAAAAAAATATTGAAAAATAACAAAAAATCTTGGATCGTCGGTCTGCATAAAATGGACGGCTCTGATTGTCGTGTAGGCTGATGTGTTGCAATCCCCACCACATATTTTGTAGGAACCTGAAAAAATTCTTAGTGGAACCGATCATCCTGGCTAGTGGAAGAGTCAACTGGGGAAAATTTATATGATCTCAAAATCTGATACCCTCATTTCACCCCTTGAAATCAGGGAGGTGGTTGAGGGAGTATTGATTCTTAGCTTTTCTCCTGCCTTTCAAATAACAATCGGGAAAATCAACTGCTGCATCCAAATAGAATTTAGCCCTTACGGGTCCTGGTAATCTTTTAGTATTGACTCCGATTAGTAGAAATAAGTCAGTATAAACACTTGTAATACTGTCAAGTGTTTATCAAATGAAGGAACATTGCTTCTTGCCTCTTATATCCCTCTTCTCAAACTCTTCACGATGATTTAAACTCAACTTACTGTCTCTTCAGAATGAACTGTGCTTAATTTATTCTTAGGATAGAGTTTCTAATTATCTGTACAGCTACATGCGAACAAGAAATTGTTCAGCCTTTTCAATTCTTTAGCATAGAAGCTTTTTTGTCCATGTGAAGCGTTCATTATTATTTTTTTAGCTTCGAGCGACTTGTAATCTGCTGTATTTTTGTAATTTCTTCTTTGATTCTCGCAGTATTTCTGTTGAGAGTTGTGCAGTACTCATAGTATTGCATTTAGGTTGCAATTTCTTTTTCAATGCCCTTGATATAGTGGATTAATTCTTGTTGTTTTATTTATTCAGAGTTTTTTTTTGTACAGATGCAGGGTTCATCTCTTGACAGTTTCTTTATCGTCGGAAGAATCTCTTCAAAAGCAGCGTCGGAGGCAAAACTGGCAGCACAGAATTATTCCATTTTATCGGGTTTGAGCATATTGCTCGATCAGATGTTTCTGGAAGCTCGATTATTCAGCATGAAGATTGCTTTATGCCTTGTGCAACTCCGGAAGGAAATAAGAAAAATCATATCAACTATCTCATATATAGCAGCAGCTCCCTGACTCCACAACTATCTTAAATATCTTTGTGATATTCTTTTCATGATTCATTGCATTGGACTTCTAACCATGTTTGGCTTCTCATTTTATTTTTGAATGTCAACCGCATAGCGACCCCTTACCCTGACCTCGTCACCGCGGAACCTCCTCTCTCTTGTCAAATATATAATTAGGGTTATAAGAAAGGCTCCAGATTCAAAACTTTTTTTAAAGGTATGCGTAGTCAAGTGCGGTCAGATCTGTGTAGTTGGTTTGCTGGTAGGTAGATCATTATTAGTATTGTCAGGGAGAATGAACCGTCGGATCTTTGTACAAGGATGACATATGGTGTGTTTTTATTTCGTGTCAAGTGCGAATATGGGTGCATGAGTGCAATCACGAAGGTGGCGAGTTCAAGTGAACTGACAGGGAGAGCTCCGAAGAATGGCTGGTTTATAAAAGGCAGGGCAGAGGAGCTTAGTACAACAACTACAGGAGGAGATGAACTTGGCGAGCTCCAGGGATGCTGGCTGCGAGTATCTGTGAGGAAGAACCAAAAGGGTTATATAGTATTGATAAGTACCTCCGGCAGACCACAGTATCTCGCTTCACTAATTCATGTGGGTTGATGGTTTGTTCGTTGATATCACGTAGAATATGCTGTACTACGCATATTTCGTGTCTTTATGAAATTGTTTATGTTCTGGAGAAATGGCTGAAGAGTCTAGAACTTCTTAAAGGTCCATGTCTCTACGTGATATCAACGAACAAACCATCAACCCACATGAATTAGTGAAGCGAGATACTGTGGTCTGCCGGAGGTACTTATCAATACTATATAACCCTTTTGGTTTGAGGATTCCATTTGGCACGGCATTTTTGCTTCGGTGAGTTTGGGCAAAAAAGATGTTGTATCAAAAGAAGAAAATTAGTTTTGAACCTAAAAGTGGATGAAATTTCTTAAATAAAGTCAGACATTCAGAAACGACTGCTCATAACCATCACGTTTTTGCAAGCCAGTTCGGCGTGTGTTCCTGTGCATAATATTTACTCGGCAATCATTACTTCAGAAGCTGCATGTAAAATGTGAGAATATTATCAATTATTAGGTATTATCTTGAATTGACAATTCTCAAATCCTCTTTTTAGTATAAATATATTTAAGATTTAGAAAAACAAATATGCTGTACCCGAGGTGAAGTCCACTGTAAGCCTGCTAATAGGTGTATAATATATGCAATATATACAATATATGGATGATGGTCTTCTAGCTAGTGCCTTTTAATATTAATGTCGCAGCCACCACCCCCAGGCAGGGGGTAAAGCAGCACATTGTTGTTGCAATTTGGGCACTTGGAGCTCTCCATCATGACCTTGCCATTTTTGAAGCACAAGGGGCAGCATGTGTTCACCATCTTGGGCATGGAGCGGCGGTCCTTCTCGTACGTCAAATCATTCTCTTGGGACACGTAGGAGCTCCATACAAACGAAGTAGATGACGATGAGCCGACTAGGGACGGCGGCCAAGCCATTGTCAGGCATTCTTCCCCTGCTGGTAGTTGATCCAAATTATAACAGAAGAGGAGCGATTGTAATGTTGAATAAGTAAGAGGGCCGCGCGCGGTTCTTATATATAGAAGAGTATGATTGATAATGTAAGAGGAGATAAAGAGATGGGTTTTTTTTATGTGCTGATGAGAATAATATGTTTCTATTTCTTTCTGCAGTGCTGGTTTTGAGGAGTTAGTTCCATTCAGGTATATTGATATAATGTTAACTAGTTATTATTGGGTTTGATTTGAATCCATTAGACAACTAATAACCCATGGTCGAAAATTTAGCTTACGCCTATACATATCGTTGGTTGTAAAGATCGACCGCACAGAATGCTCCTTAACATTGTCGAAGTTTTTTTTTTGTTTCGTCCGCCCTAGCCCCCGATTCCCGTGCTCCCGTCCGCTGTCGTCGCTCACATTTTTCTGCCTTTTTTCTGTTCTTCCGTCATGGTTTTCGTGCGCCGCTTGTGGATTTGGAGGACAGGGATTTGTTCGCCTCTTCCGCTACTGGCGATCGGGACCGAGAAAAAGTTCGTTGTCTTCTGTCGCGGTTTTCTTGCCGTGATCGGAGGAGACAAGCAACCCCGTCGCCAAATCGAGGTTGGCTCCGCCTGGATTTTGGTCGTTGTGCTCTACCGTCGCTCGTTCCTGTGAAATAAGCGCCGCCGCTCAAGATTGTGATCGAAGGAGGAAACCCCGCCGCTGTCTCCGCCGTTTTCCGCTTTGATCCAAAAGGAGAACATTGGAAAAGATCTCCTGTCGCCGTTTGATCGTAAATCCGGCCGACCTCGGCGAATCCTGTCGCTGTTGTGTGGCCGCTAAGAATGGCAAAGAAGGATCGCAGATCCCTAGCCCGTCACTGCTCAATCGAGACGAGATCCAGTCAGATCCCATCTTCTCCTGTGCGAACAGCCATGAACTCCTCCAGATTCGTCAATCCCGCTGCAACGAAGAACAAATCCCGCTCGGGATTTTTTCCTGGATCACTGGAGGAATTGTGATTCCTTATTGCAATTTCAAGGTTGTCATCGCCACAGCTGGTTTTTCCATCGGTTGTAGGAGGAGCCGCTTGCAGCCCTCCGGAGGATTAAATCCGGTCAACTTTGAGTCTCTGGTGTTGCCCCACCGAATTTTGCCGGATCTTTGAGTTTGTGGTTCTCCTAGTTCTACCCTAGCATTACTGTTGTTCAAGGAGAATGAGATCTTCTGTGATTTCCTTAAGATGCTGATCTAGGGCAGCCCGGCCCGCTGCTCTATTTGTCTTCAAAGGAAAGGAGGATCGTGACCTTCCAAAAGTGCTCTCCAGATCAAGAATCACTTCTGAAATCTCAGATTCCAGTACAACACATAAATCAAGAATTGACTCCGCTACAGTCTCTTGATCGAGATCTGAACTTTGCCGCAGAATCTCTTACCTGCATTGAGTTTTCCTGTGGAGGTCTGTTGATCGAGATCTAGTCTTTGACGACTGTGTTCAGCCGAAGAGGATGAGCAAAATAAATTTATTGGATTGAATCCGAAGACTTTGCCGTCTCCACACGGATCAGGTGATTTTGTTCTAGTTTTCTGATTTTAAATCAAAACAAAGATGTATGAGAAGAAGACACTGGTCAGTCTTAATGACCTCAATCAATTGATCAACCAGATAGTTTTTCAGGTTGCTTATATCCAGTTGATCATTCAGTAACTAGACAGGTTGCTTATATCCAGTTGATTATTCATCGACTAGATCAATTAATGTCAAAAATGAGCAATATCATTTCTTGTTGATTAATTCCTACCTGCATCCAAACAGTTGAATTATTCAATTCCAATTCTTGTTCTCCAATTCTATCATTCAACCAAACGACATAATTGAAATTCAGCAAACCACAATTCTGCAGGTTTTGGAATTGAGTTCCAATTCCTCAATTCCAATTTCGGCGAACCGAACGAACCCTAATGGGTAGGAGATCAATTTATAATAAATATTCTCTGGTTTGTATTGCGTGTAATTACAAGTTCTCACTGCAACCAAATTTCTTGAAAACCTAGCTCTAATACCAACTATTATGAGGTCCTCTTTCAGGTTCTCCCCACAATTAATTTTGTATCTAAGCTTATTTCTAATTCATTTGGCACATCACATTCAGAAGCATGTACAGTGAGTACCACATAAAACACATAATAGAACTTTTTATTTCACTTGTAAACATTATTATATAAATACTACAACTATTTCCAGACACGTAGATGATACTAAAGACATACTACTGCTGTTTTAATCTATTCGATTACAAAAATCACATTGCCAGTCCTCACATGCCTCCCAGTGTTTTTCCTAAATCTCTTCTATTGCGATAAATAGTTTCATCCATACCTTCGTTAAGTCCTCAGACCTCCTTCGTTTTTCTTCCTCGTCCAGTTTTGGTTTCTTAGGTACACATGGGGTAGCTTCGGCTCCTTAAGAATTTAGGCAACTACTGGATTAGTCATGAACATGTCTAAGTCGCTCTTTTACCTCTTCAATTGTTGTACAGGAAAATGAGAAAAAATAGTAACAATATGCATAACTATTTTAAAATGATGCAAAAGAAAATGAGTACAATATTAGGTAATTTAGATTCTAAATTCTTATATTTTTGTTTAGTTCTTAGGGTTCTTCAAATTCTTCTTTATTGTTTCTACTTCATTCGTTCTATTTTTCTTCAATTTTTTCTTTGGAATCAATACAATATATGCAATGTTTTCATCCTTCTTTAATTTCATAAATCAGGAATTGTTAAGGGAGTCATTTTTTCATATTCTTAGGCACACTTAGGGTAGCTTCGGCTTCTTAAAAATTTAGGAAACTACTAGCTCAGTCATAAACACCATGACTGAGTAAATGTTTTACCTCTTCAATTGTTGTACAGTCAAACGAGAAAAATTAGTAACAATATGCATAACTATTTTACAATGATGCAAAAGAAAATGAGTACAATATTAGGTACTTAAGATTCTAAATTCTTATATTTCTGTTTTGTTCTTTGGGTCAAATTCTTCTTTCTGTTCTTTTAAATTATTCTTTTACTCATTTATGTTCTTTATTTGATTGTTTCAACTTCATTCGTTCTATTTTTCTTCAAATTTGTCTTTGGAATCAATACAATATATGCAATGTTTTCATCTTTCTTTAATTTCTTGTATCAAAAATTGTTAAGGGATTCATCTTTTCATATTCTTAGGTCCACCCTTTTCGGGGGTTTCATCAATTTCCTATGTCTAGCCAGGGCGATCTTCATATGCAAAAGGCCTTCTTCAGCCCCTTGGTTAGCACATAGCCTCTAATTTTAGTACGATCTTCACATGCAATAGGCCTTCTTACCTCCATAGGCTGGAAGATTTCTCTTTCATAGAAACTCACATACATGGGTTAACCCTTTACATTTCCTATGCATGGATGCATTTCGTGTATTCTTATTCATTATTAATTCTTTTCTTAAAATATTTTATTTTTATTTCTCACATATAATCTTTTAAATCTTTATTTTTGTTTAAAATCTTTGGGTAAGAATATATAAGTTATTTTTTGAATTTATCCTTAGAATTTTTATTTCCTTCATTAGCTATTCCATGTTTAACTTCTTATTGATGTTCATGTATTAATGATTTTAAAATTTTGAGTTCCTTTAATTTAAATGAAATGCATATATAATATAATCATTCCAACGTCGAAGTTTTATATGGGTACAACAACAATAACACTCAAGCCTTTATCCCATTATAATGGGATCGGCTATGTCGATCATTTGTCGTCATTGTACCCTATCTTTAGTCATAATATCACTAATGCCTAAGTACATTATGTCTTTCCTTATAGTTTCATTCCAAGTCTTTACCGGTCTACCCCTCCCCCGTCTAACATGGCTAGTGACTAAACTCTTACAACGCCTAGCAAACGCTTCTAATGGTGTCCTTTGTACGTGTCCAAACCATCTTGCTATCTTAGTCGACCTTCTCGCATCTTCTCTATAATTGGTACCACTTCTGTCTATCCTTGATACCTTCATTCTTATTTTTTTCCAGTCTCATGTGTCCACACATCTACCTAAGCATTCTCATCTCCGCAACTCCCATTTTTGGCAGATCATTGAGAGTTAGTTGCTTAATTGAAAATATTCCCTATTTTTTACAGTACAATGTATCATTTCTAGGTTTATATCCACTTTAACTGTTTTACATTAATTTGTTCCCCTTGAATAGCTACTTTCTTATTCTTATAGTTTTATAAAAGTGTGCCCAATGCATGAAACTATCAACAATGCAGATTTGAAGAGGGGACAATTAATGCTGCCTCACTCTTTAAATTGTCAAGAAATTGATTGCGAATTAAACAAATATCTTGGGATTCATGAAGCTACTGTAATAAATTGTCATTTCACTGCATTGTTTCATTTATTACTTGGACAGGAACCTGATGAATGAAAGATCTGTGGTAGGTTGTCGGCTGCAGGTTTTGAATGGGGATTGTCTGAAGAGGCTGGTTCCACTAGAGGGCTGCTGTGCAGGGGAATGTGGCCGGGTGGAAGTTGTTGCCGGCTGAGAGGCGAAAATGAGGCTCGGTTAAGTGTGGAGTGGGGCTGGGGTTATGGGTGGTTATGGACTGCTGCTGTGTTGGAGAAGTGTGGGATTGGTTTGGGCTGAGAATGGGGATCCACGTGTGAATGATTATGAGATAATGGAGGAGTGGATAGAAAGGGAGGTAAGGAGTAAATTTAGGATTGAGGTCTAAATTTTAGGAAAGTGGGGGATCGGGGTTACTGGCGAGGTAGTTATGGTAGTTAAGTTGGCGATGGGGGTGGTGGCTGGATGGAGGTGGCTGGACGGAGGTGGCCGTAGCTGATCACTAGAGGTGGTGGTGGTCCTGAGGAGGTTTTTGGTGATCATCGGAAAACTGAAATTGAAGGGGTTTTGAGGAGTGGTGGAGGAAGCTTGATGGAGGCGGCTGGAGAAGGTTTCCGATGATCATCGGAAACTGAATATTGAGGGAATTAGGGAGGGGGGATTAAGGCTGATTTTGGAAGGGATATGGGAATGGGTTGGAAGGGGGCGGCTAGTGGTTTGTGGGGGATGATTTGGGGCTGTTGGCTGGGGATTTTGAGGGGGAAATAGAGGGGAAAGGCTGCTGGGTTGTGGGTAGGGGAATAGAAGGCCTGATGGTAATTTTTTGGAAGGGGAAATGGAGGGGCTGGCAGCTTGGTTGTGGGGAGGGGAATAAGAGGTCGGCTGATAATTTTTTAGGGTGAAATGGTAGGGTCCGGCTAGATGGAAATGAGATGGGCAGCTATAAGGAGAGGGGAGGGGATAATTACCAAGCTTTGACACTTGAATTTTCCGGCTTTTGCAGGGTGATCGAAAGGAGGATTCTCTTTTTTACTCGATCTTTCAATGCCTTCAAATTGAACCTTCTATCCCTATTTATAGACTAAGAGATCATCATGGACGGTCATGATTCTCGGATCATGGTGGCCCTCAAAAAAATGAAATAAAAAGTCAAAAAAATATTGAAAAATAACAAAAAATCTTGGATCGTCGGTCTGCATAAAATGGACGGCTCTGATTGTCGTGTAGGCTGATGTGTTGCAATCCCCACCACATATTTTGTAGGAACCTGAAAAAATTCTTAGTGGAACCGATCATCCTGGCTAGTGGAAGAGTCAACTGGGGAAAATTTATATGATCTCAAAATCTGATACCCTCATTTCACCCCTTGAAATCAGGGAGGTGGTTGAGGGAGTATTGATTCTTAGCTTTTCTCCTGCCTTTCAAATAACAATCGGGAAAATCAACTGCTGCATCCAAATAGAATTTAGCCCTTACGGGTCCTGGTAATCTTTTAGTATTGACTCCGATTAGTAGAAATAAGTCAGTATAAACACTTGTAATACTGTCAAGTGTTTATCAAATGAAGGAACATTGCTTCTTGCCTCTTATATCCCTCTTCTCAAACTCTTCACGATGATTTAAACTCAACTTACTGTCTCTTCAGAATGAACTGTGCTTAATTTATTCTTAGGATAGAGTTTCTAATTATCTGTACAGCTACATGCGAACAAGAAATTGTTCAGCCTTTTCAATTCTTTAGCATAGAAGCTTTTTTGTCCATGTGAAGTGTTCATTATTATTTTTTTAGCTTCGAGCGACTTGTAATCTGCTGTATTTTTGTAATTTCTTCTTTGATTCTCGCAGTATTTCTGTTGAGAGTTGTGCAGTACTCATAGTATTGCATTTAGGTTGCAATTTCTTTTTCAATGCCCTTGATATAGTGGATTAATTCTTGTTGTTTTATTTATTCAGAGTTTTTTTTTGTACAGATGCAGGGTTCATCTCTTGACAGTTTCTTTATCGTCGGAAGAATCTCTTCAAAAGCAGCGTCGGAGGCAAAACTGGCAGCACAGAATTATTCCATTTTATCGGGTTTGAGCATATTGCTCGATCAGATGTTTCTGGAAGCTCGATTATTCAGCATGAAGATTGCTTTATGCCTTGTGCAACTCCGGAAGGAAATAAGAAAAATCATATCAACTATCTCATATATAGCAGCAGCTCCCTGACTCCACAACTATCTTAAATATCTTTGTGATATTCTTTTCATGATTCATTGCATTGGACTTCTAACCATGTTTGGCTTCTCATTTTATTTTTGAATGTCAACCGCATAGCGACCCCTTACCCTGACCTCGTCACCGCGGAACCTCCTCTCTCTTGTCAAATATATAATTAGGGTTATAAGAAAGGCTCCAGATTCAAAACTTTTTTTAAAGGTATGCGTAGTCAAGTGCGGTCAGATCTGTGTAGTTGGTTTGCTGGTAGGTAGATCATTATTAGTATTGTCAGGGAGAATGAACCGTCGGATCTTTGTACAAGGATGACATATGGTGTGTTTTTATTTCGTGTCAAGTGCGAATATGGGTGCATGAGTGCAATCACGAAGGTGGCGAGTTCAAGTGAACTGACAGGGAGAGCTCCGAAGAATGGCTGGTTTATAAAAGGCAGGGCAGAGGAGCTTAGTACAACAACTACAGGAGGAGATGAACTTGGCGAGCTCCAGGGATGCTGGCTGCGAGTATCTGTGAGGAAGAACCAAAAGGGTTATATAGTATTGATAAGTACCTCCGGCAGACCACAGTATCTCGCTTCACTAATTCATGTGGGTTGATGGTTTGTTCGTTGATATCACGTAGAATATGCTGTACTACGCATATTTCGTGTCTTTATGAAATTGTTTATGTTCTGGAGAAATGGCTGAAGAGTCTAGAACTTCTTAAAGGTCCATGTCTCTACGTGATATCAACGAACAAACCATCAACCCACATGAATTAGTGAAGCGAGATACTGTGGTCTGCCGGAGGTACTTATCAATACTATATAACCCTTTTGGTTTTAGGATTCCATTTGGCACGGCGTTTTTGCTCCGGTGAGTTTGGGCAAAAAAGATGTTGTATCAAAAGAAGAAAATTAGTTTTGAACCTAAAAGTGGATGAAATTTCTTAAATAAAGTCAGACATTCAGAAACGACTGCTCATAACCATCACGTTTTTGCAAGCCAGTTCGGCGTGTGTTCCTGTGCATAATATTTACTCGGCAATCATAACTTCAGAAGCTGCATGTAAAATGTGAGAATATTATCAATTATTAGGTATTATCTTGAATTGACAATTCTCAAATCCTCTTTTTAGTATAAATATATTTAAGATTTAGAAAAACAAATATGCTGTACCCGAGGTGAAGTCCACTGTAAGCCTGCTAATAGGTGTATAATATATGCAATATATACAATATATGGATGATGGTCTTCTAGCTAGTGCCTTTTAATATTAATGTCGCAGCCACCACCCCCAGGCAGGGGGTAAAGCAGCACATTGTTGTTGCAATTTGGGCACTTGGAGCTCTCCATCATGACCTTGCCATTTTTGAAGCACAAGGGGCAGCATGTGTTCACCATCTTGGGCATGGAGCGGCGGTCCTTCTCGTACGTCAAATCATTCTCTTGGGACACGTAGGAGCTCCATACAAACGAAGTAGATGACGATGAGCCGACTAGGGACGGCGGCCAAGCCATTGTCAGGCATTCTTCCCCTGCTGGTAGTTGATCCAAATTATAACAGAAGAGGAGCCATTGTAATGTTGAATAAGTAAGAGGGCCGCGCGCGGTTCTTCTATATAGAAGAGTATGATTGATAATGTAAGAGGAGATAAAGAGATGGGTTTTTTTTATGAACTGATGAGAATAATATGTTTCTATTTCTTTCTGCAGTGCTGGTTTTGAGGAGTTAGTTCCATTCAGGTATATTGATATAAGTTAACTAGTTATTATTGGGTTTGATTTGAATCCATTAGACAACTAATAACCCATGGTCGAAAATTTAGCTTACGCCTATACATATCGTTGGTTGTAAAGATCGCCCGCACAGAATGCTCCTTAACATTGTCGAAGTTTTTCTTTTGTTTCGTCCGCCCTAGCCCCCGATTCCCGTGCTCCCGTCCGCTGTCGTCGCTCACATTTTTCTGCGTTTTTTTTGTTCTTCCGTCATGGTTTTCGTGCGCCGCTTGTGGATTTGGAGGACAGGGATTTGTTCGCCTCTTCCGCTACTGGCGATCGGGACCGAGAAAAAGTTCGTTGTCTTCTGTCGCGGTTTTCTTGCCGTGATCGGAGGAGACAATCAACCCCGTCGCCAAATCGAGGTTGGCTCCGCCTGGATTTTGGTCGCTGTGCTCTACCGTCGCTCGTTCCTGTGAAATAAGCGCCGCCGCTCAAGATTGTGATCGAAGGAGGAAACCCCGCCGCTGTCTCCGCCGTTTTCCGCGTTGATCCAAAAGGAGAAACATTGGAAAAGATCTCCTGTCGCCGTTTGATCGTAAATACGGCCGACCTCGGCGAATCCTGTTGTTGTTGTGTGGCCGCTAAGAATGGCAAAGAAGGATCGCAGATCCCTAGCCCGTCACTGCTCAATCGAGACGAGATCCAGTCAGATCCCATCTTCTCCTGTGCGAACAGCCCTGAACTCCTCCAGATTCGTCAATCCCGCTGCAACGAAGAACAAATCCCGCTCGGGATTTTTTCCTGGATCACTGGAGGAATTGTGATTCCTTATTGCAATTTCAAGGTTGTCATCGCCACAGCTGGTTTTTCCATCGGTTGTAGGAGGAGCCGCTTGCAGCCCTCCGGAGGATTAAATCCGGTCAACTTTGAGTCTCTGGTGTTGCCCCACCGAATTTTGCCGGATCTTTGAGTTTGTGGTTCTCCTAGTTCTACCCTAGCATTACTGTTGTTCAAGGAGAATGAGATCTTCTGTGATTTCCTTAAGATGCTGATCTAGGGCAGCCCGGCCCGCTGCTCTATTTGTCTTCAAAGGAAAGGAGGATCGTGACCTTCCAAAAGTGCTCTCCAGATCAAGAATCACTTCTGAAATCTCAGATTCCAGTACAACACATAAATCAAGAATTGACTCCGCTACAGTCTCTTGATCGAGATCTGAACTTTGCCGCAGAATCTCTTACCTGCATTGAGTTTTCCTGTGGAGGTCTGCTGATCGAGATCTAGTCTTTGACGACTGTGTTCAGCCGAAGAGGATGAGCAAAATAAATTTACTGGATTGAATCTGAAGACTTTGCCGTCTCCACACGGATCATGTGATTTTGTTCTAGTTTTCTGATTTTAAATCAAAACAAAGATGTATGAGAAGAAGACACTGGTCAGTCTTAATGACCTCAATCAATTGATCAACCAGATAGTTTTTCAGGTTGCTTATATCCAGTTGATCATTCAGTAACTAGACAGGTTGCTTATATCCAGTTGATTATTCATCGACTAGATCAATTAATGTCAAAAATGAGCAATATCATTTCTTGTTGATTAATTCCTACCTGCATCCAAACAGTTGAATTATTCAATTCCAATTCTTGTTCTCCAATTCTATCATTCAACCAAACGACATAATTGAAATTCAGCAAACCACAATTCTGCAGGTTTTGGAATTGAGTTCCAATTCCTCAATTCCAATTTCGGCGAACCGAACGAACCCTAATGGGTAGGTGATCAATTTATAATAAATATTCTCTGGTTTGTATTGCGTGTAATTACAAGTTCTCACTGCAACCAAATTTCTTGAAAACCTAGCTCTAATACCAACTATTATGAGGTCCTCTTTCAGGTTCTCCCCACAATTAATTTTGTATCTAAGCTTATTTCTAATTCATTTGGCACATCACATTCAGAAGCATGTACAGTGAGTACCACATAAAACACATAATAGAACTTTTTATTTCACTTGTAAACATTATTATATAAATACTACAACTATTTCCAGACACGTAGATGATACTAAAGACATACTACTGCTGTTTTAATCTATTCGATTACAAAAATCACATTGCCAGTCCTCACATGCCTCCCAGTGTTTTTCCTAAATCTCTTCTATTGCGATAAATAGTTTCATCCATACCTTCGTTAAGTCCTCAGACCTCCTTCGTTTTTCTTCCTCGTCCAGTTTTGCTTTCTTAGGTACACATGGGGTAGCTTCGGCTCCTTAAGAATTTAGGCAACTACTGGATTAGTCATGAACATGTCTAAGTCGCTCTTTTACCTCTTCAATTGTTGTACAGGAAAATGAGAAAAAATAGTAACAATATGCATAACTATTTTAAAATGATGCAAAAGAAAATGAGTACAATATTAGGTAATTTAGATTCTAAATTCTTATATTTTTGTTTAGTTCTTAGGGTTCTTCAAATTCTTCTTTATTGTTTCTACTTCATTCGTTCTATTTTTCTTCAATTTTTTCTTTGGAATCAATACAATATATGCAATGTTTTCATCCTTCTTTAATTTCATAAATCAGGAATTGTTAAGGGAGTCATTTTTTCATATTCTTAGGCACACTTAGGGTAGCTTCGGCTTCTTAAAAATTTAGGCAACTACTAGCTCAGTCATAAACAACATGACTGAGTAAATGTTTTACCTCTTCAATTGTTGTACAGTCAAACGAGAAAAATTAGTAACAATATGCATAACTATTTTACAATGATGCAAAAGAAAATGAGTACAATATTAGGTACTTAAGATTCTAAATTCTTATATTTCTGTTTTGTTCTTTGGGTCAAATTCTTCTTTCTGTTCTTTTAAATTATTCTTTTACTCATTTATGTTCTTTATTTGATTGTTTCAACTTCATTCGTTCTATTTTTCTTCAAATTTGTCTTTGGAATCAATACAATATATGCAATGTTTTCATCTTTCTTTAATTTCTTGTATCAAAAATTGTTAAGGGATTCATCTTTTCATATTCTTAGGCCCACCCTTTTCGGGGGTTTCATCAATTTCCTATGTCTAGCCAGGGCGATCTTCATATGCAAAAGGCCTTCTTCAGCCCCTTGGTTAGCACATAGCCTCTAATTTTAGTACGATCTTCACATGCAATAGGCCTTCTTACCTCCATAGGCTGGAAGGTTTCTCTTTCATAGAAACTCACATACATGGGTTAACCCTTTACATTTCCTATGCATGGATGCATTTCGTGTATTCTTATTCATTATTAATTCTTTTCTTAAAATATTTTATTTTTATTTCTCACATATAATCTTTTAAATCTTTATTTTTGTTTAAAATCTTTGGGTAAGAATATATAAGTTATTTTTTGAATTTATCCTTAGAATTTTTATTTCCTTCATTAGCTATTCCATGTTTAACTTCTTATTGATGTTCATGTATTAATGATTTTAAAATTTTGAGTTCCTTTAATTTAAATGAAATGCATATATAATATAATCATTCCAACGTCGAAGTTTTATATGGGTACAACAACAATAACACTCAAGCCTTTATCCCATTATAATGGGATCGGCTATGTCGATCATTTGTCGTCATTGTACCCTATCTTTAGTCATAATATCACTAATGCCTAAGTACATTATGTCTTTCCTTATAGTTTCATTCCAAGTCTTTACCGGTCTACCCCTCCCCCGTCTAACATGGCTAGTGACTAAACTCTTACAACGCCTAGCAAACGCTTCTAATGGTGTCCTTTGTACGTGTCCAAACCATCTTGCTATCTTAGTCGACCTTCTCGCATCTTCTCTATAATTGGTACCACTTCTGTCTATCCTTGATACCTTCATTCTTATTTTTTTCCAGTCTCATGTGTCCACACATCTACCTAAGCATTCTCATCTCCGCAACTCCCATTTTTGGCAGATCATTGAGAGTTAGTTGCTTAATTGAAAATATTCCCTATTTTTTACAGTACAATGTATCATTTCTAGGTTTATATCCACTTAACTGTTTTACATTAATTTGTTCCCCTTGAATAGCTACTTTCTTATTCTTATAGTTTTATAAAAGTGTGCCCAATGCATGAAACTATCAACAATGCATGATTTGAAGAGGGGACAATGAATGCTGCCTCACTCTTTAAATTGTCAAGAAATTGATTGCGAATTAAACAAATATCTTGGGATTCATGAAGCTACTGTAATAAATTGTCATTTCACTGCATTGTTTCATTTATTACTTGGATTCAGAAAGAAGATTTATATGTTCATATTTCCCCTCGCCATTAGAAGACTGAAATATACACACAGTTTTTTAAATCCTACTAGATAATAAAAAACTTGGAATTTAGGGGTGTACCCACGTAGTTTTCAACCTAGTATTATAATAAGGTGAAGTGTTCAAAAGCTTTTGTAGTGCTTAATGGTGTATCATTACAATCATAATGAACTTTTCCAAGCTATTTCAAGGTTTTTATTTTGTCCTCCATTTTTTGTGTTGATCGTTATGTGATGTTAATTGTATTCTGTTACGCCCCCGAACATGACTCAGTTCTTTGAGCGTACTTAAGCTCGCAGGAAGAAGAAGAAGACAGACGACAACGGTCCTGAACCATCCGGTTCAGCCCCCACTCTCTAAAGTTGGCTGGTTTGGGGGGATGAACCACCTCGGTTCAGCCCCGCTTGGGAGGGGCCGGCCGGCCCCTCTTGGCGCGGGTATATATTTATACCCGGGCCTCTTCGTGTGGAGTAGGCAAGACTAATTTCAGTTATTTCTTCCCTCCTCCTTACTAACCCTAATCTCTCTTAGCTTTCTCATTAGCCTCCACTTCTCTAGTCTTCTCCTAACATTTGATATCAGAGGATTCGCTTCTCCAACATGGTTACCACACGCACGCAAGAAGAAATCACTCGACTGGAAACCCTAGAAGAACCTTCGTCGGCTTGACGGACTCGGTGGCCACCATCGAGGAGGAAATGAGGGCTTCTATACAGCGTTGGAAGAATGGATCGTCACCCGTATGGAGGAGATCAAGGCGCTATTAGCGCAAAATCTGAAAGGGAAGGCGACGACGCACGAAGAGGCCGGTGGACTACAAAATCGGGCCGCCGAAACCTACGCATCCCAGCATCAAAGCCCGCAGGCGGGCGAAATAGCGGGATCAGCGGATCCAGAGCCGGCGGTTTTGGCGGCAACGCAGCGCGGTGGGGGAGCCGGGGGTGTCGCCGGCGGCCGGATCGACCCCTATCCGGGCGGGGGACTTCGGCACAAAGCTTCCGACGTGGGCGCGACACCACGGTGAGCAAGGGGAGTTCGGTGGGGGCCGACCGCCCTGGATTTGGCCTGGCGGCGAGCCAGAAGGGGCCGGAAGGGCTTCCGGAGGACCAATGTGAGGGGCGGGGGGCATCTTGCCTCCACCGCGTGGAGCCTGCCCTCCAGGGGGCTACAGCGCCGGCGCTCCTTGTGGCGGTCAGCCATTTCAGGGCTACTCGAGCGCCAACACCGGTCCGATGGAGCCGAGACGACCGACATGGAACATGCAAGGGCAAGGTTGGCACCACCAAACCGCTCCGCGAGCTTATATGCCTCCTAAGCTAACACGCATGAATTTTCCAAGGTTCAGCGGAGGGGACACGCTAGAATTGGTATAGAAGGCCGAGCTTTTTTTTAGTTATCAAGAGGTGTTGGGGGGGCAATTGGTGCATCTCGCTTTGTTTCACTTGGAGGACGACGCCTTTCAGTGGACGATCAGTGGTTCCTGAGGGGCAGAGATTATGTGTCTTGGACCGATTTCGTGGAAGGGTTCACCGCGCGATTCGGGCCACTGGAGTATGAGGACTTTGAGGCCCTCCTGCAGAAGTTGCGATAGTGGGGAACCATGATGGTGTACCTGACCGAATTCGAGAAACTGGCAAATCGGGTGCACTGGGAAGAGAAGACGTTGCTCAGCTGTTTCATCTCGGGATTGAAGGAACACTTGCGTGATGAGGTTCATGCCTATATACCCCGCAACCTGAATCATGCCATCAGCCCGGCCCGCATACAGGAAGAGCGCTACAACCGGCAGCGGATCGAATTTTCACTAGATCTAACTGTTGCATTTGAGATATGGTCAAGGGGTTGTGATTCTCCCGATGAGGGTTATGTATGTATAATCACATCTTGATAATATGATTATGTTTTAATCCTGCAAATTGATTAATCGACGAGATTTAAGCATGTTGGGACCCACTTGGGCCCCACCGGATCAAAATTGGTGGGCTCCTTAGTGCTACCAAGATGTTGGACTTATGTGGGCTTTGCATGAGTCTGGGTAGAAGCTTGAGTGCGACCATCTTGGACTTATGTGACATGAGCTAATACGGCTTGAACGACTGGCTTGCGTGGACAAGTGGCTAGTTGGCGTTGCTGAACTTGCAAAGATTTCGCGTGAGAGACTCGAACTGGTGCGGAGAGACTTTGACTTCTTAGCTTTGGATGAGCGCAACTTGAACTTGCGAGCAACGACAACGTGACAACTTCAATAATATGTCATTCTCCAACGTCACAAGCGCGACCACAAAAAATGTATAAAACTATTAAACTAACTGATTTATTCAATAAAATGTATAATACATTACTAATTTATATTAACTATTAAACTAAACTATATAATAAATATATGAATAAATTCTACTTATCAGAAATCCTGGTTGAGCTCCATATTCTTGCGAGCTCCTTCTGTTGTTTCAACTGAGAATACCTGGGTAGAGAGGAATGGGGACCCGACGATGGTTTCGATGTTGCTGACCATTTGTCTGGCGCTAGGGGCCTCTGTGGCGCATTCTGCTGTTCTTTTCCTTGGCGTTGTGCTTGCTAGCCCTGCGCTTGTCCTTGCAGAAACCTTCCAAGGAGTTCTTGAAGGACAATGCATTCGATTTCATTTTTTAGTCTGAAACATTCTTCTGTGGTGTGACCTTTCATATGGTGAAACTCACAGTATTTCGACTGGTCACTTCTTGAATTCGGCGGCTGCACTCTCAGTCGCTGGAATACCGAATCATCCTGGATCGTGTACAATACATTAGTCTGAGTTCTATTTAATGGAGTGTATTCTCGGGGCGGTCGTTGACCCACATCCCTTGGTGAGTCACGGCGACGGTCACCGTTTTGATGCTATTCCTGGCATCGCTTCTCTTGTCTCACGGGGGCCTGCTCCTGCCCCCTCTTCCTTTTCTGCCTGCCTTCAAACTACTGGCGGTGCGCTTCGATAGGCTTGTCGGCTGCTATCTGGGCTTCGACCCAATGAACAAGGTCTAGATAACTGGACACGATTTCCCTCATGAGTGTCGAATAGAAGCCGCTTGGGTGGAGCCCTCCGAGGAAGACGCATCTGAGAAGCTCGTGGTCGAACTCCAGAATTTGTCGTGCTTTTGAGGTGAAATGACAAAAGAAATCTTTGAGGGATTCTCCCTCATTCTGCAGGATACCTGAAAGGTGCGAGGGATCCCAAATGATTCTCCGATTGGCCACAAACTATTCTGAAAATGGCATGCTAACTCTGCAAAGTTGAAGATGGTTCCCTCTCGAAGAGAATGAAACTAGGTGCGGGCATGATCCTTCGGAGTGGCTGGGAAGACTTGGCAAAGAAACTGGTTTGGGGTGCTAAAAATCCTTATTATGGTGAGGAAACTGTTGATGTGTTCGAGCGGATCCTATGTTCCGGCGAACGCCTCGATGTTAGGGAGCTTGAAGCCGTGCGCGACTGGATGAGCTAGAACCTCGGGGCGAGAGGGGAGCCCTGGTGGAGAGGGCAACGTGCAAAGATGACCTGTCGTCCAAGCTATCTATACTCTTGAACAATCACCTCACGTATCTCTTCGTTGGTGAGTTTTTCACTCGGTGGCGCACGGGCTACTTCTTCCGGATGATGATGGTGGTTGCCTCCAGCTCCTCGATGAGCGGGGTGCGTGGAACTGGCTGCATCAAAAAATTCTTCATATTCATTTTCCTCTTGGGGGGCTTGTTGAGGCAGAACGTGATCCTGAGCCGGAGGAGGGGGATTAACTGGTGCAGGAGGCTAAAAAGGAGCTGAAGGAGCTCTGATATTCCGGAGGAGGGTGGGCATCTCGACCTGATGCTCCTCCATCTGATGCATGCATCCTTCTAAAGCGGCTAATGTAATACATAAAAGTGATTTAAGTATATATAATGCTAATGTAACCTAAAATAAAATAATAGATGGTATTTTCAGTAGTCGTGTTGACCGATAAAAGGGAAGCCCGATGCACATAGCTCCCCGCACAGTTTAGGTCTAGAGAAGGGTCCCACCACAAGTTGTGTCAGCCGATATATTTTTAAAAAAATCCGAGTATGTATGTCTATATTTTACTTAATGACAACCTTTTGTTCAAGAAATAAAATTCTTGTTTCCCTCAAAACCTACATGTTGGTTGACATGCCAGACATACTGTGAGGAATTTAAAACACCATGATAGAGATTATATATATAATTGTTTGTATATTAGATAGAAGTTTGTATTTAGTCCCGCATTTAGTCCTGCATTGTATAGAAGTTTGTAAAAATCCGGGAAGTTTGTATTTACTTGAGAGGGGTGGCTTTGTTAATTTTAAAAGACAGAGGGGAGGTCCCTGTAATTATAAAAAGTTCGGGGAGAGATTCTAGTAAATAATCCTATGTAAAGTTAGCATGTACATGTATGTTAACAATATAAATTTAAGCGGGGGAGGATTTGGAAATTTAAAATATAGAGCGGAGTTCCTTGTACTTTTGCATAATTAAAAGGAACTTTTTCGTAGTTATTCTCTCTCTCTCTCTCTCTCTCACACACACACACACACACAGATATGTAAATACATGGGCCGCGTATTTACTTTTTATTCTCGAGACGCGCGGCTCGCGAATTTTAGATCATCGCTCACCCTTTTCCTCTCCCAGCCGATGATTCGGCCTTCCCGCTCATTGCTCCCGCCGACGATCTGCCCTCCCCTCACACACAACGCCTCCTGAGATGATTGATCTGACCTTCCAGCTCATCGCTCCCGCCGACGATCTACCCTCCCCGCACACGCAACGTCGCTTGAGACGATCGAACCGGCCTTCCCGCTCCTCGCTTCCGCCGGCGATATACCCTCCCCGCACTCGCAACGCCGCCTGAGACGATCTATATATCTCCCAGGCCTGCCACGACCGAGCACTCTTATGCCCTAAATCCGCTGCATAAGGTAAGATTGCTGATTGCAGATTGTTATGTGGATTGAACAAATCTCTGTAGTTTTCATTAGGGTTGTTGTGATCTTTAGCGTTCAACCTGACTACAAATTGTTATGTGGATTGAACAAATTGATGTAGTTTTCTTTTAGATTGTTGTGATATTTAGCATTGAACCTAGATCCAGATTATATGGCGATTGCAAATATGTTGTTAGGCATTCACGATGAAAATATGTTGTGCAAACAAATGTTAACAACATTTATGTGGTGATTCCAAATATCTAACAAATTTATGTTCAAGTTAGGATGATTGTTGTTAGGCAAACATTTTGTCCTTGTTCTGGCTTTTCCCTAATGATTTCATTTTATTATTGGAAGCCTAGTCAAGGAGCTTTCAATTTTTTTATTCATAATGGTCAATAGTCAAGATGAAGTTTCGTCACAACCTGAAAATTGTGGAAATTATGATAGCTTAAGACCAGTTGAAGAAGGATTGACACAACATTATGTAGGTCTCGCAAAACCATATGTTGGACAATGTTTTGATGGTTTGGATGAAGTTTATAGCTTTTACAATGCTTATGCTAGAAAATTAGATTTTGGTGTGAGAAAAAATTCTAGCACATTTTCAAAAGTTCCTGGTGATCGTATTGGAAAGATTATGTTTGTTGTAAAGGCGAAGTAAAATTGAGTAGACCTAATGACAGCTCAGAAGAATTCAAACTTCGTCGTGAGATTAGACTTGGTTGTATTGCAAAGTTAGATGTTAAGAAATGTGCTCCTGATTCATGGATTGTTACAAACTTTATTAGTGAACATAACCATGAATTAGATACTCACAGAAGGACGATAAAACATATATCTCATTATATATCCTTAAAAGTGACGTCTATTATTGCTAAAACATTAAATGCTACAGGTATGGACAATAGCATAAGTGCACAGAATGTTACTGATCATGTCAGACATCAACAAAAAAATCATGTTGGATTCCAAGGTCTTTATGTATATCAATATTTACAAGCACAACAACTAAAGATCCCAACTTCTATTTTTCTTTGAGTTGTACAACAATGATGTTCTAAGATCTATTTTTGGGCATATTCACATGCTATGAATGATTATATTATGTTTTGGGATGCTATTGTTTTTGATGTAACTTACAAAACAAATAACCTTTTATTGTCATTTGCACCATTTACTGGAGTAAATCACCATAGACAATCAATATTGCTTGGTTGTGCTTTGCTTTCTGATGAAACTGAAGAAACGTTTACTTGGTTATTTCAGCAGTGCCTTAAGTATATGTTTCAAAAAGCACTTTCAACTATAATAACAGATACGGATCATGCACTGTACAATTCTATACAAAAGATTTTTCCAAGTACGCATCATTGTTTTTGTTCTTGGCACATAAATAAACGTTTGCTTGAAAATGTTTATGAGATGCGCGACACGCAAGGAGAATTTGCATAGGATTATAAAAAGTTTTACAATAGTAGGCATGCTGTTTTAAGTGAGACTAGATGGGATGAATTGATATCCAAATATCAATTACAAAATAACAAATGGTTAGCTAAAATGTGGGATTTATTAAGAAGACATTGGATACCAGCTTTTTTAAAGTTGTCTTTGTGGCATGAATGACATCAACATGTAGGAGTGAAAGTATCAACTATTTCTTTGATGGTTTCGTCAATTCAAATACTAGATTAGTAGAATTTTTAAAACAATATGAAAAAAACATTGGAGAGTCGATGTCATGTGGAGGAAGTTGAAGACTATATGATTATGAATTCAAAACTTTTTTATATTGTAATACAAGTTTGGAAACTCATGCTACTCAAAGTTTCATGAAGACGATGTTCAATCAATTTCAAAATGAATTCAAAGAGATTTTATGTTGTTTACATGAAACAGTTAGCTGCGTAGATAATACAAAATCTTATGTTGTGGGATTATCTTTTGAAGATAAGTGCAAATGATTTAAAGTTGATTTTGTTAATACAGATCCAATCTACATAACATGTGAATGCTCAAAGTTTGAGACAAATGAGATTTTTTGCAAACATATACTTCATATATTATTCAAAAAATAGATTTCTCAAATTCCAACTCATTATCTGTTGAAAAGATGGACTATTAATGCACGTAACCTCATGATTTATGATTCATCAAGATTGGATAGTATAAATCATAATTCAGTCACACCTTTAATGAAATGGAGACTTGTGTCTTTATGTATTACTTTGATAGAGAAGGTATCTGGTGATGAAGAATCTTTTAAAAGTTTATATTCCTATATCTTTCAAAAAATGAGTGAAGTGAATAACATTGGAACAGGGATAGCAGATGAAGTTGTTGGTAGTAGTCAGGTTTGTTCAACGTCTATGACATATGATCACTCAATTATTTCCATTCGTGATCCTATACAAGAAAAAAATAAAGGTCGACCAAAAATTGCATCACTCATCTCTTCCGACATTGGAGAGTCTCAGCTTAAGGCCAAAAAAAGGATTTGCGAAAATTGTGAAAAAAACAAAAGTTGTTTCTACTTATTTTTTTCAATGCAATTTGACTAATTGATGCATTCTTTTTTTGTTCAGAATAAATTTGGATTCAACAAAATTTGATTAAAACTTCTATGATTTAGAATGTTAACTGCTTGAGTTGGTTTAGAATGTTAAATTGTTAATATGTGCTTGCAACTGCTATGATTTAGAATTAACAACTAGAATTTTAACTGTTGGATGCAATTTTTTTCCCATTCTAGTATTGCTTGAGAGTTTTGTGGGCTTGCAACATGGGCATGGTTTGGGGTGAGCTGCTATGATTTAGACCAGGCCGGCGGCAAACCAGGCCGCGACAACCCAGGGCGAGCTGCTATGTTTTGAGAAATCAGAACAGAGTAGCCTTTTTTCACGCCTGGGAGCCACCCACCAGCCTCTTTGCCGGGATTAAATGGTTGTCGGAGGTCGGCTAGTCGACGGAGACCACTTTCCTTGTCGCCGTCAGGCTTCACGATGGTGGAATGTTGGACGGCGAGAGAGTTTCTGCATCCATGCAATCGCGACCTAGGGGATAGGCGAATCACAGATGTCATATATATGCGTGCCTCATATACCCAGTATTATATATATATATAATCTATAATAATTTAAAAAGAAATCATGGTATCAAAAATGTGTAAATTATCTGAGACAAATGATAGATCTGATCTGTCCATTATAATCACCACCATCCAATTCACAACACCATGTCGCCTGTACTTTATTTTGAATTTCAAATTGCAGCAGCTATCCCGTTGCCAATAAAGCACTTTTTTTGTTTCAGATTCCCCGATCTGCTCCCAAAGCTCTTGCCTCCTTCCCACCAAGTCATCGCGGTCTCCTCATGCCGCCGCTTCCACAATCTCCTGACGACGCCGCTTCCGCAATCTTTGCATCGCCGATCTCCTAACTACCTCATTTTCTTGCTCCTGCTCTCCTCCATGACTCCATCCTACTGCTCTCCACCGACCACACCTCTCTCTTCGCCGACACCGACGCCAATGCCGACGTCGACCACAAGCCTTCCCGCTTCCCTTCGAAGCTAGGGCTGGCTGGATAGAAGATGATCAAGGTCGTCTTCCTTCTGCTCGATCGGGGGTTTCGCTAGGGGATATAGCTTCGGAAGGAGGGGAGGGACATCTAACCTATGACCTATGAAAGATCGAGAGGGAGGGGGCGGCTTGCGAGGAAATCTTTCGTAGGGAATAGAGGTTTCAGACGGCTTTCTTCTTTCCCGTTATTCAACTCTGATTCCTCTCTCTCCTTCGGGTAACATCTTCCTGACCTCCTTATGCCTAGGATGATAGTTCTGAAGTATACGTGATCTAATCATGTTATTTACATCTCTTCCCCATGTCATGTTATCTTTATTCTGTAGGTTCTGACATATTGAGAATGGTGTGTGGAGGCCGTGAGGATCCACTGGGTGAGTTCAGAAGGATCTTCTCGCGTGAATTGTTGGTAAGAGAAGAGGCTGCATCGCACAATCGATGTTCTGTGCACGATTTCCCTCACCAAGAACCCAGCAGGTCTGATTACCCTCCCTCATTTGGTTTCTTCTACTTCATGTTTCTCACCATACGTCACCGATGATATCTAGGTATTTAAATGTCTTAAGAATTTCTCTCAGTTTACCTTCATTCTCCCACAGTTCCACCATTGACGGACTTCATGGCCTCTGTCGAGGACTTTACCGCAATATCATGTATCAATAGTCAGACAGCTTTTGGCTGGAAATATTGGTCTTTTTTCTTCATGCCAGCTTACACAAATCTCTTCCTCCCGCAGGTTAGCATTTCTCCTCCTGTTTCTCCAAATGGCCATAATTTCATCAACCGGCAAAATATATACTGGTACTAACTATGCAATGTACCCCATGAAATCAGCTATTTTGATGTTAATGGCAATGTTCCCCCTTCAATCAATCAGAGATGGAAATGCTCTTATGCAGCACATGGAAGATTTATATTATACAACTCTTTTAGAGACGGATCAAATTACACCGGCTGAAAATTTGAAATCTAATGAAGATGGCTGCCAGTGTACTACATCTATGGGAAACTATCCCCAGTTCAATTAGTAAGCGGAAATAAAAATAGAGCATATAATGAAGGTATGATTCAAGATTATAGACACAAATTTTGTTCAAACGATGTCATTTAATCAGTCGACTTTGGAAAATTTCATGTTAGGTGAAGGTTTGAGAAGTAAGTTATAGGTAGATTTGTGTATAGATTTGCCAAATTCCACTTAGATTTGTTCAAAATTCAGGATTTCAGCTTCTGACCAAATATTAGTGCAAATTATATTGGTTAGCTTTCTGTGTTATATTTATGCTATTTATCTCATTTATTTTGGTTGCATGAACATGCAGGGGATAGCATTTGGGTTTGGAACTGTCATTTTATCATTTTTTTGAAGGAACATCACACACATTGAAATGCATTGATGTCGGGATGCATCTAAAACCACCTATGATTGAATTTTTTGATTGAATTTTTTCTATATTTACGCATACATATCAATATTTTTTCAAGTTCTCTCTTTGCACATTGTAAGATCCTACCATATGCTAATTTAAAAAGAAATATCGTAGTATAAAAAATCTGTGAGTTATGTGAGAAAAATGCTAGATCCTGTACGTCCATTATACTCATCACCGCCCAATTTACAACACCACGTCACCTCCACTTTATTTTGAATCCCTTTGCCGTCTATTTTATTTTGAATCATTTCAAATTGCAGTAGCTATCTCATCACACTCTTTCTGATTTTTGCGCTCCTCGCCTCTCTTCACCAACCACAACGCCGACGCCAACACCGACGCTCTAACTATCCCGATAGGTATAGAGACACTTCCCCTCGACAGCTATTTCCCGCACTGCCCTAACAATCACTCTCGCTCACGAAGCCGTCAGCCACGCTGTTGTCCAAGCCCGCACGCTTCGCCATCTCAGTTCTCAGAAGCTCTCGCAGGTATCTCTCACGTCGCCGAATCGAGCAGCCACGCCTCTGCCGACAGCCAGATGCTTCACGACACTGGTACCTCGGCTCTCTGCTTAGATCATTTCCCCTTGCCGCACCCGTCTTTCCCTAACAATCGCAGCTCGTCATTTCCTTGCAGGTAGCTCAACCCTTCGCCGCACCCTTCGCCTCGCACTTCGCATCTCAGCTCTTCCTTTGCTTTCAGGTAACTCAACCTCAGCCCTAATTCCTTCTCGAGCATTAATTTGGTTTAGCATTTTGTTTCCTCCTCAACCATTAATTTTGAGAACAACCATTCCATATAATTCCGATCCGGCAAGCGATCTGGATCGGTTCTGACACCCCGGATCGTAGGATCGTGTGATCCTACGATTCTGATCGCGATCCTGACAACCTTGGTTTTATCTAGTTGGACAACTCGATATGGGTATGAGCGGGGTTCTGCTTTTACCTTCATTTGTTCCAGCCCTTATTAGGCAATATTATTTACGCAACTTCCACTATCAATAACGAGTTTGTGCACTCAGAAAATAAGTATAAAATATGGTGGTTTATGGTTTAGGGTTGGTTTAGCAGACGACAGATAATGCCCATTTGAAGTACATGATCTGTCTCATCTTACCAGCTCTATTCTATAGTCACAATTATATCTTGTTCAGGTGGCTCTACTGACTCAGTACTAGGGTCGGGGTCCTCAATAAATAAATTCCATGTTGGACACTGTGCCGCCATATATCCTCTATCCTGACATCGACACTAGGGTTTAGGGTGGATGGATTGTGAATGTGCATTGGTAGTGGATGTGCATTTTGTATCAATAGAAGCACGAGTAGGAATGGATTGATTGTGTCCCGGTTGGGTGGGGGTGGGGGTGGGCGTACTTGGCATAGAACCGTCGACTATGGGTTAAGTTGCCTTGAACCTGAAGTGTGTGAGTATTGATTATATTCTAAGGTGAGCTGGAAGGTCTACTCAACCTATTCCAGGTGGTGAGGAATAAGTTCCCTCGAATGTCAGCCCTTAATCCGACCCAAAATCGGGAGGTTGACACTATATGCTTCTCGGTGATATCATTCATAATGACAAGCTTGTCAAAGAGAGTCATATTCTCTGCTACAGAAAGGCTCCACTGTTGTAAGACATGGAGTTTATCTAGAAGCTGACTCTGATATCGTGCGTGGGGAACATGATGATCTCTATGAAATGAATATTGAAGTTGATGTCGTTCTTCTTGAGGAAGATGGTGTCAAAATAGAAGGTGGTGTCGACCTATTCCAGGTGGTGGAGATCTCAGTTTGCTAAAGAAGGCTGTTGCAGGCGAGATGACGGGAAATAACAGCTAGGATAGGTTGTAGGGGCTGTTTGAGGAGCCGTGGGGCTAAAGAATCGGGTGTTGTGTTTAACTACGGTGGCTGGAATCCAGAGATGGGAGAGATTCTGGATAGTTTGGGGGGGGGGGGGTGAGGGGTGAGGTACAAGAAACCAGGCTGCCGAGATTAATTCTACTGGCTGGAATCTGTGGGTGGGAGGGATTCTGGACGGTTGGGGGGACTGAAGAACAGAAAACGGGCTTCTGAAATTAATTCTACATGCTGGAATTTGAAGCTGTGAGGGGTCCTGGATGGTTGGGGGACCGAAGAACATGAATTCGGGGTGCTGGAGATAATTTCAGTGCTTGGAATCGTGAGCTGGGAGGAGTTCTGGATGGTTGAGGACTTGAGGGCGAGGTGTCCGCTTGGATGAGATAGAGTGAGGCTCGGTTGGGGGGATGTGGCCATCAAGGACATGCACCCATCCATCGAGAACATAACAGACATTGTGAGCCATGACTTTTTAGCGACAACAGACGAACTCCACAAAACGATTTCTGGTTCATTAGAGGGGGACCATTGATGATGCTTGGACGACGCAAGAGGAGCTCAACTTGCCTCTGGGCTCCCAGGAGAGTATGATCATTTTCATTCATGGAGATGAATGCTCTCAAGTCGAGGGGGGGGGGGGGTGGGTGGGTCTGGGATCACATTTCATGGGCGGGCCGACCCATACCAAAACCCACCCGAGGCAACTTACATGGAGACTTGCTTAGGATCGTCGGATGGACGATCCGGGTCGATAGTTACGTTCAGCATGACGACGACTTAATTTTTTTATTTTTTGTATTATTGTTTCATGTATATTTAGTAGTTTTATTTTTCAGACGATCATGACCGTCCGTAGTGATCCTAACTCTATAAATAAGGGTATAAGGGTTGATTTTTCAGGTATCCCAGATTTTGGACAGAAATTCCGGGTTCTGATGGTCGTCCCACAGTGCTGATTTCGTGAATTCTTGATGTCGAAGCCAAGATAACTACCTCCTATTCCATTTAACTGACCATCTCCACTTATATCTGCCTAAAACTACCCATAACCATCAATAACCACCGCCATCCACCAAATCAAATCATCAGTATAACTACCTATTTCAACTCCCCATTCCCCTTGGAAACCACCCACTCACACCACCAAAAAATGACCATAACTGCCTTAAACGAGCACTCCTTTTCCCAAGTCCCTCACCTATCTACAGCCAGCCCTCTGAAATATCATCTCAGAGCTCCTCCTGCACCTGTTCCAGTCCAGCATTTCCCATGAAAACAACCCTCACACCACCAAAACAGGCCATAACTCCTTCTACAACCCACACGCCTTCAACATAGTAACTTAACCCGTTCCATTCATCTCACAACAGTAAACATCATGTGTGCCTTGATTTATTCAAGTTTGTGTCCAACAAGCTCCCAATACCACCTTCCCTCCCACAGTCCATAGCCCACCCGAGCTTATTGCTGGGAATCATTTCCAAGAGCCCAGATTCAGAGAATTTTTGCAGGTGCAGCACCATTCCAGCACCATTCCAGCCACTGTTCGGCCCAATATCACTTCCACTACATGCCCCACAACCCTAATTCCCTCTTGCTGCCACAACAACCTTATATGTCCACGCCTCATCCATGCTACATTTCAGAATTCTGAATTCAGCGCAGAACTGCAATTTTCTCATTGCCCAACCCTCTGAATCAGCCTCTTACCACCTTCCTGACTTCTATTACTTGTTTAAGTTCTTGTCCCAAGTTTTTACTACTTTTTGTTGAATATTTCGTGAATAATCATATTTTTTTGTGATGTTAATTTGGACTAATTTGTCCATCAATTGTTCTACTTGTAAGGCTTGTGTAATGGGCCTCGAGCATCGCGCCTACTCATTATTGTTATCTTTATTATTATCTTGTATTTTAGTAGTATTTTCTTTTGAGTACATTGTAAGCCTATATAAATGAGTACGTTTGTAGGAGATTATCAATGAATGAAAGTCTATTTCCCTAACCTCAAAAGATATTTTGGAAACTCTCTCTCCCTTGAGCAAGCTCTTTTAGACAGTCGCGGTTCCGGCTCCGAAGTATCCTCTCTGCCTTCGACAACCTCTCCGGCAAGCCCATAACAACTTGGTTTCTGAGCTACATCTCCTCTTCCAATGAAGCTACTGTCTGTGAACCTAAATCCTCCACAGTCGTCGGATCTCGCGATCGATCGATCGTCCCCAGCGCTATTTCGATCCCGCTACTTTATCACATGTGTACGCCTCTAGCCAATTGTGTCTCCACTCGATGCAAGACTCCAGTGGCCGCAAATCTCCATTTGATGTAGTTGTCTCTTCAGCCAATTGCATCTCTAGTCGGTGCCCGCTCGATCTCTTCCAGCAGCGCCCTTTCCAACCCTTCTGCGTCTCTACCTCTACTCTCCCAGTCGATTCACTCTTAGCAATCCACGCACTTTGCTGTAATCTCCAACGCCTAATTTCAACGCTCTGATCTATTTCCCTCGCGACAACCATCCGCAATGCAGCGCCTCCTTCCCGTTCATGCCCTGCGTTTTCCCGTGTGCGTCTCATCATAGGAAAGCGTCGAGGCTTTCGCGGCGATCCAACTTCAACCGCCTCCGACGACTCCAACCGTCCAGTCACCTGCTCTTTCTCTCGACAAGCAAGTCAATAGATGGGAGACTCACAAGATTTATGGGCTGCTATCCAATACGTGTTGCAGATTGTCATGGCCTTGAAATACGCTTTCTGGACGTCGACGCCTGACATCGGGACGACATGGCCACCCTCACCTCCATGCTTGCTGAGCTGGCCTCCACCCTTCTCGTGATTACTACTGTCGATTATGTCTCCTCCCAACAACACCCTTTCCAGCCCTTCTGCATCTCTGCCTCTACTCTCCCAGTCAGTTTTTCCTGCACACTCTTAGCAACCCACGCTCTTTGTTGTAACCTCCAACGCCTAATTTCAATGCTCCGACCTATTTCCAACGCGACAACCATCCACAATGCAGCGCCTCCTTCCTGTTCACGCCCTGCGTTTCCCCCTGTGCGTCTCATCATAGGAAAGCGTCAAGTCTCTCGCGGCGATCCAATTTCAGCCGCCTCCGACGACTCCAACCGTCCAGTCACCTGCTCTTTCTCTCGACAAGCAAGTCAATAGATGGGGGACTCACAAGATTTATGGGCTGCTATCCAATACGTGTTGCAGATTGTCATGGCCATGAAATATGCTTTCTAAATGTCGACGCCCGACATCGTGACGACATGGTCACCCTCACCTCCATGCTTACTGAGCTGGCCTCCACCCTTCCCGTGGTTACTACTCCGCCTACGGATCACGTCAACAGCAGTCAGGCACTGCCACCGTCTCCTTAGTTATTAAAGACGCGAGACACACCAAGACGCAAAGAGGTCTTGGTGCCTAGGCGCAAGACTCAAGGCACATGCGCACGCCTGACGAAGGTAAGGTGCAACCCCTGGGTAAAGACCACCATGAGGGTGTGCCCGGGCATCTCCTGCACTTTGAGGACCTCCTCTTGGAACTGGTCCACATAGCTCCCCAGGGTCTCGTTCACCCCCTGCTTGATGAGGAACAGGGACTCAGACTCTTTCTTCTTCTTCTTCTTGGAAGTGGTGAACCTCAGCATGAACCCCCGACGTAAGTCCTCGAAACAGTAGATGGAGCTGGCCGGCAGCTGGTGGAACCAATCTCTTGCTTTCTCCTTGAGGGTGATGGCTTAGAGCCTGCACTTGAACGCATCCGACATCTGTCAGATCGAGACCACATCCTCAACCCACTGGATGTGCTGAAGCAGGTCATCCTTCCTGGTGTAGTAGGACATCTCCGTCTCCCGAAACCCCTCTGGAACTGGGGTGGATGAAACCAACTCACTGAAGGGGTTGCCTCCCCCTGCCGGGAAAGCCGGGCAATCTCGCTCCTCCACCTCGTCGATCCGGCCCGCGCTCGCCGAACCGGGGAACAGCACTCGCCCGGAGAGATCTCGCCCACTCCCCTCCTCCGCTACTACCTCTTTCCCAGCTCGCCTAGACGGGGCGTCCTCGCCTAGAGCTGGGGTCGCAGCGACTGGGACAGCCGTGGTCGAACACTCGGTGCGCGCCGAGTGAGAACTTGACGAGGCTAAGCACCTCATGCCTGAACTCCTCGAACATCCCGACGATGGCGAGAGGGGGAGGGGGTGGCGAGTCGGTCCTACCCGAACCTTGTCCTTCTCCTACAGTCATCGAGCTCGCAGAAGATTTTCGGTGCTGAACACGCTCCACGCTCACCGCACGAAAATGTTGAAACCGAAAAATCAGTCTTTTTGGAGTTCGACCCGTGGGGAAGGGGTGATCGCACACTTACTTCTCTCTCACCAGCTAAACGACCAAAGACTTAGCACAAGGAACAGACCCAAGACTCCAGCACGGAGGTCCCACCACACATCCGGAAGATTTTAGAGCGTTTTCTCTCCTTAGCCAATGTTAAGCTAAGGATACCTCAGAAAGCGCAAGAAGAGCAGGGCACAAGTAAGCATGCCTTCTGAGGTACCCCCTTGGGTCTATTTATAGTTTTTTGAAGTTGGTCTGCCAACAGTGTACCTCTGCTATTTGGAACGGCTATATGCAACCAAAATTGGTCTGCCAACAGTGTAATTCTGTTGTTCTAAACGGCTATATGCAACCAAAAGTGGTCTGCCAACAGCGTTACTCTGATGTTCTAAACGGCTATATGCAGACCTAATTAGGTTAACCACGTGATACCTGCACCGCACTCTTAGGGGAAATCAGGACCAACCCGCCACTATCCTGGGCGGACGTGGGCTGGCGAACGCGACTCGCTGCTATCGTTAGGGGAGCACGAGTTGGCTCGCGTGGCTCGCCCGCCCTTCCTGGCGGAAGCGGGCTCGTGGTCCTGGTTCGCCCGCCTGCCTGGCGGGTGAGGGCCGGCTGCCTTGGCTCACTCGCCTACCTGGCGGGTGCGGGCCGGCTGCCCTAGCTCGCACGCTTGCCTGTCTCGCCCGCCTGGTGGTCCCACTCGGCGAACACCAGGTTGTACAATAGGGAAGCCCGTAACAACTTGATATCATAGCTTCACTCCACTTCTTTTCGACGAGATATCAGCCATATTTGGATGACGCGGAGAACATAACAGCCATATACATGACATCATAAGCATTTTATGCCACAACCATTGACCGCGTCTACGACCACCACTTCTGCGTGGAGAGGCTATCTGCACTGTACTAATAAAGTAATAATTAAACAGAGAGTTACCCTTGAGTATCGATCTCTCAAGGAACACAGATTGATGGAATACCGTAATGAATATTCAGATATAAAGGTGTTATGGATCGTCAATTAAAGATTTGTTTCCTGAAACTACAAGTGCATGTTAAAGCTACGCTACGGTAACGTAAGGGTCGTCGTCAGATCTTCGCAAGAACTATTTATCTAGAGCAAGTGAGGGTCGTCTTCAACTCTTCGCCAAAACACTACAGATCTTGAGGGTCTCCTTCAGCTCTTCCCTAGGAGCCACAAAATGATTGTGCGCCTTAATCCACGCACGGTCGTACAAGCACAAAGGTGCACAAGCTCAAACAGAATTTGGAATTTTGAGGAGTTGCAACAAATGTACACACACGAGCGTGCACAAAGAAAAGCGCACTGTCGTGTGAAATCCATAAATGTAAACCAATCGTTTGTTTTGAACGCGCATGGTCGTGCGCAACCAAATCACAGGGAGAAGCTTGGAACTCCGGATTTTTAAGTATTTCGGTCGTGAACGCGCACGATCGTGCAGAATTGACCTTGTACAGTTGTGCGTTTAACAAGTTTTAAAGATGTGACACCAAATTCATAAAGCAACTACTAGCTGCCACACATCAATTTACTGGTCATATTAATCATAAAACAACAAGAATCAAGAATGATGAGGGGGGAGAGGCAATCTCCCCCAAACTTGCAACGTATGAAGGATGACCTATTTAGCTCACAATATGATCCTATATTGACTTGATAAATTCCAAGTAAAATTCAATTGAAACCTAAGAATGCAAGAGCTTAATAATCGAATATGAGTCAAATAAGAGCCAAAATACATACTAAAATCACGCATCAACTATCATAAAAATTGATGTCCTTATCTGCACAACAACGTATCCAACCACCCATGACATGACCAAATATCTTACGCGATCAAGAATAAGTCTTTGATATTTCAGTCAGTCTTGTTGTCACTCAACTGCCTCCTTATGTTTGTCTCATTCAACTAAACACCTTAACAGCTTTGGAATGCCCTACTCCGCTCATGTTCATGACCCGTTCGATCGACCACTCTCTAGATATTGCCTCCGACAGTCTCTAAACCGCATCCACCTCCACTCCAGATCTCTGTGGTCACCATTCTATGAGCACTTAGCTGACTCGCCCATCCTGGTGTGTTGATGCAGCCTCGTTAACACAATCTTCAAGAAGGCCTTCGACGAGATGAAGGTGGAGGCGAAGAGGGCGCTTGCCTCGGGTTCTCCGGGGAGAGGAAGTGGAGGAAGGAGTTAAGCTCCTCGTGAACCTGGGGGGGGGGGGGTATCCAAGAACTGTCGCTTCGTCATCGTGGATGCCCCGAGCAGCTACAACACCATATTTGGGCGGCCCCTCATCAACACCTTTCGGTGCGTGCCTTCCTCCTACCACTAATGCTTGAATTACAACATTGGAGGAGTCCAGATCTGGGTCAAGGGAGACCCCAAGGTGGCTAGGAAGTGCTACGTGATGGTTACCAACACCATCTCTTGGAAAGAGAAGGCCGAGGAGGTCGATAAGGCAATGGAAGACAAGGACAGGCTGGAAGTAGTGGAGGAGGTAGAGATGAGGCTGAGCGAGGAGGTGCAGGAGAGGGTTCGGGAGTGCATCCATCAGAATGTGGATATCTTCTCTTGGAGCAAGGCGAACATGCTGGGTATTGATGCTGATGTAGCATGCTACCGCCTCAACCTCGATCCGAGCGTTCGTACGAGCCTATCCAGGAGGAAGTAGGAAAGCTGCTGGAGGCAGATTTTGTGTCAAAGATCCACTATTCAAGCTAAGTCTCCAATGTTGTAATGGTAAGGTAGAGTGATGGGAGGTGGAGAATGTGTGCAGACTTCTCCTTGTTGAATAAAACGTGCCCCAGGGATTGTTATCCTCTGCCTCGATTTGATGCTCAGGTAGATTCAGCTATCGGTTTTCTTTAATGAGTTTTTAGGATGCTTTTTCAGGTTAAGTGTGACATAATTATACAAAATCATGCATAAGTGATAAACCGAGCAAATGAACTTCAAATGATTCCAAATTTTGGTCGCTGAGGCACCATATCATGTTTATGGACATACCAAAATTTGGGACCAAAATAATCTGTGGAAGTCCACATTATTTCATTTATTTAAATCAGGGTGCTGCTATCCGCACCGCACTTTTGGATATTCGCACTCACCGCTATCCGCAAACACTATTTTGAATCAGTGGCTATCCACAAGCAAAATATTATTTGCACCGCATTATTTAACTTGAAATTAATCCTAAATTAATAAACAAAATTTTTGATGAGAGGAATGGAATGGAAAGGAATGGAATGTAGAGCAACAGTAGAAGAAGAAGAAAGCAATAATAAAACCTGGTGGATATCTCGATCAGGAATCTCATAATTAGCATGTGGAACTTCCATTCCATGTGAGAGAGACACTGGGAATGAATAGCCGCTGCCGCCGTAGGAGCATCAGTAGTGGCGTCGCTGCTGCTGTCGTTGCCTTGTTCGATTCCAATCCAGTAACCCGATTTCCAACATAGATGGAGATGATCCCCCTTTCCATCATCAACAACGCCTATCATCAATTTTCATTAACCCCCCAGACAGGGATCGATTACTCCAGATCTTCTTCCAAGCAGATCCTTGATCTGCGCAGGCAGGCAGCCAGGCAGCCAGCCAGCAAGGAATTCCATAATAAATAGACGAGTTCAGGATCCGGCCAAGGAAGGACGGTGGAGGAATAATAATAAGCTACCTGAGAGGAAGGAAGAATCGCTGGGATCTGGGGCGAAGAAATGACAATGTCCTCTTCTGCGTGCGGTGAAGCAAAATCGCGTGTGTTGAAGAAAATCGCGTGCGGTGAAGAAAAAAATAACCTAAAATAAGGTCGATTTTTAGTGCGGTTATCCAGGGCAGCAATGCGGATATCACGGCTCTTAAATCATGTCACATGGTCAATTATTAACCAAAAACTTTAGGCAAAGTTTAGGCAAAATTTTTGATATTTATAAAGTAACTTCGTAGGCATATTTATATTTTATATACCAAAATTCAGACCATAATAATTAAAATCTATAGAGAAATACACTTTATTTAAAATCCCTGAGTTAAGATTACCCTAACTTAGAATAATTATTTTGTAGTCTACATGTGTCCCCATGAGTGATGCCACCCTGTTTTGGAAAGCTCCCAGTATCCTGTACAAGTTTCATGTTAAACAATTTTCACGATATTGACCAGAAAGTCTACATATTTGCATAATAAAAAACTGCATTAAGTAGATAACATGTCACACATAATTTTATTTCATTTCATACAGCTAGTCTGCGGATAGCACACAACACGTATCTTAAATCAAAACGGACTTCGCAGAATAAACCAAACCCCAAATGTTACAACAAATACATCAGATCAGTTTGTTATGATTCCTAATCATCGCCAAGGTTAGCTACGTCTGTGATTTCTTCTTCGTTAGATCAATGACTCTGATGGATTGTTGGATAAATCTCGATCACCACTCCATTCCGGTGATCCCCACGGCGGGGCTCCATTGCCATTCAACTAGCGAGAGGATGGTGATAATCTGTGCGGAATCCTGGTGGCCGGCCACCACCAACCTTCTCTAGAATGATCAAATTATTCTTTTTCCAAGTTGCAACCGCTCAGATTCGTCTTCTACGGCGCGGCAACCGCCTCATGGGCCATGGTTTAAACCAGGAGGTTCCTTCGACCAAGTTGGTGCACTCTAGTGAACCTTTAAAGGTTTGGAGCGCCACATTTTCAAGAGGTTGTCTGAGGCTTGGGTGGTTGAGACAGGCTATTTCGATGGACGAAACTCCTCTATTCTTTCACCTAAGTGATCTACACATCAGAAGAGTTCAAATAGATACCTCAAGGGCGGTTGTTGACGTTAAACAGAGGTGTGGCGGCAAGATAAAGGTGTGGTGGTGGAAATATTCTCTTCGCTCTACAGTCGTCGGCGGCGATCTCCAACAATCTCTCTTGTTTCTTTCGGCGTCACAAAGGTGGTATGTCCCTAAACGAAACACCGGGGGTACATTTTATAAAGAATAGGGACGTTTGCCATTAGAGGCATCGTTCCAATTGGTGGCGGTGGTCGGTTTGGCCTCTACATACCTCATGGAGGTATCGACAAGCATTGGAGGGAAACGCCGAAGTCAGGCTAGCTTGAATTAGAACAAAGCTCAAGGGATTGGGCTTGGTCAACCACTCCATGGCTGGGTTTGACCATTCTTGGTCAATTCTTGACCAAATCAATGACATGGCATAACCATTGGATGAGGTGAGTCATGGTAGTGTCTAAGTGAGTTTGGGCGCACGTATGAAAGAGAAAATAAAGGTACAAAATAAAGTTTTAAGAGGGCACAGTTATTAGATACCTGGCTATATGTGCTAATGTTCTGATCTTTCTTTCTGCAGGGTGCCCACACCCTTGAAAACTAGCGGTTTTGGCTTGAGCTATATAGGAATAACAACACAGTTTATATCATCTATCTTTTAAAACAGAATGGCTCCTTGAAGGAAGAGTTCGTTGATAACGACTACCAACCTTTGTACGCAGAGTTTGCGGATATCCAACTCTCAGAGTCAGAAGATGTGGTCTCTCAATTTGATGCAGATGTCAGTTTCTAGGAGATCAGTGCTGGAGAAGACGCCACGGATTCTGGAGGAGATAGTGCTGACGAGTAAGACATCTCAAATTCAGAGACCGACACTAACTCAAGTGAACGCGACATTACGAACCTCTCCGAGACAAGCGTTTCTATGTATCGTTTGAAGAGGAAGACCAAGGGGAAAAAGTGGTTTCTCTAGAGGAACCCATATACTTTTATTTTACTTTTTATTAATGAGTGTCCACGTAATATCCTTTTGTAAGAGCGGGTATTATATCGTTTGTAAGAATCACTTTATGATATGAATACCATTTTAACTCCAATCCATTTTTGTGTGGTTTCTGCATTTGTGCTTGTAAATGCTTGTTTGACATATAGGAGTACATATGGAATTATAGTGTACCTTTGTCGTATAGCATGGGCGGAAATAATGTTTGTAATCGTGATATGTAGTAGCCATTATAGAATTCCATTTTGTAGGTATAGAGCGCGCAGTTGTGAGAGCCCAACTGTAATTACTTCCAGACTCAAGAGATCTTCGGTGGTCCGAAAATGTACGCATATAGTATGACCACATAAAATGATATCAAGACGATAACCTCTTCCTTGAATATCTACAGATTTTTACGCAAGGATCTACGAGCATAATTATTGTAATCTCGCATAGTAGACGAAGAACCCATAATTGTTTCAATATTATGATGACTGACAATATGTTTCATGCATGAATATGAGTAACCTCACAATCCTCCCATTGTATGTGCATATCTTGAATGTGATAAACGAGTCTTCATAATTGATAGCATAGGCGGGCTCTGCCTGAGTTTTTATGCATTGATGTTGGAGAAGAATTATGACTGATAGGCTCTATGTGAACTCGAGAAGAGCAACCACACATAATAATAATATATATTCTCGAAAGCCTCCAAGCTATGATGATTGCAACTGATTGAAACCCGTGTGGTTATCATATGCCTAACTACCCATCATAAAAATTCTTACCATGTATATTTTGACGCCATGGGCTTGAATAGATTTAGAGTATGTGCGACCTCTGTACAAGTAGCCACACTTTATAAGATCCTTCTCATATATAAATACATTGATTCCCCCGCATATTGGGGTGATTAGGCATTGGGGCGATTGTAGTGAAAATAAACGCACATTATATAAGTATTTATTTTGAGCAAGAAACGGAACATGGTTGTTCCTGAGCATGGAAGATAACCAGCTGGCACAGACCAAGCCTACCTAAGGAGTCTAAAGCCAGAGGCTAAGGTGGACCAATTGGGCATATGCCATCTGAGGAGCTTCCCACTGCTAGGATCATCCAGTTGGGATGTAGTTGTCCAATGATGGAGCTTTTTCCTCAAGAAGGATGTCTAAGGAGTACACGACATCCCTTAACCGGAGCTTGTCCTCAAAAAACCACTAAAGCTATAATGATGCCTCTGTTGATACGCGACAAGCTGCAGTGTCACTTTAATCATGCCTTTCTTGATACGCGACAAGCCATGAGCATTTCCAGCAAGAGCAATGGTAGTTGATTTTAATGTCATGAATGAAGTGTGTGACCGTTGCCGACAGAGAGGTTCAGAAACTTAAAGACGTCAGCGAGAGATTGGATTCGGAGATCTCAATTCAAGGTGGTTCAAGTAAGTTACGACGACCGTCAAAAGGGAATGGTTATTCTCTTAGAATTCTCCGCATGATTAGAGTCGGAGACCTCACATCAATGTGGAGTCAGGTAAGCATTTGTAAATATAATGGTGTTGCTTAAAGTCCACCCCATATGGGCTTCAGGGACCTCATACCATGGGAAAAAAATTAGTAAATATTTGCAGCAACTCTTCATGGACTGATTGTTTGTAAAAAAACACTTGCACGTATATAAAATACACGAAGGTTATAGTGACCTAAGAGAAATATCTTCTTAGGATGTCGCTACTTCAAGTGTGAATATTTCCTCGCCGCCATAGGATTGCAAACGGTAAGCACCTTTTTTTCAGAGCTTCGTTAACTATGAAGGGGCTTATGCAGTTCAGATTGAGCTTGCCAACCAAGGACATTCTTCCTGCAACATACACCTTTTTCATGATGAGGTCACCAACAACAAACTACTTCACTCTGTCATGTTTGTCATAGTACTTATCCATTTTTTCTTTTGATTTCTTCTTGCCTTATTGTAGACTAATCCTTTAGCTCTTTGATTAGATTGAAGCGACACCTCATTTCTTCTTCGTTAGCTTCCATCCAGCTTTCATTGTTCTGCTTCAAGTGGAGAACTCTCGTGCTCATGACATCAAAATCCACTGGGATGTGGGCCTCAGATCTTTGTGGATAACTTGAAAGGAGTTTCATTAGCGGCTAACGTTGGAGTAGTTCTTAGTATCTACAACACTGAAGGTAATTGCTCTACCCAGTTGTCGCGAACATTCTCCACATTTTTCTTCAAGATATTTAAGATTAGCTTGTTGGCTACTTCCACCTGCCTATTACTCATTGGGTGGTGGGCCGAAGCGAAATGCAACTCGATGCCGACTTGTTCACAAAAACTTATCAAATCAACGTTGGCGAATTGAGAACCATTATCGGTGATGATGACCATTGGAACTCCATACCGACAAACGATCTTGCCCCATATGAAGTTTTTGACGACCTGAGTCATAGTCTTTGCCAATACTTTTTAAACTCCCCTACCTAGTTTGACATCAATTCATAAATTTAGCCGAAACTTATGATGTGAAGTAAACTAAGCAACAATATATAATTAGTATTATAACAAGATTAACTAAAGTTTACAGTGAAAATAAATGACTGAAATTAAAATTAATAAAGTACCTTAAAGTTTGGAACACCGAGCCAACTAGGTAGTATGAGCGAACAACTTGACCCGTACTCCCTGTAATGAAAATTCTGAAAAATGGATCAACCCACTGGCGAGCAAGAAAGACTTTTTCCCCAGTGACACAAAAAATATAATTTGATTAAATTATAGGAGCATGTGTTTAAAATAACAATTTTATACTAATAAATGTAAGTTATGCTCTATACATGCTTTTTTATAAAGTACTTGAATCTTTAAATGTCTGATATATCCCGTGATCTTAAACCGATGTTTCTTTTAATTCTTAAAATCATTATCCTATAGAGATTTCTAAATTCTGACTTGCATTTGGAACTGAGATATTTCATTTTTTTCTATTCTTTTCATTCTTAGTTAAGTAGTTTTTTTTTGCACATTCTAACGATTCGAGTATCTACTAATGAATATAAGTGTTCTAGTGTCTCTCTGTCACATATTCAGACTTCTATGGGTTTCAACTCCCAAACTTGAGGCTCATAAGGTCCGCTATGCCATATGAGCATGATGGCGTGCCTCCATCAATCATGTGGAAAAATGCCTCTCATTCCCCACTTTCTGAACTGATCATCTAGTGGTTAGTACAATCAATACCTTATGTCATCCAATTAAACCCACTAGTCTAAGGCTTATTGCATATCTTAACCTTTTGATTTACGTCTAATTGCATATGACATCTCCAGTTGTTTTGTTTGTGCGTTAAAATGCATTTCTTGCACTTATGATGATACAATTGCATGTTTTGTAATGATTATTTATCTAAATACGAATTCATGTGCTACCGATGATTCAAGTTTTCTTGAGCACAACAATAAAATATTTGTCTGACTATGAATTCATGTGTTTCTGATGGTCTGATCTCACGCGTGTTCTATACGATTATTTGTATAAATATGATTTCATGTAATACTGCTGATTTGATTCCACAAGTGTTCTACAATAAATTGTTTGTCTGGATCTGAATTCGTGTACTACGGATGATTTGATTTCATGTATATTCTGTAATAACTTATTTTTTTGTGGATGTTGCTATGCAATGATTTGTATGTCGATCGCAGCTAAATTAATTAATATTTAACACGATTTCATATTCTACAGCTGAATTGCATGTGGGTTCTCTACTAAATCTATTGTTTGTTTTCATGAATTAACAGGCTACAAGTATCATATGTGTTATAGCATGACAAAAAAATTTACAATTGGTGATATGTCTAGCCGAAAACAAACAAATTTTTTACATCGGTGTTGCAACACTCATAAACGCGGCACGGTAGCATGGTTGACAAGTTTTAAATAAAAATTGTACGGCGATCTCTGATCTATTGTGTAACTTAAATAACACCTGGAATTATATCGATCCCTAAACAACATTAATAAGTGAAATGAGTAGTTCCAAGGAACACCCTATCTCTTAGGGTTTTGCTGAAATTATATTTTTCCATTCCAAAATTGAACGGAAAGAAAAAGGTATCACCCTAAACCCTAAACTCTAAACCCTAAAATCAATCTTACGATGAAGAATGGAAGCATGCCCAATTAATTAAAAGGGTCTCCATAATATAAACAGGGGACATCTACAAAATCAAGGAATACAGGTATCACTGGAATGAAAGAAGGGGATCCACTATTACTTGGATACACACTTGCAAAAAGAAAAATAAGCCTACTCAATGTTCCCCCCTCATGACAGGGTCGTTCAGAAACGACAACAAATCCTCTTGATCACTGGAGGAAGGGGCGCTAGCTTTGAAATTTTTGCAAGAGGGAAATTGAAAAACCTAAGATCTGAAAAACCTAAAATTTGTCATGGAAGGAAGGAGAAGTATAAAACTAAAGGAATGCCCTTAGAAATGAGACATATATGCTTACCTGGCAATATAAATGAAAAGGGAAGGCTGGACGAGAGGAAGGACACAGTAGGAATGGGGAGTCGACAGGCTTCCTTGGGTAGAAGGAATCATGAGAGTCGTCGAGAGCTTCTAGCGGAGATCAACGGGTCATGCGCCAAACTTCAACGGCGCACAGAACAGACAAAGGGGGCGTCGACCAGTGTTCTCAAGTAAAGAGAAGGCGTTGACAAGGGTTTCTATAGAGGAATGGCCAATCCTGCACATCCTAGCGTCGACGAGCTAGAGCGGCAAAGCCTCTCGCACAGTCGGGTGAAGGGATTGACGAGAGGGAAACCCACAAGAAGCGTGCATGAGAGGGGAGGAGTCGGCGGTTACTTCTGTCATGCAGCTGGGAGGGGAAAAGAACTAGGTCTTGCGTCAGTTTTAAAACTAAGAGGGGGGCTGTCACAAATCTTTAAAAGGTAGGAGTACTCTGCAGTTACTAAAATCGTGGGGGAGAGAAAGGTAACCGTATATCATATTTTAATGTGGGGAAATTAGGGATCTTAGCCATATAACAAGACGACCACTACCTTCTAAATCTTTCAATCCATGTGCTGCTCCCCCAAACAAAATTGAAATTTAGTCGACACTAAAATTCATAAATATTTAAATTAAGTTTAACATGAGACAAAGACTGCGAGGAATAAACATACTTTGATCTAATGACTGCGAGTTCGAATGGTTAATCGCGACCGAATCCTGAAATTTAATTTTATTGTCATATTAAATTACTGATGTTACAAATCTTCACTCCTAATAAAATTATCATCTTCGAAACTTACCATCATACCTGAGTCAATAGGGAAGACATTCTTCAATGCTCTGAAGTTTCACTTCTCTTTCCCACGTATATTATGGTTGACCGCAATTCATTTAAAGCAAACTTCTCAGTACCAACCACCTGACTGGGGTCTCTGACTGCTCTTCTCATATAAGAGATGTGGAATACAGAATATAATCCACTCATTTCATTAGGTAAAACTAACCTGAAGCAACCTCACCAATACATTCAAGTACTTCTGACTTAGGACGTTTCTATATGATGGAGAAATAATGAAAAAACTTTTATATGCAACCACATATGAGATCCAACAATTTTGCTTGCAATAATAATTAGATTTATAAATAATTATAAACTTATGTCACAATAGTTAAAGCTCCCACATAAGAAGACACAAGAAGTCGTATAATTGCAAGAGTGCCAAAAAATCAAATAACTAGATAAATGTGAAATTACAAGGACCAAAGCAGTTGAATACAAAATCTATAAACCACTATATCTCATGTAGAGAACAAAACATGATCCAACAGTAAAGAAAACAACAAACAAACCTTGAACTTTGCAAACAATGTAGAGGGGAGTGTTGGAGATGCTGTTAGAGGGCTCCCGGGGCTGATTTTCAGAGCTCTGAAACTGTTTGAGGCTCTCCAGAAACTGGTTCAGCAATAAGGAGGGTGCTGGGAGGTAGTTTTAAGCAAGGGCAGCAGTTTTTTCTACTTTCCAGGACACTGGACAGAAAACCCAACAATGCAAGGGAAATATTTTGAGGCAGTTGGCAGCAGGTTCCAAGGAGATTGGTGAGTGAATGGAGGTGTGGGATGCTTGGGATAATTTGCTGGACTGTTTTGGAAAAGCAAAACAAATAGTTCAGTATAGAGGTGGAGTTGGGGAGGGAGGGCTGCTGATTGGGGTTCCAGGTTAAGGGAAGGAGGGGGTATCTGCTGATTGAGGCTCCACGTGATAGAGAAGATGGGGTTAAGGGCGAGAGGCTGGATTAGTGGCAGAGAGTTGGCAAGGAAAGAATAGGCACTAGTGGCTCCACGTGAGAGGAACAGGAAATGGAGGGGGTAAGGAGTGTGGTTCGGCTACCTTGATGATGTGGGTGTTAGTGGGCTAACAGTTAGGAGAATTTTAGGTGGCTCCAGATGAAAACAAGGGGAGAGAATAGTGGGGTAGCCGGTTATTATCTGTAGGGCCGTAGGGGGAGTGGGGGAGTGGTTGAGCTTAATTTTAGAAATTTATTCCTAAGTTTTAGGACAGTGGGGTGGAGGGTTAGTGGGTGGTTGGTGGGGTAGTAATTGGGTGGTTATGAGTGATGGAGGAGGTGGAGGGTGGCTGGCGGTGGCCGTCGGTGGTGGTGACTGGAGGTGTTTTTCGGCGATATCCGGAAAACTGAAATTGAATTTAATGTAAAGGCGAATGTATGGGGGAATCACCAGAGGCAGACGGAGGTGGTGGTGATCGCCGGAGATGTTTTCCGGCGATCGCCGGAAAACTCTAAATGATGAAAATAAGCATGGGTATTACATGAGAACTACCGGAGGTGGCCGGAGAAGAACTCCGGTGATCGCCGGAGATGTGTTTGTGGGGTTTTTGGGCTGTTTTCTGGTGGGAGATGTAGGGGAAATTATAGGGGCTGTTGTGTTGTGTTTCTGGCAGCAATCAGGAGGGAGGAGGTTGGGGGTTTGGATGAGTTGCTGGACAAGAAAGAGAGGGTAGATGGGCTTAAGGCTGGTGGCTGTTTTGGAGGTGTAGAGGGGAAGGTCTAGTGGAGTGGCTGAGTCGTTTCTTGCTGGAGTTGGAGGACGGGAAGTCCCTTTGAAGGAGGACTTGCTGTAGCTTGTGGAGGAGGAGAAGTGGGGTGGCTGGCTGTTTTGGAAGAGGAAGAATGGTGGTGGAATGGCCGGTCATGGTGGAGGATGGCAAGGGCCGGGCAAGGGGAATGGGAGGGAGGAGATAGACCCGAGCTTCGCACTTGGGGTTCGTCTTTAGCACCGAGATGATCAAAGAATGAACTTCAATACTCCATTCTTCAATGCCTAAAATTAGAGCTCTCACCCTTTATTTATAGATTCCTAGGGGGCAACAAGCGGTTTTTCCGCCTAGATCGACAGCCGCCCGGTTCTTTTCACTGTCCACGCCACCGTTTCCGCCTGGATCGACAGCCGCCTGGTTCCCTTCGTCATCAAAGCCACCGCCGCGTTCCCCTGCGTTCCGTCGCCGACACGCAGCCGCCTCTCCATCGAGCCGAGAGCCATCTCCCGTGACCTCGTCGGCACGCTGCTCCGACTCCTCGAGCCCCTCTTTCCTTCTCTCGAGCCATGCGCTATTTCCGTCCCCTTATCTCCAGCAAATCGACAGGTTTTTCTTTTTTTCCTTTTATTTATCCTGTGCGGGCCCCGCCTCCCTTAATTCTTTCTCCCTCCCAGCCACCTTATTAACGTTGCTCCTTACCAGCCTCTCTCTCCACTCTATTATAACCCCGACCAAATCCCATCTCAATTCCAGCCGCACCCCCTACCATCTTCATCATTGGGCGCCACCGCGGCTCCCGTGCCACTCCCTCTCCTCTGACTCGACACAATCCCACCGCCGGTCACTCGCTCTTCTTCTCGCTGCTCATCCCGCACTATGGGCGACTCATCTGACCAACTCAATCAAATTAAGTTCATGCTACATGACCTCTTGGCGCAACAGACTGTGCACACTGCTCTCGCGGACTGACATCAAGAGGTCATTACTGCGCTCGTAAAGCACCTCGATGATCTGTCCTCGGCACCGACACACGATCATGCCAGCAGCAGCCAAGCACAACCGCTTCTTCGTTGGGTCCCGCCACCCCTGACCGTTCACGAGCCGCCGCCACAAGTTCCGTCTATTACTGTGGCCAATGGTGCGATTGTTCCGGTCTCCGGATGTGCTGATCTCTTGATCCACCCCGCCATCTCTCTTCGCTCCGCTCTTTATGTGTCGGCATCACCCTTTAATTTACTTTCTGTTGGCCGTCTCACTACTGATATGAACTGCTATATCACCTTCAACTCTTCTGGTTTTTTGATACAGAATCGGCAGACACAGATTACCATTGGTAGGGGTCGACTGCAGAACGGGCTCTACCTCCTTGACGTCTCTTCTACCGCCCTTTCCTCTGTATCTTCCAGTGATTGGCATTGCCGTCTTGGGCATGCTCCTCTACCTATCCTCCAGAAGGCGCTTCCTGACGTCTCCCTTCCTGCTTTTAAATGTGATTCCTGTATTATTAGCAAACAGCCATGTTCTTCTTTTCCCGCCCATTGTACTCGGAGCTCTGCTCCTTTTGATTTAATACATTTTGATAATTGGGATCCGTACAAGGTTACAAGCATCTCTGGTTATCGTTACTTTATAACGTTTATTGACAATTACTGTTGCACCACCTGGTTGTATTTACTTTATGATCGCTCCGAGCTTCTTTGTGTCTTTCGGGCCTTTGTGTTAGAGTCTCGTACGCAATTCTCTACTACTATCAAAACATTCCGCTCTGATAATGCCCGTGAGTACACTAGCCACGAGTTTGCCAATCTATGCGCAGACTTCGGTATTGTTCATCAGACATCTTGTCCCTACACCCCTCAACAAAACGGGTTGCCGAACGCAAGAACCGTCACCTTCTTGATGTTGCTCGCTCCTTCATGCTTCACATGCATGTTCCCAAAGTATACTGAAACTTTGCGGTCTTCACTGCGTGTTTTCTCATCAACCGTCTCTCATCTTCGGTTCTCCAAAATACTACCCCATTCAGCCTTCTCTTTCCATCCGCACCAGCCTTTCCTCTCCCACCCCGGGTTTTCGGGTGTACTTGTTTCGTCCATAACCTGGGTCCCACTGTGGACAAACTGGATCCCCGTGCAGCGCCACACATTTTCGTCGGCTATTCCTACACCCAAAAGGGCTATGTGTGTTATTCTCCGGCTATCCGGAAGGTCTCTGTGTCCGTTGACGTTACTTTCAGGGAGGATCAACCCTTCTTCCCTCCTCTCCCACCTCTTTTACCACCAACCACTCTACCCCCTTCCCTTCCATGACCGGTTATCCCCGTCAACTCGCCTCCACCAGCCTGTCCTCCCACTAGTGCTCCTCCTAAGCCACCCGTTATTCGAGTCTACACTCGCCGCCCTCTTCCCTCCGTTGCCCCTATGCAGTCGGCTTCGACCTCGGCTTCTTCGTGTTCTGCTGCTCTGGTGCCCGCTTCTACAGCTCACCCGATGGCCAACTATGTTTCTCTACATCGCCTCTCTCCACCTCTTCGGACATTGGTTACTTCACTATCATCGGTCTCTATTCCTAACTCCGTACAGGAGGCTCTTCAACATCCAGGGTGGCGCGCTGCCATGGAAGAAGAAATGGCTGCTCTTTGGGCGAACCAGACTTGGACCCTGGTGCCCCTTCCTACCGGACAAAAACCAGTTGGGTGCAAATGGGTCTTTGTCATCAAACATACTCCTGATGGGACCATTGACAGACTCAAAGCTCGTCTGGTAGCTCGTGGCTTCACACAACAACGTCTTGACTATGACGAGACTTTCTCTCCGGTTGCTAAGCTCAACACAGTCCGCGTTCTCATCTCGGTGGCTGTCCATCGCCAATGGCCCTTACTTCAACTAGACGTCAAGAATGCTTTTTTGAATGGCGACCTCCACGAAACGGTTTACATGCAGCAACCTCCCGGGTTTGAGACCACGGGGGAGTCTCGGGTGTGTCATCTTCTCAAATCGCTCTATGGTCTCAAACAATCCCCTCGGGCGTGGTTCGACAAGTTCAGCAAAGCTCTCCGGGATATGGGCTTTACTCGGAGCTCGGCTGACTTCTCATTGTTTACTCGCCACCGGGCAACCGGTACGGTTCTCCTATTGGTATATGTCGACGACATCATCATTACTGGAGACGACTCGAAAGGCATGCATGTTGTTAAGCAACATCTGAGCTCCGTCTTCCAAACTAAAGATCTGGGATATCTTCGGTACTTCCTAGGTCTGGAGGTTGCTAGACGATCAGATGGTATGGTTCTCTCTCAGCGAAAATACTGCCTAGATCTTCTTCATGATGCAGGCTACTCCGGCTGCAAACCTGTGAACACTCTCATGGATGTCAATCACAAACTATGTGCTCAGGCCTCGGATTCTGATACTCTTCTACAAAATCCAGAATATTACCGTCGTCTAGTTGGGAAACTAATCTACCTAACGGTAACAAGACCCGATATATCATTCGCTGTGGGGCTCGTTAGTCGGTATATGCACTCTCCTCGAAGCTCTCATCTTCAGGCATTGGAACGGATTCTCAGATACCTTAAGACAGCTCCTGGCCAAGGACTTGTATACAAAACCTCATCTTCAATCCCAACATTGGTGGCATACTCGGATGTCGACTACGCTGGCTCTCTTGATGATCGACGATCCACAACGGGTTCTGCACATATTTTGGAGGACATCTGATTACTTGGCGGAGCAAGAAACAAACAGTGGTTGCTCGATCCTCAGCAGAGGGAGAATATCGGGTGATGGCTTCTGTGGTCTCGGAACTCACATGTATTAAGAGTCTCCTTGCCGGCCTTGGTGTAAGGTTATCTTCACCAGCACTCCTCCTATGTGACAGTCAAGCTGCTATACATATTGCCAAGAACCCGGTCTTTCACGAAAGAACGAAGCACATTGAGGTAGATTGTCATTTCATCCGAGAGAAAGTCCACATGAAGAAGATCGAGCTCAAGCATGTTCCGGGTACTGAACAGGTCGCGGACGTCCACACAAAAGCTCTACCAAGTACCCTCTTCTATCAGTGTCTATCCAAGCTTGGCGCATATGACTTGTACGCTCCAGCTTGCGGGGGAGTATTGGAAAAGCCCATGTAAAGGGCCCATTATTGGGCCCTCTTTCTTCTTTTCTCTCTCCTCCTTCTTTTAGTCCCACATCATGTATAGGATTTATTCTTCTCTCCTCTTTCCTATATATTTGTATTCTCCCCTTGTATTTAGAGGCTGAAATAATACATACAAGCTTTTTGGCCATTCTCTACAGTAACTTTATGGAGTTATGGTAAATTTACTGCTTCATTTTTGCTTCCTGTTATCATAGACGATTGAAGAAGAACAGTTATACTTACTTGCCTCTCCCCTGTTAGAGTCCAGTTGGAGTTGCTTATTTCAGCTTAATGATTACCAAATTTGAGAAGATGAACAATATGATTAAAGATACTGTTTGATTTTTTTTTTGGTTGATGAGGAAAACAGGGTTGCTGCTTGTGTTTTCTTCTCCCGGTGGAGTGCTGCCATGAGTTAGAGATTAAGAGTGAATTAGATCTGCTATTATTATTAGAGAAATTCCGTGGAGCCACCTAGTGAGTGTTTGTGAAAGTTAATTCTTGTACTTGAGATTTCGTGGAGCCCCGAGTTCGAAGAGCGAGTGAATTTTAGGTTTGTTAGTTTGTGGTTTTCCTTACTTTGTTAAGTGATTCTGTGGAACCGCCTAGTGTGAGGAAGTGAATTAATTCCTTGGTGCCCGTGTGCGATAGCGGCCGACCTCGGAGCGGAGATCGAAGGTGACGAGGAGTTCCTCGCGTGATCGCCAACGACTTCGAATACGGAAGACGTCTCTTCCGTGGGTAATTGTTTCTATCTTTCTTTTGTGTGTACCTCAATATTTTCTCGTAGGATAATAGACTCTTTGCTGGGTTTTCGCCCGAGTTTTGTCAGCGAACGCTACGTCGAAAACTCCAAACGAAAACGCATTTGGAGTTCACGATTTCCGTTTTGCTAGGACAAAGGGAACATAACGAAAGTTGCTAATTTCGTTCTCCGGATTAAGAATCGAATCATTACTTTAAGAACGTCCTTTTTTAAGACCAAAAAAAGTTTTGTTTGTGCTTTATATATATATATATATATATATATATATATATATATATATATATATATATATATATATATATATAACGTTGCTTAAATTCATAAGTCAGCGCAACACCCGCTCAAATTGTTTGCAAAATTCATATTTCATTGCATATATTTAGGGTTTCCTAGTAAAAAGCCAACAGACACGCAAACCCTACGTGCCGTCCTGCATCAAATTGGTATCAGAGGCGAGGTTCCAAAATTTTTCTAAGTTTTGGGATCCGCCCTGTGTAGAATAGGAACCCGCATAGCTTTTTAAAAAAAATTCAAAAAAGGGATTTTTTTAAAGCATAATCATACATTGCATTTGACGTTTGTTCGCATGTATCTGCGTAGAGATAGGATGCATCGTGTTGAACGCGGTCAATCGAGCCATGGGAACGAAGAGGTAGAACCACCCCAATGATTTTTACCTTTCGCCCACCAAATGACGGTATTGACTGAGAGTACCTATCAGATGCGTGAAAGGTTAGAAAACCTTAGAGGTAGGGTAAATAGTTTAGAAATACCCCCTCAAGCGTCAATGCCGCATCGAATTCGATATGAGCATTTTGTCCGTGCACATTACGATGTTCCTCATCATTATGTAGGAAGATCTACATTTAGGAGAAATCCACTATATGAGGATCAGGACTACACTTTCACCCACCCCCATAGTGATCCATCACAGAGATCATTACGATATTTTGATGATTATCCTCGATCACTGTATACCCCGTCCAGAGATAGTGTTGACCCACCAACACGTTCTCATTATAGAGACGATCAGTACGATGACCATCGTCAATTTTATCCACGTACTCAAGTGGATCATACTGGTCCTTCTGCACCATATTATGAGGATAGATCACAGTATCCCTCTAGTTATCGATACTACACGCCTCTTTTATATGAGGAACCCGAGACTGCATATGTGCGACCACCACCACCACACGTTCATAGGACTCGCGATCATCCACGAGCACGACATGATTATGATTTGGACAATCGTCACGACTACACTCACGAATATTATAGAGGTCACTATTGTCAAGAGTACATCACACCGAGTGATCCTCCTAGTGTTCCAATAACAAACATGACGATAGACATTGAGGGTCAGAAAGAGCATTTCACTGCCCACACCAGGGAGACATCACCCACTTTGTCAGATATTCTTATACAAGATGTGTGGATTCAAACCCCATGTGAGTCTGCTCCACTTAGTAAGCCTGCCTTTGATGCTATATCTACTAGCTCTCTTATGAGCATAGATTCCTTGCACACTTCACCTAGTGGTGCACCGAGTCGCATTACCTCACCCGATGGCGCACTAAGTGACATTACGATCGGGAGTCGAGAGCTTAGAAGCGATCACGAGGTAGTCACCCGACTCACCCCTACCCTATCTGGGAGTATGACCCCTTCTGATGGTTCCTTTCTGGAGGACCATCACTCTACTGATGGGTCATTTGACGACCCTCCTATTGAGCCTCCAGATGAGCCACCTCGTCCATATGTGGATGAGCTTTATTTGAATAGTACAATTGCGTATTTTAAGACATGGATACCTGCTCCATTGTCTCACTTGATGTTGATAGTGCTTGAGCATAGCCGTCTGCCGACTCGCACTCTAGATGAGTTATGGGACACACCACTTGCTGACCATCGTATTTGCGATGAGTTCTTCTATTACCCACCTGGCAAGCCTCCTGATGCCTCACTTTTCCTTAGCACATTTATTACGGTTGTCACACTTCGTGCACATTTATCTGAGAGCGCTCCATCTGTTGTTGGAGCCTACATTTGCACGCGTCGCATTGGCGACGAATTTTACGATACCCCTCCCGGTGAACCCCCAGATGAAAAACTTATGGGTTCACCGCACATTTGGGATGTTTCCATCTTTAGTGACACAGTCGAGTTTGAGGGTGCAGTCGCTGATACGTTGATTTTATATCTGATCACTGATGTGTCAGGTTTGCACTTGAGTGTTCATCGCTCCCGCGATGAATTCTTTTATGATCCACTCTCCGAGCCTCCTGATCATGTGCCTCTTTCAGGAGTTGCTTTTAGTTTTTGAAACCATTGGTTTGTGGCGTTGTCATATTAGTAGTTCATTTATTGCATTTGCATGATATGCATAAAAATATTTTGAGCGGAAAGGTGCATAGTATTTATGGTTTTTATGCAACTCAATTTGAAAAAAGAGCATAAAAGAGCTACTAGTTTTAAAATGAATGACTTGGTTATGGTTCGGCTAGATCCGGAAGGGTTATCTTCTGATACCGTAAAGAAGCTAGCTACTGTAGAACTGGAACCTTTCGAGTAGTAAATCGGATTGGGCAAAATGCGTATGAACTTGAGATGGCTTCCATTTGAGAAGCAAATCTTGTTTTTAACGTAGCCAATCTGATTTAACTCTACGATTACTCGCATGAGTCTTTAGATTTTCAATGCCTTCTCCTCCATTTGTTTCTTCTGTGTTGGTGAGTGAGAGTGAGGAGCCACATTCAGGACATACCAGCATTCATTTCGCTACTAACACTTTTATTGTAGTTCTTTCTGTTTTCACCACCAGTTTCAGGTTGAGCATGGACACTAGAAGATTATTCTATTCCAGTTCCCGAGCACATATTACCACTACTAATATTGGTTTCAGACATACTTGGTTCGTTGGCATGGATGTTGATTTCTCCCGCACTACCGCTCGGAGCACTCACCAGAGATGAGTGGTTTCGAGAGGGGGAGAGTTGGTGGAGACCAACCTAGGCTAGGTCGACGAAAAATGTCCGACGCCGCACCCGACCGGACCTCTATCGGCCCTGAGTGCTGTATTTGCTTATTTGTGTCGCTTTGACATTTTGTGTAATTTTGCAATTTTTTTATGTGTAATTATATATGTAAATATATATATATATATATATATACATATATAAATATATATATATATAATATCTGTTAAAAATTAAAACATATATATATTATAAATATATATATATATGTAGGTTAAGTTGTCGGTTCAGCACAGCTCCAGCCGGCCCTAAAGCTTTCTTCTCCACCGGCCAGGATTCTTTTCCCCGGTTCAGCATCGATTCAACCGACCTATGCGCTGTTCATCTCCCGCAAGGCGCGTGCTTCCACCCGACATCGTCGCTACCCACGATCGGCGACTTCCATCCACGACGGCAGACTCGATGCAACGAACGAACGGCCCTGCTTCGATTTCTGGCCACGACCTCCTCCTCCAGCGATTTCTGCATCTGCCGTGACCGTCCTTCACCGCAAGGTTTCTTCATTTCTGTTTTTTTGAAACCCTATAAAAGGGGAGATGTAGGTATTTGGTGAGGATGGTGAAGAATGAAATATTGAAATTAAATTGTTGTGATTGTTGCTTCCCGATTGAGGAGTGTCGTGAGATGCTCGGTGAGAGAGCAGTAGGAATTAGTGGTTGTAAATAGTCTGGCTGTGGGATTTGTATATCCCCGTGAACAGCTCTGTAAGCGTTAGATAGAATAGGCTTCCTATTCGAGTGTGGAAGAAGATGAATAGTGAGATTCATCATAGCTAGCTGTTTGTAATTTTATGGAGTTATGGTAAATTTACTGCTTCATTTCTGCTTCCTGTTAGCATAGACGATTGAAGAAGAACAGTTATACTTAGGCTTCATTTGTTTGGGCGTTTCGCTGCTCCGTTTTGGGAAAACGCCGCCGGAAGGAGGGTAAACAAATGAACATCCGGCGGCGTTTGCTCCGTTTCCACCCGCCCGCCTTGAGAAACGCCCCCAAAAAGCTCCGTTTGGAGCAGCCACCTCCCCCTCCGATTCAAACACTATGTTTCCACCCGCCGGATCGACCCGCCACCGCCGAACCAAACGAAGCCTTGCCTTTCCCCTGTTAGAGTCCAGTTGGAGTTGCTTATTTCAGCTTAATGATTACCGAATTTGAGAAGATAAACAGTATGATTAAAGATATTGTTTGATTTTTTTTCGGTTGATGAGGAAAACAGGGTTGCTGCTTGTGTTTTCTTCTCCCGGTGGAGTGCTGCCATGAGTGAGAGATTAGGAGTGAATTAGATCTGCTATTATTATTAGAGAAATTCCGTGGAGCCACCTAGTGAGTGTTTGTGATAGTTAATTCTTGCACTTGAGATTTCGTGGAGCCCCGAGTTCGAAGAGCGAGTGAATTTTAGGTTTGTTAGTTTGTAGCTTTCCTTACTTTGTTGAGTGATTCCGTGGAACCACCTCGTGTGAGGAAGTGAATTAATTCCTTGGTGCCCGTGTGCGATAGCGGCCGACCTCGGAGCAGAGATCGAAGGTGACGAGGAGTTCCTCGCATGATCGCCAACGACTTCGAATACGGAAGACGTCTCTTCCGTGGGTAATTGTTTCTATCTTTCCTTTGTGGATAATAGACTCATTGCTGGGTTTTCGCCCGAGTTTTGTCAGCGAACGCTACGTCGAAAACTTTAAACGGAAACGTATTTGGAGTTCACAATTTCTGTTTTGCTAGGACAAAGGGAACATAACGAAAGTTGCTAATTTCGTTCTCCGGATTAAGAATCGAATCATTACTTTAAGAACGTCCTTTTTTAAGACCAAAAAAAGTTATGTTTGTGCTTTATGTATATATATATATATATATATAACGTTGCTTAAATTCATAAGTCAGCGCAATACCCGCTTAAATTGTTTGCAAAATTCATATTTCATTGCATACATTTAGGGTTTCCTAGTAAAAAGCTGACAGACGCGCAAACCCTACGCGCCGTCCTGCATCACCTAGGGTTTATTTATAGATAAATCCTGTGGGCGGGTATAGGTGAGTTCCAGCCTCTACAAGAGAGTATCTAGGGCTACTCGCACATACTCGCGAAGTAGTCGCCCAAAATCGCCTCTGCTCGCCCAAGCTCGTCTATGTTTGCCCAATGGTCTGCGAATAGTCGTCTGCTTGGGTACTTCTGATCTCGATGAATTACTGGTTATACAGATAAGACATTCAACTGGGGGAAGATGTCTTGCGCAAGTCTACATAGGATTTAGGGCTTAGAGGTTATTTATAAAAATTCTAAACTCTAAACCCTACTTAATCAAAGCCCACCATAAAAAATTGCGGTCTAAAACTTCCCACAATTTTAGGGGTTATTTATAAAAACCCGAAAATAACTCTCATGCCCCCCATTCTCAATCATTTCTATTTTTTTGATTTAGGGCAAATCCTGGCTCCTCGCCTCCGCCTCGCATGCATCCAACGCTCAACCCACTGTCGCTCAGCATCCACTTCGTCGCCACTTCCGCCGCCTCGTCTGTCGCCTCTGCCGCCAGCGCTGTTATTTTTGTTGCCGCTTCCGTCGTTGCTTCCGCCAACGCTGTCGTCGTTGCTTTCACTGTCGTTGTCGCTTTCTCAGTCGCTTCCTCTGCAATCGCCTGCAATGCCATCTCCTGCAATCAATAACACAACCGCTATAACCAATCGAACCTGTTGCACCCGCCTCTAATCAAAGTCTCCCCACCCAACCTTCATCCTCACTCAGCAACCTCCAGTAAAATTATATTTTGCCCTTGCGCCATTGTGATATTTGACGAGAAAAACGAGAATGTTGCTCCCATGACAGGAATGATACTAAATAATTCAATTGAATAAAAAATATTGTTACACACGTGGATTATTATTTATGGTGTCGTTTTTTCAATATTCATGCCTCTCATTCATTCACTTCGTTCTTGTTAATTTAATGTTTCAATTATACATTTTTTTCATGAGTTTTTCTACTTTTAATTATTATTAAATGATTTGCTTTTGAGTTCAACTCCTCCCTTTGAGTTGAGGAGGGGGGTCTCTATAGCCAAAATTCTCCATACACAAGGTAAAATTCCCCTTGGGTGAAATTTGAGATTCTTGGAGATGGGTTTGATTTTATCTTGGTTTACTCTTTCCAAATTTATGTATCTTTTAGTTGAATTTTCAAATTGAAGACTGAATGCAGCAGGGAATAGGACATTAAACTTTGGGATGATGGCTTGTGCAAATCTACATAGGAGATTTTAGATAGTCAATTTTTTCCTTTTCGCATAGTAGAAAATAAGCACTGCATCAATGCAGGGCAGACTACATCAATTCACACGTGCTAGGGTGTACCCTGCATTTGGCAAGATAGTAGTCTAGGAAGGTTGTAGCCACACATATATTGTAAAAAATATTGCGAGATTACTTAGATTTAGTTCTAAATATGTGAATACATCAATTTCTCCATGCCCCTCAGAACCCATTTGCATCGGTGGTTTACTGTCTGGCACGCTCTTTGAAGGTCTTTGGTCTTCTCTATAAGGGCAAATTCAATTATCAGGCACAACAGTGACCAATGCAAAATGCCTCCTAATAACACCTGCCCATTTTTTTGACAAAGAAGACGCCGCCCCCGCTGAATGTCGCTGCCCCGGCACAATCGTCGAATGATTATGCCGCACCCGCCGAATGTCGCCTCTCGAATGTCATCTCCCCCACTGAATGTCACCGCCTCCGCCAATGTTGTTGTCCCTGTACAATTTTCAAATGATGTCGCCCACGTTGAATGATGTCGCCCATGTTGAATGATGCCCCCCACGACGAATGATGCCACCCACGCCGAGTGATGCCGCCCACGTCGAGTGATGCCGCCCACGTTGAGTGATGTCGCCCATGCCGAATGATGCCGCCTACGCCAAATGATGTCGCACACGACGAATGATGCCGCTCGCACCGAGCGATGTTGCCCCAGCGAATGTCACCATGCACGTTGAATGTCGCTGTCCACGCCGAATGTCGTCGCCTACGCCATGTGTCGCCGCCCCCGCCGAATGTCGCCTCCCTCACAGAATGATGCCACCCACGCCTAATGAGGGCATCCCCGCCTAATGAGGCCTCCCCCGCCAAATGTTGTCATCCCCATCAAATGTATATGCGCTCGTCGAATGTCGTCATCCACGCCGGATGTTGTCGCCCCCGCCGAATGTCACCACCACGAAAAATGTCGCCCTCGGAGCATCATGCACGGGCGAAGCCCGTGTGGAGGTTGGCAAAGCCCTCCTGGTTGCGGTCGAAGACCGCCCGAGAGCATCGAGCACAGGCGTAGCCCGTGCGAAGTTGCTCGTACATATATATATAATGTATAAAGCAATGTACATTTCTTCCGCTCTTACCAAAGATTCATTTTGCACTCTTAGATTCCTTTTTCATATTTAATCAAAGCCCACCGTAAAAAAATTACCATCTAAAACTTCCCACGATTTTAGGTGTTATTTATAATACCCGGCTTATGCCCCCATTCTCGATCATTTTATTTTCTCGATTTATGGCAGATCCTCGCTCCCCATCACCACCTTTCCTACATTCGAAGTTCAACCACTGCAGCTTCCTCCGCCGCTTTTGCTACCTCGTTTATCGCCTCTTCCACCACTATTGTCGCTATCGCTTCCACTGCTTCTTTCGCCACCGCTACCGCCGTCGCTTTCACCGTCGTTGTCGCTTTCTCTACCGCTTCCTCTGCTACTGCTTGCAATGCCGCTTCCTGCAATTGATAACAGAACCGCTATAACTTATCGAACCCGCTGCACCTGCCTTCAATCGAAGCCTCCTCGCCCATCCTTCATCTTCACTCAGCAATCTCTAGTAAAATGATATTTTGCCCTTGCACCATTGTGATCTTTCACAAGAAAAACGAGAATGTTGTCCCCATGACAGGAATGATACTAAATAACTCAATTGAAGTTAAAATATTCTTACATGCATGTCTTATTGTTTATGATGTCGTTTTTTCATTATTCATGCCTCTGATTCATTCACTTCGTTTCTGTTAATTTAATGTTTCAATTATGTTTGTTTCAATTATGTTTGTTTCAATTTTCTTTTGAGTTCAAATCCGCCCTTTGAGTTGAGGAGGGGGTCTCTACAGCCAAAGCTCTCTATCCACAAGGTAAAATTTTCTGCTCCCCTTTGGTGAAATTTGAGATTCTTGGAGAAGCGTTCGATTTTATCTTGGTTTACTCTTTATCTGTTTAGTTCAATTTTCAAATTGGAGACTGAATGTAGGAGGGAGTACACCATTGATAAGACATTCAAAAGGAAGAAGATGGCTTGCGTAACTGTACATAGGAGATTTGAGATGGTCGAATATCCCTTTGTCGTATAGTAGAAAATAAGCACTGCATCAATGCAAGGCACATTAGATCAATTCACACGTGCTAGGGTGCACCCCTCATTTCGCAAGATAGTAGTCTAGGACGGTTGTAGTCACTGATGCATTCACATACATTGTATAAAATATTGAGAGATTACTTAGATTTAGTTCTTAATTTGTGACTGCATCAATTTCTCTATGCCCCTTAGAACCCATTTACCTCGGTGGTTTACTGTCTGACACGCTCTTTGAAGGTCTTTGGTCTTCTCTATAAGGACATTCCATTATCAGACACAACAATAAAATGCGCCATTGCAAAATGTCTCCTAGCTCCTGCCCATTTTATTGACAATGAAGAGGCCGCCCGCACCGAATGTCGTTGCCCCTCCATAATCACCAAATGATGGTGCCGCCCCCGCCGAATGTCGCCCCCCCCCCCCGAATGTCGCCGCACCCACCGAATGTCACTGCCCCCGTCGAATGTTGTTGACCCCGTACAATTTCAAAATGATGCCGCCCACGCCGAATGTCGCCGCCCATGCCGAATGGAGTCATCCACGCCGAATGTCGCCGCCCACGCCGAATGTCGCCGCTCACGCCGAATGTCGCCGCTCACACCGAATGTCGTCGCCCACGCCGAATGTCGACACCGCCGTGAAATGATGCCGCACCCGCCGAATGTCGCCTCTCCCACCAAATGACGTCACCCTTGCTGAAAGACGACATCCATGTCTAATGAGGCCACCCCCACCTAATGAGGCCCAAATTCTCGTGTGTGTGTGTGTGTGAAACAATATACATATCTTCCGCTCTTACCACAGAGACATTTGCACCCATGGATTCCATTTTCATATTTAATCAAAGCCCGCCGTAAAAAAATACCATCTCAAACTTCCTACGATTTTAGGTGTTATTTATAAAAACACCGAAATAACTCTCATGCCCCCCATTCTCGATCATTTTTTCCGATTTAGGGCAGATCCTTGCTCCTCGCCTCCGCCTCCCCTACATCTGAAGTTCAACCCGATGTCGCTCCGCCTCCGCTCAGCATCCGCTCCGTCATCGCCTCTGGCGCCACTTCTGTTGCCTCGTCTGTCGCCTCTGCCGCCACCGCTCTTATTTTCGTCGTCGCTTCCACCGCTGCATCTGTCACCGCTGTCGTCGCCGCCGCTTCCGCCGCTGCTTTCACCGACATTGTCGCTTTCACTACCGCTTCCTTTCCACCGCCTACAATGCCACCTCCTACAATCGATGACATACCTGTTATAACCAATCGAACCACCTGCACCCGCCTTCAATCGAAGCCTCCCTACCCAACCTTCATCCTCACTATGCAAACTCCGGTAAAATTATATTTTCCCTTGAACCATTGTGATCTTTGACGGGAAAAACGAGAATGATGCTCCCATGACAGGAATAATACTAAATAATTCAATTGAAGTTAAAATATTGTTACACACATGCCTTATTAGTTATGGAGTCGTTTTTTCACTATTCATGTCTCTGATTTATTCACGTCATTCCTGTTAATTTAATGTTTCGGTTATATATTTTTTTATGAGTTTTCCTACTTTTAATTACTATTGAAAAATTTGCTTTTGAGTTCAAATCTGAGTAGAGGAGGGAGTCTCTACAGCGAAAGCTCTATATGCACAGGGTAAAAATTTTTGCTCCCCTTTGGTGAAATTTAAGATTCTTGGAGATGGGTTTGATTTTATCTTGGTTTACTCTTCTCAAATTTATGTATCCGTTTAGTTGAATTTTTAAATTGGAGACTGAATGTAGGAGGGATTTTACCACTGATAGGACATTCAACTGGGGGATGATGGCTTGCACAAGTCGATATAGGAGATTTTAGATGGTCGAATATATCTATCATACAGTAGAAAATAAGCATTGCATCAGTGTCGGGCAGATTACATCAATTCACACGTGCTAGGGTGTACCCCGCATTTTGCAAGATAGTAGCCTAGGACGGTTGTATCCACTGATGCATTCACATATATTGTATAAAATATCGAGAGATTACTAAGATTTAGTTCTCAATATGTGAATGCATCAATTTCTCCTTGCCCCTCAGAACCCCTTTGCCTCGGTGGTTTACTGTCTGACACGCTATTTGAAGGTCTTTGGTCTTCTCTACAAGGACATTCTATTATCAGGCACAACAGTGAACTTCACCAATGCAAAATGCCTTCTACCAACACCTGCCCATTTTTTTAAAGACGCATCCCCCGTTGAATGTCGCTGCCCCCGCACAATCGCCGAATTATGATCCCTCCCCCGCCGAATGTCATCGCTCCCCACCGAATGTCACTGCCACCGCGGAATATTGCTTCCCCTGTGCAATTTTCAAATGAAGCCGCCCACACTGTATGATGCCGCCCTCACTGAATGATGTCGCCCACGCTGTATGATGTTTCCCACACTGAATGATGCCGCCCACGCCGAATAATGTCGCCCACGCCGGATGATGTCGCCCACGCCGGATGATGTCGTCCACGCCGAATGATGTCGTCCACGCCGAATGATGTTGGCCACGCCGAATGATGTTTCCCACGCCGCATGATGCCGCCCACGATGAATGATGCCGCCCACACTGAATGATGTTGCCCCAACCGAATGTCACCAGCTACGTTGAATGTCGCCGTACCCACCTAATTTCGCCTCCCATGCCGAATGATGCCGCCCCCGCCAAATGTTTCCTCCCCACCGAATGACGCCATCCCAGCCAAATGACGCCACCCTCGCTGAATGAGGCCTCCCTTGCCAAATATTGTTGTCCCCGTCGATTGTCTCCGCCCTCGCCTAATGTCGCCACCCCCGTTGGATGTTGCCGCCCCCGGCGAATGTCGCCCCCACGAAAAATGTCGCTCTCATGACAAATGTCGCCTTCGGGGCTTTAAGCACGACAAAGCCCGTGTGGAGGCTGGCGAAGCCCGCTTGGATGCGGCCGAAGGCCACCCAAGAGTATCGAACACGGGTGTAGCCATGCAAAATTACTCGTGTGTATATATTATTATATATTATTACATATAACATTTCTTCCGCTCTTACCACGTATTCATTTTGCATCCTTTGATTCCTTTTTCATATTTAATCAAAGGCCGCCGCAAAAAAATTACCATCTAAAACCTCCCACAATTTTAGGTGTTATTTATAAAAACTCGAAATAACTCTCATGATCCCATTCTCGATCATTTCATTGTCTCGATTTAGGGCAGATCCTCGCTCCTCGTCTCCACCTCCCCTACATCCGACGTCCAACCCATTGCCGCTTCCGCCGCCACTTCCGCCGCCGTTTCGTCGCCGCTTCGGCCGCCGCATTGATGCAGTGCCTCGTCCGTTGCCTCTGCCACCACCGATGCCGCTGTTATTTTCGTTGTCGCTTCCACTAATATTTCCGCCAGCGCTGTCGTGGCCGCATTCGCCTAGGGGCGTGCACAGTGCGATTTGATGCGGTTTTGGCCCAAATCCACCCTTTGAGTTGAGGAGGGGGTCTCTGCAGCCAAATCTCTTTATCCACAAGGTAAAATTTTTTGCTCCCCTTTGGCGAAATTTGAGATTCTTGTAGATGGGTTCGATTTTATCTTGGTTTACTTTTTCCAAATTTATGTATCCGTTTAGTTGAATTTTTAAATTGGAGACTGAATGTAGGAGGTAGTATACCATTGATAGGACATTCAACTCAGGGATGTTGGCTTGCGCAAGTCTATATAGGAGATTTTAGATGGTCGAATATCTCTGTCGTATAGTAGAAAATAAGCGCTGCATCAAAGCAGGGCAGATTACGTTAATTCACATGTGTTAGGGTGTACCTTGCATTTCACAAAATAGTAGTCTAGGACAAATGTAGCCACTGATGCATTCGCATATATTGTATAAAATATTGAGAGATTACGTAGATTGAGTTCTTAATATGTGAATTCATCAATTTCTCCATGCCCCTCAGAACCCCTTTGCCTCGGTGGTTTACTGTCTGACACGCTATTTGAAGGTCTTTGGTTTCTCTATATGGATAGATTCCATTAACCAGCACAACAACGAAATGTACCAATGCTAAATGCCTCCTACCAGCACCTGCCCATTTTTTTGACAAAGAAAAGGCAGCCCTCGCCGAATATCGCTGCCCCCGCACAATAGCTGAATGATGATGCCACCCGCGTCGAATATCGCCCCCCTCCCAAATGTCGCCGCCCCACCGAATGCACAATTGTCAAGGCGCGCGCCTAGGAGAGCCTGAGGTGCCGGGCGCAGCCCGCAGCGCCTCGGCACGGCTGTGGTGGGCGATGTGCCCCAGGCGCGCCCGAGCGCGCGCCTTACAGGCTCCCGGGCGCACCTAGGCCATTCAATGTGTTTTTTAAAAAAATTGAAGTAGGCAAAAACATGATCTCATACGCACCCGAGCCACCCTAAGGCAAACTTGGGCGCCCAATTCGCTAAAATTGGGCGCCCAATTCGCTAAAATTGGGTAATTGTGCGCTCAATTCTCTCAAGTTTTACTTAGATCGAGTTCTTAACATGTGGCTGCATCAATTTCTCCATGCCCCTCAGAACCCCTTTGCCTCGGTGGTTTACTGTCTAACACGCTCTTTGAAGGTCTTTGGTCTTCTATATAAGGACATATTCCATTATCAGGCACAACAATGAAATGTACCATTGTAAAATGCCTCCTACTAGCTCCCGCCCATTTTATTGACAAAGAAGAGGCCGCCCCCGCCGAATGTCGTTTCCCCCGCATAATCACTGAATGAAGATGCCTCCCTCGTATATTGTCGCCCCCCCCCCAAATGTCGTCGCCCCACACCGGATGTCTCCGTCCCCGCCGAATGTGGTTGACCCCGTACACTTTCCAAATGATGCGGCCCATGCCGAATGATGCCATCCACGCCGAAGGATGCCATCCACGCCGAATGATGCCGCCTATGATGAATCATGTTGCCCACGCCGAATGATGCCGCCCACGACGAATGATGCCGCCTACGACGAATGATGTCGCCCACGCCGAATGAGGCCGCCCATACTGAATGATGCCGCCCATGCCAAATGTTGTCGCCAACACCGAATGTCGCCACCCCAGCTGAATGTCAACTCCCACGCCGAATGTCGCCGCCCACGCCGGTCGCCGCCCAAGACTAATGTTGCAGCCGACGCCGACTATTGCAGCCCGCGCCGAATCTCGTCGCCCACGCCGAATCTCGCCGCCCACGCCGAATGTCGCCACCCCCACAGAATGTCGCCTCCCTGCTGAATGTCGTCGCCCCCGCCAAATGATACCGCCCCGTCGAATGATGCCGCCCCCGCCGAATGTCGTCTCCCCAACCGAAACGCCACCCCAATCGAATGACACCTCCCTCGCCAAATATTGTCATCCCCATCGAATGTTGTCGTCCTCATCGAATGTCTCTGACCCCGTCGAATATTGTCGCCACCACGACAAATGTCGCCTTCGGAGAATCAAGCACGGGAGAAGCTGGTGTGGATGCGGCCGAAGCCCGCCTGGATGCGGCTGAAGGCCGCCCGATAGCATCGAGCATGGGCATAACCCGTTCGAAGTGACTCGTGTGTGTGTGCATATATATATATATATATCTTTATTATATATAAAGCAATATACATATCTTCCGCTCTTACCACATTTATTTCGCACCCTTGGTTTCCTTTTTCATATTTAATCAAAGCCCACCATAAAAAAGATTTTCATCTAAAACTTCTCATGATTTTAGGTGTTATTTATAAAAGCCACTGCTCTTATTTTCATTGTCGCTTCCACCGCAGTTTCTGTCACCGCTGTCGCCGTCGCTTCCGCAGCTGCTTCCATCGCTGCTTTCACTGACACTGTCGCTTTCTCTACCGCTTCCTCTTCCACCGCCTACAATGCCACCTCCTACAATCGATGACACACCCGCTATAACCAATTGAACCTGTTGCACCAGCCTTCAATTGAAGCCTCCCCGCCCAACCTTCATCCTCACTCAGCAAACTCCGGTAAAATTATATTTTCCCTTGAACTATTGTGATCTTTGACGGGAAAAACGAGAATGATGCCCCCATGACATGAATGATACTAAATAATTCAATTGAAGTTAAAATATTGTTACACACATGCCTTATTATTTATGGTATCGTTTTTTCACTATTCATGCCTCTGAATCATTCACGTCATTCATGTTAATTTAATGTTTCAATTATATATTTTCTTATGAGTTTTCCTACTTTTAATTACTATTGAAAAATTTGCTTTTAAGTTCAAATCCACCCTCTGAGTAGAGAAGGGAGTCTCTACAGCCAAAGCTCTTTATGCACAAGGTAAAATTTGTTGCTCCCCTTTGGTGAAATTTGAGATTCTTGGAGATGGGTTTGATTTTATCTTGGTTTACTCTTTCCAAATTTATGTATCCGTTTAGTTGAATTTTTAAATTAGAGACTGAATGTATGAGGGAATTTAGCATTGATAGGACATTCAACTGGTGGATGATGACTTGCGCAAGTTGACATAGGAAATTTTAGATGGTCGAATATCTCTGTCATATAGTAGAAAATAAGCAATGCATCAATGCAGGGCAGATTACATCAATTCACACGTGCTAGTGTACCCCGCATTTTGCAAGACAGTAGTCTAGGACAGTTGTAGCTACTGATACATTCACATATATTGTATTATCAGGCACTCTCTTTGAAGGTCTTTGGTCTTCTCTATAAGGACATTCTATTATCAGGCACAATAGTGAAATTCAACAATGCAAAATGCCTCCTACCAACACTTGCCCATTTTTTTGACAAAGAAGAGGCCGCCCCCGCCAAATGTTGTTTCCCCCGCACAATCGCCGAATTATGATCCATCCCCTGCCGAATGTCTCCCCCCGAATGTCGCCCCCCGAATGTTGTTGCCCCACCAAATGTCACCGCCACCGCCGAATGTTGTTGCCCCTGTGTAATTTTCAAATGTTGCTGCCCACACTATATGATGCCCCCACATCGAATGATGTCGCTCATGCCAAATGATGTTGCTCATGCCGAATGATGTCGCCCACGCCGGATGATGCCGCCCACGTCGGATGATGTCGTCCACGCCGAATGATGTCGCCGACGGCGAATGATGTTGCCCACGCCGCATGATGCCGCCCCTGACGAATGATGCCGCCCACACCGAATGATGCTATCCCAACTGAATGTCACCAGCTACGCAGAATGCTGCCGTCTACGCCGAATGTCGCCGCCCCCGTTGAACGTCGTCGCACATGCCGAATGATGCCGCCCCGCCGAATGTCGTCTCCCCACCGAATGACGAGACCCCAGTCGAATGATGCCACCCTCGCCGAATGAGGCCACCCCGCCTAATGAGTCCTCCCTTGTCAAATGTTGTCGTCCCCGTCGAATGTCTCTGCCATCGCCGATTGTCGCCACCCTGGACGGATGTTGCCGCCCCCGCCGAATGTCGCCCCCACGAAAAAAGTCGGTCTTACAACAAATGTCGCCTTCGGGGTATTAAGCACGGCGAATCCCGTGTGGAGGCCGCATCCAAGCGGGCTTCCGCCGCAGCTTCCGTTGCCTCATCTGTCGCCTCTGGCGCCACTGCTACCGATGTTATTTACGTTGTTGCTTCCACCAATGCTTTTGCCACCGCTGTCGTCGTCGCTTCCGCCGCCGTTGTCGCTTTCCATACCACTTCCTCTGCCACCGCCTGCAACGCCACCTCCTGTAATCGATGACACAACCGCTATAACCAATCGAACCTACTGGACCCGCCTTCAATTGAAGCTCCCCGCCCAACCTTCATCCTCACTCAGCAACCTCCGATAAAATTATATTTTGTCTTTGCACATTGTGATCTTTGACAGGAAAAATGAGAATGTTACCCCCATGACAGGAATGATACTAAATAATTCAATTGAAGTTAAAATATTGTTACACACATGCATTATTGTTTATGGTGTCATTTTTTCACTATTCATGTTAATTTAATGTTTCAAATATGTTTTTTCTCATTAGATTTTCTACTTTTAATTACTATTGAATAATTTGTTTTTGAGTTAAATCGGCCCTTTCAGGTAAGGAGGGGTCTCTACAGCCAAAGCTCTCTATCCACAAGGTAAAATTTCTTGCTCCCCTTTGGTGAAATTTGAGATTCTTGGAGATGGGATCGATTTTTTCTTGATTTACTCTTCCAAATTTATATATCCGTTTATTTGAATTTTCAAATTGGAGACTGAATGTAGGAAAGAAAATACCATTGATAGTAGGACATTCAATGGGGGTATGATGGCTTGTGCAAGTCTACATAGGAGATTTTAGATGGTTGAATATCTCTGTCTTATAAAAGAAAATATAATGTAGGGCAAATTACATCAATTTACACGTGCTAGGGTGTACCCCACATTTCGCAAGATAGTAGTCTAGGACGGTTGTAGCCAATGATGCATTCACATATATTGTATAAAATATTTAGAGATTACTTAGATTGAGTTTTTAATATGTGATTGCATCAATTTTTCCATGCCCCTCAGAATCCCTTTGTCTCTATAAGAAAAAATTCTATTATCAGACACAACAATGAAATGCACCAATGCAAAATGCCTCCTACCAGCACCTGCCCATTTTGTTTGACAAAGAATAGGCCGCACCCGCCGAATGTTGTTGCCCAAGCACGATCATCGAATGATGATGCCGCCTCCGTCGAATGTCGCCACCAGAATGTCGTCGTCCCCCACGGATTGTCACCGCCTCCGCCAAATGTTGTCACCCCTATACAATTTCCAAATGGTGCTGCCCACGCCGATTGATGCTGCCTACGCCTTGTGATTCCGCCCACGTCAAATATTGTCACTCACGCTGAATGACGTCGTCCAAGCCGAATGATGCCTCCCACGACGAATGATGCCTCCCACCCCCAGCGATGCCGCCCCAGCCGAATGTCGCCTCCCACGCCGAATGTCGCCGCCCCTGCTAAATGTCGCCTCCCATGCTGAATGTTGCCGCCCCCGCTGAATGATGTCACCCCCGCTGAATGATGTCGCACCCTCCGAATGTCGCTACCCTTATCGAATGGTGCCACCCCAGCCGAATGACGCCACCCTAGCCTAATGAGGCCACCCCCGCCTAATGAGGCCTCCCTCGCCAAATGTTGTTGTCCCCGTCGAATGTCACCGTCCTCGCTGAATGTCACCACCTCCGCTGGATGTTGCTGCTTCCGCCGAATGTCTCCCCCACAAAAAAATGTCGCTCTTAGGATAAATGTCTCCCTCGGAGCATCAAGCACGAGCGAAGCCTGTGCGAATTCTGGCGAAGGCCGCCGGGATGCGGTCGAAAGACACCCGAGAGCATCGAGCACGAGCGTAGTCCGTGTGAAGTTGCTCGTATCCGCTCTTACCACAGATTCATTTTGCACCCTTGGATTCCTTTTTTTCATATTTAATCAAAGCCAACCGTAAAAAATTACCATCTAAAACTTCCCACGATTTTAGGTGTTATTTATAAAAACCCAGAAATAACTCTCATGCCTCCATTCTCGATCATTGCATTTTCTCGATTTAGGGCAGATCCTCGCTACCCCCTCCACCTCCCCTATATCCGACGTCCAACCCACTGCCGCTTTCGCCGTTGCTGCGCCGCCGCTTTCGTCACCGCTTCCGTCGTTGCTTCTGCTGTTGCTTCCGCTACCGCATCTGTCGCCTCTGTCACCAACGTTGCCGTTGTTATTTCCGCAGTCGCTTTCACTGCTACTTCCACCGGCACCGCCGCTTACGCGGTTCCGCCGCCGTTGTCGCTTTCTCTATAGTGGAAATCACTGAATGATGATGTCGCCCACGCCGAATGATGCAGACAGCGCCGAATGATTTCTCCCACGCCGAATCATGTCACCCACGCTGAATGATGTCGCGCACTCTGAATGATGCCGCCCTTGCCGAATGATGTCGCCCTTGTCGAATGATGTCGTCGACGCCGAATGATGCCACCCACACCGAATGATGTCGCCCACGCCGAATGATGTCGCCCACGCCGAATGATGTCTCCCACTCTGAATGATGCCGCCCAAGCCGAATGTCGCCGCCCTCTTCGAATGTCGCCGCCCACGCCGAATGATTCCGCCCACGCCGAATGATGCCGCCCACGCTGAATGATGTTGCCCACGCCGAATGATGCCTGTCACTTTGAATGATGCCGCCCAAGCCGAATGTCGCCGCCCACTTCGAATGTCGCCTCCCACGTCGAATGTCGCCTCCCACGCCGAATGTCGCCGCCCACGCCGAATGTCGCCGCTCACGTCGAATGTCGCCGCCCACGCCGAATGACGCCGCCCACGCCAAATGTCGTCGCCCACGTCGAATGTCGCCGCCCCCGCTGAATGGTACCGCCCTTGCCTCCGGGACATCTGACGTCCAACCCGCTGCTTCATTCGTCGCCTCTGACACCATTGCTACCGCTGTTATATCTGACGTCGCTTCTATTGTTGCTTTCGCTGTCGCTGCATCCGCGGTTCCGCCGCCGCTTTCACTGTCGTTGTCGATTTCTCTACCGCTTCCTCTGCCACCGCCTGCAATTGATGACACAACCGCTATAACCAATCAAACCTGTCGCACCTGCCTTCAATCGAAGCCTCCCCGCCCAACCTTCATCCTCACTCAGCAACCTCCGATAAAATTATATTTTGCCCTTGCACCATTGTGATCTTTGGCAGGAAAAACGAGAATGAATCCCCCATGACATGAATGATACTAAATAATTCAATTGAAGTTAAAATATTGTTACACGCAGGCATTCTTGTTTATGATGTTGTTTTTTTCATTATTCATGTCTCTGATTCATTTACTTCATTCCTTTTAATATTATGTTGCACCTCATGCCTGAACTCCTCGAACATCCCGACGATGGCGAGAGGGGGAGGGGGTGGCGAGTCGGTCCTACCCGAACCTTGTCCTACTCCTACAGTCATTGAGCTCGCATAAGATTTTCGGTGCTGACCACGCTACACGCTCACCGCACGAAAATGTTGAAACCGAAAAATCGGTCTTTTTGGAGTTCGACCCTTGGGGAAGGGGTGATCGCACACTTACATCTCTCACGCCAGCTAAACGACCAAAGACTTAGCACAAGGAACAGACCCAAGACTCCAGCACGGAGGTCCCACCACACATCCGGAAGATTTTAGAGCGCTTTCCCTCCTTAGCCAATGCTGAGCTAAGGATACCTCAGAATGCGCAAGAAGAGCATGGCACAAGTAAGCATGCCTTCTGAGGTACCCACTTGGGTCTATTTATAGTTTTTTGAAGTTGGTCTGCCAACAGCGCACCTCTGCTCTTTGGAACGGCTATATGCAGCCAAAATTGGTCTGCCAACAGTGTAATTCTGTTGTTCTAAACGGCTATATGCAACCAAAAGTGGTCTGCCAACAGCGTAACTACGATGTTCTAAACGGCTATATGCAGATCTAATTAGGTTAACCACGTGATACCTGCACCCCACTCTTAGGGGAAATCGGGACCAACCCGCCACTAGCCTGGGCGGAGGGCGGACGTGGGCTGGTGAACGCGACTCGCTGCTATCGTTAGGGGAGCACGAGTTGGCTCGCGTGGCTCGCCTGCCCTTCCTGGCGGAAGCGGGCTCGGGGTCCTGGTTCGCCCGCCTGTCTGGCGGGTGCGGGCCGGCTGTCCTAGCTCGCGCGCTTGCCTGTCTCGCCCGCCTGGTGGTCCCACTCGGCGAACACTGGGTTGTACAATAGGGAAGCCCGTAACAACTTGATATCATAGCTTCACTCCACTTCTTTTCGACGAGATATCGACGCCACAAAATGATCGTGCGCCTTAATCCACGCACGGTCGTACAAGCACAAAGGTGCACAAGCTCAAACAGAATTTGGAATTTTGAGGAGTTGCAACAAATGTACACGCACGAGCGTGCACAAAGAAAAGCGCACTGTCGTGTGAAATCCATAAATGAAAACCAATCGTTTGTTTTGAACGCGCACGGTCGTGCGCAACCAAATCACAGGGAGAAGCTTGGAACTCTAGATTTTTAAGTATTTTGGTCGTGAACGCGCATGATCGTGCAGAATTGACCTTGTACAGTTGTGCGTTTAACAACAAGTTTTAAAGATGTGACACCAAATCCATAAAGCAACTACTAGCTGCCACACATCAATTTACTGGTCATATTAATCATAAAACAACAAGAATCAAGAATGATGATGGGGGAGAGGCAATCTCCCCCAAACTTGCAATGTATGAAGGATGACCTATTTAGCACACAATATGCACCATGTATATTTTGACGCCATGGGCTTGAATAGATTTAGAGTATGTGCGACCTCTGTACAAGTAACCACACTTTATAAGATCCTTCTCATATATAAGTACATTGATTCCCCGCATATTGGGGTGATTAGGAATTGGGGTGATTGTAGGGAAAATAAACGCACATTATATAAGTATTTATTTTGAGCAAGAAACGGAACATAGTTGTTCCTCAGCATGGAAGATAACCAGCTGGCACAGACCAAGCCTACCTAAGGAGTCTAAAGCCAGAGGCTAAGGTGGACCAATTGTGCATATGCCATCTGAGGAGCTTCCCACTGCTAGGATCATCCGGTTGGGATGTAGGTGTCCAATGATGGAGCTTTTTCCTCAAGAAGGATGTCTAAGGGGTACACGACATCCCTTAACCGGAGCTTGTCCTCAAAAAACCACTAAAGCTATAATGATGCCTCTGTTGATACGCGACAAGCTGCCTTATCACTTTAATCATGCCTTTCTTGATACGCGACAAGCCATAAGCATTTCCAACAAGAGCAATGGTAGTTGATTTTAATGTCATGACTGAAGTGTGTGACAGTTGCCGACAGAGAGGTTCAGAAACTTAAAGACGTCAGCGAGAGATTGGATTCGGAGATCTCAATTCAAGGGGGTTCAAGTAAGTTACGACGACCGTCCAAAGGGAATGGTTATTCTCTTAGAATTCTCCGCATGATTAGACTCGGAGACCTCACATCAATGTGGAGTTAGGAAAGCATTTGTAAATATAATGGTGTTGCTTAAAGTCCACCCCATATGGGCTTCAGGGACCTCATACCATGGGAAAAACATTATTAAATATTTGCAGCAACTCGTCATGGACTGATTGTTTGTAAAAAAACACTTGCAAGTATATAAAATACACAAAGGTTATAGTGACCAAAGAGAAATATCTTCTTAGGATGTCACTACTTCAAGTGTGAATATTTCCTCGCCGCCATAGGATTGCAAACGGTAAGCACCTTTTTTTTCAGAGCTTCGTTAACTATGAAGGGGCTTGTGCAGTTCAGATTGAGCTTGCCAACCAAGGACATTCTTCCTGCAGCATACACCTTTTTCATGATGAGATCACCAACAACAAACTACTTCACTCTGTCATGTTTGTCATAGTACTTATCCATTTTTTCTTTTGATTTCTTCTTGCCTTATTGTAGCCCAATCCTTTAGCTCTTTGATTAGATTGAAGCTACACCTCATTTCTTCTTCGTTAGCTTCCATCCAGCTTTCATTGTTCTGCTTCAAGTGGAGAACTCTTGTGCTCATGACATCGAAATCCACTGGGATGTGGACCTCAGATCCTTGTGGATAACTTGAAAGGAGTTTCATTAGTGGCTAACATTGGAGTAGTTCTTAGTATCTACAACACTGAAGGTAATTGCTCTACCCAGTTGTCGCGAACATTCTCCACATTTTTCTTCAAGATATTTAAGATTAGCTTGTTGGCTACTTCCACCTGCCTATTACTCATTGGGTGGTGGGCCGAAGCGAAACGCAACTCGATGCCGACTTGTTCACAAAAACTTATCAAATCAACATTGGCGAATTGAGAACCATTATCGGTGATGATGACCATTGGAATTCCATACCGACAAACGATCTTGCCTCATATGAAGTTTTTGACAACCTGAGCCATAGTCTTTGTCAATACTTTTTAAACACCCCTACCTAGTTTGACATCAATTCATAAATTTAGCCGAAACTTATGAAAGCAACAATATAAAATTAGTATTATAACAAGATTAACTAAAGTTTACAGTGAAAATAAATGACTGAAATTAAAATTAATAAAGTACCTTAAAGTTTGGAACACCGAGCCAACTAGGTAGTATGAGCGAACAACTTGAGCCGTACTCCCTGTAATGAAAATTCTGAAAAATGGATCAACCCACTGGGGAGCAAGAAAGAGTTTTTCCCCAGTGACACAAAAAATATAATTTGATTAAATTATAGGAGCATGTGTTTAAAATAACAATTTTATACTAATAAATGTAAGCTATGCTCTATACATGCTTTTTATAAAGTACTTGAATCTTTAAATGTCTGATATATCCCGTGATCTTAAACCGATGTTTCTTTTAATTCTTAAAATCATTATCCTATAGAGATTTTTAAATTCTGACTTGCATTTGGAACTGAGATATTTCATTTTTTTCTATTCTTTTCATTCTTAGTTAAGTAGTTTTTTTTTTTGCACATTCTAACGATTCGAGTATCTACTAATGAATATAAGTGTTCTAGTGTCTCTCTGTCACATATTCAGACTTGTAAGGGTTTCAACTCCCAAACTTGAGGCTTATAAGGTCCGCTATGCCATATGAGCATGATGGCGTGCCTCCATCAATCATGTGGAAAAATGCCTCTCATTCCCCACTTTCTGAACTGATCATCTAGTAGTTAGTACAATCAATACCTTATGTCATCCAATTAAACCCACTAGTCTAAGGCTTATTGCATATCTTAACCTTTTGATTTACGTCTAATTGCATATGACATCTCCAGCTGTTTTGTTCGTGCGCTAAAATGCTATTCTTGCACTTATGATGATACAATTGCATGTTTTCTAATGATTATTTATCTAAATACGAATTCATGTGCTACTGATGATTCGAGTTTTCTTGAGTACAACAGTAAAATATTTGTCTGACTATGAATTCATGCGTTTTTGATGGTCTGATCTCACGCGTGTTCTATACTATTATTTGTTTAAATATGATTTCATGTAATACTGCTGATTTGATTTCACAAGTGTTCTACAATAAATTGTTTGTCTGGATCTGAATTCGTGTACTACGGATGATTTGATTTCACGTATATTCTGTAATAACTCATTCTTTTGTGGATGTTGCAGTGCAATGATTTGTATGTCGATCGCAGCTAAATTAATTAATATTTAACAAGATTTCATATTCTACAGCTGAATCAATTGCATGTGGGTTATCTACTAAATTTTTTGTTTGTTTTCATGAATTAAAAGGCTACAAGTATCATATGTATTCTAGCATGACAAAAAAATTTACAATTGGTGATATGTCTAGCCGAAAACAAATAAATTTTTTACATCGGTGTTGCAACACTCATAAACGCGGCACGGTAGCATGATTGACAAGTTTTAAATAAAAATTGTACGGTGATCTCTGATCTATTGTGTAACTTAAATAACACCTGGAATTATATCGATCCCTAAACAACATTAATAAGTGAAATGAGTAGTTCCAAGGAACACCCTATCTCTTAGGGTTTTGCTGAAATTATATTTTTCCATTCCAAAATTGAACGGAAAGAAAAAGGTATCACCCTAAACCCTAAACCCTAAATCCTAAACCCTAAATCCTAAACCCTAAAACCAATCTTACGATGAAGAATGGAAACATGCCCAATTAATTAAAAGGGTCTCAATAATATAAACAGAGGACATCTACAAAATCAAGGAATACAGGTATCACTGGAATGAAAGAAGGGGATCGACTATTACTTGGATACACACTTGCGAAAAGAAAAATAAGCCTACTCAATGTTCCTCCTCATGACAGGGTCGTTCAGAGACGACAACAAATCCTCTTGATCACTGGAGGAAGGGGCGCTGGCTTTGAAATTTTTGCAGGAGGAAAATTGAAAAACCTAAGATCTGAAAAACCTAAAATTTGCAATGGAAGGAAGGAGAAGTATAAAACTAAAGGAATGCCCTTAGAAATGAGACATATATGCTTACCTGGCAATATAAATGAAAAGGGAAGGTTGGACGAGAGGAAGGACACAGCAGGAATGGGGAGTCGACAGGCTTCCTTGGGTAGAAGGAATCATGAGAGTCGTCGAGAGCTTCTAGCGGAGATCCACGGATCTTGCGCCAGACTTCAACGGCGCACAGAACAGACAAAGGGGGTGTCGACCAGTGTTCTCAAGTAAAGAGAAGGCGTTGACAAGGGTTTCTATAGAGGAATGGCCAATCCTGCAGCTCCTAGCGTCGATGAGCTAGAGCAGCAAAGCCTCTCACACAGTCGGGTGAAGGGGTTGACGAGAGGGAAACCCACAAGAAGCGTGCATGAGAGGGGAGGAGTCGGCGGTTACTTCTGTCATGCAGCTGGGAGGGGAAAATAACTAGGTCTTGCGCCAGTTTTAAAACTAAGAGGGGGGCTGTCACAAATCTTTAAAAGGTAGGAGTACTCTGCAGTTACTAAAATCGTGGGGGAGAGAAAGGTAACCGTATATCATTTTTTAATCTGGGGAAATTAGGGTTCTTAGCCATATAACAAGCCAACCACTACCTTCTAAATCTTTCAATCCATGTGCTGCTCCCCCACACAAAATTGAAATTTCGTCGACACTAAAATTCGTAAATATTTAAATTAAGTTTTAACATGAGACAAAGACTGCGAGCAATAAACATACTTTGATCTCATGACTGCGAGTTCGAATGGTTAATCGCGACCAAATCCTGAAATTTAATTTTATTGTCATATTAAATTACCGATGTTACAAATCTTCATTCCTAATAAAATTATCATCTTCGAAACTTACCATCATACCTGAGTCAATAGGGAAGACATATTCTTCAATGCTCTGAAGTTTCTCTTCTCTTTCCCACGTATATTATGGTTGACCACAGTTCATTTAAAGGACATTTTCAAGCAAATTTCTCTGCATGTTGATACTAAGATTTGATTCTACTGGTGGATTCTCAGTACCGACCACCTGACTGGGGTCTCTGACTGTTCTTCTCATATAAGAGATATGGAATACAGAATATAATCCACTCATTTCATTAGGTAAAACTAACTTGAAGCAACCTCACCAATACATTCAAGTACTTCTGACTTAGGACGGTTCTATATGATGGAGAAATAATGAAAAAACTTCTATATGCAACCACATATGAGATCCAACAATTTTGCTTGCAATAATAATTAGATTTATAAATAATTATAAACTTATGTCACAATAGTTAAAGCTCCCACATAAGGAGACACAAGAAGTCGTATAATTGCAAGAGAGCCAAAAAATCAAATAACTAGATAAATGTGAAATTACAAGGACCAAAGAAGTTGAATACAAAATCTATAAACCACTATCTCTCATGTAGAGAACAAAACATGATCCAACGGTAAATAAACCACAAACAAACCTTGAACTTTGCAAACAATCTAGAGGGGAGTGTTGGAGCTGCTGTTAGAGGGATCCCGGGGCTGATTTTCAGAGCTCTGAAACTGTTTGAGGCTCTCCAGAAACTGGGTCAGCAATAAGGAGGGTGCTGGGAGGTAGTTTTAAGCAAGGGCAGCAGTTTTTTCTACTGTCCAGGACACTGGACAGCAAACCCAACAATGCAAGGGAAGTATTTTGAGGCAGTTGGCAGCAGGTTCCAAGGAGATTGGTGAGTGAATGGAGGCGTGGGATGCTTGGGATAATTTGCTGGACTGTTTTGGAAAAGCAAAACAAATAGTTCAGTATAGAGGTGGAGTTGGGGAGGGAGGGATGCTGATTGGGGTTCCAGGTTAAGGGAAGGAGGGATTGAGGCTCCACATGATAGAGAAGATGGGGTTAAGGGCGAGGGGCTGGATTAGTGGCAGAGAATTGACAAGGAAAGAATAGGCACTAGTGGCTCCACGTGAAAGGAACAGGAAATGGAGGGGGTAAGGAGTGTGGTTGGGCTACCTTGATGATGTGGGTGTTAGTGGGCTAACTGTTAGGAGAATTTTAGGTGGCTTCACATGAAAACAAGGGGAGAGAATAGTGGGGTGGCCGGTTATTATCTGTAGGGCCGTAGGGGGAGTGGGGGAGTGGTTGAGCTTAATTTTAGAAATTTATTCCTAAGTTTTAAGACAGTGGGGTGGAGGGTTAGTGGGTGGTTGGTGGGGTAGTAATTGGGTGGTTATGAGTGATGGAGGAGGTGTAGGGTGGCTGGCGGTGGCCGCCAGTGGTGGGGACTCGAGGTGTTTTTCGGCGATCTCCGGAAAACTGAAATTGAATTTAATGTAAAGACGAATGTATGGGGGAATCACCAGAGGTAGACGGAGGTGGTTGTGATCGCCAGAGATGTTTTCCGGCGATCGCCGGAAAACTGTAAATGATGAAAATAAGTATGGGTATTATATGAGAACTACCGGAGGTGGCCGGAGAAGAACTCCGGTGATCGCCGGAGATGTGTTTGTGGGGTTTTTTGGGCTGTTTTCTGGTGGGAGATGTAGGGGAAATTATAGGGGCTGTTGTGCTGTGTTTCTGGCAGCAATCAGGAGGGAGGAGGTTGGGGGTTTGGATGAGTTGCTGGACAAGAAAGAGAGGGTAGATGGGCTTAAGGCTGGTGGCTGTTTTGGAGGTGTAGAGGGGAAGGTCTAGTGGAGTGGCTGAGTCGTTTCTTGCTGGAGTTGGAGGAGGGGAGGTCCCTTTGAAGGAGGACTTGCTGTGGCTTGTGGAGGAGGAGAAGTCGGGTGGCTGGCTGTTTTGGAAGAGGAAGAATGGTGGTGGAATGGCCGGTCATGGGGGAGGATGGCAAGGGCCGGCCAAGGGGAATGGGAGGGAGGAGATAGACCCGAGCTTCGCACTTGGGGTTCGTCTTTAGCACCGAGATGATCAAAAAATGAACTTCAATACTCCATTCTTCAATGCCTAAAATTAGAGCTCTCACCCTTTATTTATAGATTCCTAGGGGGCAACAAGAGGTTTTTCCGCCTGGATCGACAGCCGCCCGGTTCTTTTCGCTGTCCACGCCACCGTTTCCGCCTGGATCGACAGCCGCCTAGTTCCCTTCGTCATCAAAGCCACCGCCGCGTTCCCCTACGTTCCGTCGCCGACACGCAGCCGCCTCTCCATCGAGCCGAGAGCCATCTCCCGTGACCTCGTCGGCACGCTGCTCCGACTCCTCGAGCCCCGCTTTCCTTCTCTCGAGCCCTGCGCTATTTTCGCCCCCTTATCTCCAGCAAATCGACCGGTTTTTCTTTTTATTTCCTTTTATTTATCCTGCGCGGGCCCCGCCTCCCTTAATTCTTTCTCCCTCCCAGCCACCTTATTAACGTTGCTCCTTACCAGCCTCTCTCCCCACTTTATTATAACCCCGAACAAGTCTCATTTCAATTCCAGCCGCACCCCCCCTACCATCTTCATCATTGGGCGCCACCGCGGCTCCCGTGCCACTCCCTCTCCTCCAACTCGAGACAATCCCACCGCTCGGTCACTCGCTCTTCTTCTCGCTACTCATCCCGCACTATGGGCAACTCATCTGACCAACTCAATCAAATTATGTCCATGCTACATGACCTCTTGGCGCAACAGGCTGTGCACACTGCTCTCGCGGACCGACATCAGGAGGCCATTACTGCGCTCGCCAAGCACGTCGATGTTCTGTCCGCGGCACTGACACACGATCATGCCAGCAGCAGCCAAGAACAACCGCCTCTTCGTCGGGTCCAGCCACCCCTGACCGTTCACGGGCCGCCGCCACAGGTTTCCGCGCGCCCCGACGTTGTCATCGTACCACGCTACACCAGATTGGAATTTCCAACATACGATGAGAAAAGTGATCCTTTGAGCTGGCTCACCAAGTGTGAGCAATTCTTCGGTCACCAACAAACTGCGGCCGCCGACCAGATCCATTGAGCATCCTTCCATATGCTCGACTCCTCTATTTTATGGGCTTCTCGAATTCTCACCAACCGGTCAAATCTGCTTTGGGACGACTTCAAACGGCTCTGCAACTTGCGTTTTGGACCTCTGATCCGCAGTAACCCACTCAGCGCACTCACATCTCTACGTCAAACGGGTACCGTGGACGAGTACATGGAACAATTTCAACTTCTCTTAGCTCATGTCCCTCTTGCCCCGAATATGCAAGTCGACATTTTCACCGCCAGACTTCAGGAGCGATTGCAACTGGATGTGGAGTTTGAGGCCCCTCCGGACTTAGTGATTGCTATGAGTATGGCTCGGCTCTGCTATCGTCGCCTCCAGCTGTCCCAAGAGGCATATCCAAGTGCTACCAACATTGCTCCACAAGACCGACGTGAGGGTCCCCCAGCACCACAGGTCTGCCGCTTATCTCGGGCGGAGATGCTGCAATGCCGTGCGCAGGGATTATGTTTCAATTGCGACGAGCCGTACACTCGCGGCTACAAGTGCACCCGGCTTTTCTACCTACACGTCGAGTACTCTGACGACGAGGGCATCGAATAAAGCTTGAGGGCAAGCTTTTTCGGAGGACGGATGAGATGTAATGTGTCGGTTATGTTATGATGTTATGTTATGTTATGTTATGTGTCAGTATGTTATTGTTATGTGTCATTAATATTATTATTTATGTCTTTATGAGAGTTAGGTGAGTGTTGGGAGATTGTTAGGTGAGTCATTATTACGTGTAGCCTATATAAAGGCATGTGAGGGTATGTATGAGGAAGCAAAAAAAGTATTCTATTTCTCATCTTTCACTGTGAAATCTTGGTGGCTCTCTCCTCCGACGAGGAACCCCGCTTAGGCAGGCGCGGTCACGGCTCCGTAGTATACCGCCACCATCTCCACCACCCCTCATCTCTACAACCGGCCACCTCCGATCATCCCTGTCAATCTCTCCTCCGGGCAACATTGGAAGGCCCATAACAGCATACCTGATGTCCATTAAAATCCTTCAAATAATCTCCTTTATCCCTAAAGTGTTTTGATTAGTGCTTGAGAAGTCAAAAGAGATTGAGCCTTTTGAACCAAAGTAAGACAAAAGAATGGAATACTTGGACATAATTTTGGCAGGTTGTGTTGTAAAATGAGAACCCTCAATACTGGGTGCCAGATTCCTAATTGTTGCACATGTCTAACTATTGTAAAATTGAAAAGTCCAATCAGACAGTTCCAATATTTCTAAATCTAACAGTATTGGTTGAATGTTGACAACTATCATTGGGAAGCTAAGTTGCTGATACGTATCCTAGTAGGAAAAATCCAATTTAAGATCTATGTAATTTATATAGAAAAATACAATGGTGCTTTAATAGATTTTTTAGTCCAAAGAATAAAATAGAGATCCATATAAGCTAACAAAAAGGGACTTTACAATAATTAGAAAAACTGTAGAAGTTTCTTTCTATCTCTTTATTAGTCAATTATTAGCAAAACTTCAGTCAAATTTGTAAAATATCAACTTTAGGATTAGTTAAATATTAGATGGAAATTAAACTGGTATTAATATTTTTTATTATATAGATATAATATTGATATAATCAGAATCTGGAAAATGATGATATAGAAAGCTTTATGCAGTGAAATGGGACATGTAAGAGCTGCTCAATGTGGTAATAAAAGTACCAAACATGGGTATAGATATAAGCAGAAGGAATGCTCAATATAATGATGTAAATAATCACATCATTCTTGATGTAATTGTAGTCCAATACTAAAAGTGCAAAATCATGTGTTCATTCATGTTGCTCACACAATTTCACTATCCTTCCATGCATCTCTTATATAATCATAGGATTGATGGTCATCCATTTAATTTCTCAATGATAAAATGAAATCCAAAATGAAATGTGCCACGCAATTTTTAAGACGTACTTGAATAGGATGTCCAAAACGCTTTTAAAAACGGAAATAGAAAACGAAATCCAAAATTATTTTTCAAATGAAATCCAAAATGAAATAAGAAACGCAAATTTGTAACCCTAATCTAATAGGAAGTCCAACTTTTTTTAAACTGAGTTTTAAAAAGAACTAAAAAACGTAAAGGGAAACAGTAATGAACTCTAAATGAGAACTCTAAATCTGTGTAATTAGAACTACAAATCTAATTAGAATAGGAATGAACTCTAAATCTGTGGAAGTAGAAATTAAAATGGTGGAATTCCTAAATCTGAATAGAAAACGAAAATGAAATGTAAATCAAAATGATAGTCCGAGAACCCTAAATCCTAAACCAAAATTTAATATTGAATGTTAAAAAGATTTTCAAGATGAAATCGTGAACAACAATGTAGAAACAGAAAAAAACCAGTTATTATTCCAAGATTGTTAAACCTAGATTTGAAGAACGAAGTAGAAATAAAAATTTCAGAAATGCCTAAATCCTAATAGATCTGAAGAAATAAGTAGAAGAAAGAAGAAGAAGTCGAGAGAGAACACATATGAGATGGAGGGGGAGAGGAAGAAGGTTTTCTCACAGGCGATCCTGAGCGGCGAGAAGGCAGGCTGTGGAGATCGGCAAAGACAGTATGGAGGGCCGTGGAGGCCGTAGGGGCGACATTTGTCGGGGGGGTGGGGGGGTATTTGTCGTGGGGCCGACATTTGTTGTGGGGGAAACATTTATAGTTGGGGTGACATTTGTCTTGTGGGGGTGACATTTGTCTTGTGGGGGTGACATTTGTCATTGGGGACGACATTTGTCATGGAGGCAACATTTGTCGTGGAGGGCGACATTATTCAGGGGGAGGCATTATTCGTGGGGCGCAACACTATTCGTGAGTTGTGACATTATTCACGGGGGTGATTTTTATCGTGGGGGCGACATTTGTCGTCAGGAAGACATTTGTCGTGTGTTGACATTTGTCGTGAGGAGCGATTTTTGTCGTGGGCGGTGACATTTGTAGTGGGTGAGGATATTTGTCATGGGCGATGACATTTGTCGTGGGCCAGGACATTTGTTGTGGACGGGGACATTTGTCGTGGGCAGGGACATTTGTCGTGGGCCGGGACATTTATCATGGGTCGGGACATTTATCATGGGCAGGGACATTTGTCGTGGGCGGCGATAATAAAAATTATTCGTAAATTTTAAATCATGAACATCACAAAGCATAACTTTAACCATAGAAACGGGATATGAAAACTATTTCGTTGCATTGCACTTGCACTTATCTAAGTAAATTTTAAAATTTGAACACCACCAGGCTCTCAAAGCGGTTCATCATGAGTCTAACACTTACGAAGATCAAGAAGAAGAACAAAGATAGTGGTCTCAAATACTTAATTATAGAAAAGAAAATCCAACAAAGGAAAACAAAATCATAAAATCTGCTAAAAACAAGTCATAGCCATACAAATCGTGATTAACGCACGAGTCCAAACTAAATCCAAAATTGCATTCATCAAATAAATTTTTTGCGAAGTGGTACTGAAAATGAATCGTACATGTATCGTGGAAAGAAGCTAAATCAAACATCTTAACAACCTAAATCAAATTTCTTCACACATATTTTCCAACATATTTTGAAATAAAAAAAAACTTATAACAATAGAAGGCTAACTATATCACAAACCTGTATGAACACATATCTGATAATAATAGCCAAATGAATTGATACTAGCCCAAATGTGTAGAAATTAATCATATACAGCTGTAAGGATTTGCAATTAAGATTTTGATTTTCTAAACACCAACTCATGGGAAATCAAACTAAGAGAAAAATAAAATGCATTTTAAATTATCTAAGTGGAGTAAAAACCTGGAAAAACAATAGAAAATCTGAGCCTATAGTTAATTTACTCACGAAAAGTAATAATTAATAGAGAAGTAATGAAATAATTTTGAAAAGAATAAGTCAATTAAGGAATACCTGGACTAAAGCGGGGTTGCTAAAAACATATGATACCTAAACAAAAAAAAAGACTCTGTATTAGAATGGAAGAAAAAGTGTGTGTATGATAAAAAGCTACGTCAATAGGAAATAGTCCATCAGATGGTGGCAGGTGCCGTTGGGCATCATTTTTTTCTAAATAATGGAAACAATTTTGAGAGTTAAAATTGAGTCAGTTCGGATGGATCTTATAAGCAGGAAGCAATTTAAGTACTATATTTATTTCTATTCCAATTAAGGGTAAACCAATACTAAATTTGTCTAAATCAAACATCTTAACAACCTAAATCAAATTTCTTCACACATATTTTCCAACATATTTTGAAATAAAAAAAAACTTATGACAATAGAAGGCTAACTATCTCACAAACCTGTATGAACACATATCTGATAATAATAGCCAAATGAATTGATACTAGCCCAAATGTGTAGAAATTAATCATATACAGTTGTAAGGATTTGCAATTAAGATTTTGATTTTCTAAACACCAACTCATGGGAAATCAAACTAAGAGAAAAATAAAATGCATTTTAAATTATCTAAGTGGAGTAAAAACCTGGAAAAACAATAGAAAATCTGAGCCTATAGTTAATTTACTCACGAAAAGTAATAATTAACAGAGAAGTAATGAAATAATTTTGAAAAGAATAAGTCAATTAAGGAATACCTGGACTAAAGCGGGGTTGCTAAAAACATATGATACCTGAACAAAAAAAAAAGACTCTGTATTAGAATGGAAGAAAAAGTGTGTGTATGATAAAAAGCTACGTCAATAGGAAATAGTCCATCAGATGGTGGCAGGTGCCGTTGGGCATCATTTTTTCTAAATAATGGAAACAATTTTGAGAGTTAAAATTGAGTCAGTTCGGATGGTTCTTATAAGCAGGAAGCAATTTAAGTACTATATTTATTTCTATTCCAATTAAGGGTAAACCAATACTAAATTTGTCTAGTAATATTGGAAACTTATGTAATTTTTTAATCTTTTATTTAAACTGATTAAATATTTTATTTACTTAAAATCAAAGGCTAAAAACAATGAAGATTAGTGTCTATCTATTTAATATCTACAAAAAAATTATGAAACCACTAAAAGAAAAAAGATATAAAACCAAGATATTAATTACCACCACAACTGAGCAAACATTTCCTTAATCAAAAAATAATGAATGTGTTCTTCTTCCCCTTATGCCTCACGTTTCAGTCAAAACTTGGGGCTTTGTTCCTGGCAAGTCAGTGGGGGGTGGGGGGGATGTGGAAGAAAATTAGGTGATATTTTTCTATCTCTTAAGAAACCCGTAGATAATTGCTTCATGCACCTTCTCCTTGTTGTTTTCAAAAACAATGACTAATTTGGCCTTAATAACACATTATAGGGAAATTGAAACAAAAAATAGAAGATTATCGAGAATAAAAAACAGAGAAGAAGATCACATACAAAAAAAAGTCAAAAGCACCGACTGTTAAAGAATCTGTAGAAAACATAAATCTTTTGAAAAAAAATTTATGAATCTGTAGTCTTCTCTGACAACAGGAAAAGATATTTCCAATACCTGAGCAACCATGATGGAGAGGAAATCATATATGAAAAACGTATTGAAAACGTGTTCGAAATCAGAGACGGAGCATTGATATGAATCAGAAACGTTTCAAAATCGGTATTAGAAACGGGTTAAAAAAAAGAAATCGAAAATGAATTCAAAAACGGAAATTAGAAATCGAAATGAGAAAATGTTAATAAACCTAAAATGGTAAACCTAGATCTAAAGAAGGAAGTGGAAATCGAGAGAAATGCATAAGAGATCGAGGGAAATTTTAAACGAACTAAAAATGAAAATCGGGCAACCAAGATCTGAAGAAGAAATACGAATCGAAAATTTGTTAACCTAGATTTTTACAGCAGAGAAGAAGGTGTTCTCACAGGGAATCTCGGTGGTTTTCTCCTGAGCCGCAACTGGCAGAAAGAAAACGGCCGGCCGTGGAGGTCGTCGGCGGCGGGAAGGTTGGTTGTGGAGGTCGCCGGCGGCGGGATGCCTCCTCAAGAGGTAGTCAGCAGAAGTTGGATGAAGGCGCGACGAAGACTGGGCAGGAGTCGCGGAGGACGGGAAGAAGAAACGATGTTTTTGGAGTGTCGCGAGGGAGAAAAGCCAGGTGCGGGGTACACAGCGGGAATTACAGTCTTGGGGGCCGCGATATTTGGAATTTTACCGTTGCGGAGGCTTGAATAAGCTGCTTAAAGAGGAAAGATGAAAAAAAAGAGGAAATAAATTATAGCGTTAATATAGGTTGTTGGAGCCAAGTCCCTTTTATAAAAAATCGGGGTGCGATTAGCTCACTCCCCATGATCCCACTATCCAAATGGGAATCATGGAGAAACCGCTGCGCACGTGATCGTCGCACGCGATCCCCCGCGCACCGATCCCACTTCTCCCACCTTTCCAGTAACCACTGCCGGTGCAGGGCGGCTCGCGCCCGGTCGCCCCTTCCTCGCGGCCGCGGGCTTCGCCTCGCCCCTTCCCCGCACTTGAAACCCACGGCCGCGGGCTCCTCCCGCATGTGGCGGCGCGCCCCGCTGCTCCATTCCCACGGCCGCGGGCTCGGCCTTTTCCTCCGCCGGCAAGCATTCGCCACCGGTCCGGCCGTCCGTCCATGGTGGACTTCCCTAAGGGACTGAAACTGGCATGATTAGTGGGGGAGCAATGTTATTTTGGTCTTGCACCATTGTGATCTTTGACAGAAAAAACGAGAATGTTCCCCCATGACAGGAATGATACTAAATAATTCAATTGAAGTTCAAATATTATTACATACATGCATTATTATTTATGATGTCATTTTTTCTCTATTCATGCCCCTGATTCATTCATTTTGTTCCTGTTAATTTAATGTTTCAGTTATATTTTTTCTTATGAGTTTTTATACTTTTAATTACTATTGAATAATTTGCTTTTGAGTTCAAATCCGTCCTTTGAGTTGAGGAGGGGTCTCTACAGCCAAAGCTCTTTATCCACAAGGGAAAATTTTTTGCTCACCTTTGGTGAAATTTGAGATTTTTGGAGATGAGTTTGATTTTATCTTGGTTTACTCTTTCAAACTTATGTATTCGTTTAGTTGAATTTTCAAATTGGAGACTGAATGTAGGAGGGAGTATACCACGGATAGTGAGTGTCAATCCTGCTTATACTCGCCAGTATATCGTCGTCTGCAACTCGCCTCCATGAACTCTTCTGCATATGGAACTCGCTTATTGACGAACAACAAGGGAACTCCCCCCATGAAGCCATCGAGCTTGAAATTCGTCATCGTGAAGTCGTCTATGGGCAAATAACCAGGAAACTCGTCCACCATGTCGAGAACTCGCCCACCATGTCCAGAACTCGCCCACCTTGCTGAATGCCCGCGAGTTCCTGCCTTTGGTCTCTATCTAGCCATCTTAAGCTATGAAGTCTTCTCGCAAAAAATTTGTTCATCGGCTACAATCCACGCTCACCGTACCAAAGTGTTGAAGCCGGGAAAATCCCTACTCCAAAATTCGGATCAAGGCAGCCTAAGGTTATTGATTCTACGATCTGACGTCACAAATGGCTAGCACGAGAGAGAGGAAACTATCTATAAGCACACCCAAAGTGCTTCACAAAGGAGGTCCAACCACGTACCCGGGAGTTTGGGAGAAAATTCCACTCCACAACCAAAAGGCTGGGTGAGGTACTAGGCAGACATGGACTAGGAGAGTATCCACTTGGGGGGGGGGGGGCTCAACCTCCTCCAAAAGTCCATTTCTAGTACCACTAGGGTCTATTTACTCGCGAAGTAGTCGCCCAAAATCGCCTCTGCTCGCCCAAGCTCGTCTATGCTTGCCCAATGGTCTGCGAATAGTCGTCTGCTTGGGTATTTCTGATCTCGATGAATTACGGGTTATACAGATAGGACATTCAACTGGGGGAAGATGTCTTGCGTAAGTCTACATAGGATTTAGGGTTTAGAGGTTATTTATAAAAACTCTAAACCCTACTTAATCAAAGCCCACAATAAAAAAAATTGCGGTCTAAAACTTCCCACAATTTTAGGGGTTATTTATAAAAACCCGTAAATAACTCTCATGCTCACCCATTCTCGATCATTTCTATTTTTCGATTTAGGGCAAATCCTCGCTCCTCACCTCCGCCTCCCATGCATCCAACGCTCAACCCACTGTCGCTCAGCATCCACTTCGTCGTCGCTTCCGCCTTCTCGTCCGTCACCTCTGCCGCCACTGTTGTTATTTCTATTGCCGCTTCCGTCGTTGCTTCCGCCAACGCTGTCGCCGCCGCTTTCACTGTTGTTGTCGCTTTCTCTGTCGCTTCATCTGCAACCGCCTGCAATGCCACCTCCTACAATCAATAACACAACCGCTACACCAATCGAACCTGCTGCACCCGCCTTTAATCGAAGTCCCCCCGCCCAACCTTCATCCTCACTCAGAAACCTCCAGTAAAATTATATTTTGCCCTTGCGCCATTGTGATATTTGACGGGAAAAACGAGAATGTTGCCCCCATGACAAGAATGATACAAAATAATTCAATTGAATAAAAAATATTGTTACACACGTGGATTATTATTTATGGTGTCGTTTTTTCAATATTCATGCATCTCATTCATTCACTTCGTTCTTGTTAATTTAATGTTTCAATTATATATTTTTTCATGAGTTTTTTCTACTTTTAATTACTATTAAATAATTTGCTTTTGAGTTCAACTCCTCCCTTTGAGTTGAGGAGGGGGGTCACTACAGCCAAAGTTCTCCATACACAAGGTAAAATTCCCCTTTGGTGAAATTTAAGATTCTTGGAGATGGGTTTGATTTTATCTTGGTTTACCCTTTCCAAATTTATGTATCCGTTTAGTTGAATTTTCAAATTGAAGACTGAATGTAGGAGGGAATAGGACATTAAACTTGGGGATGATGGCTTGTGCAAGTCTACATAGGAGATTTTAGATAGTCAAATTTTTCCTTTTCGCATAGTAGAAAATAAGCACTGCATCAATGCAGGGCAGACTACATCAATTCACACGTGCTAGGGTGTACCCCGCATTTGACAAGATAGTAGTCTAGGAAGGTTGTAGCCACACATATATTGTAAAAAATATTGAGAGATTACTTAGATTTAGTTCTAAATATGTGAATGCATCAATTTCTCCACGCCCCTCAGAACCCAATTGCATCGGTGGTTTACTGTCTGGCACGCTCTTTGAAGGTCTTTGGTCTTCTCCATAAGGACAAATTCAATTATCAGGCACAACAGTGACCAATGCAAAATGCCTCCTAATAACACCTGCCCATTTTTTGACAAAGAAGACGCCGCCCCCGCCGAATGTCGCTGCCACTGCACAATCGTCAAATGATGATGCCGCCCCCGCCGAATGTCCCCTCTTGAATGTCATCTCCCCCACCTAATGTCACCGCCTCCGCCAATGTTGTTGTCCCTGTACAATTTTCAAATGATGTCGCCCACGCTGAATGATGTCGCCCATGTTGAATGATGCCCCCCACGACGAATGATGTCGCCCACGCCGAGTGATGTCGCCCACGTTGAGTGATGTCGCCCATGCTGAATGATGCCGCTTACGCCAAATGATGTCGCACACGACAAATGATGCCGCTCGCACCGAGCGATGTTGCCCCAGCCGAATGTCACCACCCACGTTGAATGTCGTTGTACACGCCGAATGTCGCCGCCTACGCGAAGTGTCGCCGCCTACGCGAAGTGTCGCCGCCCCCGCCGAATGTCGCCTCCCTCACTGAATGATGCCACCCCCGCCTAATGAGGACACCCCCGCCTAATGAGGCCTCCCCCGCCAAATGTTGTCGTCCCCATCAAATGTATATGCGCTTGTCGAATGTCGTCATCTACGACGGATGTTGTCGCCCCCGCCGAATGTCACCCCCACAAAAAATGTCACTCTCAAGATAAATGTCGCCCTCGGAGCATCATGCACGGGCGAAGCCCGTGTGGAGGTTGGGGAAGCCCTCCTGGCTGCGGTCAAAGACCGCCTGAGAGCATCGAGCACAGTCGTAGCCCGTGCGAAGTTGCTCGTACATATATATATATATATATATATATATATATATATATATATATATATATATATATATATATATATATATATATATAAAGCAATATACATTTCTTCCGCTCTTACCAAAGATTCATTTTGCACTCTTGGATTCCTTTTTCATATTTAATCAAAGCCCACCGTTAAAAAATTACCATCTAAAACTTTCCACGATTTTAGGTGTTATTTATAATACCCGGCTCATGCCCCCATTCTCGATCATTTTATTTTCTCGATTTATGACAGATCCTCGCTCCCCGTCACCACCTTTCCTACATTCGAAGTTCAACCACTGCCGCTTCCTCCGCCGCTTTTGCTACCTCGTCCGTCGCCTCTTCCACCACCATTATCTTTGTCGCTTCCACTGCTTCTTTTGCCACCGCTACAGTCGTCGCTTTCACCGTCGTTGTCGCTTTCTCTACCGCTTCCTCTGCTATTGCTTGCAATGCCGCCTCCTGCAATCGATAACAGAACCGCTATAACTTATCGAACCTGTTGCACCTGCCTTCAATCGAATCCTCCTCGCCCATCCTTCATCTTCACTCAGCAACCTCTAGTAAAATGATATTTTTCCCTTGCACCATTGTGACCTTTCACAAGAAAAACGAGAATGTTGTCCCCATGACAGGAATGATACTAAATAATTCAATTGAAGTTAAAACATTCTTACGTGCATGCCTTCTTGTTTATGATGTCGTTTTTTCATTATTCATGTCTCTGATTCATTCACTTCGTTTCTGTTAATTTAATGTCTCAATTATATTTGTTTCAATTTGCTTTTGAGTTCAAATCCGCCCTTTGAGTTGAGTAGGGGGTCTCTACAGCCAAAGCTCTCTATCCACAAGGTAAAATTTTCTGCTCCCCTTTGGTAAAATTTGAGATTCTTGGAGAAGGGTTCGATTTTATCTTGGTTTACTCTTTATCTGTTTAGTTCAATTTTCAAATTGGAGACTAAATGTAGGAGAGAGTATACCATTGATAGGACATTCAACAGGAAGATGATCGCTTGCGTAACTGTGCATAGGAGATTTTAGATGGTCGAATATCCCTTTGATGTATAGTAGAAAATAAGCACTCCATCAATGCAGGGCAGATTACATCAATTCACACGTGCTAGGGTGTACCCCTCATATCGCAAGATAGTAGTCTAGGACGGTTGTAGTCACTGATGCATTCACATACGTTGTATAAAATATTGAGAGATTACTTAGATTTAGTTCTTAATTTGTGACTGCATCAATTTCTCTATGCCCCTTAGAACCCCTTTACCTCGGTGGTTTACTGTCTGACACGCTCTTTGAAGGTCTTTGGTCTTCTCTATAAGGACAAATTCGATTATCAGACACAACAATCAAATGCACCATTGCAAAATGCCTCCTAGCTCCTGCCCATTTTATTGACAATGAAGAGGCCGCCCGCAACGAATGTCGTTGCCCCTGCATAATCACCAAATGATGGTGTCGCCCCCACCGAATGCCGCCCCCCCCCCCCCCCGAATGTCACCGCCCCCGTCGAATGTTGTTGACCCCGTACAATTTCAAAATGATGCCGCCCACGTCGAATGATGCCGCCCATGCCGAATGATGACTCCCACACTGATTGATGTCGCGCACGGCGAATGATGCCACCCACACCGAATGATGCCGCCCACGCCGAATGATGACGCCCACACCGTATGATACCGCCCCAGCTGAATGTCACCGCCCATGCTGAATGTCACCGCACATGTTGAATGTTACCGCCCACGCCGAATGTTGCTGCCCACGCCGAATGTCGCCGCTCATGCCGAATGAAGTCATCCACGCCGAATGTCGCCGCCCACGCTGAATGTCGCCGCCCACGCCGATTGTCGCCGCTCACGCCGAATGTCGACGCCCACGCCGATTGTTGCCACCCCCGCCGAATGATGTCGCCCCGCCGAATGATGTCGCCCCGCCGAATGATGTCGCACCCGCCGAATGTCGCCTCACCCACCGAATGGCGCCACCCTTGCTGAAAGACGCCACCCATGTCTAATGAGTCCACCCCCACCTAATGAGGCATCTCCATCCAAATGTTGTCGTCCCCGTCGAATGTCTCTGACCTTGCCGAATGTTTCTACCCCCGCCAGATGTTGCCTTCCCCACCGAATATTGCCCCCACGACAAATGTCGCGCTCGAAGCACCAAGCACGGGCGAAGCCCGTGTGGATGTTGGCGATGCCCGCCTAGATACGGTCGAAGGTCGCCCGAGAGTATCGAGCACGGGCATAGCCCGTTCAAAGTTGCTCGTGTGTGTGTGTATCTTTTTTTATATACGAAACAATATACATATCTTCCGCTCTTACCACAGAGACATTTGCACCCATGGATTCCATTTTCATACTTAATCAAAGCCCACCGTAAAAAAATACTATCGAAAACTTCCGACGATTTTAGGTGTTATTTATAAAAACACCGAAATAACTCTCATGCCCCACATTCTCGATCATTTTTTTCGATTTAGGGCAGATCCTTGCTCCTCGCCTCCGCCTCCCCTACATCTGAAGTTCAACCCGTTGCCGCTCCGCCTCCGCTCAGCATCTGCTCCGTCGTCGCCTTTGGCGCCACTTCTGTTGCCGCGTCTGTCGCCTCTGCCGCCACCGCTCTTATTTTCGTCGTCGCTTCCACCGCTGCATCCGCCACTGCTATCGTCGCCGCTTCCGCCGCTGCATTCACCGACACTGTCGCTTTCACTACCGCTTCCTTTCCACCGCCTACAATGCCACCTCCTACAATCGATGACACGCCCGTTATAACCAATCAAACCACCTGCACCCGCCTTCAATCGAAGCCTCCCTACCCAACCTTCATCCTCACTCAGCAAACTCCGGTAAAATTATATTTTCCCTTGAACCATTGTGATCTTTGACGGGAAAAACGAGAATGATGCCCCCATGACAGGAATAATACTAAATAATTCAATTGAAGTTAAAATATTGCTACACACATGCCTTATTAGTAATGGAGTCGTTTTTTCACTATTCATGCCTCTGATTTATTCACGTCATTCATGTTAATTTAATGTTTCAGTTATATATTTTCTTATGAGTTTTCCTACTTTTAATTACTATTAAATAATTTGCTTTTGAGTTCAAATCTGAGTAGAGGAGGGAGTCTCTACAGCCCAATACCATTGATAGGACATTCAACTGGGGGATGATAACTTGCGCAAGTCGACATAGGATTCCTTTTTCATATTTAATCGAAGCCCACCGTATTAAAAATCACCATCTAAAACTTTTCATGATTTTAGGAGTTATTTATAAAAACCCCGAAATAACTCTCATGCCCCCATTCTCGATCATTTATTTTTTTTGATTTAGGGCATATCCTCACTCCTCACCTCCTCCTCCACTGCATCTGACGTCCAACCCGCTGCCGCTCCGCCTCCGCTGCCTTTTGATGTCTCATCTGTCGCCTCTGCCGCTGCCACTCTTATTTACGCTGTCGCTTCCACCGCAGCGTCCGCCACAGTTGTCGCCGCCGCTGTCGCCGCCGCTTTCACCGACACTGTCGCTTTCTATACCGCTTCCTCTTCCACTGCCTACAATGCCACCTCCTACAATCGATGACACACTCGCTATAACCAATCGAACCTGTTGCACCCGCCTTCAATCAAAGCCACCCCGCCCAACCTTCATCCTCACTCAGCAAACTCCGGTAAAATTATATTTTTCCTTTGAACTATTGTGATCTTTGACGGGAAAAACGAGAATGATACCCCCATGATATGAATGATACTAAATAATTCAATTGAAGTTAAAATACTATTACACACCTGCCTTATTATTTATGGTATCGTTTTTTCACTATTCATGCCTCTGAATCATTCACGTCATTCATGTTAATTTAATGTTTAATTATATATTTTCTTATGAGTCTTCCTACTTTTAATTACTATTGAATAATTTGTTTTTAAGTTCAAATCCGCCCTCTGAGTAGAGAAGGGAGTCTCTACAGCCAAAGCTCTCTATGTACAAGGTAAAATTTGATGCTCCCCTTTGGTGAAATTTGAGATTCTTGGAGATGGTTTTGATTTTATCTTGGTTTACTCTTTCCAAATTTATGTATCTGTTTAGTTGAATTTCTAAATTGGAGAATGAATGTATGAGGGAATTTAGCATTGATAGTACATTCAACTGGTGGATGATGACTTGCGCAAGTTGACATAGGAAATTTTAGATGGTCCAATATCTCTGTCATATAGTAGAAAATAAGCAATGCATCAATGCACGGCAGATTACATCAATTCACACGTGCTAGTGTACCCCGCATTTTGCAAGGTAGTAGTCTAGCACAGTTGTAGCTACTGATGCATTCACACAATAGTGAAATTCAGCAATGCAAAATGCCTCCTACCAACACTTGCCCATTTTTTTGACAAAGAAGAGCCCCCCCCCCCCCCCCCCGCCAAATGTCGTTGCCCCCGCACAATCGACGAATTATGATCCAGCCCCCGCCGAATGTCTCCCCCCGAATGTCGCCCCCCGAATGTTGTTGCCCCACCAAATGTCACCGTCACCGCCGAATGTTGTTGCCCCTGTGCAATTTTCAAATGTTGCCGCCCACGCTATATGATGCCCCCACACTGAATGATGTCGCTCATGCCGAATGATGTCACCCACGTCGGATGATGCCGCCCACGTCGGATGATGTCGTCCACGCCGAATGATGTCGTCGACGCCGAATGATGTTGCCCACGCCGCATGATGCCGCCCATGACGAATGATGCCGCTCACACCAAGTGATGCTACCCCAACTGAATGTCACCAGCTACGCAGAATGCCGCCGTCTACGCTGAATGTCGCCGCCCCCATTGAACGTCGTCGCACATGCCGAATGATGTCGCCCCGCCGAATGTCGTCTCCCCACCGAATGACGAGACCCCAGTCGAATGATGCCACCCTCGCCGAATGAGGCCACCCCGCCTAATGAGTCCTCCCTTGCCAAATGTTGTCGTCCCCGTCGAATGTCTCTGCCATCGCCGATTGTCGCCACCCTGGACGGATGTTGCCGCCCTCGCCGAATGTCGCCCCCACGAAAAAAGTCGATCTTACAACAAATGTCGCCTTCGGGGTATTAAGCACGGCGAATCCCGTGTGGAGGCTGCATCCAAGCGGGCTTCCGCCGCAGCTTCCGTTGCCTCATCTGTCGCCTCTGGCGCCACTGCTACCGATGTTATTTACGTCGTTGCTTCCACCAATGCTTTTGCCACCGCTGTCGTCGTCGCTTCCGCCGCCGTTGTCGCTTTCCATACCACTTCCTCTGCCACCGCCTGCAACGCCACCGCCTGCAACGCCACCTCCTGCAATCGATGACACAACCGCTATAACCAATCGAACCTACTGGACCCGCCTTCAATTGAAGCTCCCCGCCCAACCTTCATCCTCACTCAGCAACCTCCGATAAAATTATATTTTGTATTTGCACATTGTGATCTTTGACAGGAAAAATGAGAATGTTACCCCCATGACAGGAATGATACTAAATAATTCAATTGAAGTTAAAATATTGTTACACACATGCATTATTGTTTATGGTGTCATTTTTTCACTATTCATGTTAATTTAATGTTTCAAATATGTTTTTTCTCATTAGATTTTCTACTTTTAATTACTATTGAATAATTTGCTTTTGAGTTAAATCGGCCCTTTCAGGTAAGGAGGGGTCTCTACAGCCAAAGCTCTCTATCCACAAGGTAAAATTTCTTGCTCCCCTTTGGTGAAATTTGAGATTCTTGGAGATGGGATCGATTTTTTCTTGATTTACTCTTCCAAATTTATATATCTGTTTATTTGAATTTTCAAATTGGAGACTGAATGTAGGAAAGAAAATACCATTGATAGTAGGGCATTCAATGGGAGTATGATGGCTTGCGCAAGTCTACATAGGAGATTTTAGATGGTTGAATATCTCTGTCTTATAAAAGAAAATATAATGCATGGCAAATTACATCAATTTACACGTGCTAGGGTGTACCCCACATTTCGCAAGATAGTAGTCTAGGACGGTTGTAGCCAATGATGCATTCACATATATTGTATAAAATATTTAGAGATTACTTAGATTGAGTTTTTAATATGTGATTGCATCAATTTTTCCATGCCCCTCAGAATCCCTTTGTCTCGATAAGAAAAAATTCTATTATCAGACACAACAATGAAATGCACCAATGCAAAATGCCTCCTACCAGCACCTGCCCATTTTGTTTGACAAAGAATAGGCCGCACCCGCCGAATGTTGTTGCCCAAGCACGATCATCGAATGATGATGCCGCCTCCGTCGAATGTCGCCACCAGAATGTCGTCGTCCCCCACGGATTGTCACCGCCTCCGCCAAATGTTGTCACCCCTATACAATTTCCAAATGGTGCCGCCCACGCCGATTGATGTTGCCTACGCCTTGTGATTCCGCCCACGTCAAATATTGTCACTCACGCTGAATGACGTCGTCCAAGCCGAATGATGCCTCCCACGACGAATGATGCCTCCCACCCCCAGCGATGCCGCCCCAGCCGAATGTCGCCTCTCACGCCGAATGTCGCCGCCCCTGCTAAATGTCGCCTCCCATGCTGAATGTTGTCGCCCCCGCTGAATGATGTCACCCCCGCTGAATGATGTCGCACCCTCCGAATGTCGCTACCCTTATCGAATGGTGCCACCCCAGCCGAATGACGCCACCCTAGCCTAATGAGGCCACCCCCGCCTAATGAGGCCTCCCTCGCCAAATGTTGTTGTCCCCGTCGAATGTCACCGTCCTCGCTGAATGTCACCACCTCCGCTGGATGTTGCTGCTTCCGCCGAATGTCGCCCCCACAAAAAAATGTCGCTCTTAGGATAAATGTCTCCCTCGGAGCATCAAGCACGAGCGAAGCCTGTGCGGATTCTGGCGAAGGCCGCCGGGATGCGGTCGAAGGACACCCGAGAGCATCGAGCAGGAGCGTAATCCGTGCTAAGTTGCTCGTATCCGCTCTTACCACAGATTCATTTTGCCCCCTTGGATTCCTTTTTTTCATATTTAATCAAAGTCAACCGTAAAAAAATTACCATCTAAAACTTCCCACGATTTTAGGTGTTATTTATAAAAAACCAGAAATAACTCGCATGCCTCCATTCTCGATCATTTCATTTTCTCGATTTAGGGCAGATCCTCGCTCCCCCCTCCACCTCCCCTACATTTGACGTCCAACCCACTGCCGCTTCCGCCGTTGTTGCGCCGCCGCATCCGCCGCCGCTTTTGTCACCGCTTCCGTCGTTGCTTCCGTTGTTGCTTCCGCTACCTCGTCCGTCGCCTCTGCCACCATCGGTGACGCAGTTATTTCCGCTGTCGCTTTCACTGCTACTTCCACCGCCACCGCCGCTTACACGGTTCTGCCGTCGCCGCTTACACGGTTCCGCCGCAGTTGTCGCTTTCTCTACAGTGGAAATCACTGAATGATGATGTCGCCCACGCCGAATAATGCAAACAGCGTCGAATGATGTCGCCCACGCCGAATCATGCCACCCACGCCGAATGTTGTTGCGCACTCCGAATGATGACGCCCTTGTCGAACGATGTCGCCCTTGTCGAATGATGCCGTCGATGCCGAATGATGCCACCCACACCGAATGATGTCGCTCACGCTGAATGATGCCGCCCACGCTGAATGATGCCTCTGACTCTGAATGATGCCGCTCAAGCCGAATGTCGCCGCCCACTTCGAATGTCGCCGCCCACGCTGAATGATGTCGCCCACGCCGAATGATGCCTCCCATGCTGAATGATGTCACCCACGCCGAATGATGCCGCCCACTCTGAATGATGCCGCCCAAGCCGAATGTGGCCGCCCACATCGAATGTCGCCGCCCACGTCGAATGTCGCCGCTCACGCCGAATGTCGCCGCCCACATCGAATGTCGTCGCCCAGGCCGAATGTCGTCGCCTACGTCGAATGTCGCCGCCCCCGCTGAATGGTGCCGCCCCTACCTCCGGGACATCTGACGTCCAACCCGTTGCCTCATTCGTCGCCTCTGCCACCATTGCTACCGCTGTTATATCTGATGTCGCTTCTATAGTTGCTTTCGTCGTCGCTGCATCCGCGGTTCCGCCACCGCTTTCACCGTCGTTATCGCTTTCTCTACCGCTTCCTCTGTCACCGCCTGCAACGCCACCGCCTGCAATTGATGACACAACCGCCATAACTAATCGAACATGTCGCACCTGCCTTCAATCGAAGCCTCCCCGCCCAACCTTCATCTTCACCCAGCAACCTCCGGTAAAATTATATTTTGCTCTTGCACCATTGTGATCTTTGGCAGGAAAAACGAGAATGATTCCCCCATGACATGAATGATAATAAATAATTCAATTGAAGTTAAAATATTGTTACACGCAGGCATTCTTGTTTATGATGTTGTTTTTTTCATTATTCATGCCTCTGATTCATTCACTTCATTCCTTTTAATATTATGTTGCACCACATGTCTGAACTCCTCGAACATCCCGACAATGGCGAGAGGGGGAGGGGTGGCGAGTCGGTCCTACCCAAACCTTGTCCTTCTCCTACAGTCATCGAGCTCGCAGAAGATTTTTGGTGCTGACCACGCTCCACGCTCACCGCACGAAAATGTTAAATCGAAAAATCGGTCTTTTTAGAGTTCGACCCTTGGGGAAGGGTGATCGCACACTTACATCTCTCTCACCAGCTAAACGACCAAAGACTTAGCACAAGGAACAGACCCAAGACTCTAGCACGGAGGTCCCACCACACATCCGGAAGATTTTAGAGCGCTTTCCCTCCTTAGCCAATGATAAGCTAAGGATACCTCAGAAAGCGCAAGAAGTGCAGGGCACAAGTAAGCATGCCTTCTGAGGTACCTCCTTGGGTCTATTTATAGTTTTTTGAAGTTGGTCTGCCAACAGCGCACCTCTGCTGTTTGGAACCCGCCACTAGCCAAAATTGGTCTGCCAACAGTGTAATTCTGTTGTTATAAACGGCTATATGCAACCAAAAGTGATCTGCCAACAGCGTAACTCTGATGTTCTAAACGGCTATATGCAGACCTAATTAGGTTACCCACGTGATGATACCTGCACCCACTCTTAGGGGAAATCGGGACCAACCCGCCACTAGCCTGGGCGGACGTGGGCTGGCGAACGCGGCTCGTTGACAAGGTTGTCAGGATCGCGATCCGGATCATAGGATCTGGATCTTATGATCCTACGATCCAGATGTTGTAAATCGATCCTGATTTTGTAAAGCGATCCTCGATCCGAACCTCCTATCCAATCTGATCATACCTCAAAATGATCTCATCTAGGATCTCGATCCTGACAACCTTGCTTGCTGCTATCGTTAAGGGAGCGCGAGTTGGCTCACGTGGCTCGCCCGCCCTTCCTGGCGGAAGCGGGCTCGTGGTCCTGGTTCGCCCGCTTGCCTGGCGGGTGCGGGCCGGCTGCCCTGGCTCGCACACCTACCTGGCGGGTGCGGGCCGGCTGCCCTAACTCGCTCGCCTGCCTGTCTCGCCCGCCTAGTGGTCCCACTCGGCGAACACTGGGTTGTACAATAGGGAAGCCCGTAACAACTTGATATCATAGCTTCACTCCACTTCCTTTCGACGAGATATCTGTCATATTTGGATGATGAGGAGAACATGACAGCCATATACATGACATCATAAGCATTTTATGCCACAACCATTAACCGCGTCTACGACCACCACTTCTGCGTGGAGAGGCTGTCTGCAATGTACTGATCAAAGTAATAATTAAACAGAGAGTTACCCTTGAGTATCGATCTCTCAAGAAACACAGATTGATGGAATACCGTAATGAATATTCAGATATAAAGGTGTTATGGATCGTCAATTAAAGATTTGTTTCCTGAAACTACAAGTGCATGTTAAAGCTACGCTACGGGAACGTGAGGGTCGTCGTCACCTCTTCGCAAGAACTATTTATCTAGAGCAAGTGAGGGATGTCTTCAACTCTTCGCCAAAACACTATAGATCTTGAGGGTCTCCTTCAGCTCTTCCCTAGGAGCCACAAAATGATCGTGCGCCTTAATCCACGCACGGTCGAACAAACACAAAGGTGCACAAGCTCAAACAGAATTTGAAATTTTGAGGAGTTGCAACTAGGGCTGATATCGAGTCGAGTTCGAGCGATTTTGGCTCGGCTCGAAATCGAAATTTTCGACTCGAACTCGGCTCGAAATCGACTCGAAATCGAAATTGATTTCGAGTCGAGTCGGCTCGACTCGAAATGACTCGATTCCGAGTCGGCTCGAAATCGAATCGAGTCCACTCGAAATCGAATCGGATCGGCTCGAAACCAAATCAAATCGGCGCGAAATTGAGCAATTTTTCGTTTTATTTCTAATTTGCTCAAAATTAAATTGGGAAAATTATAAATTTAGCAAATGAAACACTTAAAGTCTTCATTTTTTTATTTAGATTTAAATTTTGTTATTTTTAATCTTAAAATATGAACATATTAATAAATACATAATTTTTTTAATTAATTCTAGTTGATTCGAATCATATTTCGAGCGATTCAGGGCTGGCTCGAAATCGACTCGAAATCAGATTCGAGTCAAATTGAATCGACTCAAATTGAGTCAAATCAATTTTAACCGATTTCGATTCGGCTCAATTTTCGAATGATTTTCGAGCGACTTTCGAGTTTCGAATAATATGCTCAGCCCTAGTTGCAACAAATGTACACGCACGAGCGTGCACAAAGAAAAATACACTGTCGTGTGAAATCCATAAATGAAAACCAATCGTTAGTTTTGAACGTGCACGGTCGTGCGCAACCAAATCACAGGGAGAAGCTTGGAACTCTAGATTTTCAAGTATTTTGGCCGCGAACGCGCACGATCGTGCAGAATTGACCTTGTCCAGTTGTGCGTTTAACAACAAGTTTTAAAGATGTGACACCAAATCCATAAAGCAACTACTAGCTGCCACACATCAATTTACTGGTAATATTAATCATAAAACAACAAGAATCAAGAATGATGAGGGGGGAGAGGCAATCTCCCCCAAACTTGCAATGTATGAAGGATGACCTATTTAGCTCACAATATGCTCCTATACTGACTTGATAAATTCCAAGTAAAATGCAATTGAAACCTAAAAATGCAAGAGCTTAATAATCGAATATGAGTCAAATAAGAGCCAAATATCTGCACAACAACGTATCCAACCACCCATGACATGACCAAATATCTTACGCGATCAAGAATAAGTCTTTGATATTTCAGTCAGTCTTGTTGTCACTCAACTGCCTCCTTATGTTTGTCTCATTCAACTAAACACCTTACCAGCTTTGGAATGCCCTACTCCGCTCAACATGTTCACGACCCGTTCGATCAACCACTCTCTAGATATTGCCTCTAACAGTCTCCGCATCCACCTCCACTCCAGATCTCTGTGGTCACCATTCTATGAGCACTTAGCTGACTCGCCCATCCCGGTGTGTTGATGCAGCCTCGTTAACACAATCTTCAAGAAACTTCGGCCATTACTGCGCTCGCCAAGCACGTCGATGATTTGTCTGCGGTACTGACACACGATCATGCCAGCAGCAGCCAAGCACAACCGCTTCTTCGTCGGGTCCCGCCACCCCTGACCGTTCACGGGGCGCCGCCACAAGTTCCCGCGCGCCCCGACGTTGTCATCGTACCACGCTACACCAGATTAGAATTTCCAACATACGATGAGAAAAGTGATCCTTTGAGCTGGCTCACCAAGTGTGAGCAATTCTTCGGTCACCAACAAACTTCGGCCGCCGACCAGATCCATTTAGCATCCTTCCAAATGCTCGACTCCTCTATTTTATGGGCTTCTCGACTTCTCACCGACCGGCCAAATCTGCTTTGGGACGACTTCAAACGGCTCTGCAACTTACGTTTCGGACCTCTGATCCGCAGTAACCCACTCAGCGCACTCACATCTCAACGTCAAACGGGTACCGTGGACGAGTACATGGAACAATTTCAACTTCTCTTAGCTCATGTCCCTCTTGCCCCGAATATGCAGGTCGACACTTTCACCGCCAGACTTCAGGAGCGATTGCAACTGGATGTGGAGTTTGAGGCCCCTCCGGACTTAGTGATTGCTATGAGTCTGGCTCGGCTCTGCTATCGTCGCCTCCAGCTGTCCCAAGAGGCATATCCAAGTGCTACCAACATTGCTCCACAAGACCGACGTGAGGGTCCCCCAGCACCACAGGTCTGCCGCTTATCTCGGGCGGAGATGCTGCAACGCCGCGCGCAGGGATTATGTTTCAATTGCGACGAGCCGTACACTCGCGGCTACAAGTGCACCCGGCTTTTCTACCTACACGTCAAGTACTCTGACGACGAGGGCATCAGATAAAGCTTGAGGGCAAGCTTTTTCGGAGGACGGATGAGATGTAATGTGTCGGTTATGTTATGATGTTATGTTATGTTATGTGTCAGTATGTTATTGTTATGTGTCATGAATATTATTATTTATGTATTTATGAGAATTAGGTGAGTGTTGGAAGATTGTTAGGTGAGTCATTATTACGTGTAGACTTATATAAAGGCAAGTGAGCGTATGTATGAGGAAGCAAGAAAAGTATTCTATTTCTCATCTTTCACTGTGAAATCTCGGTGGCTCTCTCATCCGACGAGCAACCCCGCTTAGGCAGGCGCGGTCACGGCTCCGTAGTATCCCGCCACCATCTCCACCACCCCTCATCTCTACAACCGGCCACCTCCGATCATCCCTGTCGATCTCTCCTCAGGGCAACATTGGAAGGCCCATAACAGCATACCTGATGTCCATTAAAATCCTTCAAATAATCTCCTTTATCCCTAAAGTGTTTTGATTAGTGCTTGAGAAGTCAAAAGAGATTGAGCCTTTTGAACCAAAGACAAAAGAATGGAATACTTGGACATAATTTTGGCAGGTTGTGTTGTAAAATGAGAACCCTCAATACTGGGTGCCAGATTCCTAATTGTCGCACATGTCTAACTATTGTAAAATTGAAAAGTCCAATCAGACAGTTCCAATATTTCTAAATCTAACAGTATTGGTTGAATATTGACAACTATGATTGGGAAGCTAAGTTGCTGATACATATCCTAGTAGGAAAAATCCAATTTAAGATCTATGTAATTTATATAGAAAAATACAATGGTGCTTTAATAGATTTTTTAGTCCAAAGAATAAAATAGAGATCCATATAAGCTAACAAAAAAGGGACTTTACAATAATTAGAAAAACTGTAGAAGTTTCTTTCTATCTCTTTATTAGTCAATTATTAGCAAAACTTCAGTCAAATTTGTAAAATATCAACTTTAGGATTAGTTAAATATTAGATGGAAATTAAACTGGTATTAATATTTTTTTATTATATAGATATAATATTGATATAATCAAAATCTGGAAAATGATGATATAGAAAGCTTTATGCAGTGAAATGGGACATGTAAGAGCTGCTCAATGTGGTAATAAAAGTACCAAACATGGGTATAGATATAAGCAGAAGGAATGCTCAATATAATGATGTAAATAATCACATCATTCTTGATGTAATTGTAGTCCAATACTAAAAGTGCAAAATCATGTGTTCATTCATGTTGCTCACACAATTTCACTATCCTTCCATGCATCTCTTATATAATCATAGGATTGATAGTCATCCATTTAATTTCTCAATGATAAAATGAAATCCAAAATGAAATGTGCCACGCAATTTTTAAAACGTACTTGAATAGGATGTCCAAAACGTTTTTAAAAACGGAAATAGAAAACGAGATCCAAAATTATTTTTCAAATGAAATCCAAAATGAAATAAGAAACGCAAATTTGTAACCCTAATCTAATAGGAAGTCCAACTTTTTTTAAACTGAGTTTTAAAAAGAACTCAAAAACGTAAAGGGAAACAGTAATGAACTCTAAATCTGTGTAATTAGAACTACAAATCTAATTAGAACAGGAATGAACTCTAAATCTGTGGAAGTTGAAATTAAAATGGTGAAATTCCTAAATCTGAATAGAAAACGAAAATGAAATGTAAATCAAAATGATAGTCGGAGAACCCTAAATCCTAAACCGAAATTTAATATTGAATGTTAAAAAGATTTTCAAGATGAAATCGTGAACAACAATGTAGAAACGGAAAAAAAACAGTTATTATTCCAAGATTGTTAAACCTAGATTTGAAGAACGAAGTAGAAATCAATATTTCACAGATGCCTAAATCCTAATAGATCTGGAGAAATAAGTAGAAGAAAGAAGAAGAAGTCGAGAGAGAACACATATGAGATGGAGGGGGAGAGGAAGAAGGTATTCTCACAGGCGATCCTGGGCGGCGGGAAAGCATGCTGTGGAGATCGGCGGAGACAGTATGGCGGGCCGTGGAGGCCGTAGGGGCGACATTTGTCGGGGGGTGGGGGGGTATTTGTCGTGGGGTCGACATTTGTTGTGGGGGAAACATTTATAGTTGGGGCGACATTTGTCTTGTGGGGGTGACATTTGTCATTGGGGGCGACATTTGTCATGGAGGCAACATTTGTCGTGGAGGGCGGCATTGTCGTGAGGGGCGACATTATTCAGGGGGCGGCATTATTCGTGGGGCGCGACATTATTTGTGGGTTGTGACATTATTCACGGGGGTGATTTTTGTCGTGGGGGCGACATTTGTCGTAGGAGGCGACATTTGTCGTCAGGAAGACATTTGTCGTGTGTTGACATTTGTCGTGAGGAGCGATTTTTGTCGTGGGCGGTGACATTTGTTGTGGGTGGGGATATTTGTCGTGGGCGATGACATTTGTCATGGGCCAGGACATTTGCTGTGGACGGGAACATTTGTCATGGGCAGGGACATTTGTCGTGAGCCGGGACATTTCTCATGGGTCGGGACATTTATCATGGGGAGGGACATTTGTCGTGGGCGGCGATAATAAGAATTATTCGTAAATTTTAAATCTTGAACATCACAAAGCATAACTTTAACCATAGAAACGGGATATGAAAACTATTTCGTTGCATTGCACTTGCACTTATCTAAGTAAATTTTAAAATTTGAACACCACCAGGCTCTCAAAGCGGTTAATCATGAGTCTAACACTTACGAAGATCAAGAAGAAGAACAAAGATAGTGGTCTCAAATATTTAATTATGTAAAAGAAAATCCAACAAAGGAAAACAAAATCATAAAATCTGCTAAAAACAAGTCATAGCCATACAAATCGTGATTAATGCACGAGTCCAAACTGAATCCAAAATTGCATTCATCAAATAAATTTTTGCAAAGTGGTACTGAAAATGAATCGTACATGTATCGTGGCAAGAAGCTAAATCAAACTGCTTAACAACCTAAATCAAATTTCTTCACACATATTTTCCAACATATTTTGAAATAAAAAAAAACTTATGACAATAGAAGGCTAACTATATCACAAACCTGTATGAACACATATCTGATAATAATAGCCAAATGAATTGATGCTAGCCATACAAATGTTAAGAAAAAAGATAGATAAATTGAAAAAATGTTCGTTAAAGCAGTTACCCCAAATGCATCTGGGTAGGGGGTTTCAAAGTAGTCCATATTTTTTGTTTTGTCGGTTGTTATTAGCTGCAAATATGAGAAAAATGCATGCATAAATGAACTGAAAGAGTTAAAGGGAAACTTTAAAGCAAATCTAAGTGATCGCTATCGAAATTATCATGGTGTAGGGACAAAATTGAAGTGTGCATTTAATCAACTCTTGATAATAAATTCTATGAATATTAGCTAGACCATGACATGTTCAGATCAACAAAATGTCCACAGACAAAGTTCGCATCCAAATTTCTGAATAAGAAGCATAAAAGCAAAGTGTGCATGAAAAGGTGGAGGATAGATGACATGCATCTGAGAAAATAGAAGACCCCCCGTGCCCCGCGCGATAGTACCCTAAATGTTGTAGTCATTTTTAAGGAATATCAAGCATTCGAGCAATAAGAATAACGAACCATTTCAGAGCATACGATTCAATATTAATACATATCTAACAAAAAGGAAAGCGACAAATTAGAATGCAGAGAATTAATTATTGCCCGCAGCAATGAGGTGGAAAGGTAAGCAAACAGGTAGAGTAGGAGTACATAGGAGGATTTCTATTACCCTGGTGGAAAATAGGACAATTTTTTCCAAAGTAATAAACTCAAAAGATCATGAAAAAGATATTTTATGTTCGATTGAAAAGATAGAACAAATTATGAAAAAGCAAGAAAACAATATAAATTTCCTCGAATATGCATGAAAAATATCAGTTCCTTTGAATATACATGAAAAAAATTCGTGCAAATACTTTCATGGTTGTATTGAGAAAATAATCCAATCAACCCCAATCACCTCTTATTCAGAATCTCATACTCACTTCGAGTGAAACTCAAAAAAAATATGCAAGTTTGATTTCACATGATAACCTAGGTTTAGGGTTTAGGGTTTATGGTTTTAGGGTTTTAGGATTTAGGGTTTAGTGTCATTTGAATTTTTTTAGGGTTTAGGGTCATTGAATTTTTTTTTATAAAACTATCATTGTGATTCTCAAAGAAACCCTACTTAATTGCAGGTATGTTACTTTTCAATTAGAACTCAAATTCAAATGACCTTCTAAATTCATGACAGGAGCCACTATCCAGTGCCCCACGCCACAATACCCTGACCACGAACAGGAACAACTACCTTCTAATCTCTTTTTTTCATTCTAATTCATGATGTAAAAAATGTAAAACTATCATTTGTTTTTAATAAAAATCTAGGTACTCTACAAGTTAGAAGTCATGTCTTCTTAATAAAATTCTAGGAACTATCATTTTTTTAATAAAAATCTAGGTATATATGTTGAAAATCTTTTTTGTAAATTAGGAAGTGAAAACGGGAGAAAAAAATCACGATATTACCTACATCCGGCGCGGAAGGAAGCAAGATCCCGTTAGCGATGTATTTTCTGGAGAGATGCCGGTCGAAGCAAGAGTAGTCGGCAGGAGGCGGCGTCTTGAGGTCGCGGGAAGGCGTGCGCCATTTAGGTATAGGATGCTGGAGTAGATCAGCGAGAAGATGTTTGAGAACTTACCTGGAACCGGCGTGCGATTTAGAGTAGAGGAGAGGCAGCAAGCGACCCCGTTTTACCGAGAGAGGGAAGGCGCGCCTGCGGAAGAAGAGAGCGGCGTTGGATTTAGGGTTTAGGGGAGAGCAGGAGAGCGAGGTCTGGGATCGGGAATAAAAGGTGGTTGCGGGTATTTTAGTTCTTGCCGAGGTTATATGCATGAAAACGGGCGGTGGATTTTCTTATGATTTGGTTTAATGGAAAATTTTGGTGCTAATATTAAAAGAACATTTATATCGGTAGTCCGGCTTTGATTATTGACAGCCCGACAAAATAATAAAAAACACACATATAATGACCGCTAATAGCAGCCCAAAATGCGGAACACGCGCTTTTTGAAAAAAAGTCTGTTATATAACATTTTTAGAAAAATGTGTTCAACATAAAAGTTATAGATCTCGTCACACTTTTTCTAAAAATGACATATAGCAGAGCCTATTTTCAAAATGCTAGGAATCCGGGCGGAATTATGCGAGTTCCGCCCGGATTGCGCGCCTTTTGAAAATAGTCATACTATATGACATTTTTAGGAAAAGTGTTCAACATGAAAGTTTTAGATCTCGACGAGATCTACAACTTTTATGTTGAACACTTTTCCTAAAAATGTCTTTTAAAAGCTTAATTTTTGGGCTGTCAATATCCATCGGGCTGTCAATAATCATTTTTGGGCTGTCCAATAGCCATATAAGGGCTGCCAATATAAACGCCCTTAAAAGTGTGGTGTGGAATGCTATTTTTATACAATAAAGATGTATATATTAACATTTAACTTATATATATATTAATTTTAGTCATCCAAGTTGTGTCAAAATTTTGATCTTAGTCATCCAATGAAGAGAGAGAAAGAAGAAGAGAAGAGAGAGGGAGAGAGAATCTTCATAGCCCTCCTAACCCTATATTTAAGGATAGGAGGAGAGGGGAAGAGAAGAGAGAGAGGTAGAGAGAAATTGATTTTTAGGTGAAAATTTACATTTTTTTTTACAAAATTAAAATAGGAATATTGATTCGTATTTTTTTACGTTCATTTTAAGTACATATATGTATATGTTTTGAATAAAAGTGCTCAAAAATAGGCGCAACCCGCTCGAAGGCAGGCGCAGCCCGCTCGAATGCGTAGCGAGTCAGCGAACACAGGCGATGCCCGTGCGGAGCTGCTCGTGTTTATATGTATAAGTTATCTGTTAATCTTTATTATATAAATCAATATGCATATTAACAAAGCACACCGAGTTTCTTATTTTGACCGTCCGATCAAACAACTAAAAATATAGCATTGAGAATTCTAGCCGTCTAATTTAAATTTAATTCTGACAAACAATGCAGCATTTAATCTGACCATTCAAAAATCAAGCCTTAATTTAGGATTCCCAAAAGCCACTACCACACGCCAACGCAGCTGCACACACCAAACTACATTTAATTTAAAACTACATGTCTGCAGCACGCCGACGCCGCATGGACTTTTGTTTGACTCCTCCACATAAAATATTTATTGCTCCTTCCTCGATAGAGCATCCCCCCTCCAAAACTCCTCCACCGAGCCACCTCCAACTCCTCAGTGGCTCCTCCTCGATCTCTTTCTCCTCGGCAGTGCCTCGCCTCCTCCAAGTCCTCCTTCAAGTTGGTCCTCTCCATCTCCCTCTTATGGGATTCGCTCGAAGCATCCGAGTGGTGATCAAAGTGGAATCCCCTACCCGTTGCCCCTAGATGGGTATAAATAGGCAAACCCTTAGGAGTTACTACGGGTATGGGTTAACCATGTACCCAAACTGATTTGTTATGCCTCCGAACCCGTTATTTGTCCAAATATACACTCACAGTCTCCTCCTATATTTGTGACAAATAACGTGTACGTTTCGGAGTGTAGAAAGTGGAGAATATCAAAATAAGTTTTCGACTTTACACATTCCATAAGAGTTAGCAGAATTTAACATAAAACATAAATATAAGTTTTAAACAATAACATGAAACATCACAAAAAATATAAATGTGCTACTTCATAACAAATAAGTCTGGAAAACAAAAAATGACTACAGATTAACGTGTAATAATTCTACTCAAAGAGTAGATCATCATCATCTATGTCAAAATCCACTTTCTTTCCTCCATCTTCACCAGTGCCTGCAAGGAATTTCATGAGTCAGACTGTATGAATTCATAAACATATGCAGTGACGTATCAAAATAAACTAGCTCTACCTAAATGAGCTTAGCACTTGTAGCAGTAGTGAAGTAACACTGTCAGCATCTCCATCCAGTCTAGCTAGGACTAGTCAAGTTTTTATTTTAATAAATCAAACGTTGTTATCTTACGCCTTAATGACCACTATGTTCCTCATCATATGATTTGGCACACCGTCATTTACAACATTATCAAATGTGGAATAATGTGGTATGATCACTAATGTTAGATTAACTCATATAACGACTTTCTATTCCCACTTGAATAATTCTCAAATAAACTTACAACGAGAACGATGTTAAGTCATTAGGTATAGAATGACTAGCATCTAACCATCTTGGACTTTCATCAAGAAATTATTTGGAGTTTTCAGTCTGTTAATAGACGCTTGAATGTTGTGACTATAGGTTCTTGCTATGAAAGCATAAACATAGGAGGAAGTTTATATTGTTATGAACTTTAATCTCATCTCTCCCGATGTTTTAATTATAAGAACTCTATTTAAGCCCTTTGTCAAGGCGTCTGCAACATTATCTTTTGACCTCACATCAACGATGTTCACAATCCCTTGACCCGTAAGGAAGGTCAACCAGGCTTGTTTCATCCGTAGTTGCCTTCTTTTGCTATTGAACAAAGTGTTCGTAGCAATCGTTTTAGTAGCCTGATTGTCGCAGTAAACTACAACAGAACTCAACTTTAAGCTCGACAGTGGAATGTCCATCACCAAATCTATTATCCACTCTGCTTCTTCTCCCGCTGAAGCTAGAGCGTAGAGTTCAGATTCCATAGAAGACAGTACAATATAGGATTGCCTCTCGGACTTCCAGGCTACAACTGCTCCTCCTAGTGTGAATATAAATCTACTAGCGGACTTGCTGTCATTTAATTCTGAGCATCATGATGCATCAGAATATACTTCCAAAACTGGAGGATGACCATGGTAACATAAAGCATACTTTTGGGTGTGCTTTAGGTATCACATCAGCCTATCGAGGGCATCCCAATGGTCTTGGCTAGGATTACTAGTGAATCTGCTCAACATGCCGACCGTAAAGTCTATGTCAGGTCTTGTGCAGACCATAGTATATATGAGACTACCAATCAGTTTAGCGTAATTTAACTGTCGAATCGCAGCTCCATCATTGGGCTTCAAGCAATTATTGTAATCGTAAGGTGTCTCCACTGCTCTACGTTCACTGTATCCCCACGTATCCAACATGGACTTTATATAGTGCCTTTGACTTAGGGAAATATCATTTTTCCCAAAGCTCACTTGCATGCCTAGTATAGTCTCAGCTACACCTAGGTCTTTAATGTTAAACTCCTTCATTAGTTCTGACTTAACGTCATCCACTACGGATTGATCAGAACCAAGAATCAACATATCATCCACATACAAGCATATTATAGCGACTGTGTTCGATCTATGACATATGTAAAGACATTTATCCGAGAGACTCGACATGAATCTCATGTTCCTTACACTATAGTCAAACTTCTCATGCCATAATTTTGGTGCTTGTTTTAGTCCGTATAGCGACTTGATTAACTTACAGACCTTACTTTCGTGACCGTCTACGATGAAACCTTCAGGTTGGCTCCTGTATATCTCTTCGGTCCGATCTCCTTTCAAAAACGCGGTCTTTACATCTATTTGATGAACAATATAGTTCTCAATAGACGCAATAACAAAGAGTATCCTAATGGTTGCTAAGTGACACACTGGTGAATATACATCAAAGTAATCCACCCCACTAACTTGTGTGAAACCTTTAGCCACTAGGCGTGCTTTATACTTAGCTACGCTACCATCAGGGTTGAGCTTCTTTTTCAGAACCCACTTACACTCTATAGTTTTAGCCCCTTTTGGCTTATCAACCAACGTCCAGGTGTTGTTCTAAAGCAAAAAGGTCATCTCTTCATCAATGACCTCTTTCCAGAGCAGGGAATCCCTCAATCTCATCGCGTCCTTATAGGTGGATGGATTAGCCTCAACGTGATAAGTGACGAAATCACTACCGAAGGTTATGGGAGTTCTCTCTCTCATCGAAGTCCTTCTAGACTCTAGGACATTATTGTCTACCGGGACTGAATAGGAGGTGCTCGGTACTGATTCATGTTCTTCCTCAGTAATAGTTGCTTGCATACCTGAGATTGTCAGGTTCTTATCCTTAAGGAACTTATCCTCAAAGAACACAGCATCCCTAGATTCAATAATTATATTATTAGACAGGTCTAAGAATCTATTTGCAACACTATCGTCAGCACAACCTAAGTAGACATACGTGTTGGTCCTAGGTCTAAGTTTAGACCGTCTAGGGTCAGAGACCCTAACATAGGCTATGCAGCCCCAGGTCTTAAGTTTAGTTAATGTCGGGGGTCTCTTAAACCAAAGCTCGTAGGGTGTGACTTCTAACTTAACATGAGGGACTTTATTTAAATTATAGTTTTTGCAATTAAAACTGCTTCTCCCCAATAGGCAGTATGCATGCCAGCAGTGAGCAACATAGAATTCAACATCTCTATTAACGTTCTATTTTTCGCTCGGCTATACCATTCGATTGGGGTGAGTAAGGAGCAGTGGTTTCTGTTATGATCCCTTGAGAGGCAAGGAAACCCCGGAACTCACTGGACATGTATTCTCCTCCTCTATCACTTCTAAATCTCTTTATTCTCATGTCTAGTTTGTTTTCTACCCTGGTTTTGAAAAGACAACTTTTCAAACACTTCATCTTTAGTTTTAAGAAGGTAGATGTGACAGAACCTATAGCAGTCATCTATAAAGGTGATCATATACTTCCTTCCTCCTCTGGTGACAACTTTTAAAGTCACATATATCAGAATGTATAAGCTCTAGTGGTGTTGTTCTCCTAGTAACCGCACTAAAAAGTTTCCTAGTGATCTTAGTCTGAGTACACACGTCATATTTTTCAGGCGGTAACTTAGTGTCTAATGTGATCTGGTGAGTTCTAGCTATTTGGAACATTTTCTTATAGTTCACGTGTCCTAGTCTCTCATGTAGAGTTTTAGGGCTAACTAAGTTTATTTGAACTTGTTGAACTAATTCGTTTGCTAGACTTAGTCGGTACATCCTATTTTGGACGTATGCACATCCAAAATAGTATGAGTTAACTGATAGTGTTACTCTACCGCTATAAAAAGTAAATGACATACCAGCATCACATAATAGACTAATAGACACTAAGTTAGCAGCTAACGAAGGAATAAAATTGACGTTCTTTAAAATTAAAGACTTACTTGAGGATAGCAGCAAGGTTGCGTTCCCCACCTTCGGCACGTCAGCTGTCTCGCCATTGGCCACCGTCACAAACTCTTTCACAGTAGTGAGTCCTGTCATAAGAACAGAATTGTTGCAAATGTGGCACGTCGCCCCCGAATCCAAGTACCACTCAGTGCTGGCCTTAGCGTTTCTGACCATTGCAACAAAGTCGGAAGGCTCAGCTTGGCTAACCATATTGGCTTGGTTGCCATCATGTGGTGCTTTGGTTCTTTCTCTTTTAGTGAGCCTGCAATCAGATGCGCTGTGTCCCCACTTGTTGTAGTTAAAACACTTACCCTTAAATTTTTTATTGCGTTTGTTAGGGCCTGCAACTTGGGAGCTACCATGGGAGGGTCTGGTCCTCTTAGGATTCGGCACGCGTTTAGAACTAAGAAGCATGTTAGCCGCAACCTTCTGCTTGCTAACAGTATCTAAAGCGTGTCGAGTCCTATTTTCATCCTAAATGCGAATAAATCGCTTGAGGTCATTAAGACCGACCTGCATCTTCTTGCGGTACATTTCAGTTTTAAAGTTGTACCACGTAGAGGGAAGTTTAAAAATAATCGTGCCAGCAACAAAGCTGTCTGGCAAGGAAATATTTTTACTATTTAAAGAATCTACTAATGCTTCAAAATCCGATACCCGAGGTAGAATGACCTTCTCCTCGTCGAACATGAAGGAATGGAATTTGTCCACCAGGTGCGCCTTGGACAGATCCTCTTCTTGCCTGAAGTGCTCCTCCAGTGCCTCCCAGATTTCCTTGGTGGTCTTCATTTTGATGTACGTCTTCGCAAGGCTGGAGGATAAGCAGTTCAGCAGGTAGTTGCGGCAGAAGTTCTCATCAGCAATCCACTGTGCCTCATCGTCAGTCCCCATAACGTCAGCACGATCAGACTGAACTGTGTAGAACACGTTCAGATACTTCATTTCGAACTGGGTATTCAACTTCCAATCGTTGAATTCAGTGGCTGTAAACTTCTCCAATTTGATCATCGGGACTAGGGATGAGATATTTCCCTTCATCATTTTGACTTTCCAAAGAAAAATGTTTGAGATGAATTCCTTTTGACGGAGCAGGATCCACTAGATCTGGATGGTTTTACTCCAAAAAAAACAGGATCTCTCCAATAACAACTTGAGAGAGTCAACTTGTGATTTGTATCAATAAATTTCCTCTGACGTTCTCAATGAGCTCTGACGGTAGCAGTAGAAGGATTTTGTTCCTTTGCGATCGCAGCAGCGGCGGTAGGATGGAAATCCTGAGGAAAACCTGGAGCAAGGTTGGCCTCCGTGTCCCAATCCAGACGGCCACGGATTTTTGTTGCCCTGTTTTTTTTTCTGATCCCAACTCAGCGGCAGTGGCAGGAATCGTGAATGGTGAAAAGGTGTTCCTTTTTCCTTTGTTGCAGGCGACGCTACTTGCGAAGAACGAATATGGCTGTGGCTCTAGATATTGCAGAGGCGGTGGCGGAACTCCTAGAAAAACACGACGACGTGTTTCCTTCTTCCCGATCGCAAAAACCAGGCGGTGATAAAATCGGGGTAAGCTGTGTTCCTACTTGTAGATTCACAATCAGCAACAGGCGGCGACGGGGGAAAATCCGCATAGGAACGGGCGGCAGGAAACTGATTTTTCATTTTCCCTACCGAGCGCACCTTCCGTCTTTTCCGAACCGATCACCGGCATCCAGGCCCTTTCTCCTCTTCCCGATCAGAAGACAGCGGCGGGATCCTGTTTCTCTCCGATTCCAGGCAGCGAAAAACGAAAACTTTCCTCCTGATCCAAGCGGAGGAAACCTCCGAATCCAGAAACGGGAGCAGTTACGGGATGACCAGAAAAATCGAGCGATAGGGGCAGTTACTGCTTCGAGAATATGGGATTCGCTTGAAGCAACTGAGTGGTGATCAAAGTGGAATCCCTTACCCGTTGCCCCTAGGTGGGTATAAATAGGCAAACCCTTAGGAGTTACTACGGGTATGGGTTAACCGTGTACCCAAACTGACCCATTATGCCTCCGAACCCATTATTCGTCCAAATATACACTAACACCTCTCAGGTGCTTTGCGCACTTGAAGCTGCTCCAACAACCTGATTTGTAAGCTCCATCATAAAGACACCTGAGATGATATTGCAAATGTAAGTTCAGGCGATTTGGGCGGGAGGAAGCATGTGGCGGTGGCATCAAAAGGGTGGAGCAGGGGTCTCCCGGGGTTCTAGCTTACAAATGGAGGAACAACACTGACATTGGGTATAAAGAGCCGTCTCAACACCTGCGGCGGTTCTCCAGGGACCAAGATGAGGTGTGGGCCTTTTGCAGTTGAGTTGGTGCGGTTAAAAGACGTTGCTTCTCTTTCTTTCTCTCTCTTCCATCCCAACTTCTTCTGCGTCTTCTTCTCTTTTTTCATGAAGTCTTTTTTTTTCTTGTTTCTATGACTTGGGTTAATTTCTTTTGTATTACGTGATGTCATCTATGTTCAGATTTTATGCTAAAGTTTTCAGCTTTTATCACTTTATAACAGGATCATGTTGATCTACTGTAAATATTAGAACATGTTTATTTTGCTTGGTTTCTTCCATGAATCATCTTCTCACGACTATACTTAATTTTCTCTCTTTTTTGGTATATATGCACATTGGCTTCTCCTTCTCTTGGAAGGAGCTAAATAAGAACGAGAGATATTTAACATAGCCCGATAAGAGTCTAAAGTCCGTGCGGAACGAGCACATGTTTGTAAAATTAAATAGTGACAAACCTTTGTGCATATATGATCGGGCGAAGCATGTGACGGGCACTGTCACTCGTGAATGCGGGCGAAATCCGCTTGAATGTCAAGCGGGCGAAGCCCGCAACGCCGCATCGAGAACGAGCGAAGCCCGTTCGAAGATGCTAATAGGGTGAGCTGACTGCCATGAAATTATAGTAGTTCTCCATGTAAAACATTAAGTTATTTGATCCCTAAAACAGATAGGAGGAATTCCAAAGATAATTGATATCAGAAACTGGGTTGTGCATCTAATCCTTGGAAGATGATATTTTTTAATCATGCAGCTAACATGAATTTGAAGATATTAACTTTTCATTACATTAATCTCTTTTATTCTCAACTATATTTTATTCCACTGAATTGTTATATCGCAGTTTTGACTTTTTTTAGATAGGAGCATTCGAATGTAAGCTTGAACAGCTGGAGCTTCCGAGGCGAACAAACTCTTTGGTAAATCTTGTTAGTGTTATGTTGTATTTTCTGTTATGAAAAAATGGAATTACCCAAAAAACAAGTCCTAACTTAGTGTCATCCAAAATTTTTTGACTCATCAATACTGTGACAATCCCATTAACTTTATTCTTTCATACACGTATGATCCGGTGATGGCTAGTTGTGTTGACAATAAGTTTAAGCCAAAGTTACTCGGTTTTCATCCAGTTCTTGTTCGTAGGTATGAAGAGTATTTGCCGCGGTAATAAGTCGTGGCTAAACATCGTGGTAAAAGAGTATTTGTCACGAAATGAGCATAACAAATAGTTTTTGCTACACACACATTACCCTCCCCAATTTACCGCGGGCAGGCCGTGGCTAAAAGCCTTTGGCCGCGATTTTTGACTTTTACCCACTAAAATTTGTCGTCGTTAAAAGTATAACTCTAGTAGTGCCATTATTGTTGGCAATGTTTGCTTTATTTGAAAACCACATGCAGTGAGTCACTATAGTTACTTCAAAAACTAAGTATTTGACATTTCCTATTATATGAGCTCCCGAACATAGGTGATCTGAACACATGTATTTCTTTGGTTAGTGCCCCCACTAGAGAGCAGCTCGCTTAAATTCTTTGAATTAATAATAATTGTTATTAATTTGAAGAAAATAGTGGAAATAATATAATAAATGATTTTAATAATATAACAAATATATTATGTGAAATATATTATTAATTTCAATTTTGTATATTTTATTATAGAATTTTCATGAAAAGTAACACATGCTACCTTGTGTGTGATCGTTTTCTTAGCTTGATGAGACAAATTTCTTGGATTAGTACAAGAACATAAGAATTTTCCACAAACATGAGCGAAAGATCTATTTGGAGATAAAAAATGATCTCTATATAGCATTTTGGAATCCTGAATGCAGACGCAAAAATTGGGCCCCAAGTTGTCTGTCATATGCCGTCCACGCTTCCCTCGAGCTCTACCTTGTTTTGCGGAGAAGATGATGTGCAATACCTTCAATTTCAAGCACTTGGAGAATCAATGAAGTGAAAATACTAGCATTTGAAAGGAGTTTCGGGTTGAAAATGACAAGAAAATGAAGTCTGAATCCTCGATCTAGCATAAGTCTGCGCGCTAAACATTTATATTAAAATAAGACGCACGAAAATGAGACACAAAGAGATCTCGCGTGCGAAACAAAATGCATGGGGCGTGCAAAAAGTCAACGAGGGAAAATTCACTGGGCGCCAAATTGCACAAGCACATTTAAAACTTCGATCCTCGTTGTCATTTCACATGACACCAGTCCTCTGCCATTCCACTCCCTCTACGCCGCTCACCTCTCCTTCGTCGATGCCACCACTCTCCTCTTGTCACTCCCCAACTCTAACGCCTTCTCCTTCTCCTCCATCATATAAGCCCTCCCCTACTCTTCCTTCTCTCTCACCTACCACAGATGCTAATCCTCTGCCTCCCGCTCGACCCCTTCATTCTCCCCGCCGCTCTTAGAGTATGCCCTTGAGTTTCCTCCCTCATCACCGAAAGTAAGCTCCACGCCCTCGACATAGTCTCCTTCCTTTCCGATGATACCTTTGTATTGTCTTCCCTCCTACAATTCCACCTTAAGTGAGATGCCCACATTGACACCGATAAACTATTTGACTGAATGCCCCAACCATGCCTCGTGGCTTGCAACTCCATGCTGACTGGCACTGCCGCTCGCGGTAGGGTTTACTCCGCCAAGCAAATCCTATTTCAGAAGCAGAGATATGGGGTGGAGCCTAATATGGTATCCTGGAATGTACTCATTGTTGGCTTTAGATGAACAGGACATCCCCGTGATGCACTTTCCATGTTACCAAAATTCATTTTGAGGATACATTGCATGCTCTCGTGGCACACTTTCCCGCATCTGGGGATATTGATGATGCTTGTACCAGTTCTGAAATTCAAGGTTGCAACATCAAACATGGTTTTGAGGATCATGAATGCACAGTCAACACACTCATCGACATGTATGGAAAGTGTCGGTTGTAACACCATGTCCGTCATGAAGAATATAATAGTAAGTCTGGTCAGGACCCCACACCATATTAAACAAATAGATTAAAGAGTTATGAAATGAAGTCAATTATCCACATAACCTATCATAGAGTCAAACTCTAGTATAAGCAGTTGAATAAGAACAACCCACAAATAGGACTATCCACAATAAATAACAAGGAATGAAATGCATACATAAGTGTTTGGTTTTAAGGCATTACAAACTATTTTATCAAATTATTTACAAAACCACATGGTTTACATATATCGACATACATGCCGACAACACATGAAAGTAGTAGACACAACACTTGGGCCTTCAAGGGCCAGCACAGCAAAATGGCTTCAGCCTGCTATTTCTCGTTCGGCTCTTCAGCAACAGCACATGTACATTCCACCAAGATGTGGCGAAACAAAATAATGGTCAGATTCAGCCAACCACAATTATAACAACCTCACTCCATTCCTGGGGCAGTGGTACGCATTCCTTGCAAGCAAGCAGTATAACATCATATAATTACACAATCACCACAAACGATGTCATGCACGACCATACATTGCATGCTCTCGTGGCACACTTTCGTGTACTCCCCGAGTCCCACCTCCATCCTAAGTATCGTTAACATAGATGGCTATTGAGCTTTTAACGTCAAGGACACCTTGCCTTACAGACTTTCCCAAGATCAAACGTTGCACTGAGGAGCTATCTATTCACCGACTAGCATAGGACGGGTTCAGATCAGCTTTGCCAGTCCACAAATCATCGGATCATGTTATCATAATGCGGGTACGACTTCACCTCGGACCGCAAAAATGATAATCAACGTTATCTCTTATGGTTGGCACACAAGGACACCAAGATAGGCACAGCAGGACCTTCAACTTCTTATGTTACACACCCAGTCCCCAGGACCTAGGCTTCACAACCAACACCAATGCTCACTGGTTTCGACCAAAAGAGCTATTGTCGGGCAATATCAACAGAACATCAATTCTATCATAATCTCAGGTATTTCTTGGATTAGGCCTCCGGTACTCCCTACAACACCATACAACACCCAAAAATTAAAACAATATAGAATATTCCACTGATTCTTCTCCGTCAGCAAAATTAAACATCACCAATCTGTACTAACTTGTCGCAGATGGGTTTCACAAAGCATGCCTATGTCCGTACATCTATCTGGACTCTATATGTAATTTCTAGTGGGGATAATTCATATCGTTCTGTTAGAAGACCCACCTTCCACTAATTAGTGGAAATTCCTCCATGCAATAATGTGATAACAAGAGTGTGCGAACAGAAAAGAACAGACCAAAAATTTGGAGTAATGCAAACTTTATTATCCAAAAAATGTATCAATTACAATGGTATAGCCTCCCTTTTATAGAATGGAGGAGATGAGAGAGAATATAATTAAGCAATGTGGGACTAAAAATTTACAAGTATATGCGGCTTTACAAAAGGCAAACCGGACAGGCCGGGCGGTTAGACAAGCCGGCTAAACACCCGTCAACTAACAAGAGGAGATAACATGTACCACAAAGATCAAGCCGCCGCAGGAGACCGCTAGACCGCCCGGTCTCCAAGTCATCTGAGACAAACCGCCAGACCGCTGGGATACCAAACAACACCAGCCCGGCAGACAGACCGGCCAGAATAAACCAGCAGACCGCCCGGTCTCCGAACAGCAACATACCGCCCGACCTCCATATTGCAACACTCCCCCTCAAGCTGGAGTATAGATATCAATCATGCCCAGCTTGTCGCAAATGTGGAAAAAGGAAGCGGACATCGGCTTGGTGAAGATGTCGGCCAACTCATTGTCTGAAGTGACGAACGAAGTACAAATCTGTTTCTTCAAGATCTCCCCCCGAATGAAATGACAGTCGACTTCTATGTGCTTCGTTCTCTCATAAAAGACCAAATTTTTGGAGATGTATATTGCGGCCTTATTGTCACAGAACATAGGAAGATGATAGTTGTACACCTCTCCTAAATCAAGCATGAGAGCCCGTAACCATTTCAACTCACTTGTGGTCGATGTCATACTGCGATATTCTGCCTCTACACTGGACCTGGAGACCACAGACTGTTTCTTGCTCTTTCAACTCACAAGATTGCCTCCAACAAACGTGCAGAAACCTGATGTCGACTTGCGATCCCCTTTGTCATCATCATAGCTCGAATCAGAGTACGCTTCAACCCTTAGGTGACCATTCTTTTGAAAAAGGAGTCCTTTCCCTGGTGCTGCTTTAATATACTCCAATATCCTCAAGGCAGATTGTAGATGACACTCTCTAGGAGCTTGCATGAACTGGCTCACCTTGCCAACAGTATAAGAGATGTCGGGTCTGGTTACCGTGAGATAAATGAGTTTGCCCACCAGACGCCGGTACTTCGTAAGATTGTATAGAAGAGGTGAGTCATCTATCCAAGTTTTGTCTTCCCCAATAGCCATGGGAGAACGGGCAGGTTTAGCACCAGTCAATCCTGCCTCTTTTAGAAGATCAAGAGCATACTTCCATTGGGAAAAGACCATGGAGTTGGGCTTCCTAGAGATTTCAATTCACAGAAAGTATTTTGGGGAGCCCATATCCTTCGTGACCAGGTGCTGACAGAGGTGTTTCTTTGTCAATGTTACCCTATCCTGATCATCGCCAGTAAGAAGAATGTCATCAACATAAACCGCAAGAACTACCAGACCAGAGGCAGTTTTCCGAACGAACAAAGAGTGATCGGCTGAACTTCTTGTAAAGCCAATGGCCGCAACGATGTCGCTAAACTTGTCAAACCAGACACGAGGACTTTGCTTGAGGCCATAGATAGCCTTCTTTAGCCGGCATACTCGTGTCTCCCCCTAAGCAACATACCCAGGAGGTTGCTCCATGTAAACATCTTCCTGAAGATCCCCATAAAGAAAGACATTTTTGACATCCAGCTGTGAAATGGGCCAATCCCGGTTGACAACCACAGAGAGAAGAACTCGAATGGTACTGAGACGAGCAATTGGAGAGAAAGTATCAAAGTAATCAACCCCATAAGTTTGGGTAAAACCCTTGGCAACAAGCCGAGCCTTGTAACGATCCACACTGCCATTGGGAAGAAACTTCACCACAAAGACCTAGCGACAGCCAACAACATCTGTGCCGAAAGGAGGAGGAACCAGGATCCAGGTACCCCGTTCAGTGAGAGTAGCAATCTCCTCATCCATGACAACTTTCCAATGAGGAATAGTAAGGGCCTCCTGGTAGGAACGGGGGGTGGCAGTGGCCGAGATAGCCAGTGCAAAAGCTCTGTAAGAAGGGGTAAGTCGATCATAAGAAACAACTGCAGCAAGCGGGTGTTGGGTACATGCCCGAACCCCTTTGCGAAGGGAAATGGGGAGATACAGGGCAGCTGGTTCTGCAGTATCCGGAGCATCCGTAGTGGAGAGAGCTGGCCCGGGAGTAGAGAGAGATGGCTGTGGAGAGGAGGGAGAAATCGACGGAGGAGAGGGTGGAGATGGTGGAGATGGTGGAGAGGGTAGAGACGGTGGTGAGGGCGAAACGTCGGTAGGAGCAGAGGGAATAGATGGGTTGGTTTGAGAAGTAGGAGAAGCAGGATGAGAGGAGGAAGCATAAGAGAAGTAAGAGGCATTTTCAAAGAACGTAACATCCGCAGAGACAAACTGCTTACGGGTAACGGGGTCAAAGAAACAATAGCCTTTCTGAGTGGTAGAGTACCCCAGAAAGACACATTTAGTGGCCCGTGGGGAGAGTTTGTCACGGGTGGCAGCGGGAGAATGCACAAAGGCGGTGCACCCAAAGATGCGCAGAGTAAGGGGAAAATGATTCTTGGTGGGATAAAGAATGGAGAATGGTGTGGCACCGCAGAGAACTGTGGAGGGAATGCGGTTGATGAGATAACAGGAAAGGAGGACAACATAGCCCCAATAGGAGCGAGGAACATGCATTTGGGTCAGCAGAGTGCGAGCGACATCAAGGAGGTGACGGTTTTTGTGTTCCGCCACCCCATTTTGTTGGGAGGTGTAGACACAGCTAGTTTGACGAATACTACTATGATGCATACAGAAAGAAGAAAAATCATGGCTAAGATACTCCTTAGCATTGTCAGAACGAAGGATTTTAATAGACGTATCAAACTGAGTCTTGATCATAGAATAAAAGGATGTTCAGACAGAGAACAGTTCGGAGCAATCCTTGAGAAGGTACACCCACGTACACCGAGAGAAATCATCAATAAATGTAACAAAATAGGAACTAGCCCGATCGATGGTGAAGGTAGGAGCAGGACCCCACACGTTAGAGTGAACGAGGTCGAAGGGACGGGAAGAGCCATGACTCTGCGTTGGCGAGAAGGATGAGCGATGATGCTTGCCGAGCTGACATGCATCACAGTTTAGAGGAGGATGATGAGGAGGGAGGTGGGGCAGAAGCTGGCGCAGAAGCCGAGGAGGAGCATGTCCAAGGCGAAGATGCCATTGGAGAAGATCTGTAGAGGAGGAGGAAAACGCGGATAGAGCGGAAACGTTGTCGAGGAAGTAAAGGTCGCCACTCTCAGTCCCAGTAGCAATCGTCCGTTGGGAGTCCGGATCCTGAAAAGAACAAGAAGTAGAAGTGAATGTGACGGAACACCGTAATTGCTTGCATAGAGAAGTAACCGATAATAAATTGCAAGGGAACAGGGGCACGTAGAGGGTATCCGCCAGATGAAGAGACGGAGTGACCTGAACCACCCCCGTCCCATTCACCGGAGATGAAGAGTCGTCAACAACAAAGACCGGAGGCAACCGATCATGTGTTTCGAGATGAGAAAAACACTGAGGATTGCCCGTCATATGATTGGTAGCACCAGAGTCGATCAACTATTGGCCGTGAGTAACAACGTGGGCACTACCAGAAGAGGTAACCACCGAGGCAGACTGCGTGGAGGAGATGGAGGCCATAGAAGAGAGAGAGGGAGAAACAAGTCGCGGCTAGAAGGAGAAGAAGCCAGAACAGGCCGCAGCGACTTAAAGACAGGTCGCGGCGGCAAAGAAGAGGAGAGCGACGAGAAAAGGCCGCAGCGACTTAAAGACAGATCGCGACGACAAAGAAGAGGAGAACGACGAGAAGAGGCCGCAACGACGTAAGGACAGGTCGCGATGACAAAGAAAAGGAGAGAGGTAGAGGAAAGCGGCTAGAAAAGAGAAGAAGCAAGAGGCCGCAAACATGGAGAAACAAGCCGCGCGAACAGAGCAGCGGTCAGAAGAGAAAACAAGTCGCGAGAATAGGTCGCGGAAAGAAGAAACAAGCTACACGCGTAGAGAGAGCTCAGTCAGGAGGAAAGGACCGAGTGCTCTGATACCATGTGCGAACAGAAAATAGCAGACCGAAAATTTGGAGTAATGTAAACTTTATTATCCAAAAAAGGTATCAATTACAATGGTATAGCCTCCCTTTTATAGAATGGAGGAGATGAGAGAAAATACAATTAAGCAATGTGGGACTAAAAATTTACAAGTATATGCGGCTTTACAAAAGTTAAACCGTACAGGCCGGGCGGTTAGACAGGCCGGCTAACCGCCCGTCAACTAACAAGAGGAGATAACATGTGCCACAAAGATCAAGCCGCCGCAGGAGACCGCTAGACCGCCCGGTCTCCAAGTCGTCTGAGACAAACCGCCAGACCGCTGGGATACCAAACAGCACCAGCCCGGCAGACAGACCAGCCAGAATAAACCGGCAAACCGCCCGATCTCCGAACAGTAACAGACCGCCCGACCTCCATATTGCAACAAAGAGGACTAGCACATCCTAGTATTAAAAAGGAGAATTGTTACCCTTGACAGCCACTTCGGTGCCATGAACTCACAGTTGACCCAGATAGAAACACTCACAAAGCTTTCCTCTCTGCAGATCTACCTTTGGCTCAAAAATCTGAGCTTGGAATCTCCTCTAATGACTGGACGAACCCTTCTTCTTCCTTAGCCCTCTTATTCCTTCCACCTGAAGAGAGAGGATATAAAAGAAAGAATGAGAAGTGATTGTTCTCTTCATCCATCTTAACTGGTTTGGAACAAATCCCGACCTTTGGATCCAAATTCCAGATAGAATGGATGACCACGATTTGTTGGGAACACTACCTATAATGCTTCAGATTTAAAGAGGTGGAAAATTCCTAAGGTCCATGATAAAGTCATGTTGTATTTGATGAAAATCTACTTTAACATGTGCAGGTTAATTTTCACCCACTTTCTTAAGTATGGAGTCATAAGTGTCGCGATGAATCAAGAATGGCATCGTGTTTATGCTTAACATAAAACACCACTCTCCAGAGAACAAAATCAAGAAGCGTCATGTTGAGAGGTAACACACGACGCTAGCATAGAGTAAAATGCATCGTGTTAACACAATACACGACGCTAGAGATACAACTGGCATCAGCTAACCCTAAAGTGGCGCTGAGCCAAAGAAGAACAAGAAGGCATCTTGTTGACAGACAACACACAATGGTAGCTTAGTGTCAAGCTTCAATGAAGAAGAAAGAACGGGTCAATTCAAGAAGCGTAGTGTTGATAGATAACACACGATGCTAGTGCAGAGTGAAGCATTACTAAACAGAAAAGATGGCATCGTGTTGATAGTTTGCATACGACACTTGCGTCGTGTTGAATTGAAATTCACCAAAAATATTTTCTAAGTCCAGATTTGGCTTGTAGTTCAATAATGAAGGGATTTTAAATTGTCAACTGCACCAAAAGCTGATGTCAAGTCAATCACAACTGTAAGGATTTCTAGCGAGCTTATTCTAAAGTATCGACCGCTAGAAAAGATGGGTCTATATATAAAGCAAAGAGATGGGTTCTAAAACCCTAACGTTGAGCCTTAGACAATGAAGTTAGCCGGTGGGGAGGGGGCTCTGTAAATCAAATGAACGTTAAATATACAGAGAGCGCCGCCGTCGACAAATAACGTCGAAGAAGAAGTCTTCTTCAAGTAGTAGAGCAGATATTCAAGCAAATCTACAGGCTCGAGAAAGGCATCAACTCTATATATCCTTTATCGAGAAAATAATGTTCAAAAAAGAAAAGTACAGCACAGACATATTCTACAAAGTTCTGCAAACAAAGGTCTAGTGATGTTCTAAGAAGAAGGCTTGTCCTTGCAGTCGGTAGAGAAAGAGTTCCAGAAAAAATGAAACACCATGCAGGGACGAGGATTCGAGCGGCTAGCGTTAACTTCGAGATTGTTAGGTCGCTCGAAGTATCTCAGGAGGTGGTCAGAGTGGAACTCCTTTCCTGTTGCCCCCGGCTTGGGTTTTATAGGCAAACTCTAAAACGACCCGTTAAGCCTCCGAGCCCGTTATATATCCGAACATACATTAACAAATAGAATGTAATGTAAATCAAATTTTAATCAATAAAATCATGCACGAGTAAAAGTTCAAGTTGTGCGAAGGTTAGCCTCCCTGATTCATTTTTCTTCCCTCTAAACTACTCCGGAAGTGTTCTTCCATCAGATGTCCCCCTACCTTTTTCAAAATATCCAATTAGATTATAGGCGCTTTGAACCCTCAATAAGGGTAAGTGAGCGGTAAAGTGTGGGCATCCAATAATCCGAAAGAATGCCCACACACATCTCAAAGCGCTTTGAGATGTGTCCGCTCTGATTGATATGCGGGTATCCATGCAGACAGTTTGATGTCCACAGTTTACCCTAAAATGAACTCCTGCACTTTACTCATCCCTTAACCCCACACATGGACAACACATGCATGCCCACAAAAATTACACAACTAGAGTTCCTTTTCACAAGTGTCAGACTTTAAAGATTTTTATACAAATAACATTAAAATCAGTCCATTAAAAAGGATATTAAATTGCCTAAATCCTAAAAGGCTAAAAATTGCCTAAGTCCACAAGATTGAGTGAAGCCAGTTCACTCAATGCCAGATGCCAAAAAACACTGAGTAAGATGTGGACAGTCA